>CAWUFW010001065.1:2027500-2627500 GCA_963921515.1 Calotriton arnoldi | reverse complement strand
ATCTAGAAGGCACCTGCACGACCCCCTGGGAGTGAGCATATCATGGCGTGGGTACCACGAGTACACACCGCTGCCCTTTGCAACAAACCCCACAGCCAATCTGTCAACAAACCCGAGGTGCTTGCAACTCACAACTATCACAAACACCCCATATCAGTTGTTGTTCAATCACTTCCTCATTTAATTTTTGTCCTCTATTATGAATCAGGACTACAACTCCCAGAGTGCAGTGTTTTGATAAATTAAATCCCGGGATGGAACATGGAGCTCCAGTTGACCTGGACTCTTCAAGTAACTTTATATGTACTCCGGGATGTGCTGTGGTTGTATTTTGTCCGGAGGGGCCATTTAATGCTTTTACCTTGATCAAGAAGACGAGGGCCATGAAGCCCAGACAGCAGAAGCAGTTGATAAAGATGGTGTTGAAGAGGGACCAGACGACGAAGTCCTTGGGGGGGGGGGGGGGGGGCTCGGGTACCGGAACAGGGTTTGTGTCTTCCGGCAGCCTCCGGTATCCCTAGTCTCAGGGTTGCAGCGCCACAGGCTCCGGGGCATGTGCCATGCTGTCCCGGGGCAGAGCAAAGCACTAGGCTAGACAGGTGGGAGACACGAGGGAAGAACGCGGCGGAGGCAGGGCAGTGGTGAGGGCACGGGAGGGAATAAAAAACAAGCCAACACGAATAAGGGTATATATGACGATCCGTTCAAAAGTATATATGATAAATTCACTGTCAGCAAAAACAGTGCAACATGTTTTGATGCCGCTGGCAGACACACAGAAAGACAGGCTATACAGATAAGTAGCGGGTGACAAATGCAGCAAGCGCGGCCGCGAAAGTGAAAGCGACCGCACTAAATAGAAACATGATCCGCAACAGATGGCACATTGCGCGCCGTTGCTCGCTCCCGCAAGGTGGATGCCGTGGGAGTAAACATTTTCAGAAAAGGTGGGACATGCACCCGCCTTTGGCTAATTGCGTGCTTTCATTTTTGAAAGCCACTCGCAAAGGCCAATAGAATGTGACAACCACACGCACGAGCTTTCAGAAAGTCTGGAGTGATTCCAAGAGGCCCTCTTCTAGAGCAACGCATGCACGCTGCGCTAGGCTCGACCTAATAAAAACCTTTACGATCTGAAGCTCGAAAACAGATGCTCCCTCAGCACTCTGCTCCGCTCTTCCCCTCCCATGGATGTGAGCGAAAACTTTTGTGAAAGAGGAAACAAGAGATAAGATGGGAAGGTAACAGAAGAGAAGAAATTAAAGCAGGAATGGTATACAAACAAGAGGAAAAGCAAAGACATCTACAACTAGAATAGCACAACAATAGGAAAGGATAAACAACAGGCCAAGGAAAAAGAGAGAAGAGGGGCAGCAAAACATTAGCATTTAAAAGAAGTAAAAAAGCTAATCTGTATGTTGGTTAAAATGTGACTGAGATGCCAAATCCAATGTGCCTAGCTGTTACCTGCACAGATCAGTGTGTATTACTGGCCTAATTGAGAAAGATCAGTGGGTTAATGTACCCAAAGAAAGATTGCTTGTAATCTTTTGGTCATAGGTACCAACCTAGATACGAGGATTAATGCAAAGAGCATTATGCTACTTTTGTATCCCAGGTCCCAATTTTAGATGAATATCTTCATACTCGTAGTGCACTGAGGGTATGATCTCTGTATCAGCCGAGTGCTGGAGGTTAAAACTTGGAACAAAAACACAAATTGAAGCATTTACCCTCAAAATGTACCAATATTACACGCAAAACACCTCCCATATTCTGGGCATGTATTTCTTGTAAACAAAGAAAATGTTTTGCTTTAGCACTATTGCAAAATATTCGTTTTGCCTAGCAATTTAAATAAAATAGAGTAATATGTTTGCTCCAGCCAGATAATTGTTTTAGGTAATATGTAGGACAAGTGGATTTCTTTACAGGGCAACACAATTTCAGTAGCATTTTGGCCCTTGGACAAGTACATTTAAAAAAAATAAAATCTGCACCCCTCTTAGGCCAGAATAGGTTCCGTGTGTTCTGCCCTGACCTCAGCCTAAAAACAATTTACACGTTCTTTACCCCCTCTGAGGATTAATTAGTCTGTATATCAGTTCACAGCCTCACTGATAACTGCCTCTTTTTACGACGGAACTAGCAGCTGTTGGTAGATTTAGCAAACATTTTATTTAGCATTTTACTCCTTTGACCTTATTTACTGCAGTAGAGCACGGAACAGAGAACTGAAGCTAAGCAGAGGGGCCCGGGGTTGGGGCGTTGGGCCACTGGATTCTTACATTGGCATCACAGCAACCATCTTTTGCTACTATTGTTTGCCCCCAACCCCTCCCCTTTAGCCTAGAGTGTAGCACATCCATTTACTTGTGTATAGAAGGAGCCCACTGTGCACCACACTTAAGTGGTTTCTGGGCCACCACGATCACCCAAGACCTGCGTCTTTTCTCTTCCATTCCAGTTGCACACGTCTCTTCAATGTTGGCCGGTGATAGCCATAAGGAGCCGCAGGGTAATCGGATACAGCAGCTCCATGCCATAGACCTGGCTGGCGCTCATGGCTAGGTTCATGCCACTCTGCCCGGGGGTCATGCCCCCTAGGCCTTGTACATATGGAGCCGGGCAGCCCCATACACCAATATTTACAGGAAGTCGAGAGGCCCGCACCTCTGGGCGCCAGTCTGTAGAGCTGTAAAGTCACTTTGTTGACTCGCTTACCTTCAAACCAAGCTCTGCTGTCAGTTCTTTAAATGCACAAACCAAGCAGTCATGCAAAATTTGAATTTTTTTCATGCTGTTATTCCGAGACTCCAGAAGTCCCTCATACTAACGGCAAACCCGTATTGGCAAAGGCAATGGGTCTCGGATTCCCGACCTATTGCCAATGGTTTTAGTCCTGCTGAACAGCATCATTGATGACATGTAGAGCATGCTTAATAAACAGGAAAAAAAGCTTACCCTGCTGGCTGTCATTTTGTAGGGCCGCACACCTAGCATGTGACGCGCCTACAAAATGACAAGTTTTTTTTTTCTAAATCTTTTTCTTTACTTATCCGTGTTGGATTGGTTTGAATAAAAATAAATTTAAAAAATCACACAGGTGGGGTAAGGGCATTTGTAGGGGGGAAACAGCACATGCCGAATCACAGAGGGCAGACGGAAGCAACACAGGTGTGCGTGGGGGAAGGCTGCACCGAAAGCATGTGTAGGGAAGCTAACTACGACAGTAATGTGGAGGGGGTGGAAGCAATCAAACAGTGTGCAACATAGACATAAAGCGCGCAGGAGAGAGACGAAGAGCAAAGCAGTATAAAAGTGAAAGCGTGTGTAAGAGCGGCTCGAAGGACAAAGTTGTGGAAAATTACATTTTTATAATGGTATGGAAAGAATTGTGTTGGGAGAAATGGGAAGAGACAGAACGGGGCACACAGCATGTATCCTCATGGAGTGCATGTAGAAAGAGAAAAACGTTCCTGTTCTTCCTTTGGACAGTTGTATATAGTGTGAACTCACCGCAAGGCTATTTGAGTGCTATTCATGAGCACCTATTACAGTGCACAAGATCAGATTTTTTATTTACGGGCCTGGGAGATGAAGTGATTTTCTCAGAATCACAGGATGTGGGGAGCAGACGCCGGGACTCGAACCTGGACCCCCCATCTGTGCAATTCTGACCTTCAGGCCACACATGCTAATGCACACTTAAGGCATGAAAGTGGGAGGATATTGTTCTTGGGAAGGACACTGGGGCCAAGGTGACAATGGCCTACACCCTGAGCAGTAGAACAACGAGACCCCTTACTTCACTTAATTTGTCAACCCCTCCCGAGCCCTCCATTACCCGAGCAACAGAACAACTGCCAGGGCCGCTTGTATTACTAAATTACTCAAGCCCACCAGCTCTCCATTGCCTCAGGACAATGGCCTGGCAGGGGAGGGGATTGAGTGTAAAACACAGCTGCTGGGCCAGGCCATCCATAGGGGCGAGGGCTGAGGTGAAGATGGCCCAAGTCACAACATCATCTGGCCCCCACAGCGAGGCCCCAGCATAAACCCACCCTCCCCCGCCCACCATGCCCCCCCTGAATGAGAAGGGCTGTGGGCGAGGTGTAAAATAGGAACACTGTTTCTGGGCTGCATGGGCCCCAGGGGGGGGGGGGCTAGGTGAAAATGGCTCAATGGCCTGAGCAACATCTGGCTCCCAGGGAGGCCGATTCTTGCACACAATCACTCGCTCCCCAGCCCACCAATAGGGCAATAGCTTGGCAAGGCATGGGGTCAAGGCGAGGCCACAGATGATAGTCGCCCAAGGGCCAAATCACACGGCCCCCAGCAAGGCTGTTTTACTCTCCAGGTCCAGTGCCCTCTGTGGCTGGGAAAGAAAAAAGAAACGGGCCACAGAGGGCACTGACATACCGGCCCTTTGGCCAATGCTTGACTGCCCGCTGTGCCAGTCCGTCCCTGCCAGTAATTCTTTCACAACCAGCGCAGGCTTCGACCTGAAAGGAGGAGGCAGCACTATCCACCACTGTTCTGGGTGGAAGTTGAAGGAGTGACTCAGCAGCTCTGGGGAACACTGTCCTCCAGGCCAAAGAACCATCTAGGGATTGCCCGGTGCAGGCTACAACCCAGCACCTCATTATGCGTTTTTATCATACATTTTTGTAATTGGATTAATGTGCTGGCAGAAACATTTCATTGACTCAAGTGTGTGATTCGCCATATGGTACAAAAATTCTCTTATTTCGGATTATTTATTTGTTTGCTCCGTCCCACTATCTCTATTTCTCCTTGCTTAACATTGAAGGACGGTAGCCCGTTAAAGCAAGCATTGGAAAACCCAATAGGCCTTGCCTTTGTGACCTATTAGCTTTGCTAATGTTTTTTAGACAGACTGCTCAGCACCCCCGATCCTGTGCATTATGGCTAACGTAAAACAAAAAAACAAACCTTTTATATGGCTGTCTGTCATTTTGTAGGCACACACACTACACATGCGCGCACCTACAAAAGGAATTGGTTATTTTTTGTTTTTTTAATTAATTTTTTTATTTTGATATGGAACTCCGACGGAGGTCCACAAAAGTACACAAATAAATTAAAAAGGCGATACTTTATATACAATACAAAATTCTTCCATATTCAACCAACAGATATTAAAATTACAGTATACAAAAATAGACTTAAAAGTTATCTAATAAATAACCAGAAACGTTTTTAAAAATTGATATATCCTGTAACAAACCATTTCATTTGGTGGAGACAAAACAAATGAACGGGCCTCCTGGGCAGAATGGATATTAAATGTGATAAATACTGGTCTTAAAAACATATGCCTGGCCCTTTGTAACTCCGTACAGACAAATAACACGTGATTAAAATCTTGGATTTGTGAATGGCACAATTCACAGATTCTCTCCTTACTTGGAATTTTGTCTCATATACCAGTGACTTCTCTTAGGGGCAACAAGTTAATTCTTAATAGAAGTATTAACCTTCTAATCCCATGTGGAAGGTTCCAGGTTAGATAAAGCTGTGGTCTATTCCCCAAAGCACTCTTACAAACCACCTCATTACGAGACTTAGACTGACTTAAAGCGATGTCTCTAACCAAACTAATAGAGGTTGCCAACTTCTTTATGAACAGCTTCAGTGCAGACTTTGGCATAGGGGAATCGGTATTCAGGCTAAGCCCGAATGTGTCATTTGCTTGTACAAAGGACCTAAAAAATGTTGAATGTTCTTTGAATTTATCGAAGATTTCTATTCTCAAGGCAGCTCTAAGAGTGCCCTCATCCCCCCAACAGAGGGAATTACCCCACCTCAAGACCGCTGCCAAGGATAAAATATATGAAGAAACTAAACCAAATTCCAAACGTAAAACATGTGAGGCAGCCAGAGAGTTTAGATTGCAAATTTGGCGCAGGATTCGGCCTTCAGCCTTATCGAAAGAGAGCCAATGTTTCATATCCAATACCTCAGCAGCGTATGTTATTGAAGGAGGAATTTTAACCTTACTGACAGAACATGACTAAAGTGGCGTTTCCCACAAGTTTTATAAAATCTGTTTAAAGCTCCAGCCTGGGAGACAGCCTTACTAACACAAAGTTTAATGTGCTCTAGATCTCGTCCTGTTTTTGAAAAAACCTTCCCCAAATATAGGTAAGAGTCAACCACTTCCAGTTCTTCAGACCCCAATGACCACTTAAAACATTTCTTATTCTGAGTCCTTTCTTGCGGAAAACCAGGATTTTGCTTTTAGCAATATTAATTTTCAAAAAGTGGACTTCTGGACATTTAGTTAGGGCATCCAGACGACGTTGCAGACCAATGGGCGTTAAATCAAAAACTGCGACGTCATCCGCATATAATGGAGAGCCAACAGACGTACCAATCCTGGAGGCATCCCCCCCCTCACTGAGTTCAAAACGCCGGGGAGATCAGATATATACAAAGAGAACAAAAGAGGGGCCAACAGGCAACCCTGCTTGAGCCCATTGTGCTTTTTAATCTTACATGATAACCCCAATGCACCTCCCATCAAAACTTGGCACCAGGTGTCTGTATGTAATTCTATAATGAGACCCAAAAGGTGCTGTGGTATACCAAGTTGGGAGAGCTTTCTCCACAGCGTTTGGCGATCCACTTTGTCAAACGCTGTGGAGAAATCAATAAATGCCGTATAAACTGGCATACTTCGTGAAAAAACATATTTCTCTACAATGGTCTGGACAACCGCGATATTGTCCAAGGTACCATGGTTCTTTCTAAAGCCAGCTTACTCTGGTGGTAAGATATTCTGGTCATGAGCCCATTGCTGTAGGTGACAGAATACTTTTTGCAAATAATTTGCCAGAGGCATCCAACAGTGCAATCTGTCTAAAACTAACTGGTGAAGTTTTCGGACCCTTTTTATACAAAGGGACAATAATACTCCCCTTCCAAGAGGGCGGAATATTACTCGTTCGAAAACAGTAGTTAAACAGTGGCGCTAAAAAGAGCTCCCCATGCAGATGACTCCTTTTTAATTAACGCAATCGGGATTCCATCCGGCCCTTGTGCGCCAGAGGTTCTGGAGTTCTTTATGAAACCTACTACCTCGTCCCCTGACTGGGGACCATATTCAAGAAGAAAGACTCCTCCACACCTAGCGTCACTGGAACTACTGGGCTGTTGTTTTTGTACAATACGGAAATATAATCCACCCACTCCTTTTCTGGGATCGGTATAGGTAAAGCCCTCTGCCTTGAATCACAGTATTCCGCAATCATGTGCCAGTACTTTCTTGATACTTTAGCCCTTGCAGCTTCCCTCAGCCCAATTCACTTGGCATCAAACTCCCTTCTCTTTTCGCTGAGTTTGCGACGGCTTCTTACTCGCTTAAGGCGATTGATTTCCTGCTGATGACCCATCGAGAATTGTATATGTTATTTTCGAACTAGACGATTAATTTCTTGATTTAGCAGTTTCAACGAGGACATACCCTGTTTAGGCACTCGAGGTCCAGCAGATTTGGAACTTAAATTACGTATCTCTTCCATTTGGGCCTCAAAAGACTGTATAATATTAGCATGTGCATAACCCTGCTGTTCTACATGAGCCTTCTTAACTATCGCACCACTTCAGAGATGTTTTTTAACGTCCAGAAAGAGCGTCCATTTGCTTTATTAAAAACCACCATGCCCTGGCCCGAGTTCCCCGGGTCCAGTGCAGGTAGATCAAAAGCCACTGTCATACCCACTGCACTATGGTCACTCCAAACCGACGGGAGGACAAATAGATTTTCACAAGCCCCAAACATGTGATACGAAACAACCACATAGTCTAAAGGACTCAGAGTGTGATGGGAGTGAAAAGTAAATTGAGCTGTTTTATCAACAGGCACTCTCCCGTTTAGAATAACAAGATCTGTACTTCTAATACTATCCAGCAGGGAGTAACCCCGTTTATCTGTTTTTATTTTTTCCTGTAGTAGAATCTCAGGGATATGCCAAATTTCCTCTTTATCAGTATTGGCATAAATCTCCAAAGCAGAGTTGGAGATTTTGGCGTTTAAGTCTCCCACTATTACCACTAGGGGGCATTCTTCCCTGGTGGCTATATCATAAATGTATAGAAAGAGTATATCAACAGATGATCAAAGTTTCTCCCAGGAAGGATGTGAAGATTTGCCACGAGGAAAAAGATAGGCCTGCCGTAGTCACCCAAGCATGCCAGCTTCAAGCATATACAGAGATTTGAAGGATGGCAAAAGACCTTCTGATTACAGTTGATCGAATTCTTAAGCAGAATGGAGACCCCCCACTAAGTGTGTCCCCTTTCAGAGCGCTTAGCGTAACAGAAAAAAATAAAATAGCCATCACAATCAAACTCTTTGCAAGACCAAGTTTCTTGCAAGCATATGATTAAAGGGTTCATGGTTTTCAAAAAATTCAATTTCGTCTCGTTATGACCCAAACCAGCCATATTCCAAGACAAAAGTAACCCCCCCAGGCTACCTCAAAGGAGCGCTCCTTTCCGTTATCGGACAGATGTTATTCAAAGCTCTTGCGACCCAGCTCAATTGGGCGGATTCATCTTCTATATCTGAGGCCTGGGAAACAGCTGCCACATCTGACACAGATTAATTGAACGGCCCCTTCTGTCCAAGGAAACCACAATATTTTTAGCGTTACTCAATGAATACGCAAAATCAGGGCCCATCGCATCTAGCGCCACAGAATTAACGGCCCTAGAAGCTTTCGAGCACTGCTTAGGGGGACACATAATAGGATATTCCTCATATTCGGAAACAGGTGTTATATCGAGCCCTCGTTTCAGGAAATGCTCACAATTCTGCATAACCAAATTGGATCAAGGAGCCAAAGGTAACTCTAGAGTAAGAGAAAGTGTCATATAGATTAATCTTCACATTTAGAATATCCCTACTTGATATCAACTTTAGTGCCTCTATTTCTGAAAAAAGACTAAGAATAAATCCTCTATTTACTGGGAAGGATTCATTATCAAATAGCCAAGTGAAATCCACAATGGGAGATAAAACATTCTGCACCACACTGATTTTCTTTGTGGCATCCCATGAGGGCATCCATAGAGGAACCCTATCGCCGCAACTAACCACATGTGGACCGCTAATGGGCTGGATATTCGAGTACGACATGGTGGTGTTAATTGGGGCCTCTAAATTTCTATTAGGCAAGGATGTGGTCCCTATGGAAGTTCTATTCACCCCAACCTGAATGATGCTCGGTGTTTGATGCCCCACCTCTAGGTTATCATCCACCCTGGCCCCAGGAACCCCAGACCAAGTCTGGTGCATAGAACCCCCACGCATTTCCCTTCCCGAGTGATCGACCAACTCGTTAATCAGGGGAGGATGAGATACTTGAGGGGACTGCGACATCGGGCTTGATGAAGATACTACTGTTCCAGAAACCCTCAGTCTCCCAGCTGATGTCATATACGCTATGTGGGGCTCCATTGGAACACCCTCGTCGAACGGGGGTTTAGGACCTCCCTCCTCCATTGTTATTTGAGAATCGCTCTGGCTTCCAGGAGTCCGTGAAAAATGCAATTTTGACGCTTTTTGTTTAGAAAATCGCCTTGTCTTTTTATATTTCTTTTTCATATTTTCCCCCTTATGACTTATTACGGGGCATCCACTCTTCCCTGCTTTCGACCCTCTCTTCTTTAACAGATTTGGGAGATAGGCCTGAGAGGTAGATGGAGTTGGAACCTCCCCCTCTCCCCTACCCACCTGCTTAACGCCCCGAGTTTTCTCAGTTTCACCAGTACCCCCTTTTTTACCATTATTGAACAAAGGGAAGGATTTTAGAATAGACTTTCCCGGAGGGGTACCCAGTTCGACCTCCCCAAATAATGTACTTAAACACAGCTCTTCTTTTTTGAGATTACACGTGGGTTCAATTGGAGGCAACAAATAGAGGGGTATTCCCGCTTGGACGGCGACATCTCTTGACTCTCTCAAGGGGACAAATGAAAGAGGCCTGTCGTTTACCAGTTCTTCCATGTGGGGATGTATCGTAGGCATAGGTTTAATAGAATCGAACTTAGTTACCTTTTGCATTTCAAACAACATTACAGAGATCATTTCCAATATGTGATCAGAACTTAATACAGATTTCTCTAATAAAGACAAAATAGAATTTAAAATGTTTTCAATTCAAACAAGATATTCCGAAGGCACACCATCCCTCTCATTTCCCGACTTCGGTTGTGTACAAGGTAAGAATACATCATGGGCAGACTCCAAAGAGGTACCAATCAAATGACTTGTGCTACAATATAAAAGAGGCAAAGAGAAATGCCTAGGAGAAGAGCTTACAACTGGGGTATTTTTTCCCCTGAGACTGCTCATCGGGTGATCATCCTTATGGGGGACTTCCCGGCCCCTTGTTTGGGCTTCTATATCAATATCTGGGAGTGTAAAGTCTGGGATTAACCTTTCATATGCCTTTGCCTTCTCAACCATAAAAGAACCTCGCCCAGGATATCATCCGAGCCACCATCCCCACTTATTCCCTTGCAAATAAACCCCATAGCAGGTAAAACAGCAGGTAAAACAACTGGCTTTGACTCATACGGAGAGAGATGTTGTTGACTCTGTTGATTAACCAGAGAATCTGAAACCAAATTTGCGCATAAAGAAGCATCAAATGTAACTGGTGTAACGACAGTCATACGGCTTTGACCTGTTCAAGGAAGTATGTTGCAGGCTCTGTTGGATGACACAGGAGTCAGAACCCAAATTTGCACATAAAAGAGCGGCAGAGGGCTGCCCACTTAGACCATCCTCAACACCTCCATACATCTGGGCCCGTACCCCTTCGCGGGAGTGGATCTGATCCCCCGCAAGAATGCAAGGATCTCCCAGTGACTCCGCAGAAAGCAGGGGAGGGGGCGTTGCTGAGTGGAAATTGGGGAACAGTCCTTCTTGGACCACTGCTACTGCCTCAGGTGCAATCCGGGGCATCTTTCGAAAAAAACCTGTAATGACTGGATGGGATTTGTAGCAGAGTTGCTGTAGTGGTCTAGTGCCACTGTACGATCTCCTTAATTTATGTGGTCGACTTGGTGATGAGGAGAACACACGCCCAGAGCGTAATTTTTTGGAAGTCCTCTCACTCAGGCTTACTTGCCTGCATGGGTAACTCCCACCTCCACACACGTGTTCACGGTGGCGTAATTCAGCTATCCGGCCTCGTCCGGCCCTTTCAGGATTTTAAGACCTCGTGACTTCTGAGCCAATTGGGCCGTCTAACTAGATTGCTGTAACTAGGCACAACCTGTTTCCAAAGCAACCACCTGGCCAGGCTACAGTGTGACTTATATGATTTTTAACCTAGTAAGATAATAACCCGGCTGGATGTAAACTGGAGGTCTTTTCCGAGCCAGTTGCTGGGCTTGCAAATCTTACAAAGGCTCCTCCCCTTCCCTGGTTTCGGGGGAGTTCCAATAGTCACAGTAAGTATCCATAAGTGCCAGAGGCAAAAATAACTATATTGGTCTAGCAGTCTAGCGGCACACTGAAGACTTTAGCCCAGAACTGGAGAGGCAATGCTGAACAGGGCAAGCTGTAAAAATTAAAGGAGCCACACAGAGCCAGGATTCGTGGGGCACAGAACTGTGTGGTCTTGGGACATCCAGGAAGGGACTGTGCTAGTGGGGGGAGCAAGTTACCCCACTGAGTTTGCTACCATCTCAAGGAGTGCACTCTTAGCAGGATTTACCGCCGCTCTGCGACCAGGACCCCCTCTCGGTTACAGGAATACCAAGGCGATTTAAGGCGTCACTCCTCACAACTCTTCACAGCTCCTCACATCCCCTCTCAGCTCACAACTCGCGAGGCTGCGAGAAAACGCCAAACAACTTAATGAGGTGTTAAGAATATTTAAAAACCCAGTGAGCGGGGCTCTACAGGCAGACGCAGGCCGCACCCAGAGCTACCCGGGCCGCCTCCGCCCCGCCTGAGGCACACGTTTCGCGACCACCGTCTGACGGGGCTGCACTCACCCGCATGGGAGGTATGCACACAGCTCCGGTCTCAGGTTTTGTGACCCTTGAAGCCCCAGGCCAGACCGGGCCGGGTGTAGTCGGTCCGCTGCCTTGGCTCCGGCTCTGCTACGGCTCTACGGATCCGGCGCTCTCCACAACCCGCGCTCAGCGGCAAGGTACCGCTGCTGGAAGTTGCGGGAAAAGTTGCGGGAGAAGTGTCGCAGCAAGGTATCACGGCAAGGTATTGCAGAGCCTGGATGGAGCTAGAGTGTTCGAAGCGAATGTTCGACACAGCCGGAGCAAACTTGGGGGCTTGGCTTGGCTAGGCCGGACCCGTGGTTCGTAGCTCGTAGCTGCTCCGACTTGCTCCTATAGCGGCTCCTCCTCGCGCTTCACGTCCACGTCCGCTTCGCCACGTAGAGCTCTGTCGTCTGTTTTCCCAAACAGCCGGAACTGAGAAGCACTCCAGTCTCCTTCAAATCTTGTTTGATTTTAGTTACCGAAGCAAATTGGATCGATAACTAAAAACAAAACACGCAAACGCTTTTTTTTTTTATTTAAGTGAGAGGGTGGTGGGAAGCAACAGGAGCAAAGCAACAGGGGTGGTCAGAAGCAACAAAAGGGAAACCGGAGGACATGGAAGCAACACACTAGAGGGCAGAAGACAGAGCAACACAGGGAGAGTGGGGAGACAGAAACAACAAGTGGAAGGCAAGGATGTGGAACCAACCTGGAAGGGGATGCGGGGACATGAAAGCAGCAGGCAGCAGTGCGGGGGCAGATGCAACACAAGCACACTGGTGAGCGCAACAGGGAGGGGGTGGGGAGAAGAGCTTGGAGGCAGGCAGCAGCACGAGGGGGAAGAGAAACAGACAAGGAAGTTAGCTCGAAAATATGCACTTTGCGAGTGCTTTGCACAAAAAGAAAAAAGTAGTTCTCTGACTTCAAGCACAGACACCAGGCAAACACAAACATGGTGAAAAGGCAATGCTTCATGGGAGGAACAAACACAAGATTGACATGCTAGGACACAAATAAGTAAACAAGGGGCGGGCTCCAAGCCCCACTTTGTTCATAGTAAGCCACAATGTGCCTCTCAACAGATGCCACAGGAGAAAAACCCTGAACTGGCTACCTTATGAGGCAAGAATTCAACTAAGGATAGCAGGCATGACGCATAAAGCCCTACATTTCAATACCCCCAAATACTTGCCTCAAAAAAATAGAAAAATAAGGTGGTTGCAGACTGTCGCGAAGCGCGAACTTCCTACTACTCAAACCACAATGTTTCCATAAAAAGAAAACAGGATACCAAACTTTCTCGGTTGTCGCACCTAAGATATGGAACTCTCTGCCACCGGATGTTCGCCTAATCGCATCAACCGCTTCCTTAAAAAAAGAAGCATTCTTTTCTGATGAACAAGTTTTTACCCTAAGCCATCACTTCTGTTTTTTATTGATTTGTAACCATACCATTGACTCTTTTTAGGATGCTAGACCTTTTCTTCGCTGACTACCTCTGATGACGAATAGTAACTTGTTTATTCTCAAGACCCTTTACTTCATTCATATATGTGATCATGTAAGTTACTTCAATTATACCCTACCTTCCCTTCTTGTGAAGCCCTCTGATACCCACTAGGGCCATGTTCGCGCTATACAAAACTTTATAAATAAATTAAAAAGTAAAAAAATAAATAAAGGGTATTGCTGGCAGGAGTGCATAAAGGTGTGTTACTGCATGAGCATGTCCCTTTCTTTCAGGTCTGCAGCCCCACCACCCGCTTTTTCCTCGTTTGTTGAATACCCAATATTTTGTCTTTTGTCATCATGGGGGCTTACATTTCTGATGTCAGTCATGTCTAAATTTGCAGTTTGAATATATTTTAGATAAACATGCTGTGCTTCCTTCTGCCATCTAGTGGTTGGGTTTAGGAAATGTTATCAACTCTAGGTTCTTTTACCATATAACATTAGCGCAAAACGTACAATGCCCCATGCTTTAGACTCGATCATCATTTTATTTTTCTGCCATTGGAATCTGAAGCAT
The DNA here is from genome assembly GCA_963921515.1 of Calotriton arnoldi. Taxonomy (NCBI): domain Eukaryota; kingdom Metazoa; phylum Chordata; class Amphibia; order Caudata; family Salamandridae; genus Calotriton; species Calotriton arnoldi. The sequence goes on along the minus strand of CAWUFW010001065.1, from coordinate 2,613,429 downwards.
GCATGCTCTCAGGACTAAACACTAAGAAAATGATTCTTCTCTTGAGTAGGACAGCAGTTTTGACTTGTCAGATTTTGAGAATATCCATTAAATGTCTCCAATCCAATCTGTGGTTTCTCCTGTTTGACATCAGAAATGGAAAAAACACCATTTAATGTTTGCCCTAAGTGCGCGTAGACGTGTGCAATATGTTTATTTTGTCTCTTTGGCATGACTACAGAGACTGTCATTCTTGCATGACCTTTAAAACAAAGAGAAATTAATCTTTCCCCACATTGGTATAATGATCCAGAAATAGTGGCAGCCACTTGATTAAGAATGCGGGTCAGTATCTGGAGTTGAGGAGTTACCAGAGCAGATCTTGGATTTAGATCAGTATTAAAATGGTTGTTATCTATAGACTTTGTTCAAAATCCTGAAGCCTATATAGCCTCTGTGTATTTTTCCCAAAAATTGCACTACATCTTTTAACATTAAAACAGTAATTGCAATCTGTATATCTGGGGCTAAAATACTTGCATCCTCAAGCCACAGTCCCCAATGTTGGGCAGAAAAATGCCCCTCCACCACATGCCAAAGCAGCCTTCGAGCTTTGTAACCCACCAAAAGTAGCATGCCGTTTAGTTATGCAATTATCTCTTGGTAGTTTGTCATCTTATCTTGCTAGTTGTAGATTATTTCTAAGGAACGCTTTAGTAGCTGCCTTAATTTTTTAGAATGTATGTAGCTTTTGAAGGGTAACACGGCCAGCACAACTGCATTCACTCCTGCAGGTGATGCACTGGAAGAGGTTGAGGCCTTCACATACCTGGGCAGTGTCCTAGACAAGCAGGGCGTCACAGACGCCGACATGAAGGCAGGAATCAGCAAAGCAAGGGCTGCCTTCATTAAGCTAAAGAAGATCTGGAGCTCCAAGAACCTAATGCTGCAAACCAAGATGAGGCTTTTTAACACCAATGCGAAGGATAACGTTGACCACCACCAACAAAGTCCAGACCTTTATCAAAACCTGTTTGAGGAAAATACGCCAAATCCGCTGGCCAAACACCATCAGCAACAATGACCTATGGCAGCAGACTTTCCAACTCCATGCTAGTAAAGAAATCATGAGAAGACGCTGGGCTGGGTAGGTCACACCCTCCGCAAGGCAGGCCCTCACCTGGAACCCTCCAAGGGAAAAGAGGAAGGCCAAGAAACACCTGTCGTCGAGGCCTCGAGGCTGACTGCAAGGCGATGTGTTACACCTGGAGTCAAATGAAAAGCAGGGATAACCTTTGTAGAGAGCAATCCCATCTAGAATCCTTGTTCACGAAGAAGATGAGCGATGCAGGGGTATCACAGAGTTCTAGAAAAATACTCAGGCCGTGAGGCCGCTACTAAAGCATAAATACGTATTGAATTGAGAGAGGGACCCGGGAGTAGAGATCCACAAGACTTCCTGGGTGGTAATTTGGAGGAGAGCAGTTAAATCCTCCATATGCATCCAACATAGGGAGCAATGTGTTCAAGCTAATGACGAGATGATATTTACCTCCTGCAAGAGTCCAGGTGATTTACTGAGGTTCTGACTTTTGTTGGAAAGACAGCAAGGAGAGGGGTACGTTGATTCACGTTTGATCTTGTATCCACATATAAAACATTTTAAAGTAAAATCCTTTCTCATATTAAATCCATAATGGTAATTACTCTTCCTCTCCATCCACTATTAATAGGGGAGTCCAGGGAGAAGTGTTTCATCCTTACCATTCCACTGGGAAAGCTGAATTCACATTGCTTGCAGCCCGCCTGCTCACGAGCTCAAATGTGGAAGCAGCCAAGAGCCCCACCGATTAGCATGAGGTGTGGTCCATCTTTGCTATGGACAAGCGTTTGGCTAAAGTTCATGACAAAGTCAAAAATGTGACAGGGCGCGAGTACTTTTTGTTACTTATATGAAACAAACCCAAGTTTTGGGGGAGGAGATTCTTCAGTGTTAGCTGATGTACTATGCCGATCCCAACTGTGTGCTCTTTCTTCTCAAGAGAAGAAAACGAAGACTCTGACCCATCTGTTTGGTTGATGAGTGGAAAATGACAAATAGAACCAACAATATTGACTACATTCCTTCCTGTCTTCTGACTCTACCTTTCATGCAAGACAGGCGCCTAAAGTGAGTCATGTGCTGTATGCTTTATAACTGACATTACCTGTTGAATCGCCCTAAAATATTGTAACGAGTAACAGTTATTTTCCTGCTTTTAAATATTTTTTAAAAAATCTCAGTTTAGCGACACTTTGGGAGGCCAAATGTCCCTTATTTTCCCTGTACCTGAACTCAGATTCTTAGTTACAGTTTTGAAAAGGTTTTCAATAATCTACAGTTGTAACCATTTTTCTCAATGTCAAGTGATGCCATATGAATCCTCTTTGTAATCCAGGGTTTATCTGATGGCTTGTAAATATTGTGTGATTTCATGCCAACTGTGAAAGTTGTATATTGTTCCTGCAAAACGTAAAGGTATATTAATTTAAAAGATAGATCTTCAGCACGCTAGGGTACAGGTACAAGCTAAGTTCCAGTTTATCCTTGTTCCAATTTATGGTCAGTATTTTATGAATCCTGTGAGAATTCGGGGTGGAGCAATCATGAACAGTAGTCAGAATCTTGTCCCCAGTTTTAAAAATGCATCGGTTCCTGGGTTCCCTCTTGTTTCTGCTACCCATTTCTCCCCTAATTTGATTGCAGTCTTAAACTCCGAAATAAAAAGTATTAACCACAAGCTACAAACATTTTAAAATATTTTTATCACTCAACCCATTTAGAAAAGCTCGATTGAGGCAGATTTTAACCCAGCCACCTGTTCATTGGTGCCATTTGCTGGTTTACGGGATAGCACTGTTATGGATGGATGGATAGCTTCTAAGACCACTCTAAAGTAATCACGCCAATCCCTTGCTGTCTTTATAAGCCCTAATGTCAGGAATATATATTTGAACTCAAATTTGGCCCGGATATTTATGCAAAAAACATTCTAGAGGCTCTAAGGTGCAGTGTCCCTAATGTCTGAATAGGACTACGTAAGGGCAGGAGGACCTGAAGATTTAAAGGGAAGTCCTTGATGTACACTAGATTATTTTGGTGGGACCTTGACTGAAGTGGTTCAGAGTGCGTCAGTCATTGTGCTTCAGTAGCTAGAAATGAAATCCAGGACCGGGGACAATGTAAAATGCTTTGCTCACTTTGAAATCCAAGGAGTTCTCCCCTTTCACCTTAAATGTATACTCATTTTATAAAATCCCCAGTAGAGCAGACTGTTTCGTGTTCTGACTGTAGATTGTAGTAGATGTTGGGGATGTTTATAGTAGGGCAAGTATGTTTTTCTCCAGATTTTTTCTTATGGCGACTAGGATGGTGATTGGTCAGTAGTTGCTAATGATTTGTGGATCTTGGGTAGAGGTTTTGAGAAATTTATGGGGTGGTTGATTTGAAGAGGACTTGGACAATTAATATTTTCAAGTTATAATTTTAGATATGTATGACTGTTGGATTAGTGTCACTTCAAGGAACAGTTCTGAAGGCTTTTGACTAAGACTTATGTGATGAATTAAGTTTTATTTAACTAAGAACGTGACTAGTCTGCGAATGCTGCCTTTGCGTTTTTTTTCTCGAAGTCAGACTTGTGTAACATTTTAGAATTTGCTTGTCTGAGTGACACTGAAGTTGCTGTTAATTTTTTTACTCTGTTTATTGGTCTGATTGTTGCTGTCAGTGATCTGAGAGCATTCTTGTTATTTGCTGTGTAGACTGTTTAGTGGTGTTCTGTCACAAAAGTTTAATATTGCTTCTAGCTTTCTGTGTGTGTGCGCGTGTGTGTGTGTGTGTGTGTGTGTATATATATTTATATATATATATATCTCACATATTACGAAATATTGGTTCAACTCTTCTATATTTTAATTTGTGCACATTGAATGATTCTGTAAACCAGTCATTCTTTTTACTGTGCTATTTAATTTTGCAGAACAGTCTAGCATGTCTGGTTTCCAAAACGCTTATATAAAAAAAACTGATGCTGGTAATGTCGAGGCTGGAGGGGTCCAAAAAGTGAATGGAATGTTTGTCAGTGTAATAGAAAGCATAGGGGTTACTGATAAGAGACAGGTGCAATAGGAGTTTACCCTTCTATTTCTTTACCTTCCACATCAGTTTCCAGCAAATTGTTGAATATGATGGACTGTGGTTTCTGTTTTATCTCACTGTGAGATTAAAGTCAGAAACATTTTGTTAACTGGTCACATTGACTCTTCCTTCTGGCCAGTTTTTTCGACTGAAATCATACTTTGATTCCCCTTTGAGTTTTGTGTATTTACTGTACAATTTGATCTTTCATTGACCATACGTAGGTGATAACACTGCCAATGTGTTGACATGTGGTATTTGTGGAAGACAATCTAAACCATAACAAAATAGTTTGCAGTAAATAAAATATGAATACATATTTGATCGTTGATGTGACTTCCAACTTTTCTGCACTTAATTTGATAGTTTCGACTTGCATTGCTGGCTTGTATGCATTACCTACCATATTTTCAGAATGTAGGAGACTTATGAGATAATCATATTTTAATTTCTGAATATCTGATGAGTTCTATATGTTGGAAGAATTCTTGGGTAACTCCTGTTTTCTATCCTCTATTTTGACTTTCTGGTGATTTCTGGTGTTCAACTGATCTTCCTTTATCATTTTTTTCTCCCTCTTGTTTTTTTCAATCTGAAAGACTTTGCGGCTAATGAAGGATGAGGTAAGGTCTTAATATTTCAGCTTCTGCTCACTTATCACTCAACTTTTTTTTCTCTGTTTCTTAATATTCACTAGCCTAACTCTAACATTTTAGGGTTAAAGGTATTAGTATTCCTCTTTTTAATAACAATGGCCATATGATTGTGTTTTAACATCTGTCTACGAGGCCAACCAATCTGTTTTTACTAATGCATGCACGCCTTAATTGTATCATAACCATACTAAAACACTCCAAATGCTGCTTCTGGCTATTTGTAGAAATTGGTCGAACTGGAATGCTGTCTGATTCGGACACTGCTAATCAGTTCTGGAATGCTATTCACTTCCAATATTTGGATGAGCAATGTCCACTAATCATAACAAGGATGATCTTAAAACTATGGACTGGGGTCAGTAGAGGGCTGGCTGGAATCTAACCTTTGCAATGTGTACGTTTCATCAAATTCATTTGATATAATTGTTGATACGTCTGTAGTTTCTTAACAGACTGAAAAATTATAACATCCTCCACTAAAAATAAACTTGTGATTTCAGGTTGCCCACATCCGGGATGATCATTCCATGTCACTATTAAAAACAATGGAAAAACGAAGCTCAAATCATAGGGCATTAATCCCCACAATTTTTTAAAGACTTTAAAGAAATGACCTCACTTAACCCAGAGCTTTGCATCTCTTCTACTGTTAATATTCCACACATAACTGATGCATCTCCTCATCCACACTGTGTGCATGGCTCTTCAGAATGAATCCTCCATCTCAAATGTATTGATTGATTTCCCTTATGCCTACTCAGTCCTTCCCAGGAGCTTCTTCTGACTCCTGATCTAGTATCATCCTTTGTTGTCCTTCTAGGATTATCTTCTGATATTTTTACACTTCCCAATTTCTGTTCATCCCTGTAGAATATTGTTGATACATTAAATGTCTTTACCCAGGAATTTTCTCTCTTAAGCAACACCTCTGCCTTATTTACTCAACTCTGTTGCCTCCCTTGACACTGCTGACCTTAAGCTTTGCTCCATTTGCCCAATTCCTCTCCCTGTGTTCTCCCTCGGCTTTCTCATCTTCTTTTGTCCACTTCTGACCCCCAGTATAAATTTATATTCTGGGGTTCTAGTGTCTCAGAAAACCTCCATCCTCCATTAGAAGACCATGTCCTGTGACTCTCAAGATAAATGTCTCATTTAAGGCATTCTCCTCTGACTCTAACATCTCCCCTTCTTTTAACAGCATGCCCATCAAATGCCAGGTTACAACCTCTACTTGCACCAGTATCTCAGCTGAACTACTAGACCAGGATTTTAATATCCTTATCTGAAAGGAAACTTGGTTAAATCACAACTCTCACACCCTTATTGACATTGTTGCCACTATCCCCCAAATACTTCACTAGAAGATATTGCCCGTGTAAAATGGGGTATGATTGCTGTGATCCACAAAATTAATCCAATTTCTTCTTGCTCCATCTTTTTCCTCCTTTGAATGCCTCCTAGTGGAACTCTCTCACCGCAGTAAGCAGAATGAGACTTGTCACAATCTAGTATCCTTCCAAGAGCAATTCAATTTTAAAGGAACACTTTGAACTCATTGCATTTAACCTCTGTTTCCATTTTGATAATATCCTTCTCGGAGATTGTATTGCAGTGGTAAAGGTCAACGGACTTGATTACTTGTGAACTTACATCTCTCTCAACTGTTAACTTCCTCCTACATCATAACAAACCTACTTGTCTATCCTTCATCTCATTATCCTCAAACAAGTTTGCGAGTAAACCTTTGACCACATTAAATTGGACTGATGTGATCATTTCTTGATTCCCTTCCACTTATCCACCCATACTAATGTTACCAGGGCCCAATTCATCAGACAATGAGTGGTGTTGTGAATAAAGGCATTTCAACAGAGACCAGCTGATCTCTTCATTCTTCAGTCTACTACCTTCCTACTGTGACGCAAGTATTTTCTTTGAAAAATGAAACTGCTTCATTAAGCCCATTAGTGACAGTCTTATTATGCTTTACAGGAGAACTTGAAGCAATTTAAATCAATCAATCAACCAGGAATTATAAAGCACGGCTAATCACCCAATAGGGTACCTAGGCGCTTGCAGGTCCCGAAGGTTTATTCGAACAGCCAGGTCTTGAGGGCCATTCGGAATTCTGGAAATGAAGTGATGGTCCGGAGTTGCATGGGGAGGCTGTTTTAAGTCTTTGCTGTGATGTGGGAGAAGGAGCGTCCCCCACTTCTGATTCAGTAGATGCGGGGAGTATGGGCAAATGAGATGGAGGCGGAGTGTAGTGTTCTCGACTGTTGGTGGAAGTTTAGGTGATAGTTAATGCAGACGGGTCCTTGGTTGTGTAGAGCCTTGTGTGCTTGAATTGGCATCTCTTGAATTGGCTTCTCATCTGTATGGGGAGCCAGTGGAGTTTCCTGAGGTAGGGTATGATGTGGGTTCATCGGGGAGGGCAGAGGATGCGGCGTTTGTATGGTCTGAAGTCTCTGTAGGTGATGTGCGGCAATTCCTCTGTATAGGGCGTTGCTGTAGTCCAGTCGGCTGGTGATGAGGGCCTGTGTCACGGTGCGTCTCGTGTGTAGGGCTAGCCACTTGAAGATCTTACGTAGCATGCACAGAGTAAGGAAGCAGGCGGAGGAGTCTGCATTGATCTGTGATTTCATGGTGAGCTTGTTAATGATGATTCTGCGGTTTCTGGCATGGTCGGAGGGAGTGGGTGCAGGTCTAGGTCTGATGGCCACCAAGAGTCGTTCCGTGTACTGCTGCTGTTGCCGAAGATCAGTACTTCTGGCTTGTCTGTGTTTAACTGCAGGCAGTTGCTCTTCATCCCGTCAGCGATGCTTGTCATGCATCTGTGGATTTTGGTTCTGGTGGGGGTAAGTTCATCAGTGAGTGAGAGGATGAGTTGGGTGTCATCTGCGTAGGAAATTATGTTGAGACCACGGGGTCATATATATGTTGAAGAGTGTGGGGCTGAAGGATGAGCCCAGGGGGACTCCGCAGGTGATCTCCTTGGGTTTGGAGGTGAAAGGTGAATCCTCTAGGTTCTTCAGGTGAGGAAGGAGATGATCCATCTGAGCATGTCCCCTTGGATGCCAATGTGGTGGTGTCTTTCGGTCAGTGTGTGCTGGGATACGTCAAAGGGTGCAGAGAGGTCAAGGAGGATCAGAGCTGCTGTTTCTCCTTGGTCGAGGAGGGTTCGGATGTCGTCGTTCGCTGCGATTAGCACGGTTTCGATGCAGTGATTGCTGTGGAAGCTGGACTGGGAGGTGTTGAGTAGCTGGTTCTGCTCCAGGTGTCATTAGTGGCTTGTTGATCTTTTCCAGTACCTTCGCTGGTATTGGGAGTAGGGAGATTGGCAGGTAGTTTTTGAGTTCACTGGTGTCAGCGGAGGGTTTTTTGAGTAGTGGTCTGACTTGAGCGTGTTTCCAGGCGACTGGAATTGTTGCAGTGATGATAGAGGTGTTGAGCAGGGTGGTGAGTTTCTGGCCGATCCTTTGGTTTTTGAGGTTGAAATGTGGTGCGAGCATAGGTCTGTGGGAGCTCCCGAGTGGATGGATTTCATGATTGAGGGGGTGTCCTGGGTGGAGAGGAGGTTCCAGGTGGCAGTCTCTGGTTCGTATCGATTGCAGTGGTTGCGTGTCTGTCGAAGTCTGTAGGTGTGCGTTGAAGTTTGGAGTTTCTGCATATGGTTTCAGTTTGTCATGAAAAAAGTCAGAGGTTGTCTCACAGCTCCTCTGAGGGTGCGAAGTTTCTCTGGCAGCTGGGTTGGAGAATTCTTTAATGATGAAAAGTTCCTTGGTGTTGTTGGGGCTGGTTTCTATGCGTGTGGCTAGGTCTGTCTTCTTTGTTGCCCTCCGCAGGTGATGGTAGAGGTTGAGGGAGGTCTTGAAGGCTGCCCTGTCTGAGTTGTCCTTGGTGGTGCGCTATCTCCTCTTCTGCTGTTTGCTGTCATGTTTCGCTGTTCTGAGTTCTTGGGTGTAGCACCAGGCCTTTTGGAGGATTTTCTCTGGATGGCGCTCTTGATGGGGATAATGCTGACGCCACAGTTGGTTATCCAGGCATTGAAGTTCTTTGCCCCCTGTTTGAGGTTGCTGGCGTTAGCAGGGTTGGAGATGTTGTTGTTGTTGGGGTCGTCAATGTGGAAATTGGAGTCCACGAGGAAGTTGGAGTCCATGGTTAGGGGTGCAATGAAGTCTGTGATGGTTATGCAGAAGCTGGAGCACGGACCTGGGGGGGTCGGTATGCATGGGCGCCTCTGATGGTTGTCTTGTCGTCTGTGTGGAGCTTGACGTTGAGATGTCCCATAGGGGTGGTGGTGCTGTCGGTGGTGGTGGTACACTGTATGGTCTCTTTGTGGATGATGACTGTTCCTCCTCCCGGCTTTTTTGGTGCAGTCCTGGTGAGTGACTTTATATTCGTTTGGGATCACTATGGCAATGTCTGGTGCAGATGTGAGGTTTATCCAGGTCTTGGTGAGGAAGAATGTCTGGTGCGAGGGTGGCAATGAGGTCCCATAAATCATTGGAATGCTTGCATAGTGAGTGTGCGCTGATAAGGGCACATGCGAGTTGGTGTCTGTGGTGAGTCCAGGGTTGGGCTGGTCAGTGGGCTTGTGGGTGTGCTGTGGCAGGTGAAGTGGGTGCAGATGAAAGGTCCTACCATGGAGCGTGTGTTGTCGCAGTGGCAGTGTTTGTTGCAACGTCCGAGGTCAAGGGTGTAGAGCTCGGAGATGGTGTTTCTTTGGGGGTGGGGCCAGGGGTCGTGGCACTGGGTGCGGTCCAGGCGCGTAGTGGGTTTGCCTTTGGTGCACCAGCGGCGTGACTGCTGCACGTGTCCGCTGTGCGGTCTTGCTGCAGCCTGCATTAAGTAGGTCCTGGGGTGGGCGGGTCTTCTGTTGGTGGGAAGAACTGTGAGTGGGAAAATCCAGGCGGGAGAACCCGGGCATAGGGGGTATCACTGGATCAGTCTGGAGCAAGCAGGAACTGGAGGCTCAGGCAAGTGGCAGGCTAGTTGTCCAGGTGCCTCAAATGGTTCTCACCTAGTCTCCACATTAAGTGATTCTCAGTTGGACAAACTGGAAGATTGTGATGCATCACCAAAATGCATTTCTTATGTATCCTGGTCAAACTAAAAAGAAAAAGTTACAAGTCTTCAATTCTTTCTTTTAAAGCAACATGTTTGAACATTCAATTAACCTTCTAAGGACAGAAGAAGGAAACTGAAATCATATCATTTCGTACTGGAGACACTGCTGTTAGCTCTCGTGGATCTAGAAGCAACAAATTTTGCTCCTTCGTTTTGTATAACTTTTACAAACTTAAAAGTAACTTGATGCTTCTCTTAAAGGGTCTTCATCTATTCTCTCTCACATCCTTCGTTTGTGTCCTCATCTCATTCTTACACCAAACTACTCTTTCCTTGAAGTACTTTCTCTCTGATATGGAATACTCTCGAGGCTCTAATGACCCAAACCCTCTTCCCATTGCCCTTGACCTGGTTTCCTTTCTTTGTACCTCATTGGCTGGCCTGCATCGATTCCTCTCTCTAACATGGTGTTGTATCAAACTACCTCAAGCAGCACACATGGAACTTATCCTTAAAAATCATAACCTTGATCCCACTAAATCTTGTGGTCTCCCAATGTCAATGAGAAATGTTTCTGATGGATACTTAACTGCATATTCTTCGCCTTTAGAATAACCCCATATTCCCACACACCAGACTGGTTCTGGATTTTCAACAGCAATTGTTTGTGCGCTGGTAGGTGGCACTGTCTGACTCCACAATAGCCTCACACTGCCCCACAACTGATCATGCAGAACGCACATAGGCACCGCTCCATGGCTTATGTCAGTTCCTTTCTTTCCGCGCCTTTCGACATGGATCCGGAGCGCCACTCCAAACTTTTCAGTCATGCATCTGTACAACATTTGTATGTGGTGCTCAGGTTCTGGTCACAATTCAAAATTGTGCAATAAATGCACTTTGATGGACGTGAAGGGGATCAGGGAGTGGGAAGCGTAACTACATCACGGAACAAAGCTGTTCCGCAGTCAGACTGTGCCATGTACCGTCATGTGGGAGCAGTTGCTGTTAACAATCTGGATACAGTCTGGGGCCTGGGGATATTGTAGATGGTCTAACCATGTACAGGCATGTCTTGATCAGATGGTAGGGCCCAGTGCACTAAACGTTACAACGTCTTTGTTGGCACAGTGGCTCAGGTCATGCTGCTGAGGTTCCCAGCTCTGACCAACTGCACACAGAGATCACTCTATGCAGCCTTCCTCATCTGGTAGATCTTACCCTTCCGGGCTCATGCTGCACCTCACTCCTCCTCGATAGTTACCTTTCCTACAGGCTTGGTAGGTTCTTTCCTTCTCTCAACAGGCAGGTTAGCTTCTAGGTGCTTCAGGACAGGTGTACATCTCTTACAGGAAGGAGTAGACTCGGTGATGTTCCCTCACCTCTGGGAAGCTGACTATCAGGCAGACAGCTCATGTAACTCATGTTGCATAGCAGTCTTCTCAGTACTCTGCGGAGCACTCCCTTGGTCATGGAGAACTCAGTGGGTCCCACCTGTGTGCAGCAAAAATAGCAACAAGATGTGGATCTGTTGCACCTTCAGGAGAAGTTTCAGGTGATTTTCATTTCAAGTGTGTTTTCCATTCTGCCCTACAGAGAGAGTCTTTATGTAGAGTGATACTTTGTACAGCAGGGTTGTTTCCAGCCTGGAGCACCTTCAATGATGGCACAAAGTGGTATGAGATTTCTGCACCTGGCTGTCATCAGTAAACTGAAAAGTGTGATGAGAGAGACAAAAGGCTGGGGCTCACCCAAAGGGTCCTCTTCACCCTGCAGACCAGTCTGCAGTCCTACCCTTCACCCCATCATCTACTAAATGGCAGTACTACAGGAAGATTAATCACCAGCTCCTTGATCAGCAAAATACCTAATTACATTTCTAGAGGAGCCTTGTTGCCTCTTTCCTCACTTCATTGACTCAGTCTCCTTCCTCTAGCTTCAGGAATATCGGCAATAAATGTCCACTGTCTCATAAAATCATCACCCCCACCTTGTGAAGTGAGCCAGGCTAGTGGCATCCATAATTGATCCCACGGGCCTCCATTATTCTGACTCACTCCATGCATATAACACAAAAGCAAAAACACGCACATTTGGGAGATAGAGCTAGGATCTGAATAAGTGCATATAAATGAAGCTTTAGACGAGTGGGCCAGTAGGCCTCAATTCCAGTGGCACAGGCCTAGCAACATCTCTGTTCACAATACAAAGCGCGCTGCCACCAGAGCTCCGTTCTAAACCTCTGGCAAGGACAGTAGTCCATTGTAGGTGCAATGATGGTACGCTTGGTTTGCTGTCCAGGTCAAGGGACTGGTTCAAGAGCTCACTTAAGTAAAAGGATGGGGTCTAGACCTCCGCTCACACACTAGATTGGTGTGAGGTCAGGGTTAAATTCAAACATCAAGATACCAAATATAGTCAGCGCTGCTCAGAGAAGGGGAAGACGGATGTTCACTATGCAATGGACATTCCTGTTCCAACAGCCTGGAGCTATCTTGAAATTGTGTTAATCTGATCTCTCAGGTTCTACCAACTAGTAATAACTGCTAATCACTACACCAGTCCCATTGTCATTTGTTTAAATTGTGTACGGCAAAGATAAATCCTAGCACACATGCCCTTCAATGGGACACATGTATATCTCGCAAGTTAATCTCAGTTTTAAATGAGTACTGTGCTTTGTGGGAGGGGAACCTTCAGGAATGGAGGGAGTGTCTGTTCTGATTTTTCAGCTGGGTCATGGCCGTGTCACCCTGTGTTGGAAGCCTGCACACAGTTGCTTTCTCTTTCAGAGGATAATGTGGAGGGAAACTAGGAGAGTAATGATTGGGAAGCAAGGCTGTTTGGAGTTATCAACTTTGCCCATTATATAAAAAAAGAAATTGCTACTTTGTTACATGACTTATGGGATCTGTCTAGAAGTATTCCAATTCTTAAACATCTCATTCTATCTCGCCCACTAATGCTAAATTTACTGAAGGACTTCTTGGGAACCCTCATTTTGAGACACAACAATCCATTCCTTGCTTCAGTTCTGTGGTAGGCAGTGCAGGTGAGCCACTACTTTAGGACCCAAGATCTACGCCATCATCTGTCTTGATTACCACAGGCTTTCCATTGTTGCCCTTGAGATGGTGTAAATTTAGCCTTAAGATATACAGATCAATGTTTTTCTGTCATAGAGAGCAGACAGAGTGAACTGAACATGCCTTATACGGGACAAAGAGAAAACTGCTCTTTCTTTTGCTTCAGGATGTTAATCGTGAACAGAAATTATTGATTGGGCTGCCTTTTACGCCTACATGGATCTAAAATGGCTGCCACATTAGCGTGCACATCGATTCCTCTCTCTAACATGGTCCTGGAACATAACCACTAAGAAGGACTTGCTCAATGAAAGCAGCTACTGCAGCTTGGATCCCATGCCCCAAAGCCAGCAAAAGTGAGCACAGCAGGGGCATATCGGAGACCTCTCAAGGCTGCCATGCAAACCAGATCTCATTTGTAGACTCACCCTACCCATCCATGTTTAACTTGGCAACTTCACTGCTGATTGCAACCAATATGGCCTTGTGAATGTTTCATGGGACCGCTCAGAAGAATATTGATTATGAGTAATGCCTCATCTCGGCACATAGTACATCTACTACCAAGTCTGGTTTACAGTGCATTTCAATTAATGTAGAACTTGCAGCTATAGCAGCTTACTGAAGTGGTGTTTCCCTGATTTAACAACCCCTATGATCGATGATTTCTTGAAAGACATTTAAAAAGTGTTTGGTCCATTTGGAAGGCCTTTATGTCCTTGGTAACTTAGAATGGTTCTGTCAAAACCCATGGATCCTCTTTTTGAGGCCATTCATGAGGCAACTTTTATTTTCTCAATTATTTCCGCTCTTTGTGTAAGCAAAATCCAAGCAGTATGCTTCCAGGAACCATATACAGTGTCCCTTAGAAATAGAGTAGTAATGAGAAAGATCTGGTTGTTTGAGCGTAAGTGGTGCCAGATTTTCAAATTCATCAATCTTCTTCCTTACTTTTTTTCCCCCAACCATCTTTCATCTTCAGTGGAGAGATTGCTGTCCACGCTGAAAGTTAGTAGAGTTTTATGTTTTTTACATTGACAAGACCAAAGACCTTAACATGGCTCTGAGGCAGTTCTAGACCTGCTCTCACAGGTCCAACTATATAAAAATCCTTTTATAATAGAATAGTTTCCTGTGAAGCTGTGTATTACCAAATAGTTAATACACCTCTGCCTGATAAATTACAAATATTTTCTATTCAGCTAAACACCGCACGTTAAAAATGGTCTTATTTTGGCGTTTGCAAGGCGGCTACGTGGAGATTCGTTCATACATTCACCAGACATTACTCTCTAGGTTGTGAATGCTAAAGAGACACCCATGCAGGTAAAGCCTCCTAAAAGAGTCTCTTCTGTTAATAAGCCCAACCTTTATCGTATAATCCTGATGATTTGTCCCTCTTTCAGAAGGTTTTGCTTGCTATTCTGTTCAGGGTTTGATTAAAAAAAAAACAAAAAAAAGATACTGGGTTGAGGAAGAAAAAGTTCATAACCTTTAATTGTAATTTATCTTCATCTTAATCTCCATTGAAGTGTGAAACCTACCCTAACACTAGGTGTTGGCATAAGGATCATATCAAAACAAACTGAAGTTGGGGCGTGGCTTGGCCAGCAAGCATGGCGGACGCAGCTTGAGGAAGCTCTCACGCCCGCAACCTAAATCCGACATTATCCTTCCCCACTCGACCCGTTTCTAGGCCACCAGCGGTGTGCGGGACGGAGGAGATAGCGGCCGAGGCAGCGGAGCCCTAAAAGATTCTTTGGCGGCTCGACCGAGGGCAGAGCGTCGATCGGGGCAGGAGCACCGTGGCAGGAGCTCGGCCTCCCCTTCCCGGTGGTTGAATCCGAGAGGCTGTGTCCGCATCCCGGGCCTGGGCCTGTCCTGTCCCGGGCTGAGGTAGGTAGGGGTGCTGGGGGGCTTGGTGGGGGTGGCCGGCTGCAGCGTCCTCGCCCTCTCGGGGCCTCCCTGTGTGGCGGTCCAGTCGCCGGCTGGTGCTCGGACTGGGGAGGGGCTTCGTGAGCCCGGCTGGATTCTCGGCCGCGGCCGTGGGGCCTGCTCCGGCCCGGGTGTTGGTTGGCGCGGAGGGCTGTCTGCTTTAGGGCCTCGGTGTGGGGGGTAGCGGTGTTGTGGGCCGCGTCCGTGGAGCCCCCTGGCGCCGCAGCGCGAGGCCTCTCCCGGGTGGGCGCCGGGTGCTGAGGCGCAGCCATTCGCTCGCGGCTGGGCCGCACAGGAGGCCCTGCTGTTGTTGATGTGGGGCGCGGTGGCCGCCTGTTAAACTTGGATTGAGCAGCCACTCGAGCCATTAAGCCGGCCATTGGACAGGTCTTCTGCTGGATAATTTGGGAGCCAGGCCATGTGATCACGCAAAGGGGACTCGCCTGCGCGGTGGAATCCATTGGCTGTATGGGGACTGGACCTGTGTCCTCTGGGCCAATTAACACATAAGCCTGTCGCCACTTTGATTTGCCCGAGGGCTTGCAGATAAGGGGGCTGGTGCCACCGGCCCAACGGTTTGCTGGCGCTACTGGTTCGTGCTATGGGCGGAGGCCCTGGAAGTGAGCTACCTCAGTGTGGAGTCATCGGGAGATGAGCGACACGCTGCACAAGATAATCTCTGTTGCTGAAGGGAGGCGCAGCACACAGACGCTGAATTTCAGGGGTGCCCCGTTCGCTGGTGGTCCCGCGAGCTAGGTCCCATTAGAGGGGCTTGCTTGGCTGTCTACGGCTGGTTGCAGAAGCGGCTGGATTAGATTCAGTGCGGCTTGCGACTTGGCGGTGGACTGATTCCGTGAGGACTGGCCGCGGGGCGCCCCTTGGAGAGGTTCCAGAGGTGGCGGTTCGGTGCCCTAGCGATCCAGAATTTCCCGCCGAATCAAGTTTTCTTTCCCCAGAGGAGATAAGAACTGTTACCTGCGGATTCCGAAATGGGGAAGGATAAGCCGGGCGCCACAGGCCCGAAACAGAGCACCCTGGACCAGTTTGCGATGTCTGCAAGTGGGGGGCCTTCATCTGGCTCCCTTCCAGATAATGCAGCCTTACTGGCGGCCATTACCGATTCAAGGGACACGCTGGAGGCCAACATTGGCGCAGTGGGCACTGAGGTCTCATTTCTACGGCAGGATCTGCGCTAGGCTGTTGATCGAATTACTGAGGCTGAGACGAGTGTGTCGTCCGTGGAAGATACCGTGCAGACCCTCCAACGTCAAGTCAATAAACTGACTGTGATCACCCAAGAGCTGGCGACCCGGGCTGAAGACGCAGAAGGTCGAGCTAGGCGCAATAACCTCCGTTTCGTTGGCTGTCCGGAGGGCTGCGAGGGCAGGTCCATGAATCACTTCCTCACCTCCTGGTTCAAGGATCTGCTACCGGCGGACAAGATTTCGGCGTGTTTTGTTGTCGAGAGGGCGCTCACAAAGAAGCCGCCCCCCGGGGGGAGTCCGCAGCCGGTCATCGCCAAGTTGTTAAACTATGCGGACAGGGATGCGGTGTTGCAGTATGCTCGCCTGAGCCTGAATAAGGATAAGCTCGTCTTCGAATCCAGGGCCATAATGATTTTCCCGGACTACACCTGTCTGGTGCAGCAGCAAAGACAGTCCTTTACCGCAGCAGAACGGAGGCTATGCGAACTGAACATCTCTTACCTGCTACTCTACCCGGCAAGGCTCCGTGTGATTTATAACTCTAAAACCCTTTTTTTTTTACTCTGAAGCGACTTTTGCGTGGACTGATGAGCGGCAACACCTAAAGCCGCACTCCCAGCCTCCGCTGGACTCCGACGCCGCGGTGGGCTCGCAGCTGAGTCGATCGCGCAGGACGAAGTCCAAAAGACGGTATCGCTCTGGCTCGGAGCGCCGTTCCTCTAGTCCTGTGCATGCCTCTGGAAAGACTCCTGGCCGGTGATACTTCTACAAATACATGACTGCATATCCAGGGGTTGGACCTACTTTGATCAGTATACAATAAGTAGGGTTCGATGTTAATAGTGGTGGCTGACCTGCATTGCCACTCGCTCCCCAAGGTTCATGTTCTATGGGGGGTTGGGATCCATTGGAGGGGGGGCTTCGGGGTCTGTGGTTTGGGTCCTGAGGTTCCCCTCACCGCGACAGATGCTCCTTGTTATTGGCACTATCGGGTGGGGGGAGGGGGACGTTGGGAGGGGGGTTCTGTTTTGTACAGTTATGTTAATTGTGGTTTACACACGCGGACACACATCCCACTCCCTATTTGGTAGATTATGGCTCTTAGACCCAGAGTAGACGTATGGCTTCTTCGCCTATGGCTTCTCATTTAGGTGAATTGACAATAGTGACGTGGAACGTCCGGGGGCTGCTTAACAAGGTGAAAAGGGGGCAATCCTCAGGCAGGCCAAACGATATGGGGCCGACATTCTCTTCCTGCAGGAGACTCTCCTTCTGGGCAACAAGGCCCCCTGCCTTGGCAGGTTCGGATTCCGACAAGTGTTTAATTCCGGTTTTACCAGGGGTTCCCGTGGGACGGCCATCCTTATTCACGCCCGAGTCCCCCTTCACTCATAACAAAGTTTTGACTGACCCCGGGGGTAGGTACGTGTTCCTGACGGGGACACTTTATGGTGAACAACTCACGTTGGGCAGTGTCTATGCTCCTCCACCTCTTGGGGCTACGTTCGTTGAGGGTTTGCCTCTGGTATGGGACGAGCTTCCAGAGGGTCTGGCTGTACTGGGTGGTGACTGGAATTACATTATGGCACCAATTGATAGGAGACGGTGCTCCGGGGTGGCTCCCCCCGTAGGCACCTCCAAATTGTCATAGCTGGCCGGGGTGCTGGGTTGGGCGGACCTTTGGCGGGAATACCATCCAGCTGAGACGGGCTTTACATACGTGTCGGGGGTCCATGGCTCTTTGTCTAGATTAGACTACTTGTTTACGCCACGGAGCTACATCCATAGGTTCTCCCGGGTCGCACACCTCCCTAGAGGGTTGTTGGATCATTCGCCTGTTCGGGTGACACTCCTCCTGAAGTTCCAGCAGCCCCCTTTTTGCTGGCGGATGTCCCCATGGCATCTACGTAACCCTGAGTACCAAGAATGCCTTCATGCAGGGATCCAGGAGTATTTCTCTTTGAATACTGAGTCCACCTCCTCCAGAGTTACCGTGTGGGAGGCCCTGAAACCTACCATTAGAGGGGTAGACATTAGTTATAGAACCAACGATAATTGTAAATGTGCCGCTCAGAGGCACGATTTAGAGGCCCGGTGCGTTTCCCTGGAAACTGAATACTCGTTGGCGCCCACCCCGACCCTTCAGAGGAGTCTCTCTCTGGCGCAGCAGCAGCTGCATCAACATCTGACGGAAGAGGCCAAAGAGATCTGGTTGGCGTCCCAATATCAGATCTACAAGTGGGGGGGATAAGTCAAGCAAAATGCTGCATAGACTGTGTCAAGCCAGGCTGGGCCCGGCTTTGGTCCCGGCCATTCGGGGTGAGGACGGTGCCTTACGAACTATCCCGTGGAGGTACTGGCGGAGTTTGTACGTCACTTCTCCGTGCTGTATACCCGGAGAGAACAGGTCTCCGGCGATATCATCGCGGAGTTCCTGCGAGATATTCCCCCTGTCTGCCCAGCTGAGGGATCATTTAGACGCTCCCATTACATTGGATGAATTGTCTGCTGCAATCAATGTGTTGCACCCGGGTCGAGCACCAGGCCCCAATGGGTTCCCTGTGGAATTCCTCCGCTTGCATATGGCCGTGCTTGGCACGCATTTACTTGGTGCGATCCACGAAGCCCTGGAACAGCGGCTGCTGCCCCAGGACTGGCGTCAGGCCGAAACTGTCCTTTTCTTAAAGCCCGGCCGCCCACCAGAGGACCCGTCCTCGTACCGCCCTATTTCCCTAATTAATTTTGAAACTAAATTGTTGCGGAAGGTCCTGGCGGACCGCTTGCGGTCGTGTATACAGGACTTGGTCCACCCGGACCAATCCGGATTTATGCCGCACCGGGCCACCCGACATAACATTCGTCGGGTATACAATGCGATGGCCCTGGCGCCTGAGTTGGGACGCCCGGCGGCTTTACTCCTTTCTGATATTGATAATGCCTTTGATACACTCAGCTGGGACTATCTTTTTCGACTTTTGGAAGCGATTAACTTCGGTCCACGCTTTATAGCCTATGTGCGACTACTATATACTGCCCCTATGGCATCTGTGCGAGTAGCCGGTTATCGGTCCCCCTGCTTTCCGATCGGTCGGGGAACGCGTCAGGGCTGCCCTTTGTCCCCTCCCCTCCCCTCTTCTCTTCGCCTTGGCGGTGGAGCCCCTGGCGGCGTGGGTCCGGAGGGACCCTGTGCTCAGGGGCTTTGACTGGCCGCGATCCCAGCCGGACTGCATAGCACTCTATGCGGACGACGTCCTGTTTTATATGACCGACCCCTGTATCTCGGGTCCTCGCATTCTGCAGATCGTACGTGTTTTAGGCCAGAACTCCAGGCTCCACACTAACCCCGCTAAATAGGTGCTGTTCCCGGTCTGCGGCCATAGGGCAGGGGCACATGGGCATCCCAGTTAAAGCATGCTTCAGACGGATTCCAATACCTGGGGGTATATATATCCCCCTGTCCGCAGACTTCATGGTTGCGCAATATAACTCCGCTCCTCGCCGGCCTTCGCGACGACACAACCGCATGGTCCTCCTTGCCCCTTTAATTATATGGGCGGTCGGCTATCTTCAAAATGGTATCTCTCCCCAGGGTTCTTTATTGTCTCCAGAATTACCCGTACTATATACCGCGGGCGTGGTTTGCACAGAATAATGCCCTACTCAATAATTTCTTATGGGGGGGGGGGATGAGCGATACGTGTCGCAATCCAGACATTCACCCAATCCACATACTGCGGGGGC
Source organism: Calotriton arnoldi (assembly GCA_963921515.1). Classification (NCBI taxonomy): domain Eukaryota; kingdom Metazoa; phylum Chordata; class Amphibia; order Caudata; family Salamandridae; genus Calotriton; species Calotriton arnoldi. The sequence goes on along the minus strand of CAWUFW010001065.1, from coordinate 2,593,577 downwards.
ATCACAGACGTCTACTCCTATTACGTGGCGGCGCATTTATTAATCATTAATGACTGGTGGTATAATTCACCCACGGACCCGGCGTTCGCTCTAGAGCATATGGCTATGGGAAAGAACCCCCCTTCTGCATTTACTATACAGCGCGCAGAGTCTCGACTTCTTACCGCCCGCTAGTCGGACAACGATCAGGCTGTGGCGGTATGTGGTTCGGCGAATGGGATGGCAGGGGCGGCTGACACAGGCAACGCCCCTATGGCACGGCACTTATCTGTGCCAGGCGGTCGCCCTGAAGGGGTTCCACCAGTGGGACCTGATTGGCATCTCCACCTTGGGGGACATCATGCGGGGAACTGTTCTTAAATCGTTTCAGCGACTCCAGGAAGAGTTCCAGTTACACAAAACTCAGTTTTTCAGATACCTCCAACTGCGGCATGCCTTGACAACCTCACTGGCTAATATACCGGATCTCCCTGAATTCAATCCGTTAGAAGGCCGACTCCTCATGGGGGATCTGGGCGCTCATAAAATAAGACAAATATACCAGACGCTGATAACGCACACTCACACGACCCTGCACAAGACGAGGAGGGCATGGGAGGATGACATTCCGGACCTGACGGACGATGACTGGGCGGAGGCGATAGCTAGTCCCCGGGGTGCTGCGGTAGCATCCAGATTTCGTCTTCTACAGTTTAAGTACATACACCGCGTGTACTACACCCGGTCGCGCCTCTGGAGGATGGGAGTGGTGGCGTCCCCCTTGTGCTTGCGTTGCGACAGGGCGGAGGGGACTTTTTTTTTCACACGGTGTGGAGTTGTACGGCTCTACATTGTTTCTGACGCAGGGTTTTGACCTGTCTCAGAGAGGTGTTATCCTGGGACCTCCCGCAAGACCCCCGCTTGGCCCTCCTCCACAGTACTGAGGACATAGGTGACAATCGGTACAAGCAACATCTACTCTTCCTAGCCATCGCTAAACGGGATATTGCACAACTATGGAAGGGCACCTCTCCCCCGACAATGGGAAAGTGGCGAGGAGAACTGGATAAGTGTATGGGAGCTGAAATGGCTGTTTCCAGGCACGGGGCTGGCCCCAGAAGCATAGGAAAATTTGGTCTCGATGGGCTGCATATAGGGGTATTGACCTTCCGCCTCTTCCATCACAATCCCCGTAAGGGTGATTCACTGGGCATTTTGCTGTTTGCTATGTATAATGTGTTCTCTTGTCCTTATGGGTGTATAAAGGATTTGATAGTTGTTTGCCAAGGCGGGTGGGGTGGGGTAGTCTGCGTACAGTTCTTAGTGTGTTTTCTTTCATTTCGCATACAAAGTGTACTTGCAGATAATTCCATGTGTGGTAATTCTGTAATATTATGTCGTTTATGTGGACTTTGTCGGGCCCTCGCCCATGTGGTACTCTCAAAACTCAATAAAAAATGTTTTAAAAAAACAAAAAACTGAAGTAACTGTCAGTGCAGAGCATGACGATATACTGCTAGCTCTCTCAAGAATGAAAAATATCCTAGATATTGTAACTGAAAGTTTCAATTCTTTTAAGGACTTGGAGGCGAGGATTATGATATCCTTTCTTCACTTTATTGAATAGCAGCCATTTCACAAGCTTTAACAAACAACTATCATTCCCATGAAGCCTTGGGAATGCTATAAGAAAACAAAAGTATCCAATTGCAGAACAGTCCCAAGCTCCAGCCAATCAGGCAGCCACAGTCTAGAACAGTGATACTCAAAGTACGGCCCGGGAGCCGCTTGCGGCCCTCTTGACCTTTACATGCTGCCCCCTGGTGAACAGCAGCAGGAGCTGCTGTTTAGTTGTGGAGCACTAATATTCAGAAAAAAATGTTAAATAAACGAGCAAGCATTTATTAACCTGTAAATAAATGCTTGCCCATTTATTTATCATTTGTTTAGACCTCTTTACACATTCCCTGACCCACCCAGACCCCCTACCACCACCCTGCTGGCATCAGTGCGGCCCTCGGTCACACCACAGACTGTACTTTGCGCCCCCTGGGCAAATGTTTGCGAGTACCCATGGTGTAGAACATAGTCCATCACCTGTGTCCCCTCAGCCTCTTTCGGTGCTCGAGTCCAGCCATTGCATTGTCTTCACTCGTCCTGTTTACTCGTATCCATTCCTACAACAAGAGGACATATTTTAGCCACAAGCCATGGTTAAGGATTACAGCTGCGGGCAAGGTGGTGAACTTAGTCAGCTGGAAGCAAATGCAAACTTTAAACAAGGAACAGCAGAGCAACTTGAAATAATCGAAATAGCAAGACTTAGTACTTAATAGTCACGGGGAGGGTCATTCAGATTTGAAATCCCCAGGTAAGATAATCCTCGCCTCAGAGTCCTTAATAGAATTGAAACTTTCCGTTATGACAGCTAGGAAATTCTTCATTCTGTGTCTGGACCAGAGGCCAGGACTATGCTAGTTCAAAGCTTATTTACCACCAAGTGAGCCATATCCAGCACAGGTTTAAAATAAAACCTTTTAAAGGTAGAATCCATAGAACAGTCTGCAGCGTTGAGGATATCTTCAAAACGAGCGCATCAAGTAAATGCCTTCGAAGCCATTGTCCCATGTGCCAAATGGGCACCAAAATTTGCAGATCACTACCTGCCTCCTGCATCACCCAAGTTACCCAATGGGCAAAAGTGGGAAAGGACACCGCCTTGTACGGTTTCCTCAAAGCGATGAGGAGCTGACGCTTCCTCGGAGGGTGGAATTCTGCGGACATCTCCTCATATGCCTTAAGGCACCGCACGACACACAACTTAGAAGGAGTTTCAGGAACAGCTGGGTATGAAATGATTCTCGTACCTCACTTCGTCCTTCTTCAGACCGTGAATGTGACTCCAGAGGGTGAAAAATTACGACCCGTGATGTCCAGGGCTCGTACATCAGAAACCAGTCTACAGGAGATCAGACAAAGCAACATGGCCAGTTTCACTGAGAGCCCCTTTCTGGAAAAAAACGGTTAGGTTGCCATGACAAAAATAGGTTAAGCACTTGGTTGACATCGCAGAGTGCCGAGTACCTAGGTTCTGGAGGTAAAGACAGTCTAATTCCCCTCAAAAGTCGACACACAAAAGAGTGCTCCGCTATTGGTGATCCATCCACTAGGACATGTCCCGCGGAAATAGCGTACCGAAAGGTATTGACTGACCTGTATGTCAATCCATCCTCTGCCAAACCGGCCATAAAATTAAGAACATGGACTACATCCGCTGCCAAGAGATCGAGACTCCGTCGCAAACACCAGCGGGACCATCGAAGCCAGGCGGACCTGTATTGTTTGACTGTGCTGTCGACCGAGGCCTTGGACAAGAATTCCTCAGCCGTGTTCGAAAGGCCTGGGACCAACCATCGTCCACTGTGATTCACCATGCCATGAGTAACAGTGACCCCCCTCCCCCGGCCCCCAAGTATCAATGGATGAGGCCGCTGATCTGGACTGAGCAAAAGCAGCTGGAAATAGGGGAATAGGTATTGGAGAATCCCAAGAAAGTTCCAGAAGAAATGGAAACCAAACTTGAGACTTCCACACAGGGGAGATCATCACCACTTCCGCCCCCTGGCGCCTGACCTGAGCCGAGGCTGTCTTGATCATTGCGAAAGGGGGAAAGGCGTAATCGTTATCTAGTTTCCAATCCTGGAGAAATGCAACTGTGGCTACCGCCAGTGGATCTGGCCTTCAACTGAAAGATCTGGTAATTTGATGATCTGATTGGGACACTAAGAGGCCCACTGAAAACGGTCCCCATCTCTCCTGGGGGCTGGAAAATGCTCCCACATAAAGCTTCCAAAGACTGGAGTCTCGGAAGTTGCGGGGTTGTTAGTCTGCCACCTGATTCGCTTGACCTGGTAGGAAATCCGCCGTAACTGAAATCTGGCAATCCAGGTAATATTGCCAGAAACTGGTGGCGAGGTCAGAGAGTGCATTTGACTGGGTGCCCCCCGGATGGTTGATGTATCGAACGGCCGATACGTTGTCCATCTTGAGAAGCACACATGAGTGGATGGAATCCTTGGTCCAGCATCGGACTGCAATGGACCCCACCAACTGCTCTAGACAATTGATAGGCAATTTCTGTTCGTGAGATGACCGCAACACTCCTGTGGAAAAATCGCCACATCTGGGCCCCAATCTGATCTGCTGGTGTCGGACTCTATGACAATAGAGAAAGAATGATGGTACGGTACAAATTGAAATGAAAATCCATACCAGGAATCCATCAAAGATTTATCTCGCCTGTATATATTTGCTAGAATATCAAGAGTGGTAAGAATAAAGGGAGAATAATGTGAAACTTGTAACAAAATAAAACCCATAACACAGGCATGGAGGAAGAGCATCCTACCCATTGCAGATGTCTACCTAGAAAAAGCTTTGTATTAAAAAATCATACCCGAGTCTTCAAACGGTGGCGAAAGAAAATCTAAAATGAACAAACTGTGAGGCAAGCATGACAATGTCAGATTTGCTTTGAGGTTGTTGCAAAACCTTTATTAAGAGTTGGAATGGAGTGGTGCACGTTAGTTCTGTCAGTCCTGTTTTATTGTGGAATCCTTCTTTTTCTTTGGATACCTAAATTCGTTTGTTTTTATTCAAGCACCTCATTGAGGTTCCTGTTTTTAGTACAAGCTTTTTGACACCTCCATTTTTGCCTAACTCAGTAGTTTTATTTTACTAGGTATATAGAGCAAATGTAGTAGAGGCAGAGATGTCTTCCTCCATTCCTACTCTATCGTGAGTGAGTAGACTTACTTGCATATAAAGTTTAGGATTTGCATCGTTACAGGTTTTCAGTGATGGGTCAACACCAATGGAGGGAGGTTTGTTACCCTTTGCTCGACCGATGGATGGTTTCCATGTGGGTAGAAAGGTATTCATTCTTTCTCAGGCCTAAGTAGGCATTGATGGTAATAACTTTAGGGTTTTCCCACTGACAACATTTTGCAAGGTGCCACCATTTCTTCATGATCCTTGAAGGGTAACACAATTGTCCACTAAAAAGGAGGAGGAGGAGGTCTTAAAATACTGAAATCAAATAGAAGCCCTTCTCCTTTGTAACTTCAAGTTGAGGTACAAGCTGTCGACCCTGGCCCAGATTCTGTCTGCAGCTGAATACAACAACTACCTGTGATCAGTAGATTTAGAGGAATGCGTCATGCCACGTCCTTGTTTATCAAGACCATGGGTGATTCATTCATTGAATGTGAGGGATAAGAATTGCCAATAAAGAATGCTCTCTTTGCTCATTTAGAGAGGCATAATCACCTGGCCAACAGTACTGCACACGTGTGGGCATAGTTGGCATTTGAAGCACAAAGGGCCATTTTGTAATCCTTATCAGGACAAATATCTGGTAAGTGCATTTTCCCAGCAACTGACTTAATTCATTAATGGGTCCAAATGTCATGGAAGAAGAAATGGGAGTGCAGGAATGCAGCCATGGCATCTAAAATGACATGCTGTTGATAATATGAAAATGTAGTAAGTACAGAAAGGTGATAGATCCTTAAATCCTGGTCTGTTCAAGCCCTCGTGCCCCATTTAAAGGAAGATGAGTTTGAACTGAAAGACCATTATTAAGAACTAAATTTAGAGGGTCATAGAGACAGTTTTAGGAATAGAGTATCCAGAAATAGTATTCTTTGCTGATACTTTTTGTTTACTCCGGTCAATAATCTCTCCAATTTCTGTTGCAGAGGGTACTGTTGTGGAAATATGATCTGGGGACTGGCGTATTTAGGACAAATCAGGCTTGATTATTGCGTCAGATAAGTGTTGGTCTGTTGGATAATGACTATTCTGTGCTTTCCTTCCTCCTTTGTTTACACTTTAGGACACAGTGATGTACTGATGGCTACATTAGCAAGTGTGTTATAGAATTAAAGTGTAGAGCTAGATTTTTATGTCCAAGTCTTGACTCTGTTGTACCTTTTGTGAGTAGTGAATAAAAAGATTAGAGTAAGAGAATGAAATGCGCAGATCGTTCCAATATTTGAGGTGTTCTAGATGGTCACTATGGAAGCCTTTTATACTTTCCATAACAAATCTGTTTTTTTCACCACAGGTTAATCAGGCAAAGCAGACTTGTCCTTCATATCCATTTATTTTGAGATTTTGTAATGAAACACTCTTTGGTCTTTTGGTGCATCACAATGCATAAAATAATTTTTAGACGGTGGATGTAAATTAAAATAAAAAAACAAAAATTAGATATGATCCCTGGTCAACACACTCGCCCCCACGTTGATTAGGAAAGAAAGGTGAATGAAAAACTATGGAGGAATGTTAGCAACGATTTCATTAGGTATGTTTTCTTGATGGTGAATTGTTTTGTTACAGTGGAAGTCCCAAATGCCTGGGAATGTTTTGGTGGGAACTCTGGTTTGGACCATCTCATCAAATATGTGCACGCCTTAAAAGGAGGATTTTGACCTGAATTGGGCATGGGATAAGCAGTATATCAAAGACAACCTTGAAATTCCAGTTCTCAGGCTCAACACTTTGTTGTGGTTTTATAGGGTGTTTAAAGAATTATCTTCCTGACACTCAAGAGTGATGTATCATTTTCTTGCTTCCTATTGGGTATGCTGACTCTTTAATCGCAGGGTTCTTTTACTCAGAGTGCCTTACATAGTTTGTGGGTTGGTCACATTGTTTATAACAGTATTTTTTGTCTGTCTTTAATTGCCTACTTTGACTTCTCATCCTTTAATAAAGACATGTAGGAATTGGGGCCAAATTTGTCTAATGCCATATTGGAGTTTGGCCGAAAGCAGGTGCTGTGACAGTGAAGGAATCTAGTGGCAGGATTTTGATTCATCGGTGAAAGATTCATGGCTAAATTTGATTTACTTTATGGCAAGGTTCAAACTAACGGTTTGTTTGATTGATTGATTGATTGTTTTCAACTTCATATGACTGTCTTCTTCCGAGCCACAAATTTCAAAAGAATGGTCTAGGTCCATTGCTTAACTTGGTTTTCTCCAGGAGTGACCATCCATTATCTGTTGCCTTTTTTATTTGTTTCTTTCATTTTACCTAGTTGGCATCAGATTTTCATGAAGTGTTTTGTGCAAAATAATCTTTTTCTTTAAGAAACGTTAAAGCATTTGGGCGAGTGCACCAGTCTGTTTTTTTTCACCTTGAATCTACTTCCATAATTGGTTAGCAGTGTAGACGCATTTTGTATGGCTTGAATACTCATGGCTTGAATATTCAAAAAGCAATTTTTCCTGTGTTTTGTTACGGAGATCAGGGGTAGCACAAGGTGCTAAATTTAATACTGATGCTGAATATTGGATGTTCTCTTTTTTCAGTTGGAGAGATTCACCAGCATAAGAATGAAAAAGGATAAGGAGAAGCCATATAGCTCGCACAGGTATTCTGCAACATATACAGATATTTCTGGTCCATCTTTACAGGAACTACCTGATGATACCGTGCTTGTTCTTTTCGAAAAAATGCTGGTAAGTTTCATGATCTTCATATCCTATATATTTTCAGTTTCACATGCTTTTTGCTCAGTACAACGTAATGAAATTAAGGCCCATTAGAATGTTCGATTCCAACCGGCATATGCTATGTATTCTAGGAATATGTTGTAATACCTTTTTTGTTGTTGCTTTTTATTGGTTTCGCAGCAAAGAACAATTGCAGTTCTATTCATTGCTAACAGTTCTTCTAGTGTCAGAGTTAGGAAGTGCGCTACAGGCGAGGCAAATACTGCAACATTTTTAATGATCTGAAAACATATACATTCCCCCTCCACACCCGGCTGGCCAACCATGCTCCGCAGCCCATTTTATACGAAGTAAGACAGTCAATGCATCAGTGACCACAAAAAGACCAATGTTGTATCTGTGTGTCTAGGATCATCGTCAAGGCGGACGCACATCCGATTTCTCCTCCAGCAATATCTGCATACTGTCCCAAACATTCGTAGCCGTGGGTGTTGCAGTTCTTCTGCTGATAGTCAAAAGAGCAGGTATTTCAGCTTGTTTCCATTTTATTAATGCACACAACCACTTCCCTACACTTGATGCTGCATGAACCGCCTTCTTCATGGCAGTATTAGTCCTTGCTACTATCGGTGTCAGATCTATGAACCTACTCTGTTTGGAGAATTGGGGCCTAGAGAACTGTTCCAGCAAACATTGTAGTGGCACCCGTGAGATCTCACGCCTGGAAACCTCCTTCACGATACCCAAAACAGTTCTTCAGTAGGCCTCTAGTATTGTGCACTCCCACCCCATATGATGGAAGTGGGTACATCTGTCAAGCGCCCCAACTTACATTATAGCAAGTCTGTGCAGGGAGAGATAGGTTTAATGCACATAAATCACCTGTGTAACCCGAAAGCTAACATTCCCTCAGACTGTACACGTTAGTCAATACTATGTGTTTCCTCCCACATCTGCCGCACCTTCCCTATCGCCATGTGGAAAGTGGGAGAAAGTGCAGTGTGCAAGAGTGTGACCTCATGCGTACAGTTCCCCAGTGTAAGGATATATGACAGCGCCTGGGAAGCCTTAGATTCTTGGTCACCTGTAGTCCAAGTAGCCCAAATAGCAGACACAAGGGCTGCATGTGCCATGAATTGATCAACCCGCAAGCCTGTATCGCCACAGATCTCATTATAAGAATTTTAGTGCACCCCTAGCAAATCATCTATCAAGCTCAAGCCATGATCTCTCCAAAGCTGCCTGTCATAATGCCTTGTCAAAAGGCTGAACGGCGGGAGGCACCACAGAGGGAGGTTCTGCCCTCAGTCTCCCAACATACTTCTGCCATCAGTGATAGACACTTGTAAGTCCCTTGAATGCTTCCTGGTGAGTTTCACATCACCTAATATTAGTAAAGGCACAAACGTCCCCGGGCCAGAGTTTATGATTTTTGATTCATCCTGTCCATGTGGGTCACCCAGCCAGCACATTTGCCATATTAATTGGGCCCCCAGATAATAAACTTGCATATTGGGAACCCCCATTTCATCGCTGTGCAGAGAAAACATCATCTTACTTAAGGCCAGCCGCTTCCGCTGTACCTCCCCAGATCAAATCAGAAAACAAACTGTTAAGTTCGTGCAAAAAAAGGAGGTTTCAGTACCATCGGTATGGCCTGAAAAAATTCAGTAGCCGACGTAAAACTATAATCCTAATATAGCCACTATACCCAAAGCGAACGATGCAACTTCTACCAGAAAGTCAGATGTCACAGCCCTCCTCAGATTACCTTTCACTAGATGTTCACCCTCCCAAAAGATTCAGATTACGAGATATTTGAAGGTGTCATATACTACCTGCAATGGCGCACCTATCATAACCGGCAAGTCCGTGGGCACTATTGCGTGCATGGTGTACAGTTGCGAGTTATTCCAGTTTACACGGAGACCGGACAGCTCTAAAATCCTCCAGCAAACCTAATAACCTTGGCAGACTATGCCTCGGGTCATGTATGTTGAAATCTTTCTTAAGTTGGTTATAATTACTTTTCAACACCTGACCTTGCTGGTGACATTTTAATCTAGAAATGGAAATTTGGTTTTTAACCTTTATTTCCTTTTTCGTCGTCTATCTACCTTTGTAAAACTAAAAGGTGTAACTAATTTGTGAAGGGAATTATGCATTAACTGTCAAAACTTAACTCCCAGAATGTTATTAGGTAAGCAAGAAAATCCGTTAAAAACAGATAAAAAAAAGATTTTAAAAAAAATCCTGGTTAGCTAAACTTACTGTCTTATACATTAAAGTCAACACTGTGGGCTAATTTAATACACCTTTGCTGAAAGAAATCTAAATCCCCTTGGGGATCCTAGCATGATATAGCCTTGGATATACTTGTAGGGCCCCAGCTGAAAAGCTGCAACAGAGAAGGGATGCTATAGAAGTTTTCTTTCAAGTCACCTCAACGTCGGAACAACCATGTCAGGTTCCCAAAATAATCCCTATTTCACCATGCCATCTTCAAGGTTGAGGGCTACTTCTCAGTCTATAATTCATATCTCTTTTACAAAGTCGAGGGTTGAAGCACTCCACGAGAATGTCATTACAGTTGTCAAGAATTTCTATTTTGTAGAAACCAATGCCATGCACCCTTCTACTTCAGCCCCTGCACTGAGGAAGATTTTAACCCCATTATCTTATCTCCCAAAACATCTATACTACCCTTGATGTCCACTCCTATCTCGCACATGGCATTCTTCATACCCAACATTGCCAAATAGCCAACATTGCCAAATTCTCAGTCAGGGTGAGAACAAGCAGGACAGAAAAAAGAAAAGTAGAGTAAATGAAACACAGATGGTTTTGTAGAAGACAATAGGGACAGAAAAGGTGAAAAACTATGATGTAAAATTAAGTCCTAAGAGATAGAAAAATAAATAAATTGTGGTTACTAAGACATTCATTCCCCCCAACCTCTTAATCTTCCCCACACTCATCATTGTCTACCAATTTCAAAAGGAGCATGAAGAGAAAAGCTTATTTTTGGGCTCTTCAGACCTTAATAAAGGAGCCTGTATGATGCCTGGCGGACGGTAATCCTTCCATGAGGATGTTTAATTAGAGGAAGAGTAGGTTTGAGAAAAAGCTTGAAAGTCTTGATGTTTATGCACAGCTGAAGGGGTAATCATAATCTGCCATTATTTTGTTGTAGTGTTTACAGCAGTGGTGGTTAATTTGCTGCACATCACCCCCTCATCAGGATACCAGCTCATAAATAAATAAAAATGTGGTCTGTTGAAGCAAAATGGTGCTGATAATGAGGGTATCCCGTTGACTTGAGAAGAGCTCCAATACTGTCTCCAATAGTGAACCATTTATGAGAGTTACCCTTTTCAAGATGCATGATAAAAAAAAATCTAAGGTTTCAGGTGATTCTCCAATCTGCATTTAGCACATTTCTAAAGTCTGGTCCGTGGTAGTGGATGCAGTTCAAGCATTCAGTGAGCCCAACGTCCTTGGTATTGATCTATCTAGATAAGGAGTATCCTACGTCGACGACACCCAGCTCATCCTCTCCCTCACCAAGGACCCCATCACCACCAGACTCAACTTCCAGGAAGGAATGAAGGACGTCGCATCCTGGATGAGCAGCAGCTGCCTGAAGCTCAACTCGGAGAAGACAGAGGTCCTCGGACCTTCCCCCTCTGCATGGGACAACACCTGGTGGCCAGCCGCCCTCGGCAGCCCCTCCACCCCCACGGACCACGCCCGAAACCTCAGCATCGTATTCGACTCCTCCCTCTCCATGACCCAACAGGTCAACGCCGTCGACTCCACCTGCTTCAACACCCTCGGCATCCTCCGAAAGACCTTCAAATGGATCCCTCCCGAATCAAGGAAGACCGTCACCCACGCACTCCTAACCAGCAGACTGGACTACGGAACCGCCCTCTATGCCGGGATCAACAAGACTCTGCTCCGCAAACTCCAGAGCATACAGAACACCACAGCCAGACACGTCCTCGACATCCCGCGACACAAACACATCACCCAACACCTGCGTAACCTCCACTGGCTCCCCGTTGAGAAGAGAGTAGCTTTCAAGATACTCACCCACGCCTACAAATGGCTCCACAACACCTGACCCCAATATCTCGGCAATAGAATCTCCTTCCACGTACCCAAGAGGATCCTCCGATCCGCTGACCTCGCCGAACACCTGCGCATCCGCAAAGCAAGAACGGGTGGAAGAACCTTCTCCTACATCGCGGCCAAGACCTGGAACTAGCTCCCGATCGACATCAGAGGCGCCCCCACCCTGCACATCTTCAAGAGGACCCTCAAGACCTGGCTCTTCGACTGACCGGAGCGTGCCCCCGTGCCGTGAGACCCTCAGGGGTGAGTAGCGCACTTAAAAATTCCCTGATTGATTGAGTATCCAACCTGAAGAAATGGGTTGGAAAAAGTTCTAGCACAGTCTGTCATAGCATGAAAGCTGTGAGTTCTGTGTTGATCTTTCGCAGTTATGAAATATCAATGGAAGGAGATGGCTAATCTGCTAGATTTGTTCCTGGGGATAAACAAGTAGATGCGTTGTCGATGCTGGCACAGGACTACTGATCACAAGCATTATATATTATAGCACATCTACAAATAGCAAGTTTAGTGACTGTTCTTGTCTTGTCTAGATGGTGTCCTGTATGTTGAGTACACCATGGTTGCCCTGAGGCCAAGGTCTTTTGCAGTGATGCAGTCAAGAATCTCCCTCACCATCTCCCCTATCCGCTTTGCAGCTTGGCTCTTGGGGTTGTAGTATTTTGACAATTGATTTTGTGGCAAGATTGTGTGGAAGAACTAGCCTATTGTCGGACAGGGCCTAAGAAGTTATGCATTTAAATCTCTTGTCTGTATTCTGTATCTTGCTTCAGCAGAACTTCAAGGATGTTTTTGTTAGTCTTCTTTAATGCAGTTTTACAATGAAGGAAGAAAGCAGTGATGAAAGCTTACAGTGCAAAGTTTCTTTTTGAGATCTCTAGCATAGTCTTGGGAAACAAATTTGATAGTCTTTGGTTTACCTTACTCTAAACTGCTGCACTCTTTGGATATGTGACTTGGAAGACTGCTTACCTCACAGCTAATACTCATGCAGTAAGTTAATGGAAACCATCACTTCAGTCGATAAGCTCTATGTGAAATTTTATGTAGATAAAGTAACTTTAAGGGTACATCCCAGATTTGCTCCAAATGTAGTGTATTAAATTCCTTCTTAATACGTCTACTTCATTACCTTTTTCGTAGAAAAAAAAAACCACGCACACTCTGCAGAGAGCTCTACATACACTTAATATTACCGGGACATTGCATTTTTTTTTCTTCTCATAACTTCGTAACCTACTGCAGACCAAAGAAAGTCCTGCCTCGGTTGAATTCTGCAGTAACCAAATGAGTGGTATTGTACATCTAATTTGTCTATGAGGAAGCCAACAGGAACATGCTTGGAAGAGTGAAAGCTCACCTAGAGGGTAATCCAAAATGACTGCTTTCCTGTTGAATACATTGTTGACCGAGGTATGCAAAGCAGTGACATGTTCTCAGATAATATTCTACCTACCTCCTTTCCTTCCTGGATATGAATGCTAATATGAACACCCATGTTGGACAAGTGATAAGGAATAACGTCTTGTGAGGTAAATGTATTTATTCACTTACCTCCCAGATATTTACTTATTGGCGATTTACATAGATGGCATGGACCTTTAAAAGATCCCATGCTGAAGAAAAAAGTAAAGCTCCTGTAAATGTAGATTTCCCATGCAGCATGCATTGAGATGTAGTGGTCTTTAAAGAGATGAGTGTTACTCTTTTCTAATTTGGAGCAGTGTTAGGGCGGCCCTGATGGATCGATATAGGCCTTCTGCGCTGTTTTTTTCTTTTTTACACTTCTTAGTGTGTAGTGCTGTGGTGTCCTGGTTGCAGGTGTGTCGAGAACCACCAGAGATAGTGAGCTTGTCTGCAAGATAAGGTACTTATGAAACTGGGCAATCCAAATGGGCGGGTCTCCAATGTTGCTTTGGACTGCTTTCTTGAACACTGAACCTTTTTGGTTTCCTTGAGGTGAAAGGACAGTATTTCCTCTTATGAGCTCTACAGCGTATCTACCTGCTACTCTTCTTATTTTTTCCTTTTTTGTTTTATAAAGGAGATAAAGAGAATTTTCACATCTTTTTATTTATCAAGCCATATTAAATATATTATGATAAAAAAATAAAGTAAAATGTTATTGCAACCTTATGGCGTGTTTTTAACAAAAAGAAAAACATAAATTAAATAGTAATGAATTAAAAAAAATTCCACTGTACCGTACATAGATGGAAATATTTACTTGTTAGTAATTTAAAGAAAGTACTGCTGATGAACTAACCTTACCAACTCTAAGCCTGTCACTTAGGTTCATAATGCATTTTATCATAACATCATGGTTTCATTCTGTTTCCTCTGTTTTGACTGTCTACACTGAAAGATGATTAGATAAAGAAAATGCACCTGTTCAATGGGATCGATGTACAGTGCTTGCCTGGTTAGAAATGGCCTAAAAATGGCTGATGAGAAATTTGCGAAACCTGATACTAAAGACAGAGACCAAAGTGTGCCTGGAGACGAAATGAAAATGGAGCTTCCCCTTGCCTGCAGCAGTGATCGTTCCCCGGAGGGCACCAAAATAGTGAAGCAGGGGACTGTGGCGTGGTTGAGTGCATCTTGTTCGGGAGGTTACTGAGCAGTAAAGGGTACACAAGCTGCTTGGTGATGCGCTGTGGTGTTCATGGATGGTCATGCGGTAGACTCACTTTGTCTCGGTGATTGGAGAAAGCATGCCTTGATATCAACTACGATTCTGTTATGGTTTGTTGGAGTCCTACCTTGGATTACAGCATTGTTGTGTTGCATAGTAGAGCATATTGAGCCCCATTGTGTAAATTTCCGTCAGGCTACTGTGGCTTTTGGTAGTGTCACGCTGGGTCAGTGCCACTTGTTCCACTCCCTTGCCACACTCTGCAGAGAAAGCTAGACCTCATAAGAGACAGCCAGGGTCTTGGCAGTAGGCTGTTCTCCGATTAGCATGGATTTAAGCATTGGTACACAGCAGTGTGGCGACAGTGCTGCTTCTGGTTCCCCGAATAGCCATTTTTTAGAGGCCTTGTTATGATCTTATACCTGTTAATGGATGGGAGCCCTAGTAATTGGCAACTATTCTACAATTCGTCAAGTTACAGGACATTCTAGTACAGGACTTGACATTCACAGACAGCATAGCTAGTTTGAATAAGATAAACATTCTTTTTTAAAATGAACAACTAAAATCATTGAAATTCGAATCCATTTCAGCTGATCAATCTTAAAAATGTTCAGTGATCAACACAGCATATTGAATGAAGTCCACTGACTAATATGGTAGTCTTTTGAACCCTGACAAATAGTTTTTTTTTTTGATAGAGGCTTCTAACTGCAGAGTTCAGACAGTATGTGTGGGGGATGTCGTAAAAAGATGTCTGTGACTGACCCGCATGTGGTTTGCCTGTGGTGTCTGGGGTTGGACCATGACTGCAATACCTGCAATGATTGTTACTTAATGCTCCCCAAGGGCTTCCAAGATCGCGAAGCTGTTCGTATCGAAACACCAGAACATACCATGCTGTGACTGGTCTAGGCCCAAAGCCAGGTCCCGAGGCCAGTCCCACTACTGATTGCATCACAGTCCAAATCACCAGATAAATGCAAGAAAAAACACAAGCATTCGAAGCGGACTGTGCCTCATTGCCCCACTCTCAGCCTTTAAGTTGTTCCACTTTGGAGCTGATTCAGACCATTATCCTTTGGCAACCTACATTTCCTGGCCCATTGGTGGCGCCAAAGCAGATTAAGGAATTCAGTGAGGTAACGGTGCAGCTTTATCTCACCTTACCAGCTCCTTCTGGCACTCCTGCAGACCCCAAGGAGCTGAGAGGCCCTCCAACTTGGCTTCCGCTGGCATGTTTACCCTCTGTGCCCAGTGATTTCGTTCTCATTTGTGGAACGATCTTGGTATAGGTTCCCCCTCTGAAACCACAACCGATGCCGGAAGATGGCCCATAGACTCAAGGCCACGACGGCCAAACCATAATGCCCATTGTGTTGTCCGATGCCTAGACTGCACCGCCTGGACCAAGGCTGCGCGCTGTTTTGACTGCACTGCAGCCATTTAGTCACCCTTCTGATTTCAACCTGCTGCCCTTGCTCCCCGGAAGAGTTCAGGCCCTACACAAATTGTTTGGCACAGATTAGGACAATGGTGGCGTCTAGTTTGCCCAGCCCTATCAGGGAGATGATTAGCATGAAGACCTGCAAGATACTAGTGGTCTGGATACCCCCTAGACACTGGACTGGTTACGCATCCGAGTCCTGCCATGAAAGAAGGCGCCTCCTTTGCCATGGATATGCAGAAAGCGCCAAAGGTTATTGATCTTCAGGTTCCTACCCAGGAAGTGTGCACCAACATCTTGACTGGGATGCTTGAGCCTGGGCAAACGAGTTCCTAGCCTTTTCTTCCTTTTAATCTGACTCTTACAGACACGATTTTGGAGACCTGGACCAAGCCCTGTTCAGGCCCCCAGTTAAGCGGTTGGTTGCCAGGAACCACTGCCATGCTCTGGACGACACAGACTTTCTCACCTAGCACCCTATTCCAAAGAGCCTTTGTGGGACAAGCTTCGGCCTGCAAGGTTAACCCGAATTTGTTCCCAACTAATCCCTCGACGGGGAATTGAAGATGATGCAGATCGTTGATACAAGGGTGTTTTCATCTGTAAGATTGGCCCTTTGCATTGTGAATGCCAGCCGCCTTCTAGGCTGCTATTCTCATGCCTTGAGGGACTCTGTGGTCCCGGTACTGCTCCTGGTTTCTGAAAAAGCCCGTGCTATCCTCTATCAGGCAATGCAGGATGGGCATGATGTAACAAGTTTTGCTTTCTGCTGCGCGCTGGACACCACTGACTTTCTTAGTAGAACCATAGGCAACAGTGTGGCCCTTCGCAGGCACACCTGGATGCAGTCTGCTGGATTTTAGGGCGGAGTTCAGGCCAGTCTTCTAGACATGCCATTGGACGTATTCGGTCTTTTTGGGGTAAAGCAGATTTGGCCTGGGAGCGCATTAAAGACAGGCAGGGCCTTTCTGCTCTTTTGCGCCAGCCGCATTAACAATTTTGCCACCTCCATAGCTATAGTAGGGGCTTTCAGTATTGCCAAACAGATCGAGTCTGTACAGCACTCCCCACAATCATTTTGTGGCTGCGATACCCACCGGACTAGTGGCAGCATGCAGCCCAGTATTCCACCCCTTAAGCTACTGTGTACATTTGACATCACACAGGCACCCTGCTAGAGGCAGGATCTGAGTTTTCTTCCTGGGTGGCAGGCGATAGTCAGACAAGTGGGTCCTGCAAATTGTTTAGCGAGCTTACTGTTGTAATCTTACATTGCGTCATGGTCCATTCCTGTCCACCCCTCCTTTCCCCTCCTGATTGGTATTACCCAGAGAGAGCTGATGTTAGAATGTTGGGTTTACCTGAGTGAGTTGGGAGAGCTGGATGGCCAATAAAGAAGTATCCTTATTCCTGTCTCTTGGCTTTATTACTTCTAACACTGGCGACGATATTCTGCGTAGGGGGCAGATTTGGCCATTTCCCCTCTGAGTATACTCTCCATCCCTGTTCCTGTGGGGTGTCCGTCCCTCCTTTCCAGCAACGAGAAGACAACAGAAAGAAGAATCCTATAACTACCGGACGTCAAGGTTCCCGTTTGTGCCTATGCGAATGCTATCTGAAAAGAATGCGCTAAGAACAAGTATGTGCTAGCCAGTCCGCAACGAAGAAAAGGAAACTAATTTGTGAGTACAGGTTCAGCAAGCCTATAGACATTCTCCGCTCTGGCGTAACAACATATGTACCAGAGGAGCAGTAATAAAGAAGCGATGGCCAGAAAATCAGGATCACTCACCCCGTGCAGCAGGTTGGAGTAATCCTCGCCGTTTTAAATTCAAGCAGTCTCTTTCGCCTCTCCAGCTTCGAAGTGGCGTGTGGTGAGCGGAGATCCAACGAGAGCATCGGAAGCCGTTCTGCTGGTTGCTTGCCGGCAGTGGGTCACGGAGTCAGCAAAATTTTCCTTCAAAATCCTGTCACGCTTGCCTTTACTCACTGTTCCTGGCAGGCGTGTTGATTACTGGGACCGCCGTGCAGGAGGGAGCATTGTAGTCAAAAGAAGGCTGCCACGGAGTGTCACAAGGTCATTGTTTTGTGGAGTTCCTGTCAAATTCCTCCTCATGAGTTCCTGTCAGACGCCGATCTACGGGACCGCCGTGTACGAGGGAGCGTTCTAGTCGTCGTGACGCCGCCAAGTCTTTTCCATCCTGTCAAATTCCTCCTCTCACGAGTTCCTGTCAGACGCCGATCTACGTGACGCCGCCAAGTCATTTCCTGGTGCCGCCTTCAAATTCAACTGTGGTGCGCTTCGCAAGCGTACTTTCATCATTTTTCACTAAGGCAGCCCAAGTTGACCGAGTGAGCGTTCCAGCCCTGCAGTTTCGCACACTCTCCCAGCCGTTTTCAGCGCTCCATCGTCCCCACATAGTATTCAGTGTCAGTAGTCTGGAATCCTACTCTTCACTACTCCGAAGGGAATTTGAGACATAAGGTACTGTGCAAAGTATTAGGAGGTTGAGATACTGTTGCTGACTTCTAGTGAAGTTGATCTTTGACCACTTACCCTTAGATACTTGACCTTACGCTTTAGGGTTATCCAGATTGTGATTGCCATAGTATGCCCTTCCTTGTGGGTCCCCTGTCCTCGTTGTGAGTAGCAATTTGGGGGGGGGGGACTCCGCAGTGTTCCCCAAGGGGCATCGTTCGTACAGTGTACTTTTCCTCTTAGTCCCTTGCAGTGTTCTCTTCTCCTGCCAGAAGTCCTTCCTTTGAGTTCCCCACACAGCGTCTACATGATGGCAGCGGCGAGCATGAGCCAACCCCCACCTTTCCTTAACGAGATAGGTGAACCAGAAATATGTTGGAAGGAGTGGTTCAAGCTGTTCGAATCGTATATTATAGCCATTGGGGGGGAACGCTTCACTCCTTTACGCAAACAGCATATACTCCTTCATAATTTAGGCGTACATGGACGGAAAATATACGAGACACTGCCTGAACAGGTGGGGGGAGAAGAGGGTGAAGACGTAGATTTGTTTGTACGTACCATGGGGAAGTTAGAAACGCACTTTGGCGATAAAGTAAACGTAGTTTTAGAGCGACAATTTTTCAATAGAGTTCAAGGGAAACCGGAGTCGGTCTCTAATTATATTGCTGCATTGTTGGGTCTCACGCAATTGTGCGAATTTGGCAATCTCACAGATTCACTTATAAGGGATTAACTGGTGCGCTGCACCAATAATACCCGTATCCAAGAGAAACTCTTGGCTAAAAACCCTGGTTTGAGAGAAGCTGTGGAGATTGCAAAATCCGTGGAGCATACTGCAAAATCCGTGGAGCATACTGCAAAGTGTATAAAAGAGATGAAGCCTAACACGGAGATTGTAGCTAGTGTTCAGGAGGAAGAAGAAGAAGGGGAAGTGTACAAAGTAAAAAGTAAAGGAGGCATGAGTAACAGAATAGTGGACAATGAAAGAAACTTTTAAGTGTTACAGGTGTGGTAGTAGCAATCACTTTGCGAATTACACCCAGTGCCCGGCCAGAAGCGTTACCTGTAAAATATGTAGCAGGAGGGGGCATTTTGCTAGGGTATGCAGAGAAGGGGAACCGCACACTAAAGACAGTGAGAGGGAGTTTAGTAAGGCACAGAACAAAGAAGTAAAATATGTGACCATGAGCGAAAAGAAGTATGTGTTACAGCTTAAAAGTAATGTGGGCTCCATTAATGCCATTTATCCTAAATGCGAGATATTACTTAACAACAAAAATGTTACCATGTTTGCAGATTCATGTTCCCTGCTCACTTTGTTAAACAAAAACGATTTTGAGAATATGGGGGAGCTAAAGGCAAGCTCCCTGCTGCAACCGGACATTTCCCCACAGGATATAGCAAAGAACCGATACCTCTCATGGGAATGAAGGAGATGAATATACAATTCAAGGACAGGAAGGCGTTTGGCAAAATATACATTGTCGAATCGGGATCCAACCTGCTAGGATGGCAACACCAAAAGGAACTAGGCATCATCCTAGACCCCAACAGTAGAGAGCAAGTCCTACTTACCGAAGGAAACCAAGGAAGCGACACCATTTGCGAGGAATTTCCGGCTTTGTTCCAAGAGAAACTGGGTTGCCTACATGATTTCCAACACAGAATCAAACTGAAGTCCGGCACCAATCCGGTGGTTCACAAATTGCGTCCAGTACCACAACAGATGAGGGAACCTTTGAAGAAGGAGTTGGAAAAATTGTGTGACATGGGTGTCATTGAGCCTGTAGATTGCTCCGAATGGTTGGCCCCAGTAGTTATCGCAGCCAAGGCTAATGGCGAAGGCATTCGGTTGTGTGTGGACTTACGCAGCCTCAACGAAAAGATTTGGGTGGAAAGGCACCCATTGCCTAATATTAATGAGATGCTGAGCACCATGGACCAGGCAAGGTACTTCAGCGTGATTGACCTATCCATGGCTTATCACCAAGTGGATCTCCACCCAGAATCCAGGCCACTCACTGCATTCATCACTCCCCAAGGTGCGTTCATGTTAAAGAGAATGCCGTTCGGATTAGCGTCTGCGGCTTTTCAAAAAATTATGCAACTAATCTTGAAGGGAGTGGACCGATCGATGTGTTTTCAAGACGACATCCTGGTGTATGGACGCACCATAGAAGAACATGATTACACCCTTAAATTGGTATTTCAGAAGCTTACGGACGCTGGGTTGACAGTAAAAAGGAACAAATGTAAAATTAGAGTGTCATCCGTTGACTATTTGGGACACTCTATTTCGGAGGAAGGATTCAGGCCAAAAAATAGCCTGCTTGGTGCTGTCAAAGATGCCCCATATCCGAGGAACAAGGAGGAACTTAAGTCGTTTTTGGGGCTCATGGAATACATGTCCAAGTATATCCAAAACTTCTCTGCAAAATGTGAACCCATGCGAAACCTCTACACAGTAGAGTAATGGACGAGCTAAAGAAGGAGATTTTGGACTCGCCGGCGCTAGGGTCATTTGACTTTAGAAAGAAGACCATTTTCACCACAGATGCCTCAAACAAAGGACTAGGAGCCACACTGACACAAAAGGAAGGCAGAGAAGAGAAGATCATTGCCTTTGCATCCAGGTGCCTCACGAGTGCAGAACGCAATTACTCAGTAATCGAAAAAGAAGCCCTGGCCTGCTTCTTTTTGTGGGGGTTGAATTTCACCATCCGGACGGACCACAAGCCTCTCACCTCCATTTTTACGGTGAAAGGAATGGAGAACTGTACTCCGCGCATAGGCAAATGGATACTGGGACTCGAGAACTTCAACTTCAAAGTAGAGTACGTACCTGGGGAAGAAAACGGAGTCGCCGATTTCTTATCAAGGACTCCGCTAACAACAGTGGACCAAGAAGAGATGCTAGACAGTCCTATCATGACAGTAGACGACCCTGCCATCACGGAAGAAGAATGGGACAAGCACATGGAGGGCGATAAGATACTATGCAGACTCAAGGTTATTACGAGAGAAGGGTGGCCCAACAAGGTTAGCGACCTGGAGGAAGGACTCAGAGAGTACTGGGAAGTTCGAAATGAACTGAGTCTCATTGGGAACAGAGTGTACCGCCAAAGCAGAGTAATACCGCCGACTGACCTCAGGAAAAGAATAGTGGAATTGGCGCATGAGGGACATTTGGGACGCAGCATCACGAAACGGAGAATCAGAGAGAACTTCTGGTTCCCCAAGATGGACACCATGGCAGAACAACTAGTCAAAGATTGTGTAAGCTGTGCCAAGAGTGACAAGTCTAAAACACTGCGGAAAGCACCTCTAGCCCCCGTCAAGGTACCAACCAAGCCATGGAACAAACTAGCCATGGACATCATAGGGCCTATGGACAACCTGGGTGTCCAGAAGAGATTCATGCTGGTCCTAATAGACTACACTTCACATTGGATTACCCAGAAATTCGTACATCGCGTTAACACAAATACAGTCCTGGAGTTCCTCAAAGAAGTGTTTTCAAAGGAAGGCATACCCTCTGTATTGATCACGGACAATGGGGTACAAGTCACCTCCCAGACCATGAAGGAATTCCTAGACAACATGAACATAAAACATGAACTGACGGCATTATATTGCCCTAAAGCCAACGGTCTTGTCGAGAGGGCTAACAGATTGATCAAAGAACACATACAGTTAGCTGTGAGCAATGGTCAAGACGTAGAAGCTCACCTACGCAAATGTCTATGGGCCTACCATACCTCTCCTAACCCAGTGACGGGGATCTCCCCTTTCGTCTCCCTCCGCAGAAGAGAGCCGTGCACAAAGTTCAACCCTAGTTGGCTAGAATGAGGCAAGGTGTCAACCCACAATCCTGAGGAGGGTACCAAGAAGATTGAATTGCACCAAACCAAATACAAAGAATGGTATGATCATAAGAATGGCGTTAAAGTTCCCAACAGGGAAGTAGGGGATGTGGTGCAAGTCAAGAGAAGCACAAAAGACTGGCACAGCCAAAGTAAGTTATACCCCTCTTGCCGGATTGCCAAGGCTCTTGACAATGTTGTTCTCCTGGATAATGGGCAATGGTGGAGCTGTGACAAGATCGTAAAGTCTGAAATGTAACATACTTGCTCAAGCATTGTATACATGTTAATGGGAAAGGGTGGAACTGTGACTAGTGATAAAGCTATAATGCAACATACACGTGCTTTAGTAGTGTAAACATTAATATGTTCCCTGTAGGGTGTTGTTTAACCATGTTCTTGTTAGGTGTCATCCTGATGTTATGGAGCCACTTGGTTACTATATGTTACACCCTCCTTTGTGTATAGGAAGGGAGGTGTGTTGTAATCTTACATTGCGTCATGGTCCATTCCTGTCTTCCCCTCCTTTCCCCTCCTGATTGGTATTACCCAGAGAGAGCTGATGTTAGAATGTTGGGTTTACCTGAGTGAGTTGGGAGAGCTGGATGGCCAATAAAGAAGTATCCTTATTCCTGTCTCTTGGCTTTATTACTTCTAACACTTACGTCTTATCATTTTACAAAACTCCGCTTTACCTTGCACCATCCTCAGACCGGCTGATGAAACACCATCTGTCCCTGCTGCAGCAGGAAGTACGAGCTCTTTTGTCCAAACAAGTCGTATAGTGTGTGCTGGCGCCAGAAGTTGGTCTTGATTGTTATTCCTGTTATACTTCCTGGTGCCGAGAAAGGACAGAGGCCTCCATCCCATTTTAGATCTCTGCCCTATCAGTGCCTTCCTGTGGAAGGATAAATGCAAGATGCTCACCCTAACCCATATCTGCTTTCGACTCTTAAGACTGAATGGTTGCATTGGACCTGTAGGATGCTTATTTCCACATTCCCATCCTGCAGCCCCCTGACCCTACCTGCAGTTCACGGTGCGCCAGGAGCATTTTCAGTTTGCTGTGCCACCCTTTGGTCTCACCAGTACCCTTCAGTGGTGGTGGTTGCATCACACCTTCAGAGAGCAGGGGCTCCAGTCTTTCCCTACCTTGGCGACTGGCTGCCTAAGGTGGGTTTGCCCCAGGCAGTTGTCACACACCTTCGGACTATGGCTAATCTCTTAACATCGTTGGAGTTCACTATCAACAAGCTGAAGTCACACCTGACTCCTTTACAGATGCTCCCCTTCTGAAATCTCAGTAGACACAACACCGGACGTATTTCTCATATCTGGTACGGATTTCTGAGAAGACTGCAAAAGATCCGCAGTGGTGGCTGTGGGATCGCTTTTGGG
Organism: Calotriton arnoldi; assembly: GCA_963921515.1. Classification (NCBI taxonomy): domain Eukaryota; kingdom Metazoa; phylum Chordata; class Amphibia; order Caudata; family Salamandridae; genus Calotriton; species Calotriton arnoldi. Next base: position 2,570,113 of record CAWUFW010001065.1, on the reverse strand, counting down.
GCAGTGGCAGGCCCCCTCTCCTTACCCCACCCAAAGCTCACATTGGTGACTAATGCATCACTTTTTGGTTGGGGAGGACATCTGGGAGAGGTGGAGTTCAGAGGCTTCTGGTCTTTGGTGGAGCCCAGCTCCATATATTTCTTCTGAAGCTGCGAGCCATCTGCTTGGTGTTGCAAGCCTTCCTTCCATTAATCAAAAGGAAGCTGGTGTTGATGCTTGCAAGACAGCAATACCGTCATGTGGTACTGTAACAAGCGGGTGGGGGTGGGGATGTAGACCCTGTGCCAGGAAGAATTTGTCTCTCTGGACGTTGCTAGACTGCCAAGGAATCTTTCTGGTTGTGCACCACCTGGCGAGTTTCTTGAATGCCAGAGTAAACAAACCCTAAGTCTTTGAAGCCTTGTGGGTTAGGAATGGCAGTTGCATCCAGAGGTGGTGCCGGGTCTTTTCCCTGACTAAGTAGATTTTTGTCCAAGTTTTTTTTCACCACCGCCAAGAACGTGCAAAGTCAACACTTTTGCGGGCTGGAGTTTCCAAGGCGTTTCTCTTGGAGATGCATTCCGCTGAACTTGGAAATCCTGTATTCCTTTCCACCGATACTTCTTCTGCCGCGAGTTCTGAAGATCAGGAGCGACTGGGCCCAAGTCTTCCTAGTGACTCCAGATTGGGCACAGAGAGTATGCTATCCCGATCTCCTGGGCATGAGCATCTGTCCTCTGATCAGGCTGCACCTTTGGGAGGTTCCCCTGCTGTAGTAGCAGGGCAGGGTTCTGAACCTGAGCAACCTACACCTCCATGCTTAGAGATTGAGCGGAGACAGTTGAGTGCTTTCGACCTTCCTTCCAAAGTTGTTAATGTCATCTTGGCAACCAAATATGTATATGCCTGCCTTTGAGATTGGTTTGTGTACATGTGCGCTCCTTAACAGATTAACCCATTCCATGCCAAGCTGTCCAAAGATTTGTTGTTTGTGTTGTCCTTAGCCCAGCAAGGCCTTGCTCTGAGCACTGTTAAAGATTACCTGTCTGCTTTTTCAGCCTTATTACTGTTGCTGGACCAGCTTTCAGTGTTCAAATCACTAGTTGTAATGCATATCCTCTAGGGGATAACAATGTGTTTCCCCGTCTGCGTTTGTTATGCCTCATTGGGATTTAAATTTATTCCTCATGTGTGTGCCCTTTGAGTTTTTACATTGCTGTTCCTTTTTATTCTTTACCCACTAGACAGTCCTTCTTGTCGCCATATCATCTGCGCAACGGGTGAGAGAGTTACAGGCTTTGTCTAGCAACCTGCCCTACACTACTTTCTATCCAGACAAGCTGGTTCTGCAGACTTGAGCCTCCTTCTTTCCGAAGGTAGTGACTCCTTTTTGTGTTGGTCAGAATATTACTCTGAAATGGGCTTTGCTCTGCCTCACCCCTTCAAGGAGGAGAGACTACACCAGCTGGATCTGAAAAGGGCGCTCAGCTTCTAAATCGATTGTACCAGAGACCACAGAGTGGACAGTAAGCTCTTTATCGGATTTCACTGGAGTAAAGAATAGTAAGGCTGTGCAGAAGAGGACAACCTCTTGCTGTGTCTTAATCTACATTTTGATCTGCTATACACTGGCAAAATGGCAGCCACCGGAAGGCTTGCAAGCACATTCTACCAAAGCCAAGGCTGCTACCACTGCTTTGGTGCTCGAGGTGCCTGTTATGTGAAATTTTCAGGTCACTATGTGGGTGTCACTCCATACATTCACGAGGCACTATTGTTTATTCAGCCAGGTCTGCCGTGAAGGGTACTTTGCCCAGTCAGTCCTTCGTGACTTTTTGTTTTGAGCCTTTTCACAGACAGCTCCTGGGAATCTGCGGTTAGAAAGCTTTATCAGAAGAACAAGCTACTTTCCTGTGGTAATGCTCTATCTGGTTCAGACTCTAACCACTGATTCCTCACCAACCCTTCCGACTCACTGTTCTGTGAACTGGACTTTTTCACCTAAAAAAGATTTCAACATAGAGACCTGGACATTATTCACGGCCAATGTGATTTTGGCTGCAAGTCGGCGGGTGCGGCCGAGCCAAAATCAACAGAGGTCAGTATGCACGGGCTGCGCCTATGTAGCCCTTCGCATGTTATATCTTGCTCGGAACATCGTTGAATCTTACTCATAGGAAAAGAATTTAAATAACTGTCATAAATTTCTTTACAGATAGTTTGGAACACAAAAGACAAACGATTTTGCAGAGACGTCAGTTTTTAAACTTTTTCTCTATAGATCATAAATTCATATATGGCTGTCAAAAAATTCAAAAGACATGAGTGACATGAAGTAGAGTGAACAAAGTGACAAGGTGACATAAGTGAATAAGTGTCATTTATACATAAGTGATGTGACAATACATAAATTATGTACAAAATATACAAGGGGTAATGATGGAGTCCGACCAATTCCGTTATAAAGTGTCATGTCCAAGCAAGGAATGCTTAATAAGTCTTGGGAACAGAAGACCTATTGGCTGTGGACCAATGTGTGCGTCGACATTTCGACCCTGACGTATGCGCAGTTAGGTAAGCGTCATGGTGGGTCTTCTTCAGGACAATTGAACAGCGGTAGAGACAGCCTGAAGGGAAATTAATTCACATAAGAGTCGAGTGCGTTCCAAAGTGGAATTTTATAAACTGTAAGGGATTCAAGAAAGGGGTTCGTTTTACTCACCACTTTCAATTGAAACACCCAAATTGGGGCAGTCGTTGGTTTCAAACATGCAGTGTTTTCCAATGTGACTCCAGTGACGAAATTAATTAGCCCTGGGCTCGGAAATGGTAGCCCAAAGACTTGCCATACTCGTTTTTAAGAAAGCGAGCACCTCGAGGGTAGTGATCTTAGAGGTAAATAGTGGGAATTCCATTAATTCTTAAAAAAGGCCATATATATTTGAGAAGGCCATATTCTCAAATATGGCCTTTTTTAAGAATTTTTGTTTGAAATCAACGACTGCCCCAATTTGGGTGTTTCAATTGAAAGTGGTGAGTAAAACGAGCCCCTTTTTTTTTAATCCCTTACAGGGAAACGTCGACTCACACATTGGTCCACGGCCATTAGGTCTTCTGGTCCTAAGACTTGTTAAGCATTCCTTGCTTGGACTTGAGTCACTTTATTTATAACGGAATTGGTCGGACCGCATCATTACCCCTTATATATTTTGTACATAATTTATGTATTGTCACATCACTTATGTATAAATGACACTTATTCACTTATGTCACCATGTCACTTTGTTCACTCTACTTCATGTCACTCATGTCTTTTGAATTTTTTGACAGCCATATATGAATTTATGATATATAGAGAAAAAGTAAAAAAACTGACGTCTCTGCAAAATCATTTATCTTTTGTGTTCCAAACTCTATCTGTAAAGAAATTTAGGACAGTTATTTAAATTGTTTTCCTATGAGTAAGATTCCATGATCCTTAAAGCGATTTATCTTACCCAACAGAACCACTTGTTGCTTGTTTATACATACCCAGGTTCTGAGGGACACCGGGTTACCCCATTGTTTTTTCACACGGAACGTCGTTGAGGCAAAGCCGCCGGCGCCACCTGCTGGCACACAGGGAAACTGCTAAAGATTTTATGGATCTAGTCCATGGGTACTCGCAAACATTTGCCCAGGGGCCGCAAAGTACGGTCTGTGGTGCGACCGAGGGCCGCACTGATGCCAGCATGGTGGCGGTAGGGGGCCTGTGTGGGTCAGGGATTGTGCAAGGAGGTATAAAACAATGTTAAATAAACGGGGAAGCATTTATTTGCAGGTTAATAAATGCTTGCCCGTTTATTTAACATTTTTTCTGAATGTCCGTGCTAGGTAACTAAACAGCAGCTCGTGTTGCTGTTTGCCAGGGGGGCCGCATGGAAAGGTCAAGAGGGCCGCAAGGGGCCCCCGGGCCGTACTTTGAGTATCACTGATCTAGTCTGACACCTGGGAAAATTTTCAAAAGGTGAGGAATCTGCGGTTAGATGGCCTCTACCTGAAAGAGTGTTACCAAAGGTAAGTAACTTGTTTTTCACTCACCTTACCTAAACAATAAACTTGAAACCCTGTTAGTTATCTTTTAAACTGTTGGGAAACCACATAATTAGAATATCCTTGTGCAGCTGATATAGCTCAACCTCTTTACTGTTTTCCATGATGACAAATGCCATTTCTAAGGGCAAAACCAAAGTGGAGTGGAGACCTACTTACCTGCTTAATCTAATGGGAAATCAGCGGCTATAAAGGATCCATGATACTCTCTAAACTCTAATAACAAGAGACTGGTGTGATCTACTCTGCCCTCTGAAACACACAGAAGAACCTTCATTTGCTGAAATCATGGCTGAATATAGATTTTACAAACCATACATGGGCTCTTCTCCAGCAAAGGCCACATGTTAGAAAGCAAAGTAGCTGTAATGGAGCAAAAGATAAGGGCTAACAAAAGTAAAATTGTCCTAACCAGAGGACAAGACTTAGAATTCCAAGTAGATCAGTGAAAGGCCTTCAGGTGTGAAGGATGAAAAGGAAGGAGGCAATATCATTAAGCTTCTTACAAACTTCTCCCAAAAAATACTAGATCTCCCCTTAGATGAAATACTTATTCAACATGCCCACTGCCTAGGAAAGCAACCAAATTCAACTAACAAGTAAGTTAGCATTTTACTACACTTCAGTGAGTACACACAAATTGCATTATTATGTACTTTTGTAAACACTAGCATCCGTGGTTCTGTAAACAGAAATTGTTTACCTTGGGGAGTACAAGGTCACATGTCAGGTAGAACAAAATGTTTGAAGCAAGAGGCCATGAGAATTTCACTGACTGTCTACTCAGGAAATGGAAACAGACATTGAAAGCTAAGGAATTCATATAAATGAACTTGTAGCTTCCTGTTTCTCTAGTTATGCGCTCCAATATATATAGATCCCAGGTTTATTAAGTCTGTCCACAGTCTGCAACTTTTGGCTGAATTCTGGAATGCAGCTCTCCAGCTAAATGTATTATTTACCACTTGCAACTGTTGCAGCTTGATGCATCCCACTGTGATCTTCTTAGGTTCACCTGTTGCATTGTTTGCTTTCTCTGTTGTAGAGCCCTGCTTGCTGCGTTTACCAAAGAATCTGAGCATTTCAGTTCATGAATACTAATGTTTGTTAACAACTACATAAAGTTAACACCTCACATCATGCTCCTTTGGATTAGATTATCGGAAGGAACAACACACATTTCCACAGGGAGCTGCAGTTCAGTATCCTGGCATAGATGTAATGTAGACTCCAACAGTACTGAAGTCCAATACAACGGTCACTACATTGAATCAACACCACAATGTTTTTCAGCTACATGTCTTGGAATGTCAACAGAATTAACTGCCCAGTCGAGACAGAATACTAAACCATAAACTACAAAATGCTGAATTGGTATGCTCAAGAGAAAATTGGTGCTTTAAATAGTGCTTGAAATATCCTTTTCAGAAGCCTAATTAAAAATAAAAATAATTTAAAAAAATTAAATGCTGCAATTAACTTGTCAAATCAGTTAAAAAATGGTAGATGGCTGAGAATCATTGATATGATCCAGAATATCACCCACAACAATATCAGCATATAAGCCCTATTACAGCTTTTCTGGAACAAAATCCTAAAAGTAATCCATACAAAGAAAATGTTATAATTGAGGGTCACTATAGTCGTAAATGGGTGATATCCTTAGTAGAAAATCCTGCATTAGGTACACATCAAGCAAGTTTCAAAAGTGGTTCATGAAAGTTATCAATTTAAAAAACATACTGATTTATGTGTGCCAAATAACCGACCGTGCCACACAATAATTTTTGTATTTTACTCCAACCCACTCAAGTCGCACTCAAGAATTGATGACTCTTTATCTCTGAACGACCTCGGAGATTGTCTCGGTCATTCTATGTGATTGTGCCTATATCTCAATCATGTTTAAAAGCCAACTACATCAAGTTACATGTGACTTGATACTGTTCTCCTTAATTATCTGACCTCACCCATCACAGAAGATCATTCAGTTTTAATTCCTTTAAAATCCTGATATATCAGAAATTTCACTGGTGGTAGTTTGGGATGTCTTAGACTAGACTTTGTAGAGAAATTATAAATGTAATTGTGACGAAGAAGACAGTAGCCAATGGAGACTAAAATATTGGAAACCCCTTTTATTTAAGATAACTCCCTCCACCTACAAAAGCTTATTACACCATAAAATCTGAAAGAGACAGTTAGTTATAGATTCCTTACCTTAGAATTGCCCCCAGGCGTTGGGCTGGATCCGGAGATTTTTTTCTTGGCAGTACCCCTCCGCGTCGGTAGGTGGCGCCGGTCGACTCCGCGTCCGTCGGCGTCGTGGTCGCCGGGATGACATTGCGGTGTCTACTTAGATGCCGCCCGTGCGCACTGACGTCTGTTTTTCTTTTTCCGCGCCAATCTAGCACCAATCTAGCGCAGATCCGGTGAGAGCTACCCCTTTAGTCACTTTTCGACAAAATTTCTTCTACGTTTTTTCGACTTTTTTTTTTTTTTTTAAGAATCTTTTTATTAAACTCGCTCATCACACATTGATAAGATAGACAATCGGTAGCAGCTGCAGAAATAATCATAATGTCCACATTTTTGATCAATTGTCCAATTGTCCATGGTACAGTACAATCAGGCAATTCGATTGGAGGTTCAAATTAAAATGACAAGTTACCAATGTATTTTTCGTGTATACTTCACTATCACAGGCAGAATATTCAACACCTTTTTAACAGTCGTACTCACTCTAAGTCCAGTGCCTGGAATGTTCGCCATGGGCTCCATATTTTTTCCCATTTTTTGATGCATCCCCTACTCTGGTATATTACTTCCTCCACCCTCTGACACCAGTCCAGGTCCTTTTTCCAATCAACCAAAGTCAAAAAAAACATCCCTTTGGGAGCAAATATTTTAACCACAAACACCACTCTTACATACACTACTCACTCAAATGGGGTGGAATCAGCCACCGATGGTATGAGCCTAGATCCCCATTTCCGCGAAATTTTCTGTTTGGTTACCCCCGCTGCCAATGTCAACCAGATTCGAGCATGTCTGGGCCAATCTTCCTCCCCTTGTATAAGCAGCAACAACCCCTTTGCCGCCAGTGGGACCTCTACCGAGAGAACCTGTGACATAATGGCAGTTACTCCCTCCCAGTATCTACGGATCCGTGGACATTCCCAGAGGATGTGAAAAAAAGAGCCCTCCTGACCACACTCCCTCAGGCATAGGGGATCCCCCGCCTTTCCTATTTTGCGTATCAAACTGTGAGAATAATCTGCTCTGTGAAGGATCTTAAGTTGGACTAATCTAAATCTTGCCTGTATTGCTATTTCTCTGGGGCCTTGGAGGGCTTTAGTCCATCTGTAATGTCGCCTAGGTCATCTGTCCACTTCGCCCTCAGGAGCCCCAGAGGGTCTGGGGAATTATTTAGCAGCTTTTTATAGATCACTGAGACTCCCTGTTTCGGAATAGGGTCTACTAGCACATGGTCTTCCAGGGGGGAGGAGTCGGGGGATCATGGTCCCTTCCAGGATATGCACTCTAAGCGCATGACCCAGTCTATAGTACTGAAGTGTCTGATACGTTGCTAGGTCAAATTCTTGTTTAAGGGACTCGAAGGATATGAAAGCTCCATTTCTCCATACATCCCTTAAGTTCTCAATACCTATTTGTGCCTATTTAGAGAAACCAGTTTGAAACTTCTGGCAACCTGTCGCTGTGCTAGAGGGGGGTTATGGCTGTCAATAGGTCCCGACTTCCTACATTTGTCTCGGCCTCTAACCAGGTCTGAGCCACAGTAGCCGTGTGAGTGGGGAGGGTTCTCTTTGTTTTCCGGTTGTATAGTATAGTTTCGTAGTTATTACCTGGCATTGCTTCCCTATCAACCCTGTAGGCAGGTTCATCCCATTCTGAGTATACCCATTGATTGATCACCAGCAACTGTGAGGCCCAATAATACAGGTTAATATTTGGAACCGCTAGCCCTCCGTCATAGACTCCCCTTTGCAATTTCCTTAAGGCAATCCGCGGGGCACCCCGTTCCATAACAGTGTACGAAGCTCCCGATCTATTTGGCTAAAGAAGGTGGGGGGGTGGACTGTGTAGGGCGTATTTCGCATCACATACAGGATTTTGGGAAGGGACATCATTTCGTATAGGGCCGCTCTGCCCATTAAGGTTAGAGGCAGAGTCAGCCAGTGCGCTACGTCGGATCTAAGGCGTTCCACTTCAGGAGTGAGATTTTGTTTGAAAAACAACGGTGGGTCTCTAGTCACAAAGATGCCTAGGTATTTAAAGCCCATCGCTTCAATTGGAGCTACACATTGTGCCGTCAATTTGGGGGGGGGCGACAAAGGGAAAACCACTTATTTGGTCCAGTTTTTTCCATAGCCAGAGTAACTACCAAACAGCTCGAAAATGTGTAGAATAAGAGCTATGGAATAGTATGGCTGTGATATGTATAATATTTTGTCAGCGTATAGCAAGATACGCTCTTCACAACCATCGCGTAAGGGGATACCCCATATCATCGGATCGGCCCTGACACAGCTGCCAGTGGCTCTAGCGCAAGGGCAAAGATTAGAGGGGACAGTGGGACCCCTGCCAAGTGCCTCGTCCAAGCTGGAAGGGCGCCGATAGTGCTCCATTTACCCTTACCCTTGCCAATGGATCCTTATGCGGGAGCTTTACCCAAGTGCAAAACTTCAGCCCAAAGCCCATTCTGGTCAGGACCGCGAATAAGTATGGCCATTCGATGCTGTCAAACGCCATGGAGGCATCCAAAGCCATCAGTGCCGTTTGTTCCCTCAGGGGTGGGGCGGTAGGATGTAGGACCCCATAGAGCCTCCTCAAGTTGTGGCGAGTACCCCTACCTGGCAGAAACCCTGATTGGTCTATATGATTAAGTAGGGGCAAGGCCGGGGTAAGCCTTGCCGCTAGTACTTTTGCTTGGACTTTTGCCTCAACATTAAGCAGGGAGATAGGCCTATACAAATTGCATTCTTCCGGAGGTTTGCCTGACTTATGGATTACTACGATGGTGGCTATGCGCTGGTCGTCTGGTAGTTGCCCTGACTCTCTTGCTGTCTTGAACATTTCTAACCTCGGTTGAGTCACTGTCTCGGTCATGCTTTTGAAGAGTTCTACTGGCAGACCATTCGGTTCTACCGCTTTCCCTGACCGCAAAGCATGAAGAGCTCCGGATGTCTCTTCTGCTGTTAAATCTGCCTCCAGAGCCTCCACAGTCTCGGCGGGAAGCGTTCGGAGGGTGAAGTCTCTTTAGAAATCGTCAGTCTGTTCTTGTTCTGGTGCTGGTCTGAGTGTATAGGGGAGCGTAATAAGAAGCGAATGTAGCGGCTATGTCAGTGTTTGTAGTCTGCAGGGTTCCTGATGCGTCTTTGACCCCGACAACCCATTACCTATCTCTATCCCACCTTTCCAGCCAAGCCAGGAGTTTGGATGCCTTATCTAACACGTCATAGAGGCGGCGTTGGGTGGCAAGGGCGTGGGATCTCGCCGCATTCACTGCTAGGGACCTCAATTCCTGTTGGCGCAATCTTAGCCTATGTATTGTTTCGGAACCTCCACCCCTCGCTACTTTGGTCTCTAGGGCCAAAATGTCCCTTTCCATACTTTGCCATTCTTGTGCGCCCTCTCTCTTTTTCTCCCCTATTAAAGCCTGGGCTTGACCCCTTATTATGGTCTTGAAAGCTTTCCACAATATGAGTGGGGATGATACTGAGCCTTGATTCTCCTCAAAATACTGCGTCGCAGATGTACATAATTTTTCTCTTAATTCCTCATCTCGAAGATGCCAGGGATCTATTTTGTGGAAAGCGAACTGGTTAATGTATGGGCCCATAAGGGTAACTCCTATTAGTGAGTGATCTGAGATCCCTCTAGCATAGTGCTTAGGGTCTATGAAGGAGCTCACTTGACTATGAGGGGCAAACAGGTAGTCGAGACGAGACATAGAGCCGTGGGGAGCGGAGAAGAATGTATATTGGATTTGGCTGGGATTGTGAAGTCTCCAAAGGTCCATCATTCCCATGGCTGACACAAAGGTCCACAGGGCCCCTTCGTCCGGACAGTGTTGCGCTGCCCCCAATCGATCTTGTGTTGGGAGCATTACCGCATTCATCTCTTCCCCCTTTAGCAGTGTGCCCATCTGGAGTTTTAGCAGAAGAGATCCAATCCTTGGAAGGACCTCCGCATGTAATCTGGGTGGGACGTACACGGAACAGAGATTCAGAGTAGTTCCCTCCCAAGTGCCCGACGTAGCTGCATAGCAGCCCTGTGTGTCACTGTATGGTCTTGGAGACTACGTATGGTATTGAGGCTTTGACCAGGATTTCCTACCCCCGTGCATCCGTGGAGTAACCTGCATGTGTTAGGAGTTTGCAGCCATAGCGGTCTAATGCTTTATAGTAATTACCCTTCAGGTGTGCCTCTTGAATCATAACGTCAGGGGAATGGCATTTGATATGTTGCAGGACCAGGGTTCGCTTGATCTTACTGCCCAACCCATTCACATTCCATGACAAGATACGAATTTGGTTAGGTTTACCTATCTGTGGCAGGGCTTTCCGATTTCTGGACATCGCATGGACACAACATTAGTAACGATCTTTCAGCAGTTGCTATTCTTAACCTCTGTTTTGGATGAGAATAACTTCGTAATCTACAACAGGTGCGAACTTCCCCGAACACCCCCCCTCCCGCCTCCCTGCGTAGTGAGCTGTCTAACTCCCACCTCCCCAACTTGCAGAGTGCCTGTCGCCCAAACTTGTACATAAAACTGTAAATGGGGGGTGCATTACCTTCGCCGCCATTACATGCTAATGAAACTTCATGCAATCAATGTAAACCCCTTTCCATCAAGTTCTCGTCGCTGCACTTACTTCTACACGAGCTGATTGCTCCAATATATCTCTAGACAATTTTGCCCAATTAAGAGTACCTTTCAGCCATGCCCCCTCAGGCACCTGCCCCCCTCCCCCCCCCCCTCATTGAATCTCTTCCCCCACCCCGGACCAACCCCTGGCTTAGTCTGTAGCTAGCATAGTTACTGTCAAGCTGGACCATCCCCACGAACCACTGGGGTGGATGAGTTCTCCATATTCTGTGCTTCTGCACGTTCTCCTGCCATGGCATCCTTCTGTTTGTGTCGCTTACGGTCCACTTTACTCCAGCCCTCCAGCCAGTCCCATGTATCTCCTGGAGACATGAAGAGATGAGATTTTCCTTCCATGATTACCCTTAATTTTGCTGAGTATATCATCAGATATTTAATGTTTTTCTCGCGGAGGGCCTTCTTCATACAGTCAAATGTTCGACGTTGGCGTTGCACCTGGAGAGTGAAGTCAGGAAAAAATCTGGCCGTCGCATTTTCATATTTTATATCAGCATGCGCTCTGGCTGCCTGCGAAGTGGCTTCGTGGTCTCTGTGGTTGAGAATTCGAGCTATGATCGTTCTGGGGGGGGGGGGGGGAGTGGCCCCGGGGCGCATTGCAGGTCCTAATGCTCCGTGCAGTCACCACTCGAATATTATTCCTGCGTGCCCTACCTTCTTGATCTTCAAGCCTCTCCAGTAATTCTCCTTGTTGCTTGTGAGTTTAGTGACTTGGCCCTCTAACCTTTTGTTTTGGATTGTAGACTGCCTATATTCATTTCGGCCGTGGCCACTTTTTCTGCCATTCCCCGGAAATCCTCACGCAGGAGGTTCACTTCTTCAGTGACCGCATCCAGTTTGGGTTCAAGCGTGCTTTTTAAGTCTCTGATAGCTTTCATTATATCTTTGAGGGTGGGGTCCTGTGCTGGAGTCATTCCTCCTGTGGGCCCCAGTTGTCCCGCAGTGTCTCCAGCCTCTTCGAGGACGCCAGGGAGACAGTGTATTTGTCTATTTGGTGGATTGTCCCGGGTGTGGGCCTTTTGTACGCACCATAGTTGATGAGAATTAGGGATCACGTGCAGGATGTGGCGTGTGTGACCCCTCCAGCTTTGGATCTCCCCCACGGCTAGAGATAATCTGTATGAGTGTTTCTTGGGGCTTCTTGGTCCTCCGCGCGTCGCACGCCTCCTGTTTGATTGTGGTTCAGTTCCAGGGTTTACACAGTGTGGGTAGGGCTCCTTACCTCCAGAGAATTTTCATTCTATGGGGGCCCACCGTGGATCATGCACCTCCGTGCTATCCGGCAGGTACTGATCGGTGCACCTAAGGTGGCCTGCTGGGCTCAGGCGCGTGGCGTACAGCGGAGGATCCCTAGAGTTCTCTGGACCCCTCTCCCAGCTAGAGAACATATGTCTTGTGGGCCATGGAGCATTCGTCCCTAATCTTGGGCTTGCGTCTTCCCTTTACGTTAGGCCAAGGTGTTGGAGGCCTCCCAATTAAGCAGGTCCCTATTCATTAAAAGTTCTCCCTCTGGTCGGGGCCAGACGCGGACAGTATGTTGCCTTGCCGTTCAGATGGAGGCCCAGCCACTCGATTGGGCACGAATGGCCCACCAGCCGTTTGCAACACATTCTTCTGCGGCAGTGGTTAATATTCCTCCCATATGAAGGGGTCCGAGGTCTGAGCTTCCCTCGGCCCAAGGCCGATCGCGCTGATCTGTGGAATCTCGTGTCGCAGTACGGCGCCGCACAGGGTTTCCCGCTAATCTCTCTGGGTCCCCCAACCGCGCGGCCGGCCGCCTCGCCTCATTGGTCTGTCGGCCTGCGTTGTCGGTCAGGTGTTCGGCCCGCTCTCCTCTCGCTCAGTCAGCTCAAGCCCGCTCCGCTTCTCGCAGCCCTCACGTCCAAGGGCTGCTACTTCTCTGGGGCTCGAGTTGCCGGAACCCACCGGCAGGAGGACACAGTAGTCTGGTGCCCAGCGCCCGCCAAGCCGCCCGCTGGCCCAAGCCCCATGGATGCCACTGTTTGGGGCAATGTGTCTTACCACAAGGCCGCGGAGACGGGTGCCGCCATGTTAAACTCCACCCCGCTCGCTTTGTCCACTTGGGTCGCCCCTGCAGTCTCCTTCGAGGGCGGTGGGTCCGATTTAATGGCCCAGGATGTTCCCCCTTACTGTCCAAAGACGGGGAAGTGCAGATGAGGACAGATTTTGCAGGATTTTGGGGGTTAACGGTCGGCAGTTAGAGGAGCCGACTCAGAGTGCGGCCATTCCTCTCGGCTTCAGGCCACGCCCTCCCCCATGTTGTCATCTTTTTCGAGTCGTCGACTCCTGGTGCGCAAGGGATGTCCCATCGTCGAACTTCTTCAAGCCTTGCGAGGCCTGTCACAGGTAGATGTCGGTGACGGACCCGCACCTCGTGTGCCTTTGGTGTCTGGACCCCGACCACGACCCGAAGTCGTGCATCAACTGCCGGGCCATGAATCCTAAGTTTCTGCGGGAGTGGTCCCGAAAGCTCTTGGAGGCCCGGCGAAGGGCTCCGTGTCGCTCCTGGTCTCGTTCGAGGGGAAGGTCTTGAGACCAGTCGCAGAGACCCCACACCTCTTCGCACTCTAAGTCCTTGAAGTCTTCGGGTAAGTCGAAGCACAAGAAGAAGGCGAAGAAGCACCGGCGCTCTTCACCTTCTCACTGTCGGTCGGCTGACGCGACGTGGGACCCGTAGCACGTTCGCTCTAAGGCTCCGTCTCCGGTGCTTGACTCGGGGACGACTCCGCGCCTCCCCCTGTTTCCGGGAGCCGGGGCGTCCCATGCCCAACTTCATATGTTCTACGAAGCCCTCCACCTTATCTTTGGGCAGCCCGACTCCGCCTGCGCGCCTTCGGGCCCCGCAGAGCCGGTCGGGGGGGTCCTGGGTCTTTGATACCGGCGGCTCTGGCCCTGACGCCGGAGTGCCCCCGTGGATCCAGGCCTGGATCCGGATTGACGCCGGTCGATCTTACTCAACCTTCCCCGGCGCTGATTCCGGCAACGACGCCCCCGGTGTCGGCCGTGCCCCCGCCGTCCCCATCCTCCTCCCCGAGGTGGACCCGAAGCCGACCGACATTTAATCCGACACTGGAGGGTACTTTTGTTCCCCTGGTCATCCCTGGTGTACCCTATCGCCCAGAGGGTGGTGATGAGGACTGGGAGGGGTCATCTGACCTTTTAGCAGACCAGCTTGAAGAGCCGAACTGGAGAGAGGGCCTGGGTGACACCAGTGGTCTGGACCCTTCTCCAAAACTTGTCATACTTTCTCCCCCTACCGTGGCTACGGAGGAGGGAGCATGCTACGCTGTGGTGGTGCAATGGGCAGCCGAGGCCTTGGGCCTCGAGCTCCCTTCAGTGGTGGTCAGGACTAACCTCCTGGCAGAGGGGGCTCAGCCTGCGGCAACTTCCTCTGAACCCCTTTTGCCCTTCAACGAGGCCCTCACTGACGTCCTGGGCACCTGATCGAAGCCCAGCACAGGGTCTCCTGTGGAAGGGACGATTGCCCACCGCCCGGTCCCAGGCGACCCAGTTTTCCTCACCCAACATCCTTCCCCTGAGAGCTTGGTGGTCCAAGCCTCTTCCTCCAAGGGCGCATTCCCGTCTGCTTCCCAAGACAGGGAATCCAAGAAGCTGGATCATCTTGGGAAGCGCATGTTCTCTTCCTCCAGCTTGGCACTGCGGTCCGTGAATACCGCGTGCCTCTTTGGCTGATACTCCCACACAATATGGGATATTGTTGCGCAAGTGCTGCCTCAGTGCCCGGAGGAGGCCCGGGCCGTTCTCTCCCAAGCGGTGGCAGATGGGAGAGACTCAAGTAAATTTACGATTCGATGTGGACTGGATACCACTGACTCACTGGGCAGAACGATTGCTATGTCGGTAGCCCTTCGGTGCTACGCCTGGTTGAGAACTGGCTTTTCGGGGGATGTCTAGGCAAGTCTGCTTGACATGCCCTTCGATGGCCGTCGCCTTTTCGGTGACGAGGCAGACTCGGCGCTGGAGTGCTTCAAGGATTCTCGAGCTATGGCCAGATCCTTGGACCTCGCTGCATCTTCCCGTCCACTGCAGTCTGCCTTTCGTGGCTACGGCACCCCAGTCTAGCCACCCGCTCACGCAAGCTGCCCAGCCTCTGCGTGGCCACGGACATGGTACCCAGCGATCTCGCAGGTCTGGGAGCCAGCGGGCGGGACAGTCCACCCTTTCCCCCCCTGCAGCAGCCTCCATACCCTTCTAGTCTGACATTTCATTCCCATCAACGGCCAGTGGGTGGCAGGATTCGCCATCACCTCCCCCACAAGCACTCCATCACGTCAGACAGGTGGGTTTTGCAAATAGTCCGAAGGGGCTACTCCCTTCCCTTCGAGACTGCCCCTCCCTCTATGCCACCATCTTTCGACCGCCAGTAAGTCTCTGCTCTTTTGGCCAAAGTAGCAATAGAGAGGGTACCGACGCCAGAAGTAGGTCGTGGTTCCTACTCCCACTACTTTTTGGTGTCCAAGAAGGACAAAGGCCTGCGTCGTATCTTAGATCTCAGGGCCCTCAACCGCTTCCTCTGGAAGGAGAAGTTCAAAATGCTCACATTGGCTCAGGTTCTGTCTGCCCTCGACACTGTAGACTGGATGGTGGCGTTGGACTTGCAGGACACCTATTTTCATATCCCAGTTCTGCCAGCCCACAGGCGCTACCTGTGGTTCATGGTAGGCCACGAGCATTTTCAGTTCACTGTGCTCCCCTTTGGCCTTACCAGTGCCCCTCTGGTGTTCACGAAAGTGATGGCCGTGGTCGCAGCTCATATGCGCAGATCAGGGGTTCCAGTCTTCCCCTATCTCGGCGACAGGCTGTTGAAGGCGGGCTCGCCCCAGGATGTTTTCTCCCACCTCCAGACTATGGCAGACATCCTACACTCGCTGGGGTACACTATAAACGTGCCGAAGTCACACCTGACTCGCTCTCAGACGCTCCCTTTCATCGGAGCTGTTCTGGACACAGTGCAGTTTCGGGCCTATCCTCCAGAGCGGTTAGTCCGGAATATTCGGGCTATGATACCGATGTTTCAGCCTCTATCCCGGATTTTGGTGAGAATGACCCTGAGGCTGCTGGGCCCCATGGCCTCCTGTATTCTGCTGGTGGATCATGCCAAGTGGTATATGCGGGCTCTGCAGTGGGACCTGAAGTTCCAGTGGGCGCAGCATCAGGGGAATCTTTGCGACTACGTCCAGATCTCGGAGGGAACTTCACAACTACTGCAGTGGTGGTTAACGAACCAGGATTGGGTCAGAGGCAGATCCCTCTCCCTTCCCCAACCAGAACTAACAGTGGTGACTGATGCATCACTTCTGGGATGGGACAGCCATCTGAGAGAGGCAGAGATCACAGGAGTCTGTTCTCCGACGGAGTCCGGGCTCCATATCAACCTATTGGAGCTTCGGGCGATCCGCCTGGCACTGAAGGCATTCCTTCCCTCCCTCAAGAGGAAAGTAGTGCAGGTGTTCACGGACAACACCACCACCATGTGATACTGCAACAAACTGGGCGGGGTGGGGTCATGGACCCTATGCCAAGAGGCTCTTCGCCTTTGGACATGGCTGGAACATCAGGGCATGACCCTGGTGGTTCAACACCTGGCAGGTTCTCTGAATGCCAGGACGGACGAACTCAGTCGTTGGTGCCTGGTGGATCACGAATGGCGTCTTCACTCGGAGGTGGTACAAGGTCTCTTTCAGCGGTGGGGAGAGCCTTGGCTAGATCTGTTCGCCACCGAAGAGAACGCGCAATGTCAGCACTTGTGCGTGTTTGAGTTTCCAAGGTGGCACTCGCTCTACGACGCTTTTCATCGTGAGTGGAACTGCGGCCTCATGTACGCCTTTCTGCCTGTACCACTTCTGCCCCGAGTGCTGAAGATCAAGCGCGACCGGACCCAAGTCATTCTTGTGGCTCCGGACTGGGCACGAAGAGTCTGGTACCCCAAGCTCCTGAGCATGGCCATCGATCCTCCGGTCAGACTGCCCCTTCGGGAGGATCTTCTGTCGAGGCAGCAGGGGACGGTTCTCCACCCGAACCTTTCCTGCCTCCACCTCCTTGCGTGGAGATT
Organism: Calotriton arnoldi; assembly: GCA_963921515.1. Taxonomy (NCBI): domain Eukaryota; kingdom Metazoa; phylum Chordata; class Amphibia; order Caudata; family Salamandridae; genus Calotriton; species Calotriton arnoldi. The sequence continues at coordinate 2,553,035 of CAWUFW010001065.1, read as the reverse complement.
GAGCGGCGACAGTTGACAACTTTTGACCTTCTGCCCGAAGTCTGTAACGTCATCTTGGCAGCGAGGCGTCCCTCCGCGAAAACGGCATACTCCTGTTGATGGAATAAGTTTGTGGCATGGTGCACAGCAAATGCTGTGGATCCCCTTTCTGCCCCTCTTTCTGAGGTTCTTTGTTCATTCTTTCTTTGGGCCAGCAGGGCTCTGCTGTGGGCACTCTTAAGAGGCTACCTAGCAGCCATTTCTGCTTTCCTTCGGCTACCAGATCAACCCTCTTTCTTCAAGTCCCCTATTGTAAATAGATTCTTTAAGGGCATAAGTCATCTTTTTCCTCCAACTCCTTTCATAATGCCCCAGTGGGACTTGAATCCTGACTTACCTGATGTGCGCTCCCTTCGAGCCTCTTCACAACTGTCCTCTCAGGCTCCTCACTCTGAAAACTGCCTCTCTTGTTGCCATCACCTCTGCGCGCAGAGTGATTGAGCTTTAGGCTCTTTCTTCTAAGCTCCCTTTCTTCTCTGTGCATCCGGACAAAGTGGTGCTTAGGACAAGACCCTCGTTCCTTCCTAAAGTAGTTGCACCTTTTCATATAGGACAAGCTATTACTCTACCCACCTTTTTCCCACCTCTGCACCCTCCCCAGGAGGAGGAGATACTCCACCGTCTTGATCCAAAACGTGTGCTGTCCTTCTATCTCGACTGCACTAAAGCTTTCCGGGTGGACGATCAACTCTTCGTTGTCTATGGAGGTACCAAGAAAGGTCGGGCTTTTAAAAAGCGTACCATCTCCCGATGGGTTGTCCTTTATATAAAGATTTGTTACGCTATAGCGAAATAGGAACCTCCAGTGGGGCTGCGTGCTCATTCCTCTAGGGCTACAGCAGGAACTGCTGCATTGTCACGCGGAGTCCCGCTCATTGACATCTGCCAGGCGGCAACTTGGGCATCTATGCACATGTTCACGAGGCATTACTGGCTGGATAGTCGAGTCCGGAGGGACGGCTGTTTTGCCCGTTCTATCCTCCAGGATTTTCTGGTGTGAACTTGGCTCGCAGACCCTCCTCCGGGGTTGGTATTGCTGGGGTATTTATTCTAAGGGCCCTAGTTGTGGTGCAACAGTGGTCAGTGTCTTGCATGGCTCTGCGCTTCTGGCGTGGAAAGTCGTGTCAGAACTGACGTCAGCGCGCAGGGGCTAAGTAGACACCGCAACGTCATCCTGGCGAGCACGACGCCGACGACAGACGCAGAGTCGACCGACGCGATGTACTGACGCGCAGGGGTACTACTAAGAAATTTCCTGGATCCAGCCTGACGCCTGGGGGTGATTCTAAGGTAAGGAATCTATAACTAACCTATGTCTCTTACAGATGCATCATTACCGAAGGTAATTAACTTTTACATCAGATTCAACAGTACTGTTCACTTCCTGGATACCCCTATTCTTTTGAGGATGAAGGATGCATAGCACTTGAGCAGAAATGTAAGGCCAATAAAGAGGTTGCAGGTAATCTGGATTAAGTACATCTAAGGGGAAAACAAAACTAAGGGCCATATATCCTGCAAGTTTTGCAGAGCATCTATAAAACACTATACACTAGTGAGCTATTGCCATCATCGGATGCATTATAGATGTCCTTTAGTACCTCTGTGCATACTCCACCTAAGACAATGAACTTTTCTGCCTTGGATGCTGACAGTACTGAAGCAGAGCTTGTCAACTACACTAATGTCCTTAAAAAGAGAACTAGTCCTGGGAAAGGATGGGTTCCTCCTCAAATTTAGAGATGCTCAAATCCCTTATCACCAAGACATGATTGTCGTTATATTACTTTGTGTCGCCCACTTGGCTTGTTTACAGTAGCCACGATTCATTTGATCCAGAAACTGAGGATATATACTCCGGGAACTAAAGACTAGCATCCATTTTGATTGATTTCCTCTGACTTAATGATTCTTGCTAAAAGACTTGCATCCTAACTTGAGACATAAGAAACAAAATTAATACACCACAATCAGTCTGGCTTTGTCAAAAGGGGCTGTTGGTTACCAACACTAGACTCCAAGCTAACATAGTACTTTTGGAATATGTAAAAGAAAGCAACTGGTGTGGGATTGCTCTTGATGCACAGAAAGCAGTTGATAGGATGGAATGACATTGTTGCTTAAAAGCACTTGAATGGCATGGTTTACCTGAGAAATTTGTCAGCATGTTCATACTTCTGTATGTCAAAACCCAAGCTGCTATACTGGTTATAATTGCTTCTTATATAACAAGATTTGATCCCTGGAGAGGTACCGTACAAAGATGCCATTTACCCTCAGTCTCAAATGTACGATTGGTACTCTAACTTCTAGTTCAAAGAGATGGGAACAAGAATTGCATTAATATCCGCTTCCGTGAATACAAGTTAGCAGCCTGTTCACTTGACACCCAAGTTGCTGGAAGAAAGTGAAGTTTATGCTTCCATGTTGCGATATAAGTTAAATGAAAGAAAAAAGTGAAATTCTAACACTTACTGGTGTATGCCTTGGTAATCATTTCCTAGATTGGGTATTCAAATGTAACTCCTCACACAATACATTTAAGGATTATTTGCTTTAGTCACATTGCCTCCGGGTCTCACATTACAAAAAAGAAGCTCTTGAATGACAACAAAATGGAACCTGTTCTTGGAACCCACTTAAATTGAACTGGGGCAATCCAGCACCATCAACATGGTCACCTAAATATTTCTGTGTGCACTCTCCATCTTCCCTCATTTTTCCGCGAAATCAGCCAGATCCAGAGTGCCGTTTTATGCATAGGAAAACACCCCAAAATTGCAATCCGTAAGCTTCATCTTCGCAGACCATACTTCTTGCAAGATGCAACTAGATTAGTGTAAGCTTACCTTTAGCAAATTTCACCAGCTTATATTGAAGCACCACCTAGATGTTTTCCTTATTCATTCCTTCTTATTTACTCATCCACTCACAGCCGAAACGTGGCTAATATTTTCACTATCCCCAACAGTACAAAAAGAATTCCATGGAAATACAAGTACCCAAGACAAACTATGGTGAATAGATTAACATGGCTGTACGGTTCAGTAACAAACTAAAATGATCACTCTGAAAAATAAAATTGCCATTTTCTGTACCACCTTCCTCTCGTCATGGCTTATTCTACTTAACAATGGCTGGTCAAAGCCATTACAGGAACGATTTGGGAAAACAGCCCACCGGTGTTTTAAATCTGCCTCTCTCAAGCAGTGAATATATTTTATCCTTAACCAAACTCATGGTCACAAGCAAGCAGCGCAAAACTGCCCTAAAAACAGCTTATGCTAGCATGCAATGAGCCTAGTGCTACTATTGATTTTCTGTAAAAAAAACAAATAAGTAAATAAATGAATAAATAAACCTTAAAAACTATTGGGATAAAGTTTTCCTTGCAGTCTCCTGTATTGTTGCCCATCACTCCAATCTGTCAAGGAAGATAATTTGTCTCCAAACATAGAGAACATCCACCAGTAGGCAGAAATGGAAGCAATTTCTAGACCTACTAACTGCAAGTTCCCTTCAGAAAATCACATGAAGCTGGAAGGATGTCAATCAACAAACTTTCACATGCCAGAGAATTGAAAGCAGGATTGTAGACTATGACCCATCACTCTCAAAACTGAAATCTAGGTGGGTCTCCCTTGTCCTCTTAAATACCTGTTAGACCTGGCATATCTGGGCGTGATTACCCCTGACTTTTTGCCTCTATCTCCTTTGTTTTTAGATGCTTTGGGTACTTTGCCACTGCTGACCAGTGTCAAAGTACAAGGGTTCCCTATGTAAAGTACCATGGTAATTGGTTGGCCATGATTGGTATGTTTGCCTTACTAGTAAAAGTCCCTAGTGATGTGCACTGTGTGTGCAAGGGCTAGTTATGCAAGGGCGCGCAGAGAAGGGAACTCAGGCCTTCAGTGTAGGGCCTGCGTGCAGTTTGCTAAGTTGGCATGTTGTCCTGACAAGTGCAACCACTTGTCAGGCCTTACTTTCCCTTTTGCTTACACTGTGGGCACCCCTGTGGTAGGTCCCGTGTAACCCCTGGGCAGGGTGCAGTGTAGGTAAAAGGCAGGACATATACTGAGGTGCGTGCTATGTCCTGACAGTGAAAAAACACTCCATTTCGTTTTCACTGGTGAAGGGCCATTCTGCCTATAGGACAGAATGGGGGAGGCTGGGTATGGTGTTTTGTTAGCCTAGTTTCCTATAAGTTTATAATGGAGAGGTGAAGTTTAGTATGTATGAACTCAGTGTCATAACACATCTTTCTATGAAAGTGGTTTTGTCACTGTGTTCAGAAACCACTCTTTGTGGCTGAGTTTTGTGCTTTAAGCATTTCTGTGTGTCTCTGCTGAATGTGGATTGACTGTCTGGATCTGAGATGGGAGGGGGTGAGATGGCACCTGGCTGACCTGCATCTGGAGAGTATGCGAGGAGAAACCCTGAGAGGTGAAGAGTCCTGGGTTGCAGCTATAAAACAATTGACCCATCTCCTGCTGAGTGATTAAGGGTCCAGACCTCCAGTATCAAAGGGAGAAAGGTGACACTGGGAGGGAGACACCCAGAACTGATTTAGGCAGGGGTCAGGGACCCCTGAGCACAACGAACTTCAAAGACATGAAGGGGTATAACTAAGAGAACTGAAACCCATAGAATTTGGTGTAATTTTGAATGGCGAAATGGACAGGTCGAGTCTGCAAAGGCTTTGACCCCTTTCGTGGTCAAGAAGAACCTCTGCCAAGGAAGAAGTTGCTGAAGAGACTGCTGGATAGGACTGACCCTTGCTTCGTGATCTGGGGATGGCCTGCAGTTTGTAGCTTTTACTAAGGAAGAGACTGAAGGGACATTGCAGTGGGTGGTGTCCGTCCCCCCCCCCCCCTTCTTGAACAGGACTGTGCTTTGTGCTGTGTCCTGAACCCCAAGGGCCCGAGGTGAGCTGGCTCCCTGTTTGGAAACACAGGAACATAAAAGTTTCCGGAGAAGTCCCAAGCAACGCGGTGTGCGCGTGCTTTTGCAGCTTGAGACCCTCAAGTTGTGCCTTGTGATCGTGGGCACGCAGGAGTAAAGTGAGACTCTGACACGCAGGGTGCGTGTCGTGGTGCAAGCCAAGGCGTTGGTGAAGAGCGCCTGGTCGTTGTGTGCACCGAGAGAAGAAGTGAGACTCGGACGCGCAGGGTGCGTGTCGTGGTGCAAGCCAAGGCGTTGGTGAGGAGCGCCTGGTCGTTGTGTGCACCGGGAAAAGAAGTGAGTCTCGGACGCGCAGGGTGCGTGTCGTGGTGCAAGCCGAGGCATTGGTGAAGAGCGCCTGGTCGTTGTGTGCACCAGGAGAAGAGGTGAGACTCGGACGCGCAGAGTGCGTGTCGAGGTGCAACCCGAGGCATGGTGACGATCGCCTGGTCATTGTGTGCACCAGAGAAGAAGCGAGTCTCGGACGTGCAGAGTGCGTGTCGCGGTGCAACCAGAGGCGCTGGTGAGGAGTGCCTGGGTAGCGTGTGCACCGAAATCGAAATAAGTCTCCACAAGTGCTGAGGGCGGGTCTCGGTGTCCACTGAGACCGCCGGAAGGAGGGCCAGGCCATTGGGCCCTCGGAGTGCAGCAGTAGCGGCCCGGACCGGCAGTCCCGGAGGAGCGGAGTCGCCGGCCCGAGCTCGCCGTGCCCATTGACGGAATTCTGGATCAAGGCTGAAGGAGGGGAGGCGAGTGGGGTCGCGCCCCCCAGGTAACGTGGATCACCACCTGGGAAGGAGTGCGGGCTCGGAGGGACACTCTCTCGGCCTCTCGCTCCTGGCAGCTGCGTGAGCCTGTTGCTTCGGCTCTGATCGAGGCCCGTGCTGGCCCAAGGAGGGGCAGTACTGGGGCCGGAGTGAGAAGCTGTACTTTTGTGTCATCATTGATCCATGTCGGGGGCAACTGTTAACGGAGCACCTAGACTGTCGTATTACACTTTGCATTATTGCTACTATCGAACTGTCGTATGACGCCTGACTCTATTTGTGCCTGACGAACTACATGCTGGGTGCGCTACGCACTGCGTTATTTTCCCTTGCAGAGTACATGATTGTAAGCGTGGCACATTGCATTATTTCTTCACACACAGTACCTGATTATAACGTGGCGCATTGCATTATTTCTTCAGTGCACAGTACATGATTGTAGCGTGACGCATTGCTTTGTTTCTTCCTTGCACAGGGCATGCTGGTGGTGATACGCATTGCATTATTCCTTCTATTGCAAAGTACATGACTGTGGCGCTACGTATGGCATTGTTTCTCTATTGCACAGTTCAGGAGTATATCGTCACGCATTGCAGTATTTTGTTTCTTTTGCAACGTGTGTGATTCTAGCAATACGACCTACCTAACCTTTTGGAAATGGTTAGAAGTCAGCTTAACTGTTGGTTAGAAGCGGTGGTTGGGATTAGAACCTACCAATCCACCGGAAGGAATACTACCCATTATTATATGTTGATTTTGTATTGTGTGGTCATATCGTATATCTTCTTGTATAAAGATTATACTCGTTTTATAAAAACTCGTGTGGAGTCTATTTGTGGTGACATCATTGGGTTGCTGTGAGTGTGGTTGCACATACTGTACACTCGTGCTTTGGAGATGAGCCTGGCTGCTCGTGCCAAGCTACTAAGGGGGTGAGCAGGGCTATCTCAGACGGTGTCCTTACTTAGCCTAACGTTGAAACGAGGGGTCCGGATCTCGCACCTGGCAACAACGGTGTGGGACGGGGATTCCTGCCTCCAGCATTTGGTGGCGGCGGTGAGGGATTAGGACCCCCACTTCCAACATTTGGCGGCAGAGCGGTGGGATTCGATCCTAATGTAAATTAAACGTTTATGTGCAAAATCACTCACAGTAATTGGTGTTCATCATAAATTGATCGCAGACCACAACGCAACCACATATTGTGTTTTTGGAATTGTTGGTTCTATTGTTGAGTAACCTTTAAACCACACATCATGTCTCAGGGAGAGAGCCAGATAGCCGGTGAGGCTGAGGCTGTAGAATTAGAGTTTAACATTCAGACACTGTTTTCCTACCAGGTTGATCAATTGAGGAAATTCTGCAGAGCTTTGGCATGAAGGGTAGCGCCAAGAAGGAGGAGCAGCAAATGGCCTTGAGGGCCTGGTGGGAAGCCAAAGAGGCTCAGGAGACGGGGGATGTTGAGGTGGATGAGGATGACCCAGGGAATGGATTTGTTCCACAGGATTTGCCAGTGGAGAGACCAGCCGCAGGGGCTGGTAGTAGCCATTCAGGGAGGAGTTTTTCACCAGATGAGTTGGAGGAAAACCAAAGGGTCAGACTGCATGAGTTGGAGGTGTTAAAACTTAAAAATCAAGCAGAGGAGAGCAGGAACGCTCTCGCGTTGGAAGAGAAACGGATTCTCTTCGCTCATGAGTTAAGCATGAGGGAACTGGACATTAAGGGTAAACAGAGTCCAGTTCGAATGGTGGCAGAGCACCACCAGTGCCAGGAGGGAAGGTGTACATTCCCAAGGATTTAGTGCGAGATTACCAGAGGGGTGATGACATTTATGCGTGGTTCCCGGCATATGAGATCGCACTGAGGATGAATGAGGTGCCTGAAAAGCATTGGGGGGCGGGTCTATGGAAACACTCTGAGGCTTCGGGGAGGGACGTTCTATCACCCTTAGAGAGGGCGGGAACCCTGACCTACGCCAACATGAGGGAGGCTTTATGCCTCTGGTATGGGCTCACTCCTGAACAATACGGGCAGAAGTTCAGGACCTCCAAGAAGCTAGAATCCCGTACTTGGGTAGAATGTGTGAATGAGTACACCCGGGCACTGGATGGTTTGATGCTGGGCAGCAAGGTCAATGATTTTAAGGGCTTATGCGATTTAATCAGTTGGGAGCACTTGAGTAGTCTGTGTGTTCCAGAGCTGCACCAGCATCTATTGGATAGTAAGCTGACTGATCCCAGTAAGCTTGCTGAGGAGGCGGACCACTGGACTAGTACCCGGGTCCACAAGGGGATTGGGAGTACCCGTGCTAAGGTTGTGCAGGGTCCCCCGCCGAGGGTGGGGGAGGACAAGGGTAACCACAAGGAGTCCCCTAAAGGGCCCCAAGGTAGTTCACCTAAGAAAGGGTCCCAGTCTCCCAAGGCCAAGAGGGCCTGGGCCTCCAAGGGCAAGAAGGAGCCCCGAGGTCCTCCTACGTGTTACTTCTGTAAAGAAGTGGGTCATATTTCCCCTAAATGCCCCAAAAAGTCATCTGCACCCACTGGTGCTCTAACACCTGGTTTAGTGAGTGTAGCGTTGGGGGAGGAATTGAGTCCTTGGAATGGGGGAGGAGCAAGCAATTATGACCCTGGTCTCCTTAGGAGATCGAGAGATGGTTCAGGAAATCCCTCTGCCTGAGAACACTAGAAAATACAGGCAGTGGGTGACCATCAATGGACGGAGGGTGGAGGCTCTGAGGGACACTGGAGCCAGTTTGACATCTGTCAGGTGTCAGTGGGTGTCTGAAGAGCAAGTAATTCCCGATGTGCTTCACCCTGTAATGTCAGCAGACAATACAGTGCGCCTCTGCAAGGTGGCGCTGGTTCCCTTTGAATGGGGAGGGGTCTCAGGTTCTTTGAAGGTTGTTGTAATTCCGTCCATGCCTGTAGACTGTCTGCTAGGGAATGACCTGGAGAGTTCCCCCTGGAAGGAGGTGGAGCGCCAGGCGCATTTGGAGATGTTGGGTCTACCTGAGTGGGCTTGTGACCACTCGGACTATGGTAGCCAGTAAAGGTAATCATGGGAACCTGGAGCCTGAAACAGTGGCCCAGGTGCCTGCCAGTAAGAGAAGAGGCAGGGGGCGCGGGAAACCGGCCCCCACAGTTCCCACTGTCCAGGAGGAGGCACACTTTGAGGGGGATGCCCTGGAGCCTACGGGGGAACAAGTGGCTGAACTGGGGGACCTACCCGGCTGACCGAATGGCAGCAGGAAGGGGGGCCCTCCAGGGAGGAATTCTGTGAGGAGCAGAAGAAGTGCCCTTCTCTTGTGGGTTTTTGGCAGCAGGCAGCAAACCAGGCAGCAGGTGATCCGCCGGGATCACACTTGATTTACTGGGAAAACGATCTCCTGTATAGTGAGCCAAAGGTGGCTGAGTCTGGGTCAGCCCGGGCGCTGGTGGTACCCCAGCGCTTCAGAGCCTTCCTGTTTGGGTTGGCTCATGATGTACCTTTGGCGGGACATTTGGGGCAGGACAAGACCTTTGAGCGGCTTGTCACCCACTTCTACTGGCCCAGATGCGCAAGACTTCTGATACTCATTGCAGGACCTGTCAGACTTGTCAGGCAAGTGGTAAGAGTGGAAGGAAGCGAAAGGCTCCCCTCCAACCTTTCCCTGTGGTCAGCGCACCTTTTGAGAGGGTGGGCATTGACATTGTGGGGTCTCTGGATCCCAAGACGGCCATGGGCAACAGGTTCATCCTGGTCTTGGTGGACCATGCCACCCGGTACCCGGAAGCCATCCCTCTCCGGACGGTGACGGCCCCCGTGGTGGGCCGTGCACTGATGGGGATTTTCTCCCGTGTGGGGTTCCCCAGAGAGGTGGTGTCCGACAGGGGTACTAATTTCATATCGCGGTATATGAAATCTCTGTGGAAGGAGTGCGGGGTAACTTACAAGTTCACCACCCCTTACCACCCCTAGGGTAATGGTTTGGTTGAGAGTTTTAACCGGACCTTGAAGGGCATGATTATGGGTCTGGAGGAACCCATGAGGCGTAAGTGGGACGTCCTCGTGCCACGCCTGCTGTTTGCCTATAGGGAGGTGCCACAGAAGTCATTGGGGTTCAGTCCCTTTGAGCTCTGTATGGGCACCCGGTCAGAGGACCCTTGAGTTTGGTGAAGGAGGGCTGGGAGAAGGCCCCTAGTAAACCCCCCCCCCAGGATGTATACAGTTACATGCTGGCCTTCAGGAACCAAACTAGGCGTTTCAGGCAGCTCGCTCAGGTGAACCTGGAAGCCAGCCAGGAGGATATGAAACGATGGTACGACCAGAATGCCACTCTGGCCGAGTTTCAACCTGGGCAGAAAGTGTGGGTAATGGCGCTAGTGGAGCCTTGTGCGCTCCAGGACAAGTGGACTGGGCCTTATGAGGTGGTGGAGCGCAGGAGCGAAGTGACCTACCTGGTGGACTTGCGGTCTCCTAGGAATCCTTTGAGGGTTCTCCATGTGAACCGCCTCAAACCACACTTTGAGAGGTCTGAGGTGACCATGCTCTTGGCTACAGATGACGGGGCGGAAGAGGAGAGTGAACCCCTTCTGGACCTCCTGTCAGCCAAGGAGAAGGATGGGTCAGTGGATGGGGTGTACCTCTCGCCTACCCTGACCCCGGAACAGCAGAGGGACTGTTGCCAGGTACTGGGTCAGTTCGCCTCCCTGTTTTCCCTGACCCCAGGAGTCACCAAATGGTGCATCCATGATGTGGACACTGGAGACAGTCTGCCTGTAAAACAGAAATGTTACAGGGTAGCTGATAAGGTCAGGGCCAGCATCAAGGTGGAGGTTTCCAAGATGCTGGCGCTAGGGGTGATTGAGCCATTCAGCAGCCCCTGGGCCAGTCCAGTGGTCCTTGTGCCAAAAGTTGCTGCGCCGGGTGCCACTCCCGAACTTCGGTTCTGTGTGGATTACCGTGGGCTCAATGCGGTCACTAAGACTGACGCACAACCCATCCCCAGAGCTGATGAGCTCGTGGATCGGCTGGGCGCTGCCCGGTACCTCAGTACATTTGATTTGACATTGGGGTACTGGCAGATTGCCTTGACCGAGGGGGCCAATGAGAGGTCAGCGTTCTCAACGCCAGAGGGGCACTACCAGTTCAGGGTTATGCCCTTTTGGTTGAACTCCCCTGCCACCTTCCAGAGACTGGTTAACCAGGTGCTGAGTGGGCTGGAGGAATTCAGCGCCGCTTACCTGGACGACATTGCAGTGTTCAGCTCCAGTTGGGAGGAACATTTGCAACATCTCTGTGAAGTATTAAAGGCCTTGCAGAGGGCGGGCCTAACTATCAAGGCAAGTTAGTGCCAGAGTTCCGTGGTGTACTTGGGACACCTGGTGGGGAGCGGCCAGGTGGCGCCCCTACAGGCAAAAAGTGATACCATCCTGGCTTGGGAACCCCCCCAAGACCCAGACTGGAGTGAGGGCCTTTCTAGGACTCACTGGGTATTACAGACGGTTCGTGAAGGGGTATGGCACCCTCGTTGCCCCCTTGACGGAACTGACGTCCAAGAAACAGCCCAAAAAGGTGGTCTGGACTGATGCTTGCCAGACCGCCTTTGATGCCCTGAAGACTGCCATGTGCACAGCACCCGTGTTACGGGCGCCGGATTTCTCCAGAGAGTTTATAGTGCAGACAGATGCTTCCGAGCATGGGGAGGGAGCAGTACTCTCACAACTGAACAACGAGGGCTTGGACCAACCCGTAGCTTTCATTAGCAGAAGGCTACTTCCCAGGGAACAGAGGTGGAGTGCAATTGAACGGGAAGCTTTTGCTGTGGTCTGGGCGCTGAAGAAGTTGAGGCCCTACTTGTTTGGGACTCGCTTCCTGGTTCAGATCGACCACTGGCCCCTCAGATGGTTGATGCAGATGAGGGGTGAGAACCCAAAACTGTTGAGGTGGTCCATCTCCCTACAGGGGATGGACTTCACGGTGGAACACCGTCCGGGAACACAACACGCCAATGCTAATGGTCTGTCCAGATTTTTCCGCCTTAGTGATGAGAACTCCCATGAGGGTGGGTAGTTCCCCCCACTTTTCGGCTTTTCGGCTGGAGGGGACACATGTTAGACCTGGCATATCTGGGCGTGATTACCCCTGACTTTTTGCCTCTATCTCCTTTGTGTTTAGATGCTTTGGGTACTTTGCCACTGCTGACCAGTGTCAAAGTACAAGGGTTCCCTATGTAAAGTACCATGGTAATTGGTTGGCCATGATTGGTATGTTTGCCTTACTAGTAAAAGTCCCTAGTGATGTGCACTGTGTGTGCAAGGGCTAGTAATGCAAGGGCGCGCAGAGAAGGGAACTCAGGCCTTCAGTGTAGGGCCTGCGCACAGTTTGCTAAGTTAGCATGTTGTCCTGACAAGTGCAACCACTTGTCAGGCCTTACTTTCCCTTTTGTGTACACTGTGGGCACCCCTGTGGTAGGTCCCGGGTAACCCCTGGGCAGGGTGCAGTGTAGGTAAAAGGCAGGACATATACTGAGGTGTGTGCTATGTCCTGACAGTGAAAAAACACTCCATTTCGTTTTCACTGGTGAAAGGCCATTCTGCCCATAGGACAGAATGGGGGAGGCTGGGTATGGTGTTTTGTTAGCCTAGTTTCCTATAAGTTTATAATGGAGAGGTGAAGTTTAGTATGTATGAACTCAGTGTCATAACACATCTTTCTAAGAAAGTGGTTTTGTCACTGTGTGTTCAGAAACCACTCCATTAGAAAGTGGCTGAGTTTTGTGCTTTAAGCATTTCTGTGTGTCTCTGCTGAATGTGGATTGACTGTCTGGATCTGAGATGGGAGGGGGTGAGATGGCACCTGGCTGACCTGCATCTGGAGAGTATGCGAGGAGAAACCCCGGGAGGTGAAGAGGCCTGGGTTGCAGAGTGATTAAGGGTCCAGACCCCCAGTATCAAAGGGAGAAAGGTGACACTGGGAGGGAGACACCCAGAACTGATTTAGGCAGGGGTAAGGACCCCTGAGCACAACGAGCTTCAAAGACATGAAGGGGTATAACTAAGAGAACTGAAACCCCTAGAATTTGGTGTAATTTTGAATGGCGAAATGGACAGGTCGAGTCTGCAAAGGCTTTGACCTCTTTCGTGGTCAAGAAGAACCTCTGCCAAGGAAGAAGTTGCTGAAGAGACTGCTGGATAGGACTGACCCTTGCTTCGTGATCTGGGGCTAGCCTGCAGTTTGTAGCTTTTACTAAGGAAGAGACTGAAGGGACATTGCAGTGGGTGGTGTCCCTCCCCCCCTTCTTGAACAGGACTGTGCTTGTGCTGTGTCCTGAACCCCAAGGGCCAGAGGTGAGCTGGCTCCCTGTTTGGAAACACAGGAACATAAAAGTTTCCCGAGAAGTCCCAAGCAACGCGGTGTGCGCGTGCTTTTACAGCTTGAGACCCTCAGAAGTTGTGCTTTGTGATCGTGGGCACGCAGGAGTAAAGTGAGACTCGGACGCGCAGGGTGCGTGTCGTGGTGCAAGCCAAGGCGTTGGTGAAGAGCGCCTGGTCGTTGTGTGCACCGAGAGAAGAAGTGAGACTCGGACGTGCAGGGTGTGTGTCGTGGTGCAAGCTGAGGCGTTGGTGAGGAGCGCCTGGTCGTTGTGTGCACCGGGAAAAGAAGTGAGTCTCAGACGCGCAGGGTGCGTGTCGAGGTGCAAGCCGAGGCATGGTGACGATCGCCTGGTCATCGTGTGCACCAGAGAAGAGGCGAGTCTCGGACGCGCAGAGTGCGTGTCGCGGTGCAACCAGAGGCGCTGGTGAGGAGTGCCTGGGTAGCGTGTGCACCGAAATCGAAGTAAGTCTCCACAAGTGCTGAGGGCGGGTCTCGGTGTCCTCTGAGACCGCCGGAAGGAGGGCCAGGTCATTGGGCCCTCGGAGTGCAGCAGTAGCGGCCCGGACCGGCAGTCCCGGAGGAGCGGAGTCGCCGGCCCGAGCTCGCCGTGCCCATTGACGGAGTTCTGGATCAAGGCCCAAGTCGCTGAAGGAGGGGAGGGGAGGTAACGTGGATCACCACCTGGGGTGGGGTGCGGGCTCGGAGGGACACTCTCTCGGCCTCTCGCTCCTGGCAGCTGCGTGAGCCTGTTGCTTCGGCTCGGATCGAGGCCCGTGCTGGCCAAAGGAGGGGCAGTACTGGGGCCGGAGTGAGAAGCGGTACTTTTGTGTCATCATTGATCCATGTCGGGGGCAACTGTTAACGGAGCACCTAGACTGTCGTATTACACTTTGCATTATTGCTGCTAACGAACTATCGAACTGTCGTATGACGCCTGACTCTATTTGTGCCTGACGAACTACATGCTGGGTGCGCTACGCACTGCGTTATTTTCCCTTGCAGAGTACATGATTGTAAGCGTGGCGTATTGCATTATTTCTTTAGTGCACAGTACATAATTGTAGCGTGACGCATTGCTTTGTTTCTTCCTTGCACAGGGCATGCTGGTGGTGATACGCATTGCATTATTCCTTCTATTGCAAAGTACATGACTGTGGCGCCACGTATGGCATTGTTTCTCTATTGCACAGTTCAGGAGAATATCGTTACGCATTGCAGTATTTAGTTTCTTTTGCAACGTGTGTGATTCTAGCAATACGACCTACCTAACCTTTTGGAAACGGTTAGAAGTCAGCTTAACTGTTGGTTAGAAGCGGTGGTTGGGATTAGAACCTACCAATCCACTGGAAGGAATACTACCCATTACTATATGTTGGTTTTGTATCGTGTGGTCATATCGTATATCTTCTTGTATAAAGTTTATACTCTTTTTATAAAAACTCGTGTGGAGTCTATTTGTGGTGACATCATTGGGTTGCTGTGAGTGTCGTTGCACATTCTGTACACTCGTGCCTTGGAGATAAGCCTGGCTGGTCGTGCCAAGCTACTAAGGGGGTGAGCAGGGCTATCTCAGACGGTGTCCTTACTTAGCCCAACGTTGAAACGAGGGGTCCGGATCTCGCACCTGGCAACAGCGGTGTGGGACAGGGACTCCCGCCTCCAGCATTTGGTGGCGGCGGTGAGGGATTAGGACCCCCACTTCCAACAATACCCTTATCAGTAGAATTAAGAAACATCCTAAAAGCAGCCGGAAAAAGATGAAAAAGCGAGGAGACTGCCTTGAATACTATGACATATTCCAGAAGAGGTATCCTATTTCAGTCACTCGCCCTTAGACCATCAGTGTCTTTCCAATCCTCCCCTCCTATGTTCTAACCAAACTCTCTGACCCTAACTGGTATGACCTAGCTGCCTATTTCATTCCAACATACTCATTGTCTTGACTCATATTTCAAATCTAACCTAGCCTTTCTTTGACTCTAGTGTCTCCCACATATGGACTTGTATATATATTACATTCCAGTGTTGTCAGCTTACCTTGGCTAATCTCTCCACTTCACGCTGAGATTTTTGTGTATGGACTCCTTCAGCAGTATCTCTTTTTGGATGTGTTATTTGAAAAATGAATACATTTTTTTACCCATAAATGCATCCATTTGCACAACCTTTTCCAAATCTTCCAGTGCCAGGCTCTTCTCCATTAGTTACCTTGAGGACTCTGCTCAATATGAAGCAGGCCCCCTCAAATGTACGAGCAAAATTAATTCCTCTTGTGTTCTCTTGATGTGAACAAACACTTGATGTTCACATCGATGGTGGAACTCTGTTTTTGTAAAATATTTTCTCTAGCTATCCGGCATAAGCTTGCTTTTGTGGCCCTCCACTTAATATTTTGTTCACTGCTCTGCATCGAAGTGCAGACTTACCTTCCATTTCTTCAAGGTGTGACCCTAGTCAGAGCTGTTTCTTCCTCAGTGTATAAACATCCACTTCGTCAACTGTAAACCGCTCAGTAGATCATGCTTCTTAAAACCCATCTCTTGGAACAGTGATGGAACTGAATTACTTGTTGACTTTACCATGCCCCATCTCATTCCAGGATCTCCCAGCGAACAACATTGGTGTTTTGATTGTGTTGTGACCCTTTTCCATTGATCTTCAAGCTGCTTGGTGAGAATTACAGTGAAGCTTGGGCGCTTGCAGTTGGAGAGAAGCTCCTCTGCCCCAAATAGTTAAGACCATGTACATTAGACCAGCATTGAGGAAAGGAAATAAGCCAACGGAAATGGTTCTGATTTGGTCACTCTTAGCAGGGCCATGTTTTCAAAATATTCTGTTGCTCTGTACTATATTTGTTCATCGGAGTACAGCTTTTGGTTTTTCAAAAGCTGTGTGCCCCCACAGCATTACTGCTTACCCTCTAAACAGCCGCAATAATTTGTTTATCTGTCTCTATTTGAGCCAGGCTCTTCATTGTGCAAATCTATTGTGTTTGCCCTGTGGTCTTACACGTACCACAGCGATGGATAGAGCTTTCCCTTTATGGTCAAACAAATGCCACTACCATGCCTTTAAATAACTTTCCCATATCTGATTGGATAATTATGAGGTTTCTTTTCTGGTTGCAGGTGCTCAATATAGCTGGGATTTATTGGTTATGGCAGCAAGCCAATGATCATTTTATCTTACTTGAATAGCTCAGCCTTGAAAAAGTCAAGTAGAAGAAACACACATCGGCTGCCTTTGGCCTTCTGTATGTATCAATATCGCTGTATTGTAAGAATCAGAAGGATACCAAGGAGACTTCACCATTAAATGGATTTTGAATTACTGCATCCAGACTACTACATTTTCTTGAACTCTAAAGATACTATATGGACTGCTGTATATTGTGTGCTTCGGTAATTGACATTGCAGCACTATGGTAATCTGTAAGATTCCATTTAACAGAATACATGCATACAAGTTTTGACCAGTGTAATAACAATTCCGCTTTAAAAGCATATCGCCTTTATCACGTGTTTTTCACAATAAGTCATGCCTACTGGCTTTCTCATAACTTTTCATAATAAACCAATTAAACCTATGAAATCTGACCTAAGTTTTCCCAATGAACCAACAAGGCATATTGCCTTTACCATTGGCTTGACACTATAACCTACATAGGCCTACAGAAGTGTGCATTTGATAGCAACCATCCTGTATACAGTCATAAAATTGCAAATCTGTACAAAAGTTCAGTCGGTAATAGAATATACAACCCCTCTCAAAAGCGCCTTACAAGGACTACACAATGAAAGGACTATCACAATGAAAATCTTCTACGCAATGGTTTACCAAGGGAAATGAATATGAAATCCCTTGCCTACTATAGTAATCTGTGAGTTTCCATGTAATAATTCTGTAGCACAGCGTGTTAATCCACAGTTAAAGGCCAATTGGCTTTAACAAAAGCTTTTGTCAAGAAATAAGCCAAGCCAACTGCCTTTGTCAATGTTTTATAACCGAGAGGTCAGACCTAGGGCTTTGGACATGACTTAACAGTAAACCAACCAGGCCTCTACCCTTCATCATTGGCATATCTCCATAATCAGCTGAGGCCTATTGTATTGAGTGTAAGCTTTCCAAGAAGCAACCATCCGGCATACAGTCACTAAATATTAAATGTAAAAAAGCTGTCTCCTATGAGAGGCTCACAAGGATTATCACAGTGAAAATCTTCAATCACCACAGTTTGTCAGAGGGGGTAACTTAATACCCAACCTCTTGCCTACAACATATCTCTCGGCATAGTAATGCAGAAGTAACTATCTAACTTTAAATACCTTTTGACTAACATATGTTTTTCACAATAAATAAGTTAATCCCACTTATATGAACATAATTTTTTATAATATATGGAGTGATCCGTCAAGCCAAAGCCGAGGGGAAGGGGGACAAAAAATTTGCATTTTCCATGCAATTTACCATAGGGATTTTTAACATGACTACAGCCCGAACTTGTGGACGGAATGATACCAAATTTGACAGAGAGGTAGCTCTTGGTCCATTTGAGATGTCATCAGTGATGTTACTGACCATGTCATGAGTGATGTATTATGTGAGGTCATAAGCAGTGCATTGCAGGGGTGCGAGTTACAGTTAGCTCACTAACTAGAATGGCTGAATTTCACTGGTTTTGTATGAGTGAAACCCGAGCCTAGCTATAACGTCCCTGTAACCTTTGGTATTTTCAGGGAATTTCTATGTTTTTTTAAAATCCATTTCCTAACTATAACGTCCCTGTAACCTTTGGGTTTTTTTCAGATTATTTCTATGGTTTTTGAAGTAGTAGTCGCGTTTGCAGAGTGGTGGAGAAAGGGGACGGGCCTAGGACCAGCTCTCAGGAATCCTGCTGTGTAGCACCAGGAGGGCTTCTTGCCCCTAAGGTCCCTCAGGAGTAAAGTGGACTTAATCCCCCAACCAGCAGTGCACCAGGAGCCACGTTTGCAGAGTGGTGGAGAAAGGGGGAGTGGCCTCTGAAGACCTCTTAGCAATCCCGCTGTGTGGGTCTTACTGGAGGTAACGGGAGGCGTAGTTGGCCCCCAGGGACGTCCTTGGCGGATGGTGTGCCTCCCTTCCAAAGAACCCCGCTGACTTTCCCGTGTCCTCTGGGCCAGCGGCTCCATATAGAGGGCAAACAGCAGTGGGGAGAGCGGGCAGCCTTGTCGCGTGCCCCTGGCTATCAGAAAGGGTTCGGACGTGCAGCCATTCACTCGGACGGTGACTGAGGGGTGGCTATACCCGCTAAGCACCAAAACTGCTCCAGCTTGGTCTCTAAGAAGGGCCAGTGTACCCTGTCAAATGCTTTTTCGGCGTCGACAGATAGTACCACTCGTTCCACTGGTTGGCGGTGCGCCTTGTCTAGGGGGTGGAGCAGCCTCCTGGTGTTATCGCTGCACTTCCTCGTCGCCACAAATCCGGCATGATCTGGTTCTATTAGTCCAGGCCTCAACGGGCCCAGTCTAGTCGCCAATATCCCAGTGAAGATCTTAAGATCGATGTTCAACAGGGAAATAGGCCTATACGAGGCACAGTACCTACCGCCCTTTCCGGGCTAGGGCAAGACTACCACTGATGCCATGAGCATCGTGGGGGGCATCACTGAGGTATCTCCGATCGCGTTGAATAGCCGTGTCAATATTAGGGCTAGGACTGAGCAGAAAGATTTTAAAAAATGGCTGTAAACCCATCCGGGCCGGTAGATTTAAGGTGCTTAAGCCTGGCAACAGCTGAAATTACCTCCTCGACTCGGATTGGGCTATCTAACGAGGCGGCCTGATCAAGTGACAAGCGAAAATGTGTTCTGTCCCGGAAGTATGCAGAGGAGTTTTGCTCTGGAATTTGCTGTGCTGAATAGAGATTGGCATAAAAGTCCCTGAAGGGGCGAGAGATGTCCACTTCCCGGGAAAGTTCAGAGCCCCCCTCATCTATGATCGTTGGGACCGCCGCTGCCTGACGTTGCGCGCAGAGTTTGTGCCCCAGTAAGCGGCCACATCTGTCTCCTCCTGTGTAGAACATGTGCTTGAGTCAGAGGGCTGCGTATTCAGCTCGGTCCAAGTCCAAGCTAGCTGGTTGAGCTTGTGCAGACTTTAGTTGCCTCCATACCCTCGGAGCACCTGTTCTTTTGTGAATCCCCTCTAATTCGGAGACCTGCCGGTAGAGCTCCTCCCTTTTCTCCCTACGTATTCTATTGTCTGCAGAGGATGTGGCTATTAAGTCTACCCTAGCCACCAGTTTGAGTGTTTCTCATAGGGACACTATGGATGTTTCAGGAGTGTCATTCACAGTTGAGTAGTCCTCTAGTGTCTTACTGAGGCGGGCAATAACTTCGGGACGGTGGAGGAGTGTCCCTAAGCCTCTACGAAAAGGATGGGCGAGAGGCAGGGGGAGACAGCAGGGTCATGGTCAATGCTGCGTGGTCAGATAGCAACTGAGGTTCAATAACGGAGTCTTGTAGTAAGGGGAGGAGAGATCGGGACCCCAGGAAATAATGTAGGCGAGCATAAGTTCCACGGGAGTGGGAGTAGAAAGTGTAATCGTTTGAATGGGGTGAAAGTGGCACCACACATCGAATAACCCCAGGTCGTGAAACCACTGCCGCGTGCTGTCCGAGAGAGCACCAGTCTGTCCCTGCCTCTGAGCTGAGCGATCTCGCTGGCGGTCGAAAACAATATTCAGGTCGCCCCCCAGAAGTATTTGCCTATCAGAGGAGGGCGTCAAATCGGCCATCGCTTCGCGTAGGAATGCCTCCTGGCCCTCGTTGGGAACATAGATGGTAGCTAGTGTGAGCGTGTGTGGCCCCACAGAAAAAGAAAGCGCCAAAAGTCTCCCTCTAATCTCTAGCAACTTGGGGTGGTGGGGGCGATGAGAATGGCAACCCCAGCCCTCTTAGTTGGGAGAGAGGAGAAATATTGCTGGGGAAAGGCTTTAGAGCGTAGCCTATGTATATCGCTGCGCAGAAGGTGGGTCTCTTGTAGCAAGCAAATGTGAGCATTGGAATTTTCCAAATAAGGCAGGATGGCTCTGCGTTTGATAGGGTTGTTGAGCCCTTTCACATTAAGGGTCAAGATTTTAATACTCATCCGTGCAGGTAGAGGAGGCACAGTGCGAGATAATTGCTGTGGGGCGAGTCGTGCATTCCCTGTTAGGGCCTGTGTGGGACAGCATCCATGAGGCTCTAGCTAGGCAAGAATTGCAGGCAAGCAAGCGGGCCAAGAAATGCGCGTGGGAGAGGGGAGGGAACCCATTACAAACAAAAGAAACACCCCAACGTAATAAAGACATTAAAGACGAAAAATTCCAAACAGTCAATGTCCAGAGCGTACTGCTCCCAAGAGAAGAAGATTAGTGTACTTGTGGCCAACAGCTCCCTGCTCCCCCCTGGCAAAGCCTGCATCAATAAGTAGACTATATCCAGCGGCCGTCAAAAGTGAGAACTGCAAATTTCAGAGCTTCTGCCTTGGTGTGTTTATTTACTCCGAAGACGCCCCCCAGAGGGACGCCAGGACTGCCTGACGTTCTCTGGCAATAGTGTCTGGGTCAGGGTGTGTCGACTGGCTGGGAGGTTTGATAGTGGTCCACCCATGTCCACTGCGGCGGCTGCGCGGAAGGTTATTCTGGAGCAATGTGCCTGCTGTAGAGTCCTCGATGCTCAAAAGATTACACGCAGCAGAAAGGGATCGGATTTGCCTCAGTTCTCCCTTGAATTGGAAGATCAGTCTAAAGGGGTGACCCCAGGAATATTTGATACCAGCGTCTGAGGTAGGACGTGATCGGGCGGAAAGTTTTGCGTTTGAGTAGGATGGAGGCCGCCAAATCCTGGTATAGTGTACGCTTTGAACCTTCGTAGGTGAGGTCCGAGCGGCGCCAGGCCTCTGAGGATCCGCTCCTTTAGCTCAAAATCATGTACGCACGCCAGGATATCCGCCGGTGGGGAAGGCGCCGCTCTCCTGGGAACCACTCTGTGGCTGCGATCCAACTTGATGGGTGTGAGAAGTTGGCCTGGTATATGCTGTCCACTAATTAAAGTGGGCACCTTGCACCAGTCCAAACAACCCTTATTGATGATTAGGTCAAAGATAACCTTTATGAAAGCTAT
Source organism: Calotriton arnoldi (assembly GCA_963921515.1). Classification (NCBI taxonomy): domain Eukaryota; kingdom Metazoa; phylum Chordata; class Amphibia; order Caudata; family Salamandridae; genus Calotriton; species Calotriton arnoldi. The sequence goes on along the minus strand of CAWUFW010001065.1, from coordinate 2,531,792 downwards.
CCTAGTGGTAGCTATGGAGAGCAGCCTTCAGGCTTAATCTTGAAGGAATGTAAAGCTACTTGTTTTACCAGAACAGAACCTCCTAAGTGACCAAATGAAAGGAGAACCACACAAGTGTTATATAAAAAATATGTATTTATTACTAAACACTCTCTACTGATCTCTATGTGAGATTAGAACATAAAGCACACAATACTTAATCAATAGAATGACAGTATATAGCACAATACACAGCGGGCTCCAGGGGGAGGCCGAACCATATACTAAGAAAGTGGTATAACAACCACGACTTCAATAGACACAGTGCCTAGAGCACGTAGAATCTCTGGGACCCCAAGGAACCACCCAAAGGAGTGACACACGGAGCTCACGGAGGACGGGTGCAGTGTGGGAACACAGACGCGAGCTCCGTGCAACTCTATGGGAAAGTCGCGGTTTGGAAAATCACAGTTTAAGGACACTTCAGAGAGGACTTCAAGCAAACCCTTTGGAACATAGAAGGTTCTAAGGCCAGCACCCTTGTGAGTACCGAGGTACCCGTGTTACCTATCCCAGAGGAGCCGGGTGCATAGGGGTCAAGTGGTGTCGGAACCCTCGTCGTTTTCAATGGCGTGATGCGAAGAAGTACTGCTGCCGGGAAGATGAAAAGTGTCCAGTGGAATCCAAGCCTGGATCCGAGGTGAGAAGAACCTGAAAGCAGAGGGGACAGAGTCTGGGTCACTTCAGGGTGACCAGGGGCTCGATAGACGAATGCCCACCGATGTCGGGTGCTTCAGGTGTGAAGATAGGATGCTTGACTCTGCAGCCACGGGGACCAGGAGACGACGACGACCAAAGTCCGGAGGTGAGCTGTCCCACGAAGGATGTCGAGTGCTGAGGGGTCAGTGTCCGGATTGAACACCAACAAGCCTTGGCAAAGGCAACCCACGCGGGCAGAGGAAACAAGTTACGGTATGGACCAGCAAGGTCCAGGAGACTCTCCAAGCTGTTGGGAGTCAGGGCACGTCTGGAGCAACCAGGGCAGCCCAAGGAAAGTCAGTGACCCTCGCCAGGACCCACAGGCCAACGGACCAGGGATCGCGAAGGGACCTCGAGCTGAATCACAAAGCACCACCCACAGAGCACTCCTGGAGTGGAGGCCGGAGATCTTTGGTGGAAATGCTGCTCGGGGTCGGGACTACACGTAGTCCAAAGCACAGCCTCAGGGATCGCCAAAAAGCATATGCTGCTGCAAAAGTACACGGTGCACAGGGGTTCGGGTTGCACGGTCCCCACGAGGGAGACTGGTCTCAGGATTGCTGAGATAGTAGATCGACCTCAGAGACACTCGGAACCCACCTCCTGTGAAGCAGAAATCTTCGGAGTCCTCAGGAGCTCGGGAGATGCAAACCGGTCAGATGCGTTTAGGTGCCTGCTGCTGCAGGGGAGTAACTCCTTTACTCCAAGGGAGATTCTTCTGTCGTCCAGCGAAGTGTAGACCGTCAAAGTACTTGGTTTCTGCTTGCAGAGTTTAGTCGAGGTAAAATCTAAAGTCCTGTAGTCAGGTTTCCTACTTTATACCCAAGGAAGGGGTTGGACTAACTCTGGGGACCCACCTAGGGGAGGGTCAGGACAGAGGGGTGGCTACACCCATGTCCTTTGTCCAGTTTCGCACCAGAGCAGGAGCAAATGGCTCCTGCAACTGGTTTGAGCTGGACTATGCATGGGGACACCAAATGTGCCCCCAGTGCAGACTTTCTGGCACTCTAAGAGTGCACCCACCCAGCCCCAATACACTAAAGCCTGTCTGGGAGGTGGTCACACCTCCCTGTGACAGGAAACCTATTGTCAGGCCTTCCTCTGCTCGAGCTTGGCTCAGCAGCAGGAGGGCAGACTCGTGTCTGTGGCTGGCAGCATCCATTTTGTGCTGCCCAGGTCGAGAAAGCTGGTACCGGGTAGACCGGTGACCCATAGTAGTAGTACTACAAGGGAGGAATCATACCTCCCACACCAGTTACTGGTGGAAATCCATCGCTGTTTTCGCTGACCATATCGCCTTGCCCACATTGCCTTCCAGTAAATCCACCGCCCTGTGATATATTTTAACTCCGAGGTACTGTAGGCAATTAGGTTCCCACCTCAAGTGCTCTAGGGCAGGCGGCGGGGGGTATCAGGCGCCATTGGATATAAGCTGTATTTTTGCCAGTTGACCTGGAGGCCAGATACAGTGCCAAATCGGGCCAGCATGTTGCGTGCCCCGCGCAACTCGCCTGCCGTTTCCCGTAGAAATATTAAGAGGTCGTCAGCATACAATGCTATAAAGTGCTTCCCCATTCCCGTCTCTAGGCCCCCGTAGTCCCGGCCACTCCTGGCTCTGCACGCCAGCGGCTCCATAGCCAGGGCAAACGGGAGCGGGGAGAGGGGGCACCCCTGCCTCGTGCCTCTCTCCACCCGCTGCCCAGGCGAGATGGTCCTCCCAGTGCGCACGCGGGCTGTAGGGGATGCGTACAGTAGCTGCACCCATGCCAGGAATCCCTCTCCCACCCCTAGCTTGGCCAGGACTTCGTAGAGGTACAGCCACTCCAGGCTGTCAAATGCCTTCTCTATGTCCACTGCTAACACTGCTGCTTCTCGCTTGTCGTACCCCTCAGAGCCCATCACAGCCAGGAGTCGTCTGATATTTATGGCTGTATTCCGCCCCGGGATAAACCCCGCCTGGTCCGCGTGAACCAGATGGGGCATGTGCGGCAGTAAACGCGACGCAACAATTTTACTCAGGATTTTATAGTCCATGTTCTGCATGGATAGGGGCCTATAAGCCTTGTAGCCATGGGGTTCCTTCCCTGGTTTGGGTATAGGGACAATGAGGGCCTCTCTGGCACTTTCGGGCAACTCTCCGCGCTCACGGGCCCCCTGGTACATTGTAACCAGACGGGGGCCAGCTCCTCCGCGTATATTGCGTAGAATTCGGCCGGCAGGCCGTCTGTGCCCGGGGTCTTGTTTCGCGCCATGCTCTTAATGGCAACCCTTATCTCCCGCTGGGTGATATCTGCTCCCAATTCTTCTGCCGCTTCTGGGCTCAAGCTCATCAGCGGCAGGTCGGCCAGGTATTCCCTCATGTCCGTAGGTTCGCCTTCGCACATTCTCTTGTAGAGTTTGGCATAATAGTGGGCAAAGACTTCGTTGATCGTTTCTTGTGTGAAATGTCTGATCCCCCACTCATCTTCTATCTCCACCAGGGGGGGAACTCCTATTCATCGGGTTCGTCAGCCATGCCAGGAGCGATCCTGATCTGTCCCTCTCAGCATGCGTGCGCTCTAAATATTTCTTGTAGTCAAAGCTTCTAAGCCTCTCTGTTTGCTTCGCCACTTCCTCCATGGCGTCTAAGAGTGCCTGTTGAAGCTCGGGCGCCCTGGCCTTCTACGTTCCACCTCTCTAAGAGCTGTCTCTGCCCCCTCTACTTCGCTCATGATGACGTGCCTGACACCTGTAGCCCGCGTAATGCATTGGCCCCGCAGGACCACCTTGAAGGTGTCCCACTCTGTGTTCACCGATGCGCTCATTCCTGAGTTAGTTTGGAAATAGTGCACTATTTCGCCCCTAATCTCTTCCCGAAAGACCTGGTCTGCCAGGGTGTCCTGGCGAAGTCGCCACGTAGGAATCGCCGTTAGTGGGTGGGCCCACTTCAAGGACAAGACCAGTGGATTATGGTCCGAGATGGTTCGCGCGAGGTATTCTGCAGCAGTGACATAACGCTGAGCATCTACAGAGTATAGGAAAGCATCTAGTCGCGCACGCACCTCATGGACCGCTGAAAAGTAAGAATAGTCCCTTCCTTGTGGGTTTAGGGTCCGCCATGCATCTAACAGACCCCAACTCTGCCTCCATGTGGTGAATGCATGAGAGGCGCGCGCCGCCTGGGAATTTCGTAAGGGGGGGTGGGATCTGTCCAACTGTGTGTCGTCTACACTATTAAAGTCTCCTCCCACCACAACAGTGCCAGCAAAATATTGTGCCAGTCTGTGGCTCAGTGTCGCGAAAAAGGCAGGCTGCTCTACATTGGGGGCGTAGACACTGATTATACTAATCTCTCGACCCTCTAGTCGGCCCTTTACGGCCACATATCGCCCCTCCGGATCCACCACGGAGCTCAGCAGTTGGAATGGGACCCCCGCCTGCACCCATATTAGTGCCTCCTGCGCATATGCCGAATAAGCGGTGTAAAAGAGCTGCCCTCTCCACCGTCTTTGTAGCGCCTGCCCTTCCTTCAGCGTTAGGTGTGTTTCTTGCAGGAGAGCTATCTGGGCTTCCCGCATTCTAATGTATTGTAATGAATGTAGCTTCTCACCAATAAGCCACACCCAACCCCTGCACTCCCACCTGGGAGGCAAATATACCACTGCACCTTTAAAAATACACTTTGAACAGCACTTCCTTTAGGCAAGGCAAGAAAACAAACCCAAATGTAGGTAAAGTAACACACACACACAAGTTTATTAATGAACGGTAGGCCAAATATATCAGTAAATGCAGATTCATTAGTATCAAACACTTTTAAATGAACAAGTAAAATAAAATGCAGGAACTCTCTTTTGGAATAAGGCTTGGGGTTTATTACATAATGCTCTCTAAACAAAGGCTGTCTCAGATGCCAAATGCATAAGATTCAAATATATGTAGCAAACTTATAATCTGAAGGCATGAATCAATAACTGAGCAAACTATAATCTAAATGGCATGAATCAATAATTATACTGATTAATAAACAAGCAATAACTGATATAAGATAAGATACACTGGACGTCCTGCAAGAGATCAGAAAGACAAATATATATATATATATATATAAAAGTGTTTTTAAAGTGTGTATGATTTTTAATATGCATTTTTTTAAAAACGTATCAAATTGCTGAGCTTTGCACATAAATTTTAACGATATAGGCCTTGCTGAGGGTTACATTGCATTTGCAACTTAAAATCTTTTCCAAAAATCTGTTTTAAAGTGTATATGTTTTTTAATATGCATTTATTTAAAATTGTATTTATTTGCAGTATTTGCACATTAATATTAACAATATATGCTTTATTTAATGCTACATTGCACTTTGTAATCAAATGTTTCTTCTATGTCTATTATGAGCCCGTGGTCACATGGTTACTGCACTGTCACTTTAAAATGTATGATCACTCCTCATGGCGTCATGTGATCAAGGCCTTTCAGAGGCCGAAACGCGTCATGGCAGCAGTGCATGGTCAAGGAAAATAAATCTTTTTGCACTGAATTTGGGTCCGTACCGTCCTTTCAAAGAGTTTGGAGTTTGTGGCGGATTGCGTGTGCATATATATATATATATATATATATATATATATATATATATATATATATATATATATATATATATATATACACATACAGTAGAGGATTACTCTGGATGTGCACCTCCCACACCACAAAGAAAACACCTCAAATGATCAAAGCCACTGGCACACATCACAATGGCAATAACCACACAACGAAATACATCACCTGGTGCATACACTGCCCACTTCTGACTGGGGGAGTCACACCCGGGGATCAGAGCTCAGCAAGCCATGGTTCAATCCGAGATAGACACGTCTGCCCTCGCTCGGAATCCAAACTCCCAGTTTCTCAGCTTGCAACCCTCAGCTTTAAACACACTAGAAGATTCGTGAAAGACCTCCTCCCACCGCCAGAGGAATTTTACCAGAACTGGCCAAGTTCCAAGCCATCATCTCCATGGCAGTAAGGAGCTCTCAAGTCTCTTCCTCCATTCGCACTTCTTCCAGCCTCTGTCTTGACGAAGCTCTCACAATGCCTTCCACAGTACACTAAACAAAAACAATCGCTGAGGAAAACAGCAAGACCTTGAATGTGAAAAACCCAAACAACTTGCAAGCACTGCTGTGCACGCAGCAGCAAGGCAGAGTCAGACATGAGGCCCTGTCAAAGGCAATAGTCAGCACCTATAATTTTCATCCACACTTACAAGCACCACTGTGCGCCCAGAAAAGTTTGAAGCGAGGTAAAGTCAGAAAGCAGGATGACATGAGGCCATGTCAAAGAAAGACAGCAAGATTACAGGATAGAAGAGAAGCAGATATATGCAGGACCATCCTACATTAAGGCTAGGGTAAAATAACACACTAAAATCAGTTAAAATGGTGGTAGTCGGAGGTCATCATAGGTTGCCAGACTACAAGAGTGGATCTTTCACTACATGTATGAGGACCTTGTGACGTTTTGACATCGTATGCATGCCCCTAATGTTCCAGGTCACACACTTATATTGCTGTTTATCAGCCATTATCGAGTACTATTGTGTGCTGTTCGCCTCCCTGGCAGTGTGGCGCCCCCTGCGTACCTCCTCTACTCAACCCCTCTTGGTGCCTCGCCCGCTGCAACTCAAGGTGTCCCCCCCACCCGGGTCAGCAATAAACATGTTCCCCAACTCCCACTCCCCAGGATAAGCAGGAAAAAAACCCCACCCAAACTAGTTTGTAACGTCTACAAGTGACTGCTTGCAGTCCAATCAGTCAGTCCCAGGAGGAGGCCACCCGTCTGTTCTCCCAGTCTCTGCGGCCACCATCTCCCTCCATGACATCCGAAGTCTTCCCCACACCCTTGCCCCTCTCTCTACCCCTGTACCTTATTGTAGAGGCAGGAGGGCCCGCAGCAAACCAGACATACATTTCTCAGCCCTCCGTTCAGCTCCATTAGATGATATCGTCCGCTGTCTGCGGGGTGACGATTGGGAGTGTCACACTCTGCGCCTCAGAGTCGCTGGACCCAGCCTCTGAGCCAGTGTCTGCCGCAGTCTCACTGCCCTCAGGAGGGTCCTGGCTCCTCATCCCGCCGCTGATCATTGCTACCTCCTGCATCGCGCTCCGCCGTTCAAGCTGCGCCTCTTCCTGCGTAGGTGCCAGAGCCTCTGTCCCAGCCTTCCTGTTCCTGGAGCGGTGTCTTCGTCGTCTTCTCTTGTCCGGATCTAGTGGCAACTCTGCCCCCCCCCCCCCCACGTCGATCCAGCCACTCTGACACCTCTTGAGGGGTCCTGAAGAACTCCGTACCCCTGTCTGATGTAACTCACAGCGTGGCCGGGTACTGCGTCACGTATTTATAGTTTAGGTGTCGCAGCCTCTGCTTCACATCACGGTAGGATCCCCTCTGTCTCTGCACTTCGCGGGAAAAGTCCGGGAAGATGTGCACCGTGGAGTTCTGCACCTATATGTCTCCTCTAAGGCGTGCCTGGGCAAGAATGTGGTCTCTGTCTTTATAGTGAAGAAGTTTCGCTATCACCACCCGCGGTGGTGCTCCCGGCGGGGTGCCTTTGCAGGGACGCGGTGCTCTCTCTCTAAGGCGAAGAAGTTCAATAAGCCGTTTGGTGCTACCTCGTCTCGAAGCCACTTTTCGAGGTGGTCTGTCATGCTGCGACCTTCAATTTTCTCTGGTAGGCCTACAATTCTTAGGTTACTTCTGCGTGACCTGTTTTCAGCGTCCTCGGCCCTGCCCTCCAGCAATCGCACTTTAGTTTCAAGCATGGCCATTCGTTGCTTCATGTCCGTCAGCGCCGGCATCGCTTCAGCTAATTCCCCCTCGTTTGCTTTGACTCGATCCGCCAGTTTTTTGTGATCCTCGCGGAGCAATCCCATGTCCAGGCTCAGAGAGTCAATTTTACCTTCCAGGCGTTCACTGGACATGGTAATAGCCTGCAATATATCCTGGAGCGTGGGGTCTGCTGGGTGTTCCTTCTGCGTGGAGGCCCTCTCATTCTCCTCTGAAGGCCTACTCATTGTGGTCTCTTCCTTGTCCTTCTTTTTGGGGGGCTTCCCCATGGTGTCTTCCTGCCCCGTGGTGCTCCTGGTGCTGCGCGCACTCATGGGACGCTTCAGCCTCCTGCTGCTGGTCGTGGGCTTGTTCGCTTCAGCAGATGCCCGTCGGTAGGCCCCAGTGGTGGGAACCCCGAGGCCCGCCTTCCAGGTTCGGCAGCCTCTCGGGCCTCCGCAGGCTCCTTCCCTCAGTATGCCTCTCTCCACAGGGGGTTCCCAGGCTCTCTCAGCACGTAGGATGCATAGGGCTTTATTTCGCTGGCCCTCAGGCTGCCGTCCCAGGCACCCCCATCGTAGTTTCACCCTGGCAGGGCCCGGCTCAGGCACACGTCGGGAACCTCGGGTCCGGGTCTAGTGCATCAGCCTCCAGCCCCGCCGGTCGCCGCCTCCACTGACCACCGCGACGCCGCTATAAGCAGGCTCCAGACCGCATGTCAGACCTCACTCTCCCCAGCAGCCCCCCGATGCCCCCGCCTTCGTAGGTGTGCCCTCTCCAGCCGACTCGCCTCACAGGGCCTGTCAGTAGTCTGGTCCGCTTGCTTTTACCCTCCTCCAGACGCACTGCCAGGTGGCTCTGGGCCTCGCACTCAGGGCTCGTGCAGGGGAGCAAGGGGAAGGCAAGCCAGGTCCTTTTCCGCTTCCAAGAAGCGCGTGCAGGCCATCCGGCACCCGCCCCAGTCCGCGCAGTGCCCAACGCGTTCCACCACGGCGTTGCCGCCCCTGCGATTACTTGTGCGCCGATTAGACCCCCAGGGGCCCCTTGGGCACCGCCGCTGCTCTCAGGTCCGTCACCAGGGCCTCAGACTCTTCCGCCCCCCTTCGCACAAAGCTCGCTTCAAGGGCCTCCGGGCCCGGTACTCGGCTCCGCGCCGGGGGCGCGAGGGGGCCCTCCGGCTCTCCAGTAGGGCCGCTCCGGCAGGCCGGGCTCAATTCCAGCGGCCGCCGTTTTCTGGGCGCGCTGCCATTTTGCCACTACTCGCGGCCGCACTCGGCTTGTCCGTCTCCTCCGCTCCCAATCCCAGCGGTCACCCTTTCGATCTCGTAGCTCAGCGTGGGAGGCGGGTGGAGGGGCACGCCAGCTCCCCGACCCTGTAGGTCCTCTCAGGGGGCCGTCGCTCGTCCCAGTGTCCACATCAGCCGCTGGGCGCCGCCATCTTGACTGAGCGCTGGGCCGCGCTCTCAGTGTTCAACTGTCTCCGCTTTTAGGGCTGCCGGAGAAGCTCGCTTCGGCTTTGGAGCACCCCTACCCTTCTCTCAGCTGCGGGGGGGGGTGCTGTGGGGCTTCGTGCCCCGTGTAGGGCTTCAGGATGGCTGTCGATGGCGGCCGGCCGATGGGAGCTCGCGAGTTGCGCTGCTCACTCCATCGGCGCCAGGCCATGCCGGGAAGATGAAAAGTGTCCGGTGGAATCCAAGCCTGGATCCGAGGTGAGAAGATCCTGAAAGCAGAAGGGACAGAGTCTGGGTCACTTCAGGGTGACCAGTGGCTCGATAGACGAATGCCCACCGATGTCGAGTGCTTCAGGTGTGAAGATAGGATGCTTGACTCTGCAGCCACGGGGACTAGGAGACGACGACGACCAAAGTCCGGAGGTGAGCTGGCCCACGAAGGATGTTGAGTGCTGAGGGGTCAGTGTCCGGATTGAACACCACCAAGCCTTGGCAAAGGCATCCCACCCGGGCAGAGGAAACAAGTTACGGTATGGACCAGCAAGGTCCAGGAGACTCTCCAAGCTATGGGGAGTCAGGGCACGTCTGGAGCAACCAGGGCAGCCCAAGGAAAGTCAAAGTGACCCTCGCCAGGACCCACAGGCCAACGGACCAGGGATCGCGAAGGGACCTCGAGCTGAATCACAAAGCATCAGCCCACAGAGCACTCCTGGAGTGGAGGCCGGAGATCTTTGGTGGAAATGCTGCTCGGGGTCGGGACTACACGTAGTCCAAAGCACAGCCTCAGGGATCGCCAAAAAGCATATGCTGCTGCAAAAGTACACGGTGCACAGGGGTTCGGGTTGCACGGTCCCCACGAGGGAGACTGGTCTCAGGATTGCTGAGAGAGTAGATCGACCTCGGGGACACTCGGGAACCCACCTCCTGTGTTGCAGAAATCTTCGGAGTCCTCAAGAGCTCGGGAGATGCAAACCGGTCAGATGCGTTTAGGTGCCTGCTGCTGCAGGGGAGTAACTCCTTTACTCCAATGGAGATTCTTCTGTCATCCAGCGAAGTGTAGACCGTCGAAGTACTTGGTTTCTGCTTGCAGAGTTTAGTCCAGGTAAAATCTAAAGTCCTGTAGTCAGGTTTCCTACTTTATACCCAAGGAAGGGGCTGGACTAACTCTGGGGACCCACCTAGGGGAGGGTCAGGACAGAGGGGTGGCTACACCCATGTCCTTTGTCCAGTTTCGCGCCAGAGCAGTAGCAAATGGCTCCTGCAACCGGTTTGAGCTGGACTATGCACGGGGACACCCAATGTGCCCCCAGTGCAGACTTTCTGGCACTCTTAAGAGTGCACCCACCCAGCCCCAATACACTAAAGCATGTCTGGGAGGTGGTCACACCTCCCTGTGACAGGAAACCTATTGTCAGGCCTTCCTCTGCTCGAGCTTGGCTCAGCAGCAGGAGGGCAGACTCGTGTCTGTGGCTGGCAGCATCCATTTTGTGCTGCCCAGGTCGAGAAAGCTGGTACCGGGTAGACCGGTGACCCATAGTAGTAGTACTACAAGGGAGGAATCATACCTCCCTCACCAGTTACTGGTGTGGAGGTATGATTCCAAGGTGTTTGACACCAAACACGACATGTTTCTAAGCAGCCGTTTTAAAGTTCGCATTTACCGCAAGGTTATAATGCACTTAAGTATTTATGGTTGGCTGCATCACAGACAACCCCGGAGAATAGATTCCGAAGGCTGCAGAGGGGCTCTGCTCATGCAGGGGCACCCTCTCACACAAAACCCAGCACCCTGCCTTCAGGATTGATCAGGCCTGCCATAGGGGTGACTGATCGGTTTATATGTGCAGTGATTTAGAATAGATATAGGTAACCTATATCTAAGTAAGGGGTGCATGCACCTCTTTACACAGGCTGCAGTAGCAGACCTGTGGTGTCATTTTGAATGGCCTCTCAGGGGTGGCATAATACATGCTTCAGCCCCTGGGAGGCCTCTGGGGTACCTATGCCTTGGGTACATGGTGTACCATATACTAGGGACTGATAAGGGTACCCCAGAATCCAATCTGGAGTGTACCTAAAGTACATGCAATCAATTTATAGGAGAAAGCAGATAGACTGGGGTCCTGAATAGCAGGATCTCAGTCAGTCTAAGTCAAAAACAGTGATACATCAGCAAAACGTGGGGGTAACCATAAGAGGCAGATCCTACTCTCCTACACAACCCCTCCCCCCCCCCCAACGCAGGGACATTAAACTAACCTTGACCAGTTGAGTCTTCATGTTCTAAGTGGAAATATCTTGAGAGTCCATCTGCATTGGCATGGTTACTCCCAGGTCTATGTTCCACTGTATAGTCCATCCCCTGTAGGGAAATGGACCACCTCAAAAGTTTGGGGTTTTCACCCTTCATCTGTTTTAACCATAAGAGGGGCTTGTGGTCTGTCTGAACAATGAAGTGAGTGCCAAACAAGTATGGCCTCAGCTTCTTCAAGGCCCAAACCACAGCAAAGGCTTTCCTCTCAATAGCTGACCAACGTTTCTCTCTGGGGGGGTCAGCCTTCTGCTAATAAAAGCTACTGTCTGATCCTGACCCTCTTCATTCGGTTGTGATAACACAGCCCCTACCCCCAACTCAGATGCATCAGTTTGAACAATGAATTGTTTGGAATAGTCAGGACTTTGCAGAATGGGAGCAGTGCACATGGCCTGCTTTAGGTCATCAAATGCCTTTTGACAGCTAACTGTCCACTGAACTTTCTTAGGCATTCTTTTGGAAGTTTGATCATTCAAAGGGGTCACTATAGATCCATATCCTTTTACAAACCTCCTGTAATACCCAATCAGGCTCAAGAAAGCTCTGACCTGAGTTTGGGTAGTGGGAGCAACCCAGTCCATGATGGTCTGGATTTTGCTCTCCAATGGTTGAACCTGACCTCCACCTACAAGGTGGCCTAGGTACACAACCTTACTCCGCCCTATCTGGCACTTGGTGGCCTTGATAGTGAGGCCTGCTTTTTGCAGGGCCTCCAAAACATTTCTCAGGTGGACCAGGTGATCCTCCCAGGTGGAGCTAAAGACAGTAATATCATCTAGATAAGCTGCACTATAGGCTTCCAGACCTGTAAGGACTTTGTTCATCAACCTTTGAAAAGTGGCAGGTGCATTCTTCAAGCCAAAGGGCATCACCACAAATTGGTAGTGCCCACTAGGGGTTGAAAATGCTGTTTTTGGTTTTGCATCCTCAGCTAATCTGATTTGCCTGTAACCAGCTGTCAGGTCAAATGTACTCAGAAGCTTGGCAGAGGCCAAAGTATCTATAAGTTCATCTGCCCTGGGTATTGGATTGACATCAGTCCTAGTGACTGCATTTGAGACCCCTGTAGTCAACACAGAACCTCATCTTTCTTACCACCCTGGGTGTGAGGTTTTGGTACCAAGACTACTGGACTAGCCCAAGGGCTATCTGAGGGCTCAATTACTCTCAGATCCAACATTTTCTGGACTTCTGTCCTGATACAGTCCCTGATTGAGGTCGGGTTGCCTGTAAATCTTATTTTTAACAGGCAGACTGTCACCTGTGTCCACTTCATGAGTGCACCAGGTAGTCTGACTTGGAGTCAGTGAAAACATATGTCTGAACTGATTCAAGACTTGCCTACAATCAGTTTGCTGCTGGCCAGTGAGGCTGCCTGCCAAGGCTACACCATCAACTGAACCATCATCAGGGTCCTGTGAGAGCAGATCAGGGAGTGGAGTACATTAATGATTCGGGGAGCAATACATTACAAGTGCAATTAGTGTCATAGCTGCAGCCTCCCATAGGGCGCCGCTCAACGACTCCCCAGGGCCCTCAAACCCCAATACTGAATCCCCCCTCAGCCCCCGCTTTATGCAATTATACAATCCCTAGCAGCTCCATATATATTATCGTTCAGAGTGCAGGGTCATCGAAGGCATGAGGGAAAAACAAAAACAATAAAACACCCAGCCCCAACACCCCCCCCCTACTAACCCTCAAGTCCCCTGTAGACCCCCCCGTCCACCCCCCCAAGCATGCCGCTGACTACTAACTAAAAGGTTCCAGGTATTCCCAGTTCTTCTCCATGAACCGCCTGACTCCCCAGCACTGAAATCCGCATTCTTGGTAGGGCAGAAACACTGGAGGCGACCCCCCCCACAGCCCTGCCATCGGCTACAATACACTTCTTTGTCAGTTAGAGCCCGCAATATCAGATGTCTTGAGCGCCCCCTCGTCTCAGCCAACACACTCTCCTCATCACCAGGCGGATGCTTAGTCAGTTCCACAAGCGCCACCCATGCCCTGGCCAGCTCCATTGATTTCTCGTTCCCCGTACGTCTAGCCATGCCCATCCTGAAGTTGCCTTCACTCTCCGCCCACTTTACAAGCTCCCGTCTCCACCGCTCAAGGGAAGGTCCCTGCCTTGCCTTCCACCGGCTAGTAAGCTCTCTTTTCGCCAGCACTAATCCCAGGTCAATGAACTTGCTGGTGACCTTGGTCCTCGCAGTGTGGGGAAACTCATGTAGCAAACAAACCCCTGGTGTCAGTGCTATCTCCCTCTCCGTCACAGCCGTTAAGACAGACATTGTCTCCCGCCAGTAGTCCTCCAACTGCGGGCAGCTCCAGAACATATGCAGGAACCCCGTCCCTTCTAGATTACAACGAGGGCAGGCAGATGACCCCCCAAAATAGTCGTTCAGTTTGCTGGGCGTTAAGTAAGCCCTATGTAAGACATAAAATTGAATGAGCTGGAAGCGCGCATTTCGGGAAATCTACCATGGCCTCTCAACTACCTCCCCCCATGTCTTGTCTGAGAGGGGTTCCCCCAGGGCCATCTCCCACTTAAGTCGCAACGCTGTCAGGGGCTGACGCAGGTCCTGAGTAATCCGGCGATAAAGACAAGTCACTGCTTTAAAAGTACCTGCAGCCATCACCACGTACTGACACGCAAGGGACGTAGCCGGTTCCAACAAACCCCCTCGCCAATGCTTCCTTATTGCCGCAGACAGGGCCACATGAAAAAGGAAATCCCCTCGCGGGAGATCATGACGCTCCATGAGGTCATTAAACGGTAAGAGGTTGCCCTCCTCGTACAGATCCCCCAAGGTGAGTATGCCCATCTCAGTCCAGGACTGCAGCTGGCTCCAGTCACCCCATGAGGTAATACCTCGCACATTGTCAGCGGAATTTCAGGCGCATACAGGGTCCTGACACGCAGCTTCCTGGCCAAACGCATCCAGCACCGCTGCACCACGGCCAAGTCCAACGGTATTGCGTCGCCTCCCGGGCTCACCCGCAGCAGAACACAGGACAGCAGGCGCCAGCTAGGATCCGTTCCCCCCCATAGTCTCCGGATGTCGAATGTGGCCCGCCATCCACTGCGTAAACCATTGGAATTGCGCAGCGTGATAATAGGCCTCCAGATCTGGCAGCGCAAGGCCCCCCTCCACCCTGGGTCATTTCATAGTAAGCAGCGCGACTCTCCGTCTCCCAGCTCCCCACAGGAACCCCGTGATTAAAGAATTGAGCTGTGCAAAGAACCTAGTTGGTATCCAAACGGGGAGCTTCCCAATGTAATAAAGGAACCGTGGCAAGGTGACCATCTTCACCAAGGCGACCCTACCGGCAACAGAGAGCGGGAGGGACCCCCAGAACTCAAAATTAGATTTGGCACTACGCAACGCTTGCCCCACATTACCCTCCATCAGGTCATTACTGTCATGATAAATCCGGGTTCCCAGGTAAGGGAGGCAACAAGGTTCCCATGGTATCGCCCCCACAGTCTTCCGATCTCGCCCGCCTGCTTTGGTAGGAAACAGGCACGATTTGGCCCAATTCACACGAAGCCCCGACACTCTCCCCAAAGTCTCCAATAACTGCTTCGCCCCTTGAAGCGCATTTCGAAGGTCAGGTAGGAACATGAGTAAGTCATCCGCATATAGCGCAATATGCTGTTCCTGTCCCGCCACCAAAAGCCCAGCGTAATAACTGCCCGGCCTGGCATGTGCAGCCATTGGTTCCATTGCCAGAGCAAACGGCAACGGGGACAGCCGACACCCCTGCCTCGTTACTCGGGCAACCTTACAGGCAGCAGAAATTAGGCCCCCCGTCCTGACTCTGGCGGTAGACTCACTGTACAGCAGCGCCGTCCATCGGATGAACCGCTCCCCGAGCCCAAACTCCCGCAGTGCACTAGTAAGATAGGGCCACTCTAGGCTATCAAAGGCCTTCTCAATATCGACCGCGAAAATGCAGGCCTCCTCCTTATCATATGTGTCGGACCCCAGGATGCGCATGAGTCTACGAACATTCATGGCGGTGGTCCGGGTCGGAATAAAGCCCGCCTGATCTCCGTGCACCAGCGTCGTCATGTGGGGCATTAACCTGCTTGCCAACACCCGACTCAATACCTTATAGTCCATATTGAGCATCGCGAGAGGCCTATACGAGGAGCAGTCCCACGCAGGCCTTCCCGGTTTGAGAAGAGTAACTATAATGGCCTCACGTGTGGATACAGGGAGGACTCCCTCACGATACGCTCTATTATACAGCGCCACCAGACGGGGCTCCAGAGTGTCTGCATAGGTCGCATAAAATTCCACCGGCAGCCCGTCGGTTCCTGGGGTTTTGTTCCTGGCCATATGTTTTATAGCGCAGTGTATTTCACCCGCCTCGATGTCCCTACCAAGAGCAACCGCCTCTTCAGAGCGAATCTTGGGGAGAGCCGCATCCGGCAGAAACCTCATCACCAGGGAGGCCAGGGCCCAACTTGGTGCGATATAACTCGGAGTAGAATTGCAAAAATTGGTCATTAATTCCTCTTTGAGTGTAAACCACCTCGCCTTCCTGTCCCCGCAGTTCCGTTATCGCCGTCCCTCTACGTGCCGGATTGGCTAACCAGGCCAGCAGGGCACCAGACTTATCACGCTCCGCGTGCATCTTATCTGTGTACGCTTTAAAATCAAAGCAACGCAAGCGCTCGAGCTGGAGCACGAACTCCTCCATGGCCGCAAGTAGCGCATCATGTTTATCCGGACGCTCTGGGCGCTCTCGCTCTGACACACGCAAGTGTTGCTCCGCTGTTGTCACATCTTGCAGCAGCACCTTGCGGACTCCCACCATCTCTCCAATACAGCGCCCTCGGATCCCCGCCTTAAAGGCGTCCCATTCGATGAGCAGAGTGGATGCTGTATTAGTATTAGTCCTGAAGTAATCATCAATGGCCGACCCTATAGTGTCCTTAAACACTGGGTCTTCCAGTGTGTCCGGCCGCAGCCGCCATGTGGGAATGGCCGGCCGATCCCGTGACCAGTGCAACTGCACCAGCAAGGGGTTATGGTCCGAGGACGTTCTGGTCAAATACTCGCTATGCACCATCCCCCCATGTACATCCGGAGAGCAAAGGACTGAGTCCAGGCGAACATGCAGGTCATGTAATGAGGAGAAATGGGAGTAATCCCTGTCAGTCGGGTGATGGGCCCTCCACGTGTCCGTTAACCCCCATCGCTGCTGCCAGGTCCGCCTCGCCGCAGCCAGTCTGTGTACCGGAGCATCCAATAAGGGGGGGTGTGACCGATCTAAATGGACATCAGTAATGCAATTGAAGTCGCCCCCCAAGAGCACAGATCCCACCAGCAGAGGGGCCAATTTCGCTGATAGATGCGCAAAAAATGATACCTGGTCAGTGTTAGGCGCATAAATGCTCCCCAGTACTATGTCTCTACCATCTAAGCGCCCCGACACTACTACAAATCTGCCCTCAGGGTCTACCAGTTGGCCAGTACTTTGAAACGGGACTCCAGCCCTGACCAGAGCACCTCGCGCGTAGGCCGAATATGTCGTAGAGAACACCTGCCCTCGCCATCTGCACTGTAAGGCTAAACCCTCCTGCTTGGTCAAATGTGTCTCTTGCAACAACGCAATCTGTACCCCATTCCTTCTAAGATAGGCATGGACCTTATGGCGACGTGTCATATTATGCATCCCCCTAATGTTCCAGGACAAACAGCGGATACCTACGGCGGTTCCCATGAGGCGGCGGTTCGCAGTCCATTGTCCCCCACCTCCTGCAGCGGCTTGCTTGGCCCCAAAAACTCCCCCCCCCCCCCCCATGCCCCCCAACTCCCCTTCCCCAGGACAGGTTCCCTGAAACTAGTTCCCATCCAAACTAATACAACCTTTAACTGTGCACACAGCAGCAGTGAGACGTGCGCCGATCCCTCAGGACCCAAAGCCCCGCCTGGCCCCCCCCCGCTCAGCACCAGTAGGGGGCCCCCCGTCAGTAATAAGCAATGGACACCGCCCCTCCCTTACTGCAGGCCCAGAAGCACACAATAAACAAACCCAAACCAGGCTATAAGTTCAGCTCATTCAGCCAGCCGCTGCCCACTCAGCCAAAAAGGTCCGCCGTCTGCGGAGTGACCACAGGTAGCTCGGTGTCAGAGTTCGTTGTCGGGCTGCAAAAGATATAAGTCTCGGATCCACCCAGGGTTCGACTAGGGGTAGCAGCACTCGGGCCAACCTCACCCTGACTGATCACTGCAACCGCCTGTACCGCCCTGTCCCGTTCAAGGCGGAGATTCGGCATCGAGGGCGCCCTCGCCGGACTCGAATGTGCAGGAGAGCCGCGCTCCACGGGGCTCGCGGCAGAGCTTCGCCTGGATCTCGTGTCTCGCATCTCAAGCCATTGCCAGGCCTCTTGTGGGGTAGTGAAAAAGTGTGTGCCAGTGGTGTCCACTACTCGCAGCCGGGCCGGGAAGAGCATGGCATATTGTAGACCAAGCTGACGGAGTTTCCGTTTAAGTGCAATGAAGGAGGCGCGCTGTTTCTGAACCTCCCTAGTGAAATCCGGGAATAACATCACATTGGAGTTGTCAATCTGGAGCTGTTGCTTTTCTCTAGCACGCTGCAAGAGGTGATCCCTGCCTCGATAGTGCAACAGTCTCACCACCAGCGGTCGCGGGGGAGCACCCGGTTTAGGAGGTCGCGCCGGCACCCTATGGGCTCGTTCAAGAGCAAAGAATGGGGACAGTCCCTCCGGGGCCACTTCAGATCTGAGCCATTCCTCCAGAAATCGGACAGCGTCATCCCCTTCTGCCCGCTCCGGGACCCCCACCAAGCGGAGGTTATTCCTGCGGGATCGTCCCTCACTGTCCTCTGCCCGGAGTTCCAAGATCCGAACCTTGGCTTCCACCTGTGTCAAGGATCGCTGCAGGACTGACACCGCATCCGGTACACCCTCCATTGTTTTCTCCGCCGCCGATACTCTGTCTTTCAGTTTCCTGTGGTCATCTTTAAGCAGAGAGAGATCCACACCAATGGCGTCGATTTTCGCCTCAAGGGTTTCTCTGGACGAGGTAATAGCCTGCAGTATGTCGGTCAGCGTAGGTCCCCCCGGTGCGGCAGCCCCCGAGCGCTCCGGCACCTCTTCCTCCTCTTCGGATTGATGACCTGCCCCTTCCATCTGGAGGACCGCAAATCCCTTCCTCCTGGACACTCGCCCCATCTCAGCAGGGCACTAGGGGCCACAGGGATCCTCAGCCGCCGCAGGTCCTCACCAGCAGCCAAACCGTCCACCCCCCGGATCGGCTCCGGCAGCGATCGGGGCTCCGTCTCAGCAGCGGGCAATAGTGTCCAGACGTGTTGCGGCACACCGCGAGGGACGGCCGTCCCCGCCGAGATCCCACAGCCATTTCACCAAGGGGGGGAGAGTCTGGGGGCTCCCTTCGTCGCAGGCGCCGGTCTTGCCCGGTCGCCACAGCAGGGGAAAAGCCCCCCAATGGCCCAGAGTGCAGTTAGTAGAGTCCTCCGGGGCACCGCACCACGGTCTTCAGGCACCCAATGCAGCGAGTAACTCCGGTGTCCCCCAACCAGCACTCTCCCACAACCAGGCGCACTCCTCAGTGGTCTCCCTCCCGTGTACAGGTCCAGCCGTGGGCCGCTAGGTTCCGCGGCAGTGCATTAGAGCCAGGGGAAGTTCAGAGTCTCAGCCTCGCGGGCCCAGATGGCCTCGTGCAGACAGCCGGGTCGGGCTCCAGCGCTCCGCCGACACCTTCCGCTCCCCACCGCCGGCCGCGCTCATTCGTACCTGGGATCGCCTCCACACTCGCTCTCTCACCAGGCAGGGTCCGCCGGTCGCCACCTGCCGGCCACTCATGCAGTCAGGGTCTCCCTCAGCTCACGGGTCCGCCATCTTGGGACTGCGATCAGCCTCCTGTGTCAGAGGTGTCTCACCTCCGCAGGACGCCTCCGCTCCCGATCTGCCGCCGGGCTCCGCTTCAGGAAGAGCCGACAGCCACTGCTCAGCCGTCCACTACCTAGCGCAGGGCGCTCAAGCTCACGGCGGTCGCCCCGTCAGGACGCGGCCGCCATCTTGGGCGATCACTGCCGGGAGCCGACCCGGTCAGAAAACTGCTCCCTGCGCCTCAGGCCGGCCGCGCGGAGCTTCGCTAGTGCACCCAGAGAGGCAGCAAGGGTTCCGACACCCGATGGGTGCTCAGGGGCCCCCCCCAGGTCATCAGGATGTGTGGTAGCGGAAGGAGGCCACGGAGGAGCTCCGAGGTCCGCTACGTCTGCATCGGCGTCAAGCCACGCCCCCCCGGAGTGGATCACTCTCTTCCTCCTGTCCCTCATCAATAGCCATGAGCAAGCCCATGTCTGCCCTGTCCACATATGGCTTGAGCCTGTTCACATGGAGCACCCTATGGGGGCTCCTGGGAGTTCCAAGGTCCACCAGGTAGGTAACATCTCCCTTTTGCTCAAGGATAGTATGAGGTCCACTCCACTTGTCTTGGAGGGCTGCTGGGGCCACAGGCTCCAACACCCATACTTTCTGTCCTGGCTGATAAACAGTCACAACAGCCTTTTGGTCATGCCAGGCCTTTTGCAATTCCTGGCTAGCCTCAAGGTTTTTGGATGCCTTCTTCATGTACTCAGCCATCCTGGAGCGGAGACCAAGTATATAGTCCACAATATCCTGTTTAAGGGGTTTGAGAGGTAACTCCCATCCCTCCTTCACTAGACATAGAGGACCCCTAACTGGATGTCCAAACAGAAGTTCAAAAGGGCTGTAACCAACCCCCTTCTGAGGAACCTCTCTGTAGGCAAAGAGAAGGCAGGGCAAAAGGATGTCCCATCTACGCTGAGCTTTTCAGTTAGACCTTTAATCATGCCCTTAAGGGTTTTGTTGAATCTCTCAACTAACCCATTGCATTGTGGGTGATAAGGGGTGGTAAATTTGTAATTTACTCCACACTCCTTCCACATAGCAGTCAAGTAACCAGACATAAAGCTTGCATCTCGGTCTGATACTACCTCCTTAGGAAAACCCACTCTGGAAAGGACTCCCAGGAGGGCTCTAGCCACAACAGGAGCTGTGGTAGTCCTAAGTGGAATTGCTTCTGGATACCTAGTGGCATGGTCCACCACCACCAGTATGAATCTGTGCCCAGTTGCAGTCTGAGGATCCATGGGACCAACTATGTCAATTCCAACCTTCTCAAAGGGAACCCCCACCACAAGTAGTGGTATCAGGGGGGCCTTTGTAGTACCACCTGCCTTACCACTGGCTTGGCAAGTGATACAGGAGCGACAAAACTCCTTTGTGTCCTCTGACATATGAGGCCAATGAAAGTGAGGAACAAGTCTGTCCCAGGTCTTGTTTTGGTCTAAGTGTCCTGCTAATGGGATATCATGTGCCAGTGTCAATAGGAAGCCCCTAAACTTCAGAGGTATAACCAACTTCCTGGTGGCACCAGGTTTGGGTTCTCTACCCTCCGAGTATAAGAGTCCATCATCCCAGTAAATTTTATGGGACCCACTGGCACTCTCAGCAGCAGCTTGCTCTCTGAGGGGTTCAAGAGAGGGGCAGTTCAGCTGCTCCTGGCTCAGATCTGCCCTGGAAGGGCCCCCTGTCCCCAAGAACTAAACCTGATCAGGTTCAAGTTCCTCTGAGACAGTTCCTTCTTCAGGACTAAGATCATCTCCCTCAAGAGACTGATCCTCACTCTGAGGCAGGGGGAAGACACTGCCTTACCCCTACTGCTCCTTCTCTTGGAAGGCACCTGGTCCATTATTCCAGGATCCAGTGCCTGTTCAGTGGAAGACATTTTTGCCTGTGACCTAATCATGGCAAACACATCTGCAGGGATGCCCAGCATTTCTGCATGTGTCCTGAGTTCCACTTCAGCCCATGCTGAAGTCTCCAAATCATTGCCCAATAAGCATTCTACAGGGAGGTCTGCACTTACCACAACCTTCTTAGGGCCAGTTACCCCTCCCCAGGTGAAATTCACAACTGCCAAGGAATGGTCTGTCCTGACATTGCTTGCATTGGTCACTTGGTACATCCCACCAAGTATGATCTGATCAGGGCCCACAAGTTCTTTTGTCACCATGGTGACACTTGCACCTGTGTCCCTATATGCCATGGCCTCCTTACCATTGATCAAAGGCTGCTGTCTGTACTTGCCCAGATTACTGGGACTGACAAATAAGGAGGCAATATCCATGCCTCCATCACAGACTAACACAGCCTGAGTTGGAATTCTGACAAGGCCAGAATCCATCTCAGATCCCAGGGTCAACCCTACTACACCCTTATTCTGTGTACGACCACTTGGAACTGAGCTAGGGGGAACAGTTGCTTTGAGGGCAGTGGTGGCTGGAGTAGATTCCTTTGCCCTTGGCCAACTGGCATCTTTTGTCCAATGGGTCTTCTCTTTACAGATATGACACCAAGGTTTCTTTTTGCCTTTACCCTTGTTTGATTGTGACCCCTCTCCCCCTCAGATGCAGGTTTTTGGGCCCTTGTGAAGACTTCTGGTCTTTACCCTTCTCCCCACCCTTATCTGAGGTTTTAGAATCTTGCTTCTTAGAGTCACCACCTTGGTTCTGAGCTTTCTGCTTCACCCTGGTTCTGACCCATTTGTCTGCCTTCTTTCCCAATTCTTGGGGAGAGGTCGGATCAGAATCAACCAGGTACTGATGCAACAACTGATTTTCGCAATTATTAAGGATCTGCTCCCTCATAATTGACTTGTACAATCCTTTAAAATTACACACCTTACTGCCAAGTAACCAGCCTTCCAGAGCCTTAGTAGCACAATCTACAAAGTTAACCCAGTCCTGAGTCTGTGCTTTCTGGGTGTCTCTGAACTTAATTCTGTATTGCTCAGTGGTTAAGCCAAACCCATCAATGAGGGCACTCTTCAAGACTGTGTAATTGTCAGCATCCTCTTCTCTAACAGTGAGGAGCTTATCTCTACCTTTGTCAGCAAAGGAGAGCCACAAGATAGCTGCCCACTGCTCCTGAGGGACCCTCTATACTTTACAGGCCCTCTCTAGTGCAGTTATCCATTTGTTGATGTCATCCACACTCTGATAGGGAGGGACTATCTTGTTCAGGTTCCTATGATCATGAGAATACTCTCTAGTTCTAGGGACACTGTTGCTGCCACCATGGGACTCTAGTCCCAATCTTCTGGTTGCTCTCTGGAGCTCTAAGGATTCCCTGTCTATGGCCAATTGCTCTCTCTTGAGCCTGAGCTTGATTCTCTCAATCTCTAAAAATTGGCAATGTTTGTCATAAGAGGATTTCCTCTTATTAGACACAGAGGTCCTTGCAGAAGTACCTGAATGATTAGACTCCACTGAGGGAGTTCTGAATCTTCTAGGCAAACTCTGTAGTCTTCCTGGTGGAGTAAAGAGAGGTCCACTGGGGCCTTCTCCCCCACCTGAAGGCAGAGTTGGATTTTCCAGGTTAAGATCATCTTGATCCTCCTGGACAGGGTTTGAGTCCAGATCAAAGAAGTGTTCACTTCCTGCTCTTTCCTCATCTCCTGTCCCACCCACTCTTTCTACTTCATCAGACCCTGGGGTCTTTCTGAGGTCATCCAAGAGCAACATCTCTATTAGACGTTGGGTGCTTGTAATTCTCCCTGTCCTCAGCTTCCTAGATGTACACATATTTCTCAATTCCTGGAATGAGAGATGGTCATACCTAGTTGGCAGAGAGCCACTGGCTTCTCCTCTAGAAGACATACTAGTGTTATGTGGTGTAGGCACCTACCTAACCTAGTGGAGACTAAACTGTCTTGAGTTGGAGAAAGGGTGTGCTAGACCCTTGACTTACCCAACTCCAAGTTCAGTAGAACTTACTTTATTCTAATCTTGATTTATTATATGTACCTAATACTTTTAGTGGTTTTCAGTTAATCACTCAATGAGATTTATCTGGTAAAACAATAGCAAGCTTGAATCCCAACTGCTGCACACCAATGTGAGAAGTTGGCCTGGTATATGCTGTCCACTAATTAAAGTGGGCACCTTGCACCAGTCCAAATGACCCTTATTGATGATTAGGTCAAAGATAACCTTTATGAAAGCTATCCTAGTGGTAGCTATGGAGAGCAGCCTTCAGGCTTAATCTTGAAGGAATGTAAAGCAGCTTGTTTTACCAGAACAGAACCTCCTAAGTGACCAAATGAAAGGAGACCCACACAAGTGTTATATACAAAATATGTATTTATTACTAAACACTCTGTGAGATTAGAACATAAAGCACACAATACTTAATCAATAGAATGACAGTAAATAGCACAATACACAGCGGGCTCCAGGGGGAGACCGAACCATATACCAAGAAAGTGGTATACCAACCACGACTTCAATAGACACAGTGCCTAGAGCACGTAGAATCGCTGGGACCCCAAGGAACCACCCAAAGGAGTGACACGGGGAGCCCACGGAGGACGGGTGCATTGTGGGAACACTGACGCGAGCTCCGTACAACTCTATGGGAAAGTCGCGGTTTGGAAAATGACAGTTTAAGGACACTTCAGAGAGGACTTCAAGCAAACCCTTTGGAACATAGAAGGTTCTAAGGCCAGCACCCTTGTGAGTACCGAGGTACCCGTGTTACCTATCCCAGAGGAGCCGGGTGCATAGGGGTCAAGTGGTGTCGGAAACCCTCGTCGTTTTCAATGGCGTGATGCGAAGAAGTACTGCTGCCGGGAAGATGAAAAGTGTCCAGTGGAATCCAAGCCTGGATCCGAGGTGAGAAGATCCTGAAAGCAGAAGGGACAGAGTCTGGGTCACTTCAGGGTGACCAGTGGCTCGATAGACGAATGCCCACCGATGTCGAGTGCTTCAGGTGTGAAGATAGGATGCTTGACTCTGCAGCCACGGGGACCAGGAGACGTCGACGACGACCAAAGTCCGGAGGTGAGCTGTCACACGAAGGATGTTGAGTGCTGAGGGGTCAGTGTCCGGATTGAACACCACCAAGCCTTGGCAAAGGCATCCCACCCGGGCAGAGGAAACAAGTTACGGTATGGACCAGCAAGGTCCAGGAGACTCTCCAAGCTATGGGGATTCAGGGCACGTCTGGAGCAACCAGGGCAGCCCAAGGAAAGTCAGTGACCCTCGCCAGGACCCACAGGCCAACGGACCAGGGATCGCGAAGGGACCTCGAGCTGAATCACAAAGCACCAGCCCACAGAGCACTCCTGGAGTGGAGGCCGGAGATCTTTGGTGGAAATGCTGCTCGGGGTCGGGACTACACGTAGTCCAAAGCGCAGCCTCAGGGATCGCCAAAAAGCATATGCTGCTGCAAAAGTACACGGTGCACAGGGGTTCGGGTTGCACGGTCCCCACGAGGGAGACTGGTCTCAGGATTGCTGAGAGAGTAGATCGACCTCGGGGACACTCGGGAACCCACATCCTGTGTTGCAGAAATCTTCGGAGTCCTCAGGAGCTCGGGAGATGCAAACCGGTCAGATGCGTTTAGGTGCCTGCTGCTGCAGGGGAGTAACTCCTTTACTCCAATGGAGATTCTTCTGTCATCCAGCGAAGTGTAGACCGTCGAAGTACTTGGTTTCTGCTTGCAGAGTTTAGTCCAGGTAAAATCTAAAGTCCTGTAGTCAGGTTTCCTACTTTATACCCAAGGAAGGGGTTGGACTAACTCTGGGGACCCACCATGGGGAGGGTCAGGACAGAGGGGTGGCTACACCCATGTCCTTTGTCCAGTTTCGCGCCAGAGCAGTAGCAAATGGCTCCTGCAACCGGTTTGAGCTGGACTATGCACGGGGACACCAAATGTGCCCCCAGTGCAGACTTTCTGGCACTCTTAAGAGTGCACCCACCCAGCCCCAATACACTAAAGCCTGTCTGGGAGGTGGTCACACCTCCCTGTGACAGGAAACCTATTGTCAGGCCTTCCTCTGCTCGAGCTTGGCTCAGCAGCAGAAGGGCAGACTCGTGTCTGTGGCTGGCAGCATCCATTTTGTGCTGCCCAGGTCGAGAAAGCTGGTACCGTGTAGACCGGTGACCCATAGTAGTGGTACTACAGGGGAGGAATCATACCTCCCACACCAGTTACTGGTGTGGAGGTATGATTCCAAGGTGTTTGACACCAAACACGACATGTTTCTAAGCAGCCGTTTTAAAGTTCGCATTTACCGCGAGGTTATAATGCACTTAAGTATTTATGGTTGGCTGCATCACAGACAACCCCGGAGAATAGATTCCGAAGGCTGCAGAGGGGCTCTGCTCATGCAGGGGCACCCTCTCACACAAAACCCAGCACCCTGCCTTCAGGATTGATAAGGCCTGACTGGTAGGTTTATATGTGCAGTGATTTAGAATAGATATAGGTAACCTATATCTAAGTAATGGGTGCATGCACCTCCTTACACAGGCTGCAGTAGCAGAGCTGTGGTGTCATTTTGAATGGCCTCTCAGGGGTGGCATAATACATGCTTCAGCCCCTGGGAGGCCTCTGGGGTACCTATGCCCTGGGTACATGGTGTACCATATACTAGGGACTGATAAGGGTACCCCAGAATCCAATCTGGAGTGTACCTGAAGTACATGCAATCAATTTATAGGAGAAAGCAGATAGACTGGGGTCCTGAATAGCAGGATCTCAGTCAGTCCAAGTCAAAAACAGTGATACATTAGCAAAAAGTGGGGGTAACCATAAGAGGCAGATCCTATTCTCCTACAATGGGGAACTCAGGGTCTCCCCCAGAATGGAGCAAAAGAGGCCCACCACCATTGCCTCGACGTCGCCGTCCCCCTCACCCTGAGCCATTCCACAAATACGGATATTGTTCTGGCGGGACCTATTCTCCAGGTCCTCTGTGTGGGCCTGGAGGTCCAGGTTCTGTTCTTGCAGTTTAAGGACTTCTTGCTGGAGGTGCTCAAGTTCTTCGTCCCGGCCTGCCTCGTGTTCCTCCAACGTGTTAATCCGTTCCCCAGAGAGTCCACATCACGCCGGATTTCCCTCATGTCCGCTGAGAGCTCACATTTCATGGTGGACAGGTCCTCGCGGAGCGAGGAAAACAGCGACTCCATGAAGGATCGGCTGATCGGACCCTCCGGTCCCCCACCGCCTTCAGCCTTGTCCAGGTGCTTTGCCGGTGGCGGACCCTCCGCTTGCTGAGCCGCCAGCTTGAGGAGCAAATCTTTTACCGATCTGTCTTTCTTGCCTTTTGAGGCCTCCATTTCGCAGTCTCTGTAAGGCCTTACTGTATGGGTGCCGGCCCAGAGTAGGAGGCCCGAAGGGCAAGGCAGTGCAATGTGGTCTCAGATGTGCTAAGGTGCCATTGCGGCGAGCTCTCCCCACCCGCCCCTCTACAAGTACCAGGGGAGGGGTACTCGCTACGCCACCAGAGGAATAGCTTCACGGCCTCCCCGCGTCAAGTCCGGTGAGGGCAGTTGCAAGGATGTCTGGCCGGCAATTGACCTAGGGGTCCAGCGGAACTTGTGGTGCCAAGCCCACCAGCTGGGTCGTCCCCGGCGTGGTTTGTGTTTGCTCGTGCCCTCCTACGTCCCACGGGGCAGTTACCTACTTCCCTCAGGTCCCACCGCGCTGGTTCTCCCCCGACGATGCCCGTGGCCTTTCACAGATCCCAGAGTCCTTTATAGCTTATGTCTGGTGCCCCGCAGGGATCGCCTTACCTATAACCCTGGGGGAGAGACCGCTCATACCAGATGGTGTCTGTTGGGCGCAGGCCTCCGACCCGTCCGTTAAGTGCTGCCGCAGGGGTGGCCCTTCCAGGCCAACCAAACCGGAGACCCGCATGGAGGGCGCAGCCCGGGCTCACCTCCAAGGCCTCTAGTGCGTATCTGTGCTGTTGCTGCTAAAAGTGCTGCCTGGTGAGGGTATTATGTAGCGGTGGCAGCCCCCATATACAGTTCCAGGGGGACCGCATGGAAGCCCTTAATGTCCAATGGGAGAGAGTCTATTGAGGCTTGGCGGTACAGCGGGGGTCCCCCTGTCTGCCGGACGCTAGTGGCCGCCCCCTCATGCAGGTGCTACCGCAAAAAAGGCCCACCAGGCCGCGGGCCCCGGGAAAAGCGCGCGGCCCAGGCTCACCTCCTCAGCCTCTGGTGCGTGTCCGTGTCAGCGCTGCCGGGAACGTTATTAGAAGGCAGGCGTGGTATGCTGGTGACTGCTCCCTTATACCACTCCGGGGGTCCGCCGGGGAGTCTGCTGTGGCTTCGGGGTGGGGTCCACTCAGGCCAGACAACAGTGCGAGCCCCCCCTCTGTAGTGCGCAGGCGACCGTTTTCCCAGTAGTGCGCTGACTCAGGAGAGGCCCGCCCAGGCCAGCCGAGCCGGGGCCTCGCGTAGGTCGCGTCGACCGGGCCCTCCCCGGCAGCCTCTGGCGTAAGCCTCACGGTTGCCGCCGGGAGCTCTGTCGAATGGCGGGTGGTGTGTGGCAGTGGCGACCCCCTAATACTGCTCCGGGGGACCGCCAGGAACATGTGCAGGAGCTCGAAGATGAAGGCTCACCGCTGCGGCCACTCCAGGGATTCCGGCACGCTCCCTGCCACTGCGCCGCAGACTCACTGCCGCCTCACTCCCGTGGGTCTGGATCACCGCTACCTCCCGGGATGTGCCGCAGCTCTCCCTCGACTGCACGGGCAGGCTCTGGCGCACCCACGACCGCTGGAGGTGCAGTAAGGGGCCCTGCGGGAGCGGAGAGCTAAACGGTTGCGTCCAATCGAGACGCCATCTTGGCTACGCCCCCTTTTTGGGGGGGGGAGGAGGAAAGTTTTGTGAAGATTTGTGGAATGGCGCAAAATTTAGCAACCAAGCCAGTCTGCCTAATCTCTCTCTCTCTCTCTCTCTATCTCCTACTGGCGGTCACCAGTAGGTAGTTAAAAGTTAGGACCTAGTTTCCTTGGGAAAATACGTTTTTTGACTTTCCTATAACTTCGGCGCAGTTTGACGAATCCCCACGAAATTTTCAACACAAAAGTGTGCCAGTGATTCTAGTTGTGCATGGAAAGTTTCAAAGTGATCCGTCAAGCGGAGGCCGAGAAATAGAGGGGGTGTAAAAAGTATGTTTCCCATGTTAATTCCCAAGGAGATTTTAGACACAACTAAAGCCCGAAGCGCTGGACGGAATTGCACCACATTTGGTAGTAAGGTAGCCATTGGTCCAGGAAGCGCCCTTTTTTGTTGTTTGGTGTAAATCCATTCAGTAGTTTTGAGATATTAAAGAAAATCCAAATTT
Organism: Calotriton arnoldi; assembly: GCA_963921515.1. Classification (NCBI taxonomy): domain Eukaryota; kingdom Metazoa; phylum Chordata; class Amphibia; order Caudata; family Salamandridae; genus Calotriton; species Calotriton arnoldi. The sequence continues at coordinate 2,503,254 of CAWUFW010001065.1, read as the reverse complement.
GTGTATCTAGGAAGCCTCCGCTAATATTGCCGATGTCATGCAGAGATCTGATTGGCTGCTAACACTTCAACCAGGAAGTGTTGGCAGCCATCTTGGTACTCGACCTCAGACTTGGCCCCAGCCGAGTCCCTAACAAAAACGTAAAAATAAAAAAAAGAAGGCAGGGTAGGAATACCCTGACCCCTTAGCCCGGGTGCTGGGGTCCCCCAGGGCAAAACCATTTTTATTCGTTTTTTGCTGCGAGATCGCGATTGCGAATTTGCAGCCAAAATAAAGAGCCTTCGCTTGTTTATTGATTAGCCCCTGGGTGGACCAGGTCCCGGTGGTATCTATATATAATAGGGAGGGAACCACCACCTTCTTTGGCAGGCAATGTAATGTAAATTGGAGGGGGGTCGCATGGCCCCTCTTCTGAGGCTTTTAGGAGCCCCGGGGACCAGCACCTCCCTAGAGCTTCATAAAAAAATTAGAGGGGGCCACGCGGACCCCCCCTCCATTGCCTTTAAGGACCCCGGGAACCACCACCTCCCTGGGGCCACAAAGAAATTAAAAGGGGGAGGGGGCAGTGTGGCCCCCCTCCCGGGTCCGTTTTCGGCCCCGGGGGCAACCAAATCCCTGGGGAAGGTCCTACATAAACAAAGGAGGGGAGCAGCGTGGCCACCCTCCTGGAGCCATTAATGGCCCTGGCGACCACCACCCCCTGAACATAGCTGTTTGCTCTCACTTGGCGGGAACTTTGACAGCTCCTACCAAGCGAGAGCAAACAGTAACTCCGCTCCCAGTGGGTAGTAGCAGGAAAACCACTTCTGCTCGCTGGGAGTGGAGTTTTCATCTGTTTCCCTGCCCGCTGTGAAGCAGACAGGAAAACGGATGACAGAATTGCTTCCACATGCAGGGAGCAGCATTTTTGGCTGGTCCCTCCATGTGGGAGCCATGCCGGCTCCTGCTGGAAGCGAAAAGCCGGCAAGTACCGCGGGGGCATTGAGGCTCCCCCCGTGGGCCTTGATGTTGTACACTGGGTGAACTCGAGGGCACCCAGGAGCAAGTGGCCGGGGTATGGGGTCCCCGGGGCCAAAATTGGCCCGGGGATGGGAGCTGCATGGCCCCCCTCCCCCATTCAGTTTTGCCGGGCCATTCTGGCCCTGATGCTCATTTTACAGAAATTAAACCTCAACGGGAGGCACTTACAAATATAGACATAGCAGTTGCCCCAGTTGAAGCTTCACTTCTGTAAAGGACAAATGATCCTAACTTGGCCAATGCTAAGCAAGTGTGTTTTCTTGGAAATGCCACATTGAAAGACGATCTGAAATCCTTGGTGGAGGTGAATGCATCGTTGATCTATTGGAGTGCAAACTGTAGTGACTGTGCAGTGGGTTCTTTCTTGTCCTCTCCTGGTGAAAGTAGAGTCCATGATTCTCCCTTTAAATTGCTATAAGTGTGCAAATCACGTGGAAGCTATGCCCTTTTGGCCCAGCCACGTCTACCTTAGTAGTATGCAAAGGTCTTCCTGCCTTTTGCCAGGATGATGGTCAGCTTACGAAAAGGGCCCCGGGCTAGTTTCCTGCTGATTTTGGTGACTTGTTTTTGATGTCGAGGAGTATGAGGATATCTCCACCAAACAAAGAAGCACTTCCTTCTTATAGTTAAGAGGAAAGACCCTTGTTTGAGATTTACTTCTTTGTAGTCTCATTCTCTCTATAGGAGGATTCATATTATCACAGATTTCTGGATGAAGACACAAGGAACAGTCACGTTGCTAAAACATACAGAAGGTCACTGGAGACATTCCCTCATAGTCCATTACACTGATGTAGTGTAGAATGCGCACTGGATTTAAGCAGTAGAAAGTACTCCAGTTGGGTAGATATTTTGTGCAAATTGTGGAGTCTTGTTGGATAAAGAGGCAGGTGAGTTCCGTTCTGGCCCAGTTACTCACACAGCTACTGACACTCAGACACCCACTCATGCACACAGCCACAAATCCCTTGCACCCACTCACAGACCCATATAGCCACTCATACAGTCACACACCCACGTAACCACTCAAACACTCACTCTCAGGCCCGTACAACCACTCACACACCTAGGCAACTACTCACACACCCACTCATATACCCACTTACAGATCCATGCAGCCACTCACAGACCCATACAGCCAATCACACACCCAGTCACCCACCTTTACAGCTAGTCATGCACCCACTCACCCATACAGCCACTCACATACTGACTCACACACTTACAAAACCACTCTCAGACCCATACAGCCACTCACATACCCACTCTCAAAGGTTACAGATGGGAATTACAATTTCAAAAACCTTAAAAATTGACAAAAAATCCCAAAGCTTACCGGGGCATTATAGTTGGGAAAATAACAGTACAAAATGGTAGAATTTCACAAAAAAACCTTAAGGTTACAGGGACATTATAGTTAGGAAATGCAATTTAAAAAACTTAAACATTCACTGAAAAACCCAAAGGTTACAGGGATGTTTATAGTTTGGCTCAGATTGTACACGCAAAAAAACAGTGAAATTCAGCCGTTGTAGTTGCCTGAGCTAACTAGAACTTAAGCCACTGCGATGCAGTTTATGACCTCACATATTACATCACTCATGACATGGTCAGTGACATCAATCATGACATCTCAAATGACATCACTGATGACATCATCTACAGAACCACTCGCGTATCAACTCACACACCTATACAACCTCACACACACCCACTCGCACTCACTTACTCATCCACAGAGCCACTCGCATACCTACTCACTTGCACATACAGCCACTCACCCGTGCACCTACTCACACACCCACTCACCAATACAGCTACTCACACAGCCACTCACACCCTTACTCACTCATTCATACAGCCTCTCAAGAGAAACACACTCACCCATACAACCACTCATGCACCCACTCACACACCCACAAACCACTTATTTACCCATTCACACATCCATAGAAGCACTCACCCAACCACTCACTCATATAGCCACTCACACACTCTCTCCAATAAAGCCCCTCACACACCCACTCAGTTAACCAAACACCAACTCAAACAGCCACTCACTCACCCTTGCAGCCACTCACAGCCACTAACTCACCAATGCAGCCTCTGACAGCCACTCACACTACCATATAACCACTCACACACGGATACAGACAGTCACACAACCACTCAGATGACATATGTTAGAAATGGTATACCTCAGTGGTATAGAAAAAAAAAGTAATTTAACTTATGCAGTAGCTTAGTATCTATCTTTAAGTCTTACAAACGTTTACGAAACACTCACTGGATGATGTTATCAGTGATGCTATCAGTAATGTCACTGACCATGTCATGAGTGATGCAATAAGTGAGGTCAAAAGCAGTGCATTACGGGGGCGTATGTTATAGTTAGCTCATGTTACTATTACAGCTGAATTTCACTGGTTTTGTGCGTGTAAAATCTGAGCCTAACTATAACCTCATTGTAACCTTTGTTTTTTTCAGTGAATATAGATATAGGTGTATGTGTGTGTACATGTGTGTGTGTGTATATATATATATATGTGTGTATATATATATATATGTGTGTGTGTGTGTGTATATGTGTATATATATATATATATATATATATATATATATATACACATATATATATACACATATATATACATATATACATATATATTCACTGAAAAATACAAAGGTTACAGGGATGTTATAGTTATGCTCCAGTTTCACTCATACAAAATCAGTGATATTCAGCAGTTCTAGTTAGCTGAGCTAACTATAACTCGCGCCCCGCAATACACTGTTTATGACCTCCTATATTACATCACTCATGATATCTCAAATGACATCACTGATGACATCATCCGGTGACTGTGAATGTTTTTAAAAAGTGTGTGCGTGTTGAATATATATACCAAAGTGTATTGGTGAATCAGTGGGTGTATGAGTGCCTGTTTGGATGATTCAGTGGGTGCGTGACTGACTGTTTAAGTGAGTGATTAGGTGTCTCAGTAAATGTATTGGTGAGTGACTGGTTGTGTGAATGTCTGTATCTGTCTGTCAGTTGGTGTCTAAGTGGCTGTATGGGTATGTGAGTGGGTACATGACTGGCTGTATGCGTGAGTGACTTGTTGACTGACTGTGTACCTGTATGGTTGTCTGAGTGTCTGTGTGGGTGGGTGAGGGTGTGTGTGACTGCCTGTATGGATGAGTGTGTGGATGAGTCAGTGGCTCTGGGTTAGTGAGTGTGTGTGTATTGCTGTGTATGTGAGTGAGTGCATGTGTCAGTGGTATATGGGTGAGTAACTGGGTATATGAAAGGCAGTATAGGTGAGTGATGGTATGTGAGTGACTATAGGTGAATGAGTGAATGTGAGATTGGCTGTATGGGTGAGTGTGTGCTTGTGTCAGTGACTGTAGGTGAGTGAGTACATGTAAGTATCTGTACGAGTCAGTGTGTGTAACTATGGGTGAGTAAGTGGCTGTGTGATTGACTGTATGGGTGAGTGAGTAGGTGTGTGAGTAACTGGGTGACTGACTCAGTATGTGAGTGGCTGTATGAGTCGATATGTCAGTGGCTGTATGGGTGAGTGAGTGGATGTGTGTGTTGATCGTTGAATCAGTGAGTAGCCGTGTAAGTACTGGTGTGGGTGTGTGAATGGGTTTGAGAATGGTAGTGTGGAAGTTGGAGTGGGTGTTTTAAAGGTTATGTGGGGGTGTGAGTGGGTGCGCCAGACTCTGTGTATGATGTCATCAGTGATGTCACTGACCATGTTATGAGTGATGTAATATGTGAGGTCATAAGCACTGCATTGCGGGGGCGCGAGTTATAGTTAGCTCAGCTAACTATAACTGCTGAATTTCACTAGTTTTGTACAAGTGAAACCTGAGCCTAACTATAACGTCCCAGTAACCTTTGGGTTTTTTCAGTGAATTTCTAAGGTTTTCTAAGTAGTAGTCACGTTTGCAGAGTGGTGGACAAAAGGGGCTGTGCCTCCGACCAGCTCTCAGGAATCGCACTGTGCAGGACTTACAGGCGGTACCAGGAGGGCTTCTTTGCCCCCAAGGTTCCTCAGGAGTAAAGTGGACTTCATCCCCCAACCAGTAGTGCACCACGAGCCTCGTTTACAGAGTGGTGGAGAAAGACCTCTTAGCAATCCCACTGTGTGGGATTTACTGGAGGTAACAGGAGGGGTAATTGGGGGCCAGCTACTCCTCCTGTTAACTCCAGTAAGTCCCACACAGCGGGATTGCTGAGACCTCATAGGAGGCCGTGCCCCCTTTCTCCACCACTCTCCAAACGTGCCTCGTGGCGCACTACTAGTAGGGGGATGAACTCCCCTTGGCTATTCATGATCCTTGGGGGCCAACTACCCCTCCTGTTACCTCCAGTAAGACCCACACAGCTGGATTGCTTCGAGGTCGTCAGAGGCCACGCCCCCTTTCGCCACCACTCTACAAACGCACCTTTTGACGCACTGCTGCTTTGGAGACGAATTCCCATTGGCTCTTGAGGCCCTCAGTAGGCAAGGGGACCTCATCCCCCACCAGCAGTGCGCAAAGAGGCGCACTTGCAGAGTGGTGGAGAAAGGGGGCATGGCCTCAGACCGCCTCTCCGCTATCCCACTGTGTAACAGGAGGTCTTGTTGGCCACTACGACCCTCAGCAGCCAAAGGGACTTAATCTCCCAACCAGCAGCACTCCAGGAGGCACCTTTGCAGAGTGGGGAAGAAGAGGGATGGGGCCTCTGGCGAGTTGCCGGCTTTTAATTTTTTTTTTTTTCTTCTATTCTTTATAAAGGCGGTCCGCATGGCCCCCCCCTTCCCTGGACCATTTGGGGCCTTCCCCCTTTTTTTAATTTCCTTTTTTTTTTTTTTTTTAAACAGGAAGGGGTCTGCTTCAAGCAGAGTTCTAAGATGGCTGCCAACACTTCCTGGTTGAAGTGTTGGCAGCCAATCAAATTTTAGTAGGATCCGCGAGTCCACTGGAAGGACTCGCATCCCCAGATAGCTACATTTTTTAAACTTTAATGTCTCAAACTACTGAACGGATTTACACTAAATCACAAAAAGCACGCTTTCTGGACTAAAATCTAGCTTTCTGCCAAACTTGGTGTAATTCCGTTCAGCAGTTTGGGCTGTAGTCGTGTTCAAAAAATGAATAATCCCCATAGACATAACGTGGAGAAAACTCGTTTTGGGACCCCCCCCTTTTTTCTCGTCCCCTGCTTGACAGATCACCCCAAAACTTTCAACACAGCAGCTGAACCAAAAAGGGGAAGTTTGGGGAATATTTCATGGAGATTCGTCAAGTGGCGCCACAGTTATAAGCAAAACAAAAAACGCTTTTCCTATGGAAACTTTGGTCCTAACTATCTACTAGTGACCGCCAGTTGGAAATATATATTTATCAGGTCACTGTCATGGAAAGATGTTGTCCACAGTTTTGCTGTTTACCATTCCAGGATGGCCAACACATTGATTCTAAACTCACCAGCCATGCTGGAACTTCACAACAACGAAACGCCATATACAATACCATTGCACATCGTCCACGTGCTGCTATGTTTGTCCATGCAAATTTACACCTGCCATATTTAGGTGGCAGTATGTTTTTTCTTTCTCTACTTTTATTTGTTTTAATTTTTCTTACATGTGTTGTTGAGTTTGTTTGCAAGTTTATTGTGGGTGTGTTAGTGGATGAAGGAAAGAATCAGGCAGTGGAAGGATGAATGGACGCAAGTGATGAGTGACAGAGTGCAAGTATTCTGTGTTATTGAATGTTAAAGACCATCGTTGGCTGAAGTGTCACTCTTAAAAATGAGACCTCTTGGCATTGCCAGTGCTGCTTGTATATAATTGAGCTGTATGGGACTATGGGCACATTTAGATTAGGATGAACTTTAGTTTGAAGGTTTTCAATTGGTGAGTGGCAGTGGCCAGTTGTGTGCACTGGTTTCAGAATAGGCTGTGGCTGGGCTCTTGTGGGAGCTGTGTTATAGGGTTGCAGCTTCTTGCTCACTACCAGCGCTGCATGTTTTTTTTTTTTTAAAGAGTAACAACACGACCACTAATTTTTATGGAAAATACTTCAGCTTACTTAGAACCTTTTATTAATAGAAAGCATTTCTTGCGTGGGAAGATCATGGTATGCTACAGGTGAGGGACTTAAAGTGAATGTGTGAACTCCATTTGTATGCAGTAGCTATTTCATACAATTTAAACAGATCACTACTTTTAAACTTTATGAACTGATTTTTATCTTTGTGAAAACTATGTGATCAGATGTTAACTATATATTTGACAAATGTGAAGGGAATAAAAATATTTGATGTCATTTACTTTTTGGCACTTAATTTGCCTTAGTTATATTCAATATTTTACAGCACAATATATTTTAATTTAGGAGTCCATGAATTCTACATCATAAGTGCATTGGTTCATTCTTATCTGTTTTTTCCTGCTTCAACCACATAAACATGACCCAGGTGTAGGAATGGAATTACACCATTTGCATTGTATTTGATGTTGGTTTACAAACGACAAAGGTGATTCTTGGGGATTGTTGTTAGTTTAGTCCAATGTTGAAGAATGCCAATTGGTTCACTACCCTCAAAAGGGACGTGAATTCACATTTACCTTTTCCACATATAGCAGTGTTATACTTTTTAGAGGTTAGGAGTATTTATTTCTGATAAATACCCGCCTGGCGCCTGACTGGATCCCGAGAATGTTCTCATCAATTTCCTCATGCGCTGGTAGGTGGCATTGTGCAGCTTTGATTCTGATGCGTCCTGCTCCGAAAGTCACGTTGGGACCCCTATACAACCACCACTTTTTATTTTTGTACATTTTGACAGTGATCCGTAGCTCTCTCACTCTGGCACGGTCACCTGAGAAACATGATTTTTCAAAACATTTTCCAGTGTGCAAGAGAGACTCAACAGGTTTAAAATCCTGCAAGGATTGCCGCAATCAGATGTCTGTGACGGACTCATGAGGTCAGTCTCTGGTGCCTGGACTCCTCGCATAACTAATTCGTGCGGTGACTGCACTGTGATGAATCCACAGGCCATCCAGGACCGTGAGACCAAGCTGTGTTGTTGAGCACTGTAGGAAGGCCCAGTCCCGGTCAAAGTCTAGAACACAAACGTGTTCTAAACCCGAGAGGTCAATGTCACACTCAAAGTCCTCTGGTAAGTTGAAGGGAAAAAAAACAAAAGCACAAGAAGACCGAACAAAACTCCCTATTTTCTTGCCACTCTCTTCTGGAGAAGTCACACGGACATCAGGGTACCTTGCAGTAATAGTCTGTCTCCTACTTCGGAACCGATATCGGCCCTAGTTCCAATCCCGCCCTAATTTCCGGGTCAGTCGATGATGATGCAGTTGACCCAGGCTTTCAAGAAAGGCTAAGCTGAGAATCTTCAGTATCTTACTTGATCCCTCTGGAGCACCTACTGCCCAGATTCAAGGAGGCCTCTAGTGTGGTTACCCCCTGCATATCCATCCCAGATGGAGATTATGCCTCTCAATCCTCTTTCTGGACCCACCCTAACTCTTGGACTAATGCCTGCACCCACTTGCCCTGGGATGCCAGGGCCTGCACCAGGGCCCCATTTGTCGATTCAGCAATGCAGACGATGCCAGAGGAAGAGCCCATAACCCGTTCAGACTTGACTAGAATCCAACGTGACCTGGGCAGAAGTTGCATCCACCTCGATCCTTCCCACAATCTCAATCTGATTCACACTATTCCTCTGAATTATAGGTTCTCTGATCCTGAGCCACAAGACTATGGTGATGACACCTCACAATTATACAATGACTAAAATCTATTCCTCGTCCTGCAATAGGCCAGTGGTTTTGACAAATCACCAGACACTGCCCTAAGCTCTCCTCCTGGCCCCTCTAGAGAAGTGTGCCTTATTTGGTCATCAGGCAAGTAGCTGAAGAACTTGACCTCCATCTCCCCTTCAGTGAAAGTAAAGACAAACATGCTCACATAGGTGCTACAGCCAGGGCAAACCTCTTTGGAACCCTTTCTACTGTTCAGTTAGGCGCTTTTGGGCACCTTGGCGAAGCCAACCTCTTGTCCTCTGTCAAACATCGAATAGTCAGGAGACATGGACCAGCTCTGGGGAACCCATCTTTCCTCCTGCAGAAACAAACACCTGAGAGCCTGTTCATTCGGGTCTCCTCCAGCCGACTGAATCCCAACGTGTTTCCGACCACCCTTCCAGACAGAATCTAATTACACGGAGGCCCTTGGTAAATGCATTTTCTTATCTGCTAGTCTTGCCCTAAGGTTCGTAAACTCATGTTGTCCCTTGGGTCGTTATTTGCATGTGTGATGGTGGCATGGTGGCTGACATCTTGCCATTGGTCCCTTATGATCTTTGGGCCAAGGACACTGTGAATTAGGTAATCAGGGCCCGAACACAACCAACTGTTCTGAGTAGGGCAGTTGGTACCAGCGTGGTGCTTTGGTGGTATGCTTGGACATTCCCCAGGTTTCTTGAGTGATGTCGAACAATCACTGATGGACATGCCTTTTGATTGCACCAGTCTCTTCAGGGATGAGGCAGATACAGTATTGGAGCTCTTCAAAGAAAGCAAGGCAACACATTTTTCCCTTGGCCTGGCACCGCTGTTTCCCTAGCAGTATTTTCCCATTTGTGGCTTCAGAAAGGGGCTTACAGCAGAGGCCATGTCGGACTTGCCTCAACAACAACAGGCTTCGCAAACATTTCGAGGCAGAGGTCGGAGATCTGGCTGATCACGTCCAGGTCCCCAGGTGCAACAAATTGCAGACCCAATCCCAGCACCCTGTGCTTCTGCTGCAAAACCCCTTTAGTTTTGCGGCAGCCTACCTTTCCTTTATAACACTCCAAACGTGCCACCTAGACCACAACAGCTTTTGGAGGACCACTTGTCCATTCTCCAAAAACAAGTTTACGCTCTCATGGAGAATGGCGCTATAGAGAGGGCGCTGTATCATAAGTTGGGACTGGTTGTTGCTCCTGTTACTTTATGGTGCCAGAGAAGGACAGAGGACTATGTCTCAGGTTAGATTTCTTCCCTCTAAACTTCATCAAGAAGGATAATTTCAAGATGGTCAAACTGGCCTAAGTTTTGCCTGCCCTGGATCCAGGCGACTGGATGGTGGCATTGCAATTGCAGGAGGCTTATTTCCACAGCCCTGTCCTGCATTCCCACAGACCCTACCTTTGGCTCCAAGTAGGCCATCAGCACTTTCATTTCTCGGTGCTCCCCTTCGACCTTACTAGCGCCCCTTGGGCATTCATGAAAGTGATGGTGGTGGTCACTTCCCGTTTTTAGAGGTTGGGAATACCAGTCTTCCTATATCTTGACGACTGCTTACTGAAAGCGGGCTTACCGCGATCAATCATAGACCACCTCCATATGACAGACAATCTTCTAATATTGCTAGGGTTCTCCATCAATGTGCCTAAGTCACACTTGACTTCTTAGCAGAGGCTCACTTTTATTGGAGCCATACTGGACACGGTGCTCTTTCCAGACTTCTCTCCCCGTCACGGAGTCGATCCTGATGTTTCAACACTTGACCTGGGACTCAGTCAAAGGGACTCTGAGGCTTCTTGACCTCCTGCATCCTGCTAGTGGACAACACCAGGTGGCACCTGGGGGCTCTGCAGCGGGATCTTAACTCTCAGTGGACTAGCACTATGGGAACCCCTCAGATTCCGTCCAGCTATTAGAGGCATATGGGAAAGCTCTGCAGTGGTGGTTCCTTGATTGCAGTTGGATAGACTGCAGACCCCTCTCCGTACCCCACCCAGAGCTAATAGTTGTGAGAGATGCATTGTTGCTGGGATGGGGAGGTCATCTAGGAGAGGTGGAGATCAGAGGAGTCTGGACTCTGGCTTTTGGCATAGACCAGCCTCCTCATCAATTTGTTTGAGTTGTGGGCAACTCGGTTGACATTGAAAGCCTTGCCCCTGGCCATCAAGGAAGAATGAGTGCAGGTTCTCACGGACAAAACCACCACCATGTGGTACCGCAACAAGCAGGGCGGAGTGGGATTGTGGGTCCTGAGACAGGAGGCTCTGCTTATTTGGCACTGGCAGAGTTCAGGGCATATCCCTGGTCATACAACACCTGTCAGGATCTTTAAACGCCAGGGCAGACCAAGTCAGCTCGCATTGCCTAGTGGATCACGAATGGTGGTTGAAGGTGGCACAGAGTGCCTTACAGCAATGGTGAGCACCTTGGTTGCATCTTTTCACTACAGCCGAGAACGTGGTGTCCCGGCTTTTGTGTGTGTTCCCAAAGCAGTCCTTGCTTGGATACACCCTTGGACTGCTGTATGCCTTCCCGTCTCTACCCAATCTGGTCAAAATTCTGATGAAGGTCCGGAACGTTCGGGCTCAAGTCATCCTAGTGGCTCCAGATTGGGCCAGGAGAGTGTGGTACTTGGAACCTCTGGCTATGAGCATCTGTCCTCCATTTGGCTGCCTCTTCTGGAGGACCAACTGTCTCAAAAAGAGACCAAGGTTCTCTTTCAAATCCAGCCCAACTTACACCTCCATGCTTGGAGATTTAGTGGTGACAGTTGAAGCCTTCAATCTCCCTTCCGTCATGAATGTGAAATTGGTTGCCAGTCATACCTCCACTAAGACTAAACATACAGGAACGCTTGGAGAAGTTTTTTGTTTTGTGTTCTTCCCGGCACATCTAACCCTTGCAGATCCAGCTATCGGATGTTCTTCTTTTCTGCTTGGCTGTAGTCCAGCAATACCTTGCTGAGACAAAAATTGAAGGTTAATTATCAGCTTTATTAGCCTTTCTCTGGTTGCTTGATAAGCCATCTTTGCATAAGTCATCTGTTGTGATATGGTTTTTGAAAAGGCTGATCCATATTTTCCTGCCAACGACCTTTGTGATGTCTCAGTGGGACCTCAAACTAGTTCTTACATTCCTGATGTGCACTTCATTCAAACCTATGGATAGTTGCCCCCGGAGAGTGCTCACATTGAAGACAGTGTTCCTCATTGCGATCACGCCTGCTCCTCGTGTGAGTGAGCTGTAAGCACTTTCCAGCATCCATACTTCACCCACCTTCTTACTGAACAAATTGGTGCTAAGGACCAAAATTTGTAACACCTTTCCACATTGGGCAGTCTATTACCCTACCAACATTCTTCGCTCCTCTTCCTCTGTCCAAAGAGTAAAACAGACTCCATGAACCAGACCAGAAGAGAGCTCAGAGTTTCACAAGATGACTAATCTGCGGTTGTGAAGTAAACAGGCCTTTTTTGCAGGTGTCCCCCCACTTGTTGCCCCTATTTTGACTAATAGATGCTGGATTTCGACTCTTGACAGTGCACTGAAGCCTGCTAACCAGGCTCCAGTGCCAGTGCTCTCTCGCCAAAACTGATGCATGTGAATTGGCAACCTCAGTTGGCAAAGACTTTGACCCCCTTATAAGTCCCTAGCATATGGTACCAGTGGTACCCAGGACATGGGAGTTAAAGGGGTCACGAGGGCCTGAAGCCCTGTTTGTGCCACCCTGGGTGGAGTAGGTAAAAAGAGGACAGCAGTCCTGCCATTGCAGACTACAGGAGCAGTGCAAACTGCTCGAATTCGACTTTGTCATCACCATGTGTGGCAAGATCAATGCACTATTTTTAATATATGCCAGTCACCCCTAAAGAAGGCCTCCTGAGTCCAGGAGGCAGAGTGCATTATAATAATGGTGAGGACATACAAGTGCAAGCTTATATGTCCCTATGATGGCCTTTTCTGTTAAAGGTTACTATAAGTGATCAGCGGTCCATAGGATAACATGGTCTAGCACCGGGCAAACCCGAGGTTGGCAGCTCCATTATGGTACTGCTGAAATATGTTATGTTTGGTATCGAATAACGTGCCTCATCGCCCCGGACACAATTCTCGTGTTGAGGACGATGCACCCAGGTGGCGACCTTAGAGGTTGCCCACCTGGTTGCCCCAGCCTTTCCTGTGTTCTGGCTGCCAGCCGCAGGTGCTGCCTCCCAGACCGGAATCTAACCCCCTGCCAGGAAGTGTGAACTCTGAGTCAAACAATGGCCTGGACGGGAAGAAGATCCCACCTCCCTCCCTGACAGGATGGTTAGTGAATTGGCACATCAAGGGCTTAACTGCCTGTGATATGCAACCAGGCTGCTTCTAAAAGGAGGAAACAGCGGGGTCGATGGCTTAGTGGACTAATGCGTCCACTGTAGGGGCCTGTGTTTGACCTCATGGTTGCAGGTTCAAATCCTGGTGGGTTCACTCAGCCTTTCATCCTCCTGAGGTCGATAGAATTAGTACCATTTAGTTGAGTAAAAATAAATATCTGTTATTCAGTGCCAAGATGCCCACGAATGAAGGTGCGCTTTACAAATACACGTGTTATGCTCCCCCTGCACCCAGGCGCAATTGCACCCGGGCAGGTGGGAAAATTAGGTATCCAGGAGGTGTACGCCCCCAGAAGGCTACCCACACTTTTAGGGTGGGCTTCCTGGTCTAGAAAGCTAAGGAAGGTCCCTGCCATTTTCAAAAGTGTCATAGTAGACTGTTCTGGGTAGAAAAGGTGACTTGCATGATGCCACCTCAGGGACGAGTTAGCTGCTCAGGCTAGTAGCCCATTAACTGCTTGCACCCACACCCCTAATGCCCCTAAATCTAAGATGTATGGGCCATCCGTGACACCAGAACCTCAGTTCTGATCTGATTTGCAACAAAGGACACAGATGAGACCCGAATCTGCGGCAACAGGAACTACACAAACCAAAGGCAAGATACTCTACCCCTGTCAAACCTTCCTGAAACTTCATGACTGCGACTCGTCTCAGACTAAAGACCGCTCTCCCAGACAGAGGGATCCCTTTGAGAGCCAAAGGCAACTCCAGACTCCCTTGGACTAGTGACACTAGTCCCCTGCACACTGCAGGTATAAACAACTTAGCGCGGAACCAAAGAATCGCTGCCCATCGGCCCCTGTAAGGGGTCTCTGAAAAGTAGATGGTACAGTGCATTGTGGGAAACGTAGTCCTGACTTCCAGCAGGGTTCAGGCAGCTACCGTTTTCCCCTGGACGTTGAAATAACTTTCTGCTGAGCTTACTGCTGCAAGGCTTGTTGGTGCCCAATCCAGCAACCACCACCTTTACTCGACGCTGCAACTTGAGGGAAGGCCTCAACACCTTCATCCGACGTCAGCTGTGGCTTAGTTGTTGACTTTTTGCACACGTTCCTTCACCAGCACCGTGTAAGCGGTAAAACCAGCTCCCCCGCAGCTCCTGCTTCAGCACCACAGACAACCAGGACAGCTCTACAACCAGGCTTGTCGAGCCAGGTAAAATCAAACTGACTGTTGTGGCTTGGTCTTGGGACCCGCTTCACCTTTACCCTCATTGGGTTCCACGCAACTAGACCTGCAAGTGACCAATTTTCACCAGTGCTTTTTCCCATTGCACTCGATGATAATGTTTTGCACTGATTTTAATTTTGCTTCTAAAATCCATAGCTCCGATAGTACTTATCTGCTTGACTTTGTTTTTGTGTCCAAATGTATATAAAAATGTGCTTTATTTTTTATAAATTGGTTTCTGATTTCTTTCAAGTCGTGTCAATTACTTATCGTCCATGTTGGTCCTCTGAAATGCTTACCACATGTTCCTCTAGTAAAGCCTGACTGCTTTTTGCCACTCCCCAGGACTGAGCTAAGGATTTATTATTGTGAATCCAAGGACCATTTTTGAGTTATTGTCAGAGCATTGCATAGTGAAGCCTAACCAGCATCAATGCATAATACTCCCCCTTCCTACAGGTTAGAGTATCCACCAGAAAGTTTGTTACCAAAGGTAAACAATTTGTTCGTTAAGTGAAGTTCCATGCTGTCAACAGGACATACTAATGAAGCACACCACAGTCTGAATGGATATGGACTGCTGTTAGGTTGAAGCCTTTTGTGGAAGAAGTCTTTCTCATTTTTGCTGATGTCGTAGACCACAGTAACCGTAAGAAATCGGGAAAAGTTGTATTTCCAAATGCTTGTATTGCCACTGTTATGCCTTAATAAGCTCTTAATATTTGAGTGATAAATCCTGTGTTTCTTTTGATACTTGAACATTTTTCATGGTAAACCAACTTGGAGACCTTTGTTAAAACGAACAAAATGAATTTAGGTTGTAACAATAAGTTAATAGTAGCAGGCTTAAGCCAGAGAGAGTAATGGAAGGTTATGAGCCATCAATTGACTGCATAAATGCCCTTTGGGCATGTTATGACTGGTGAGTCTGGTTGCATGAAAGTGTTCATTAGGGCCTAAATGCTTTAACCTATATAACCTTAAAGCAAGGAGAATTAATACTTATGTTCTGTGATTTCCATACCTATTTTGAGTAATTTCATCTTTGTGTTTTTTAAACTAGGTTGATATGAACCTGAATGATGAGAAGCAACAACCACTGCGTGCAAAGGATATCTCGATAAAGCGAGAGATGGTATCTCAGTACTTACATACATCGAAAGCTGTAAGTGACCAGAAATGTTGGAGAGCTGCCTTTATATTTTTATAGTGTTTAATTGCTGGAAGTGCACGCAATTCGATACGCAATTCCTTAATATTGGTCTGACCTACGGATTGGACTAAATGAAATGAACCTGACACTTTTTAAGATCCTTCTTTGCACTGCATAATTTTTAGGTCTTGGGTTGCAATACATATTGTTAGCTTACAGTGGCTTGGAGCCTGCTCATTGCTTACCATTGGTTGGCTTTATTGTTGCACATTTGCTTGTTTCTTCATTGTTCTTGTGTGCTGGCTTTCCTTCCTCTACATGTATTTGTCCCTCTCCTTGTACATGGTCGCATTCCTGTGTCCTTACACTTATCGCTTTTTCAGGCGTTACTTTTTTATTTTTGTTTAAGCACTCAACAAGAGTGCATGAGTTTTCCAGCAGTCTCCAATGTGTAGTCCCACTGTGCTTGTGTTGCTCCTTCTCTGCTCACTCGTCTGCTTCTTCTCAGGTCTCCGTGATGCACTTGCTTTTTGCCTGTGTGCTTCGCCCCACAGCTCCATGTTGCACTCATTTCCTCTGTTTCCATCTCCCTTTCCATTTTCTATCCTCCCTCATCCTCTGTGTTGCTTCCGCCTTCCTTATTGCTTCCCCGTTGCTTCCGCTCACACAGCCCTGCGTTGTTTCGCCACCCACTTTGAAAAGACGAGCATTGGCATAGCCAATAGGTCTCGCCTTTAGGACATTATAAGTGTTTAGCCATTCAACAGTTGATGTTGCACCAAGGATATTGTGCTGCATAATTAAATACTTATAAGGTCCCAAAGGCAAGACCTATTGGCTATGCCAATGCTTGTTATACTGAAGCGCCTAGACACCTCATTGGTATTCGAGCGCTTTATAAAATCACATAACATGACAATAAACGGTGTTGAGGTTTCTTTCTGCCTGATAAATTCAACGGGACCCTTTTCTGTGCTCTTCACATGTTAACTGGTAGTGCGTGTGTCACAAAACACTACTTCCGGTAGAAGTGCAAGAATATTATTGATAACCATGACAGGTCCCTGGAAAGGATGAAGGTGATGGTGGTGAGTTACGCAGAAGTTGTATCGCGCCTAGCATTTCATCATGCGACAATACAACTTTTTGGGAAATTTGTGGAGCAAATGTTCCCTGTTATCGAACATTCTCCTGTAAAATGTCATATGTTAAATATACATTTTTTATAGCGAAGGACAAATATGAACTAAACAATAAAAAAAAAAGTACAGATTAAAATAATTAAGAAAAAGTGTGCTTTGTGAGTGAGTCAATCAATACAGTATCACTTTACAAACTTTTGAAAAACCTAATTTTGGAGAAAACAGAATCCATCACAGGTGCTGCTGGATGTCCGGTGTGTTGTAAGAAGCACTGATGGGTTTTCACTGTAAGGGCACGGTACTCACTACTTTAACATCCGCTGCTTTCAGAAAAGCATTTCGTGGTGTGCGCTATGTTTGGGGTTCGCGGATACTGAGAGAGTGATGCACACACAACTCTGGCAAGAAACAGCACAGCAGCACACAACTCTCTGGCAAGGAACAGCACACAAATCTCTGGCAAGGAACAGCACAGCAGCACACAACTCTCTGCCAAGAAACAGCACAGAAGCACACAACTCTCTGCCAAGAAACAGAACAGCAGCACACAAGAAACAGCACAGCAGCGCCATGGCGGTCCAGGGTTCTGGCTACATGAAGCCCGTCACTTGACACAAGGCAGGCCTCTTATTGGCTGCTTGAGTACAGTAGCCGGAGGAGGGAAAATGACTAAGAACTCCAGTAACCGGCGCGAGGGTTCGTGACGGCAGTGCCCGGCGATGAAACCCACATCTTCCGTGGCCTTTGTTTCCCGGCCAACTGTGTTTTTCTTGGCGGTATCCTCTGTGTAAAGCCAATTACTATAGACACGACCGCATTTCTCCGAAACATTTAGATACAGTTGTACCGAGCGGGTGCTGCGTGAGAAAACAATGTTTCTTCTGAGCAAACAAACTGTGAAAAGTCCAGCTTGTAAAACGCACTGTTGTGTGCTCGGATGAAAGGTGCTGCCTACTAACGCATTGCATTTTCAGCTTACATTTCTTTGGAGAATGCTATAAATTGTCAGATTTTTGGCAAGCACTGGCTTGCCAACGAAGGCGAGTCTGGGACAGCGCGCCTGCTTCTACAAAAGTGAAAGCGGGTACGGCACGAGATAATTAAAAAAACATATGGCCCTGCGCGCCTGTAGACGCTGAGGGGTAGGCGGGAGTGCGGGCCGAGAGCACACACAGCGTTTCCCTTGTGGGAGCGAGCAGGGGCACCATCCAAAGCTCGCTCCCGCAAGGGAATCGCCAAACGTGCACGCGTTGCCATTGAAAGCAATGCAACACGCGTGCACGTTTTTCGCCGAAAAAGCGAATCGATTACAAGAGGTCCCCTCCTAAGCAGCGCATGCGCGCTGCGTAGGCGAGACCTAAAAAAAAGCATGAAAAACAGTATAACAGTGTTTATTTTATGTTTTGTTTTTTTAGTTACTTAATCCAACTCGGATTGCTAACTAGAAAAAAAAAACATCTGCGTCATTTTGTAGGTACTACAAAATTACGTAGTCTACTGTGCCAAAGGCTTTTTTATAATCTTTAGCCATGCTACACAGCATTTGGGATGATGTGCATCATGGCTAAAAATCGTTGGGAAAGCCAGTGGACCCCAAAGGCGATACCTCTTGCCTTTGCTAAAGCTGGTTTGTTTTCTTAGTTTAGTGTGGCAACGTAATAAGAGATCTCCCTCTATTGAGATGCAGTGGGACAGCAGAACGTTAAAATGCAAAACTTGTTAGGCCAAGGTTCCTCCTTGTTGCAATAAGACTATATCGTATCAGTGGTACCTCTCCTCGTATGAAATGTTTTCTTTTGACTGTTGTCATTTCTTGGTCTCGGGTCAGTTGTATGAGCATTGTCTGCACAAATTTTATTTGTAATTTCTTTCATGATTTTTTTACATCAGTTTTTTTTTCTTCTTTTGTCATCGCCTACATACGTTTCAACACCATTTTCCTCACCCATAATTTTGAGCTAGGGTCCCTTCCTTTAATTCTCTGCTCATTTGCGTCGTTTTTTTCCTGGAATTAAGCTAATATTTTCAAGCGTTAAATGGCCACATTTTCTGGAGTCTTACTAGTAGAAATGTCTTAATGTTGCACTGTTTTTGACTGTCCCAACTTGATGGAACAATGCTAGCATCAAAACTGTTCTTTAAATAAGCACTGAAAAAAGTCATTTGGTCTGGCTTCTCCTAATGATTGGTGAATTTGTTTAAAGGTAGCATAAACTACTTTTGTTATAAAGTCATCCGCTGCTTTAAGGGAGCTGAGGACTGCCAGGCCCGTTTGGACCTTCTGTTTCTGTCATTTGCATCCTGAACAAACAAACCGCAAAGCCACATAAAATTATGACTTTATATGGGGCTCTGCTCACATCTCATCACCAACAATATGTTGGTAAATTCAGTATTAGATGTTAAGTATTGTAGACCACATCTATTAGTGGAAATGGTGCAGCCCACCTTTCTACCCTTGTGGGGTGTCCAAGATTTTAGGAGCAATAGTTATCCCAGTTGAGCCTATTTACAATTTTATAGATAAGGGCCTAGTCAGACTGAGACTAAGGCCTTTTTCCCCTGAGTCCTGTGGCGCTAGGTGGACACAGAACAGAATCCTTGGTGGCCCGGGGCACATGATTCCATTTCATTCCTATTGAATTTCCATGTTAGCTATCCCTTTTATACAATTTGCTCTCCATGGGTAGCCATAGTAAACATTTAATGCTCTGTTTATTTTAAACCTTATGTTGTCAAGCGTTTTTATATATCGTCCAGGAGAATAATACTGTGTATAATGTTAAATATATTTTTGACTTCTGATTTTTGTTATTCTTGGTCCTGTAGAACTCTATGAATTGGCCAATCACAGGATTATATTTCTCATGTATTAAAATGAATGAATTAACCCATGAATTTTACCGCTTTTAGAAGATTCTCAATTAAACATCTCAGGCCATACCTATTTAGAGCCCCTCACCTTTTTCATCCCATGGAAATCACTGTGTTTAAATTATTTAGCGAATACTTGCCACTATTTTATGTCATGGGCTATCACTGGATGCTTCAAATGAAATCTCCCTTCACTAAAGTGGTATTAGCCTAGTTTGCAGCACACACACAGATGCACCAATGGCCCTATTGAAGAAAAAAGTTGCAAATCTGGTCCCATAGAAATATGCCTAATGGGTATAGGTGCACATTTACTACTTTTAAGAATTCACAAACATACCCATTACTGCGCTTGGAAATGTCTTATGACCTCTCTCAAAGGATTATTCTCCCTGTGCACAAATGTACATAGTGTACATTATGTACTGAAGTACGGGAGACCCCTGTGCAAATAAATGCATTTTATTTTTCTCCATAGGGAAAACATACTTCCTCTTGGAGAAAGCTTTTTCCTTTAACCCTTAGCAAACCTGGGGGTGATGATTTCCCCTTCCAATCCTGATCAGTTACAGGGTGGGAAAGGGTCAGATTTCAGTTTAATGTGCACAAAGGTACGTTTGTGGCCATTCACAAACACGTATTCCACTCCTTAAGTGGGATTGACGACTGAGGATTTCTCTGCACTGCCAATGGAGAAATCCGTTATTATAAATTCCTTTATGTCTGTCAGGAATCCTCCTGGCAGGTATAAATGGAGGTACTTTTGAGTGTAAATGTACATATATGGCCACAAATACCTTGGGTAATCTGGCCAAAACCCTCTCTCAGTCCCACCTCTTCACCCCTTTCCCCTTCCTTTCTTTCTTCTATTTCCTTTCATCTCTCCTCTGCACTTCTCTCCTTTGTGGCTGCTCCACTCTTCCCACGCAATCTGTGATAAAGGCCAGGAGCATGTTCTTTTTCTACAGTGGCGTTTGGGATGGACATAAAAGTCACACCGAAACCAGCACCAGCCCAGTGAAATTGCAGTCTTGCCTAATTAATACAGCTTCCTAATGAGGTCAGGGCACACAGTCACACTGACAGAACCTCTGCAACGAATTCCAGTTGCAGACGCCTTATGTAGACTTAGATGCTTAAGATTCTGAAGGAAGGCCAAATCCTTCGGGTAGTCATTCTGTGTCCTGGTGGCAAATGTGTTTACAGAATTATCCCCTATTAAAAATAATTCCAACCGCACTATAACAAGACAGCACAAAAAAGTCAAGGAATATAAATCCTCCTTGCCTAAGCAGGACATATAGCTGATCTTTATGTCTGCGGTTATTGGACCAGAGAGTTATGACTTGAATGTTTTAAGGCTGTAACAACAGGACTAGAGAATACTGCAGTTGTACCAATAGAATGTAAGCTCACAGATCTGTAGCATTGAGCCTGGAGCAGTCCGCTAGCAATTCAAGCTTTTTAGGCCGTCTTGGTTGACTAGCACATACTCAACGGCTTGATCCCTCCGCAGGCGGAGGCACTTTGTGATCCGCTGCAGTCACTCTGAGGCCCTTATGGAAGCAGGGCATAGCCCTGTCTTTCCGAATGCAGACGGCTGGATTAGTGCATTATCAATAAACTATCTTAGCACCACAATACAGGCACTGGTTTAGCAGCTGCTGTGGCATACAGCAAGTGCTCAAGTCAAAGCGAATGTGCTCTGTGAGAACATGCGTTCTTTGGTTCGAAGGACAAGTGAAATCAGGTTGAGCATGATTCCATTCATAGGACTCTATGTTGTAAAGACTGAACTTAAGCACATTACCTTCCTGAACTGTGACCCACTATTCCGGACTAACCTCACCAGTGGTGGCTCCCAGATCTGCTTTACTTCTCAGAAGAACTATTTACATGATAGTTCTGAAGCGTGTATCTTCTGATCTAGGCCCTGGGCAGAATCTTGCATTGCATCCTACAATCATTGTACTGGGCAGCCTGGCTTCTAATCACCTTCCACTGCCCCTTCTTAACTTGACCCCTGATTATATAAGCTTTTTAACACGTAAAACTATCTCATACAAATATTGTGTTGCACTCTCAAGTGGAAAGGTTTCTGCGTGTGATGCTTGGAATATCTTATTCACTCAAGGACTTTTTGGTAAGAAAGTTCAGTTCGTTCTCTTCCTTTATGAGGTAAAATCTGGTTTGAATTTCTTCTATTGAAATTAATTTATCTGCATCGCAGATTATTGGAAGAGTACATTTCAGAATTTTTTTCCAGTTCCTGAAAATAATGGACTGTTTGAGGCATGTGAGCTGTAGAGCACATGCTTTGCATACTCCTGCCATCTAGTGTTGGGTCTGGATGTTTTCAAGTTGTTTTTGTCTTCGAAGAAGTCTTTCCAGTCACGAGGTACGGTGACTCCTCCTTTGGTGACAGTGAGCATGTTCATCGACTCCATTGTTAGATTGTTTTTTTTTTCCGCCATCGGGTTCGGACGTGTATTGTTGTGCTCTGGTTCGGAATTGTTTCTCGGGTTCCCCTCGGTGCGCAATCCACTCTACCCTTGACGGTATTGTTTCGAACGCGTTCCCACTTCGCGTTTCGATTTGGTCAACGAAATCTCCATTTCCAAACGGAAAGTTTCGTGGGCGGCCTTAGGGCCTAACCGCGTCGATCCGGCTCTTCGTCGATGGACCGGACACCATTTAAATTCTGCCCTCAGTGCCACGCCAAGTACCCGCGTACCGACTTGCACCATGTGTGTAACTTGTGCTTGTCTCCAGAGCACAGAGACCAAGACTGCGGCGCGTGCAACTCTTTTCGATCTAAGAAAACTCTCCAAGATCCTCTGGCTCAACACGTCAGGAGATGCAGCGCCAGCATATAGACGACACGCCGGATATTTTCGGTGAAGACTCCGAGCATGATGACCCCGAGTCAACCGCGGCCGAGGAAGAACAGGCCTTCGAAGTATCGGACTCCGATTCAGAGTTGGAGATAGACCTCGACGATGTGCCTCAGGGACAGGGTGACGTGAGTACAGAAGACCCCTTGCCCCGTCCACCCATCCCTCACAAATCTAAGGCTTCATGGGGTGGAGCTCCACAAAGAATCCTTAGAGGAGGACTTTATATTTTAGACTTTAGGATCCACACACAGGTCGAGCCACACACTCCCTATGCTCAAAGGTATGATGAGGCACGCAGACGAGATTTCTAAAGACCCTGCACAGGCACGAGTCCTCACCCCTAGAGTCGACAAGAAATATAAACCTTCCCCAACAGATTCAGTGTTTATTAAAGGCCATTTAAATCTACCACCACAATGTATGACTATTCTAAAAGAAGCAAGAAAGCCTACTACCAGAGCGTGCTATGCAGTAAAATGGAAAGGATTTGTTGTTTATTGTAATAACAAAATCAATTCTCTAGACGCCTCTATACAAAATATTGTCTGTTACCTGTTGCATTTCCAGCAAACAGGGTTAGCTTACACTTCTATTCATTTACATCTTGCAGCAGTGGCTGCCTATTTGCAAAACCGACAACATTTATCTCTGTTCAAAATTACGGGAGTCAAAGCTTTCATGGAAGGTTTGAAAAGGGTAATACCACCAAGAGTTCCACCTGCACCAGTGTGGAATCTTACTATTGTCCTTACAAGACTTATGGGTCCAATCTTTGAACCCTTCCATAAATGTCCTCTACAGTTTATCTCATGGAAAGTTGCTTTCCTCATTGCTATCACTTCATTGAGAAGAGTTGGTGAGCTACAGGCTTTAACCCTGGAAGAACCTTTCTTTCAACTCCATAAAGACAGAGTTGTTCTTTGCACCAATCCAAAATTCCTTCCCAAAGTAGTTTCTGTTTTTCATATGAACCAATCAGTTGAGTTACTTGTGTTTTTTCCTCAACCTGATTCAGTGGCAGAAAGGGCTCTCCACACGCTAGACGTTAGAAGGGCTTTATTATATAAAAAGGACCAAAGATTTTCGCAAAACCAAACTATTTGTTGCATTTGCGCCCCCTCACAAGGGCAACCCCATCTCTAAATCAGACATTTCAAGATGGATTGTTAAATGCATTCAAATATGCTATGCTAAAGCCAAAATAACTTTATCCATACCCCCTAGAGCGCATTCTACATGCAAGATAGGGGCTACTGTGGCCTTTTTAGGCAACATTCCTCTAGCTGACATATGTAAAGCAACTACATGGTCTATACCACACACATTTACTAAGCACTACTGTGTAGATGTGTTAGCAAGGCAACAAGCTAATGTAGGCCAGGCAGTACTTAAAACACTGTTTCAGACAACTGCAACACCTACAGATTAGCCACCGCTTTGGGAGTGTACTGCTGTATAGTCTATGCAAAGCATGTGATCTACAGCTCACATGCCTCGAACGGATAATGTTACTTACCCAGTAAGCATCTGTTCTTGGCATGTAGAGCTGTAGATTCACATGCGCCCACCCGCCTCCCCGGTGTCCTGTAGTAGATGCAGTTTATCAGTTTAGATACATACGCATGGACATCTCTATTCTACACTTACTAACTCCATTCTCATCCTCTGTGGGAAAACAATCTAACAATGGAGTCGATGACCATGCGCACTAACACCAAAGGATGAGTCACCGTACCTCGTGACTGGAAAGACTTCTTCGAAGACAAAAAAAACTTTCAAACATCCAGACCCAACACTAGTTGGCAGGAGTATGCAAAGCATGTGAATCTACAGCTCTACATGCCAAGAACAGATCCTTACTAGGTACGTAACATTATCCTTATGTAAGGCTTACAGAAGTTCAGCTGCAGTATCAAAGCTGATCATCCCATCTTTTAATTTTTGTTCAGATCGTACCTTCAGCATCTTTCTTTGAAGACGTTTCTGGTTTATATCACTGCTGTACACAGGGTGAATGAGATAGCGCCTTCATGCTCTCATGAACCTTATGAAGTGTCCCATATAAATATGATTGCTTTAAGATTGCACTCATGCCTTCTCACAAGGTAATATGGTATTTCAAAGTAACATCCTTGTATATCTCTTCAACCTCTTTTTTGAATAAATATCCACAAGTTGAGAGGACCTGCTGCTTTCCTTACTTGAAGATTGCCCTCTATTAACAGTCACATGAAACTAATACTATTAGAAATAGCAACTAATTGTAAGTTATGAAGAGTGTTCTAATGTGCGGTATTCTTCCATGATATTTTAAAGTTGAGGATAAGCACCAAATCGTCACTCCAACAATCCTTTTGGCCTCTGTAGACCTCTATTAATCTTTTTGTGTTACCACAAGCCATTGTTGTTATACATGCATTAGTTTGGAAGAACTAATGCTTTTTATGGCTAGACTAAATCAAAATTCCCTGGATTCAATTGTTTTAATCCCCTTCTCTAATGTATTCTGGCCAGTTCAGTTTTGTTATTTCACCCATTGCATTGGATGAAAATGTGACTTCTGCATAATTATTCCTAGTGATTCCTAGGAATCTTGTGATATTTGGACCTACTGTCAGCCCTAATAAAGCCATCACTATACTGTGATGGCTCCTCAACCCCAATGCTTACCTAAATAATTATCTGTTGCTTGTTTGCTGGTCATGCTCCAGCTAAATCCAGCCCCAACTAAGGTTAATTTAATTAACTCTGGCGTTATGCCTAGTTTTCTTGAAGATGAGGTACTAAACAGCTAACTAACATCAGTTATTCTTGAGACTTGTTAGGATTTGGTCAAACTCCAAGGATGAGCCTACACTTGCTCATTGCCCTCCAAGTACAAACAATCATAAAAGGTGTTATTATTATTATTAGCTGGTTCCGTAAAGCCCTTTGGAACCGAGTCGCTGTTTCTAGGTTTCTCTTAGTACTTCGCACTTTATTAATACGAGTTCCAACTAGGAGGTAAATAATAAATTAGGGTAGGCTTTAGGAGGTCTCTGCTCCCAGCATCGAGTCCTTTCTGTGTGCTAAGCAGCGCCTTCTCAATAAGTGGGAAAGTGTGGTGTGTTGCTTATTCAGCAGTAAGGGGTGACAGAAAGCACTCAAGTACACGAAGGATGTTTTCTGGAATGCTAGATTCCAATATATCCAAGTCAATATGTTACAAAGGGCGTATCTTACCCCAAGTAAAGTAGGGAGGATATCCCCTGTGGTACTGGGTCTCAAGCCTAGATGCCGACATGAAACTGCAAGTTTCCAGCATGTGCTCTGGAGCTGCCACAAGCTCCATACATATTGGAATACAATAATTGATAAAATAGAACGTGTGACAGGGAAAACATATATTTGGGAGCGTAAAGGGTTGCCTGCTTGGGATGTATGCTCGACTCAAGACCCACAAAGTGGCTACGAAATCTGCTGACCTTGCAGGATTACTAGCCAAAAGAGCCATCACTAGGAGATAGAAGGTATCCTGGTCTCCTCAACTAGACACCTGGAACAAGGAAGTCCTATTCTGGTGAAGGCTGAAAGCACAGCACTCAAAAGGTCTGAAAGGATGGAACTGGGTAAATGAATGTACATACAGGCACACTAGCTTTGGGGTGAAGGAACTGCCCATGGATGCTCTGTGTACCTGCAGAAAAAACATCCATGCTTACTCAAAATAAATTGTGAGTGAGGGCCATGTGTGCACAGACCATTACGAAATTGTGTATCGTAGTCCCAAAAAAGGTTTGAGAGCAAGTCATCTACCCTGGTTATTACTGTGTCATACTGGTATATAGGGAGGGACTCTGTCATAACTGATCAGGAACTTTTTGTCAGTATCAAAAGGCATATCTGCAAGTGAGATAAGGACATCTTTTGTATCCTTTGTGATACCCACAAAGCATTTTTAAAGGACACCTTCATGCCAGTTTTACTGTTGCTCATGTATCAATGAACAATGGCTGTGTTCTATCATTATTTTATTTTAGGAACCCCTTTCCTTCTATGGCTCTTATCAAGGCATAAATTCTCTTTACGACAGTTGTGCACTGGGTCTTTTGTAATTAGAATATGACATAGGAATCCTCTTTTGCCCTGAAGTTTGCCCCTGAACTGTAACAGCACGAGAGTGGGCAGAAACAAGTCAGCCTAATAAGAATGCATGAGCCATTAAAGCCCATAGAAACATCCACCATAACCTGTATGTGTTTTTATTTTAGTGTACCTGGGGTACCCACTAATAAAAAAGGATATCTTTTGGGTTTCCCCAAGGTATTTTTTTAACTCCCTCTGGATCCCTTGGTTAGCCAGCGTTTATTATACCAAGAACTCCCTCTTATTGGGTTTGAATCTGCCCTGGTAGTACCATCTTACCAGGGTGGGATGAGGCAGCCAAGAATGAAGCATGCCACAAAATGTGGGTGAGGCTTCCTCATCAAAAATAACTGGCATTTCTAGACACATTAGCCTTTGTGGGAGAGCCCAATAAGGAACACATAGTCAGTACTTTTAGAATTGGATTAGGCTTAAATTAGGCATCCTAAGAACGATTATTGCATCTTTTTCTGATATGTGATCTTTGTTGGAGGATATGCAATGGTCTCACCTCTTTTCTCTTCTTGTGTGAGTAGTGCTGAATCACTAAAAACCATTGCCAATTTGGAACAATATTATTTGCGACACTGCCCCTTTACTATCATCTTGCTTTTATCGCAGAAGAAATGAGAACTTTACCTAGTCCTTACCAATAAAATACTCTTTTTTTTTCTGTTTAAAGGGAATGAGCCAAAAGAGAGCTCCAAGTCTGCACTGATGTACATTCAAGAGCTGAGGTCTGGCCTGCGTGGTGGTGATCTACTTGTCTGTTTGGAATCATTGCGAGTATCGCTTAACAACAATCCTGTCAGGTAATGAGCTTAAGATTGCCGATGGGAAAGAGGATTGAGCATTTTGTCAATGTAATGTCGTAGAAAGTGAAACATGATACTTATGGAAAGGAACTATGATAGTGAAGGATAATTTGAAGATAATGTGAATCTTGAAAGAAAGCAAGTTTCTCACTTATGCCAATATTTACTGATGTTAAAAATAGATTTTAATTTATTTATTTGAAGTTATATATAGCACAAAAATGGCCCTCATGGTTATCAGAGCGCTTTACAAATGTTCAAAGAGCAGCGACATATAAAACCAATCGAGAAACAGTACAGGATATGACTGCTCACCTGATGAGGGCGGTCTCACCTCAATGTTAAAACAGAAAGCTAAAAACAATAGTATAACAAACGAACAGTAGTCCAGAGAGAAGTTGATGAGTCCTGATATGCTCGGAGACAAGTTGTCATAGGACCTAAGGCAGACATTTGTTCATAAGTAGCATTTTCACTTCTTGCTTAAAGGATGCTCTAGAGGGATGCAGTCTAATTTCAGTGGGGGCGGGAGTTCCAAATTCTCGGGGCAATGCCAGAGAAGGCTCTAGTGTAAGTTCTCTTTTTAGAGAGTCTTTGTTTTCAGCTGTAAGGTGCTGCAGCTCCTAGAGGATCTTGAGCCTCTGGATAGGTCAAGCTTCTGAGCAAGGTAACCTGGGGTATTGAAGTGTAGGACTTTGTGGTTCATGCATGCAATTTTCAGCTGAAGTCAGGCTTCCCAGAGCAGCTAATTGAGGGATTTTAAGTAAGGAGTGATGAGGTTGTTTCTTTTTGATCCTGTAATGAGCCTTGCCGCAGAGTTGAGGGAGGCCCTCAGGGGAGCGTTTTAGTTTTGGGCAAACCACGTAGGGTAGCACAACCGTATTCCAACCTGAGAATCACTAGGGCTTGGACGGCCTTGCTGAAGTCCTAAGATGTTCATTTGGAGGTTCTCTCCTTTGGTGGCGGCACAATGTGCTTCTGCATGTTAAGGTTCTTATCTGAAAGAGACACGTTAGTGACAGATTCCTTACCTTAGAATATCCCCAGGCGTCAGGCTGGATCCGGAAAGTTTTTTGCGTAGCAGTACCCTTGCGCGTCGGTAGGCGGCGTCGTGCGGCTCCGCGTTCGGCGTCGTGATCGCCGGGATGACGTCGCGGGCAGTACTTAGACGCCGCCCCTGCGCGCTGACGTCAGTTCTTCTTTTTCCGCGCCAGCAAGCGCAGATCCGGGAAGAGCAGTGCCCTGGTCATTTTTTGACCATACTTTTTGGTGAATTTTTTCACTGTTTTTTCATCTCTCAAGGTGTCGTAGGGATGCCCGGTTTCAAACGTTGCGGCGCCTGTGCGCGGATGATGTCCGTCACCGACCCGCATTGGGAGTGTCTCTTCTGCCTCGGCCGAGGCCACGACACGGAGTCTTGTACCGACTGCCAGGCCCTTAACCCGAAAGCTTTGCGAGAGCGGTTTCGAAAGCTCCTCGAGGCCCGGCATTCGGCTCCGCGGAAGCCCCGGTCGCGTGAGAGGTCCAGGGGTCGATCGCGGAGTCCACACCGGTCGTCGGCGTCGAAGTCTTCTTCGTCCGGTAAGTCGAAACACAAGAAGTCCAAAAAGCATCATCGCTCTAGGACTTCGCCTCGCCGGTCTCGCGACTCGGCTGAGGCCCCTCCCGGCACCGTCCCCGCGGCCCCGGACATGCCTGTGGAGTCGCCCCCGCCATACCCGCCCTTCCCGGGTTCGGGGGCGGATCTGGCCAAAGTGCAGGAATTCCTGTCGGCCATGGCCCGCCTCTTCGGGCCTCCAGGCCCCTCCGGTGCGCCTTCGGGCCCCGCGGGCCCTGATGGGGTTGCTCCGGCGTCGCCGACGGCTCCGGCCCCGGCGTCGCCCGTGCCTCCTGCCTCGATCCCGGCTCCGGCTTCGGCCCCGGCCTCGATCCCGGCTCCACAACCCCCATCGACGCCGGTCGACCTAACGACACCTCCGCCGGCGCCGATGTCTCCGGTGCCGTTCTCGACGCCGCCCTGGGCTCCGGGCGGCGTCGTCCCCCAGTTCCTTCCGGCTCCGGACATGGATCCGGACCGACGTCGCTCGACGCCGGTTCCGGCGCCGATGGGACCTTGGGTCCCAACTGTCCCTCCTCCTCCTTATTTTGAACCAGAGGAGGACCAGTTGGACTGGGAGGGGTCTGATGACCTTCTGACACGACACTGTCAGTACGATGAGGACTGGACAGAGAGTCTAGGGGAGGCCAGTGGTCTGGATACTTCCCTGACACTGGCATGCTGTCTCCTCCCGTGGCTACGGAGGAGGGAGCCAATTTTGGTACGGTGTTGCGTAGGGCAGCTGGGGCCTTACGTCTCCAACTCCCTACTTTGACGGTCAAGCCTAACATCTTGACAGAGGTGCTTCAGCCGGCAGCCTCCTCTGCGGAGACTGTGCTGCCGTTTAACGACGCCCTCACTGACGTTCTTTTGGGCGCCTGGTCCAAGCCCAACACAGGGGCTCCTGTGGATCGGAACGTGTCACGACGCCATCGCCCAGCTCCGGGCGACCCCCTATTTCTCTCTGTCCACCCCACTCCTGAGAGCTTGGTTGTCCAAGCCTCCGCTTCCCAAACCGCCTTCCCTACCGCCCCTCCGGATAGGGAATCCAAACGCCTGGATCAGTTTGGGAAGAAAGGTTTTTCTTCCTCCAGTGCTGGCTTGCGGTCCGTTAACACCGCTTGTCTTTTGGGCCGATATAACCACTCCCTGTGGGATTCGGTGGCGGATGTTTTGCCCCAGTGTCCTGAGGAGGTCCAGACACTGCTTTCCCGCGCCATTGCGGAAGGAAGGGATGCGGCTAAATACACTATACGTTGTGGCCTTGACACCGCCGACTCGCTGGGCAGGTCTATTGCAACGACGGTGGCGCTCCGACGCCACGCCTGGCTGAGAACCACTGGTTTTTCAGGGGATGTCCAGAATACTCTCATGGACATGCCCTTTGATGGAGTCGGTCTTTTTGGGTCCAAAGCAGACCATGCGTTGGAGCGCTTTAAGGACTCACGGGCTACTGCCAAGTCCCTGGGCCTTTCTGCTACACGCCCTCCGCTGTCTTCTGCTTTTCGCCCCTATCGTGGCCACGGTAGGGGCGCCCTTCACGTCAGCAGCCCAGCCACCGGCCCGCGCAGCAGGCGTCTTCGCGTGGCCGAGGACGTGGATTCCGCCGTGGCGGATCGGGCAACCAGCGTGCGGGTCAGGCCACCACCTCCAACCCGTCCGCGGCCTCCAAGCCCTCCTAGTCCCTCCTTTCAGGTGCACAGCACGCCAGTAGGGGGCAGGGTCCGCCATCACCTTCCCCACTGGCGCACCATCACCTCGGACAGGTGGGTCTTGGACATTGTCCGAAGGGGCTACTCCCTCCCCTTCGAGACCACCCCCCAGCCATGCCACCTCAATTCCACCGCATGTCAGGGGATCACTTGGTGCTTCTACAGAAGGAAGTCACGGCCCTCTTGACCAAGAGGGCCATCGAGCATGTTCCGACCCCAGAAGTAGGGCGTGGTTGCTACTCCCACTACTTTCTGGTGCCCAAAAAGGACAAGGAGGACATGCGTCCTATCTTGGACCTCCGGAACGTCAATCGCTTCCTCCGGAAGGAGAAGTTCAAGATGCTCACCCTAGCTCAGGTCTTGACTGCCCTCGACCCTGGAGACTGGTTGGTAGCGTTGGACTTGCAGGACGCATATTTCCACATCCCCGTCCTGCCGGCCCACCGGCGTTACCTTCGGTTCACGGTAGGCCCCGAGCATTTTCAGTTCACCGTGCTCCCCTTTGGCCTTACCAGTGCCCCTCGGGTGTTCACGAAAGTGATGGCGGTGGTCGCAGCTCATCTGCGCCGGGCAGGGGTTTCAGTCTTCCCCTACCTCGACGACTGGCTGCTGAAGGCGGGCTCGTCCCAGGCAGTCGTCTCCCACCTCGAGACTACGGCCGAACTCCTGCACTTGCTGGGGTTCTCCATCAATGTGCCGAAGTCGCATCTGATTCCTTCTCCACAGCTCCTTTTCATCGGAGCAGTTCTGGACACGACGCAGTTTCGGGCCTATCCTCCCGAACGGCGAGTCCGGGATATTCAGGCTATGATTCCGATCTTTCAGCCTTTATCCTGGGTTTCGGTACGGATGACCCTGAGGCTGCTGGGCCTCATGGCCTCCTGCATCCTGCTGGTCAATCATGCCAGATGGCATATGCGGGCTCTGCAGTGGGACCTGAAGTTCCAGTGGGCGCAGCACCAGGGCAACCTGTCCGATCACGTCCAGATCTCGGAGGGGACTGCAAGACAGTTGCAGTGGTGGCTCTCGAACCGGCAATGGGTCATGGGCAGATCCCTCTCCCTTCCCCAGCCAGAGCACACAGTTGTGACGGACGCGTCCCTTCTGGGATGGGGCGGTCACATGGGAGAGGCGGAGATCAGAGGCCTCTGGTCTCCGGCGGAGTAACGGCTCCATATCAACCTTCTGGAGCTCCGGGCGATCCGACTTGCACTCAAGGCATTCCTTCCCTCTGTCAAAGGGAAGGTAGTGCAGGTGTTCACAGACAACACCACCGCCATGTGGTACTGCAACAAACAAGGCGGGGTGGGGTCTTGGACCCTTTGTCAGGAGGCTCTGCGCCTCTGGACATGGCTGGAACATCAGGGCATGTTCCTGATGGTTCAACACCTGGCAGGTTCCCTGAACGCCAGGGCGGACGAACTCAGCCGCAGGTGCATGATGGATCACGAATGGCGTCTTCACTCGGAAGTGGCGCAAGGACTCTTTCTACAATGGGGAGAGCCTTGGTTAGATCTATTCGCCACCGAAGAGAACGCGCAATGTCATCAGTTCTGCGCGTTGGAATTTCCAAGGCGGCACTCGCTCGGCGATGCTTTTCGTCACGAGTGGAGTTGCGGTCTGTTGTACGCCTTTCCGCCTATACCACTTCTACCCAGAGTGTTGAAGAAGATTCGGCACGACCGGGCCCAAGTCATTCTTGTGGCTCCGGACTGGGCTCGAAGAGTTTGGTATCCCGAGCTACTCAATATGAGCGTAGATCCCCCGATCCGTCTGCCTCTTCGGGAGGATCTTCTGTCGCAGCAGCAGGGGACGGTCCTCCACCCGAACCTGTCCAGTCTACACCTGCTTGCGTGGAGATTGAGCGGCGGCAGTTGATTCCTTTCGACTTGCCTCCCGAAGTTTGTGATGTGATTCTGGCAGCCAGGCGTCCCTCCACTAAGGTGGTATACGCCTGCAGGTGGAACAAATTTGTGGCATGGTGCACAGCAAAGGCTGTGAATCCCCTCTCTGCCCCTCTTTCTGAGGTCCTTCTGTTCCTTCTTTCTCTGGCCCAACAGGGTTCTGCCCTGGGTACCATCAAGGGTTATCTTTGTGCTATCTCGGCCTTCCTCAGGCTTCCTGATCAGCCCTCCCTTTTCAAGTCCCCTGTTGTTAACAGGTTCTTAAAAGGCATTACTCACCTCTTCCCTCCTGTTCCGTTTGTGATGCCTCAGTGGGACTTGAACTTGGTTCTTACCTTTTTAATGTGCGCTCCCTTTGAGCCTCTACATAACTGTCCTCTTCGTCTTCTGACTCTGAAGACAGCCTTTCTGGTGGCCATCACCTCCGCTCGGCGGGTGAGTGAGCTCCAGGCTCTATCTTGCAAACCTCCCTTTCTGTCTGTTCATCCGGACAAGGTTGTTCTTCGGACGCGTCCGTCCTTCTTGCCAAAGGTGGTTACTGCTTTCCATATTGGGCTGACCATCACTTTGCCCATCTTCTTTCCGCCTCCGCATCCTTCCAGAGAGGAAGAGAGGCTCCACCGTCTGGACCCAAAACGTGCGCGCTCCTTCTATATTGACCGCACAAAACACTTCCGGGTGGATGACCAGCTCTTTGTTGGCTACGTGGGCGCCAAAAAAGGTCGGGCGGTGCACAAGAGGACCATCTCCCGCTGGGTTACCTTGTGCATCAAGACCTGCTATTCTTTGGCTAAGAAGGAGCCTCCTGTTGGGCTGCGTGCCCATTCCACCAGGGCAACGGCTGCTACCACGGCCTTGGGCCGCGGTGTTCCGCTGCCGGTTATCTGTCAGGCAGCTACGTGGGCCTCGCTGCACACGTTTACAAAGCATTACTGCCTTGACAGTCAGGTCCGGAGGGACGGCTTCTTTGGCCGTTCTGTCCTCCAGGACTTCCTTGTCTGATCTTTGTTCGCAGACCCACCACCGGGGTTGGTATTGCTGGGGTATCTATTCTAAGGTAAGGAATCTGTCACTAACGTGTCTCTTTCAGATGCACAAGTTACTAACTTGTGTAACAATATATCTGTAAGAGACAGTAGTTAGTGACAGATTCCTTACCGCCCCGCCCATCCTCCCCGTTCTGCGAACTGATTTCTAGGGTTAAGGACATCCCTTTCAGGGCCCTAGTATTTTTCAGACACCTATGTCAGCTTCTTGCATGGCTCTGCGTTCCTGGCGCGGAAAGTCGTGTACAGAACTGACGTCAGCGCGCAGGGGCGGCGCCTAAGTACTGCCCGCGACGTCATCCCGGCGATCACGACGCCGACGACGGACGCGGAGCCGCACGACGCCGCCTACCGACGCGCAAGGGTACTGCTACGCAAAAACTTTCCGGATCCAGCCTGACGCCTGGGGATATTCTAAGGTAAGGAATCTGTCACTAACTACTGTCTCTTACAGATATATCGTTACACAAGTTAGTAACTTGTGCGTCGAGAGAAATTCCCAGTGATCCTGATGCATCAATGACTTGAGGTAGGCAGTTAAAGGCTGTTAATTGCTTCATCCATTCGTTAATGACGTGTGACTGTTTTGAATTGAGGTGGAATTCAGTTTTGAGAGTTTAGTATGAGGTGGTTGCATGTCAGCCAATTTAGGGGTTTTTGTAGGGTTTAGTTGAGGGATCTGGTGTCTTCAAGGTTTCAGGTATAATTGGGTGACGTCGGCATACATGTGATAGTGGATGATGGATGAACTCAGAATTACCGTTAGTGGCTCCATGAACAAGGCAAAGAGAGTTGGTGATAGGGAGGATCTCTGTGGGACCCCTAAGGTGACAGGAGCGGTCTTGGACAGAGACTGATTGACCTTGATTTTTTTGCGATCTGTTTTGGAGAAACGAGGTGAACCAGTTTAGGACGGTTCCTGAGAGTCCCATCCTGTGTTCCAGAAGATATAGAAGATAGTCATGCTTAACTGTATCGAATGCTGCGGATAGGTCAAGGAGGATAAGGAGGCATGATTCATTTTAATCCAGCATTCTTAGCGCATCATTCACTGTGTGTAAGAACCGTTTCGGTGCTATTCCCCGGGCAGGAGCCAGATTGGAATCGGTCCAGAAAATGGAATTGATAAATGTAGTTGCAGAGTTGGGAGTGTACACATTTTTCAAGGAGCTTCACCAGTGTTGGAATTTGTTAAGGTCAGTGTGATCTGCTGTAGGTTTTTTTAGGATAGGGGTGACCTAACCCACCTTTAGGCAATCAGGGACAGTGCCTTGAATTAGAGAGGCATTTACAATCTTGGTCCACAGTGGGAGTATAGATAGCTTGATCTTATTGAAGAAGTTGGAGGGGTAGCAGGTCATTGAAATTGTTTGAGAGTTTCAGATCTTGAATCTTGAGAATGGCGTTTTCTTCACAGGTTTTGAATGAGTTCCATAAAGCATTGTTTTTGAGGATGTTCTCCAGTGGACATGAGGGTACCCCAATCCGTGCGGGGGCAAGGCTGGTGTGAGGAGAGCGAGGACGATGCTCTAATGTCCTCTGCAAATCAGTTCTCATATTTTCTGTCTTATCGAGGAAGAAGGAGGGAAATTCTTCACAGTTTGCTAGAGGACTAGATCCAGCTGGGGAAAAGTTGGGTATACCGTTTGATTGAAGTTTAATGAGTTCGAATAGTTTTTTTTTTTGTCAGTTTCTAGCTTGATCTTGTTGGTTCCGGAAGAAGTTTGCTTTCAATTTTCTAATGCTTTTATAATATGAATTCCTCAAAGATCTCAAATGCTTGAGGTGTTCCAAGGAAGGTGAGGATCTCCACCTTCGTTCTGCTTGTTGCAGGTTATGTCTTACGGTGTTAAAGCTACCATTAAACATACCAAGGTTTAGAGTCTTTAGTGACCAATCTGTTTAGCTGTAAGGGCATGATCAAGTCTAGAATGTTATTGATTGAGCTGGTGTAGTGGTTTGTAAGATCTTGGACATCTGACATGTCTCCAGGAGGCGGTATGATGTTATTACTGAGGGATGAAATTTCATTGAGGATTACGTTTTGCATGGTCCTTTTCCATATCTTAGGTTTCGTTACTTGAGCAGAGTTAATTCTCATGGATTCCGAAATGAGGAATGTGATGCGGTGATGGTCACACCAGTCGCAGGGGAGTATAGATTTAAGTTGAATAGTTAGCTTTCGCGATAATAAGATCAAAGTACGCTCCCTTGTTATGTGTGGGGCTGTCATAGAATTATATGAGGTTGTGATCATCGAGAAAGATTTTAACGCTGTTAACTACAGGGTCATTCAGGTCATTCCAGTAGAGGTTGAAATTTCCAAGAAAGAATTGGGTACAGTGTTGGCCTGAGTTAGTTGCAATGATTTCCATGATTTGTTCAGTGAAAGCAAGGTTGTCTCCAGGCGGGTGATAGATCTTGTGTAATTTGCATAGTGGTCTGTTGCTGCCTGCAATCTCGATACTTGGGTATTCGCATGAGGATAGAACAGGGGATTGTGATTGTTTGACTGAGTGGCTGTTACGGTGAATGCATGCAGGCAATTCCTCCTCCTGGGCCTGTCCGATCTGGTGATGTCGTAATTGGGAGGGACTAGTATGTCAA
Source organism: Calotriton arnoldi (assembly GCA_963921515.1). Classification (NCBI taxonomy): domain Eukaryota; kingdom Metazoa; phylum Chordata; class Amphibia; order Caudata; family Salamandridae; genus Calotriton; species Calotriton arnoldi. The sequence continues at coordinate 2,466,996 of CAWUFW010001065.1, read as the reverse complement.
GGATGGGTGCAGAGGAATAATTTAGCCATGTTTCTGTCTTACGGACATTGGCAGCAAAGAGAAAGTAAAAGGGGTGTGAGAATTTGGACTGTGCCAACCTACAGCTCCTTCAGACAACCCTGCCTGCCATAACCCTTCAAAAGGAAGGCTGCACACTACATGTTTCTGTCAAGATAAGGAGGTCAAGGTCATGTGCGAGGATAAGATCAGCAATATCCACTGCATGTATTGTAGCCGATCTGCAATTAAGTAACCTGCATTTCAGATGAGTTTTGACGCTCTCTGGGGAAGGCTGAGTAAGGGTAACGTGTTTAAGTTTGTGTACATTTACCGCTCTGTGGTTTGGCTTTGATTCTCTGTGTGGATTCTCAATAATGGATTGGATTTGACCCTGATTGTCTTTGTTAACATTGTGTTAGGAGTTATATGATAGGAGGAGGGCATCGATGTCTCTCTATCCCTGGGAAAGGTTCGACATTTACTCCTGACAAAGGTGGAAATGGAATGTTTCCAAGGTTGAGAAAGTAGGACCCCCTCCAAAAAATGAGTTTGGTATGTAGAGAAACAGCTTTCATCTTGGAGGGAAATATTTTTCACTGGAGAAAAAAGAAACAAAAAATATTTTAGCAAAGTAAAATTTTGCTTGCTATGCAAGTTTTTCCATGAGCAGATGTGTGCATCTGTTCATGCGAAAAGTGGATTAATTAACTTTTGCTAAGTGCAAGTTTCCTGACTTACGTCTGTACCCTTTTGTGAGTTCCCGAAAGTCATAACTAGATCTGTAGGTGCACTTTTGCGACTTCTTGTTTCCTGGCATGTATCAAACATGTTAAATTAAATGAAGCCTTAGAGAATTGGTATATCTGAAAGAGACACGTTAGTGACAGATTCCTTACCTTAGAATATCCCCAGGCGTCGGGCTGGATCCGGAAAGTTTTGCGTAGCAGTACCCCTGCGCGTCGGTAGGCGTCGTCGTGCGGCTCCGCGTCCGTCGTTGGAGTCGTGATCGCCGGGATGACGTCGCGGCCAATACTTAGACGCCGCCCATGCGCGCTGGCGTCAGTTCTTTCTTTTTCCGCGCCAGTAAGCGCAGATCCGGATTGAGCAGTGCCCCAGTCATTTTTTGACTGAATCTTTTTTCGAGACTTTTTGTCCAAGTTATTCGAGTCGTTTCAACTCCAAGGTGTCAGTAGGGATGCCCGGCTTCAAGCCATGCGAGGTCTGTAATCGCATGATGTCGATTACGGATCCGCACCGAGAGTGTCTCTTCTGTCTGGGGCGCGGCCACGACCCCAAGTCGTGCCCCGAGTGTCGGTCCCTCGCCCCGAAGGCTTTGCGAGAGCGGTCTCGAAAGCTTCTCAAGGCCCGGCACTCTGCTCCGCGCCGCTCGAGGTCCCGGTCCCGGGAGAGGTCGAGGGGCCGGTCGCGGAGCCGTCGTCATTCGTCGGGGTCGAACACTTCGTCTTCAGGTAAGGCGAAGCACAAGAGGTCGAAGAAGCATCGCTCTAAGACCTCCCCTCGCCGGTCTCACGACTCGGCTGAGGGTCCTGTTGGTACCGCCCCCGGGGCTCCGGGGGTACCCGAACAGCCGACGCCGGCCTACCCGCCTGTTCCGGGTCCGACGTCGACTCCGGCCGACATCCAAGCCTTCTTGTCGGCCATGGCTCGCATCTTCGGGCCTAATGGTTACCCCGGTGCGCCTTCGGGCCCCGCGGGCCCCAGTGGGAGTCCTCCCTCTGCACCACCGGCGGCTCCAACCTCGGTGTCCCCGGCGGCTCCGGCGCCGCAGGACCCCCTCGGATCCAGGCCTGGATCCCGGTCGACGCCGATTGACCTAATAATACCTCCACCGGCGCCGACCTCCCTGGTACCATTTACGGCGCCGTCCGAGGCCCCGAACGGCGCCGTCCCCAGGTTCTCCCCGGAACCGGACACGGCGCCGGATCGACGTCGGCCGACGCCGATGGGACCCTTCTTCCCTCATGTCCCTCCTCCATACTTTTCACCTGTTTTGGAGGACGAGGAGGACTGGGAGGGGTCGAAAGACCCTCTCACAGCTCAATGTGAGCCTTATCAGGACTGGGCTGAGGAACTGGGTGATGCCAGTGGCCTGGACACCTCTCCAGACCTTGGCATGCTGTCTCCTCCTTCCGTGGCTACGAAGGAGGGAGCAAGCTATGCAACGGTGTTGCGTAGGGCGGCCGCGGCCTTGCGCCTCGAGCTCCCTACAGTGGCTGTCAGGACTAACCTCCTGACGGAAGTGCTTCAGCCGGCGGCTACCTCTTCGGAGCCACTGCTGCCGTTCAACGACGCACTTTCTGACGTTCTTTTGGGCACCTGGTCCAGGCCCACCACAGGGGCTCCTGTGGACAGGAACGTAGCCCGACGCCATCGCCCGGCACCGGGCGACCCCTTGTTCCTCTCCCAACACCCCACCCCCGAGAGCTTGGTTGTCCAAGCCTCTACCTCTCAAAGCGCCTTCCCTACGGCTCCGCCGGACAGGGAATCCAAAAAACTGGAACAATTTGGGAAGAAGATTTTTTCTTCCTCCAGTGCTGGCTTGCGGTCCGTGAACACCGCTTGCCTTTTGGGCCGTTACTCCCACTCTCTGTGGGATTCGGTGGCCAAGTGCTGCCCAAGTGTCCTGAGGAGGTACAGACACTGCTCTCCCGTGTTATTGCAGACGGGAGGGACGCGGCGAAGTTCACAATCCGATGTGGCCTAGACACCGCTGAGTCGCTAGGCAGATCGCTTGCGACGACAGTGGCGCTGCGCCGTCACGCCTGGCTGAGGACCACTAGTTTCTCGGGCGATGTCCAAAACACCCTTATGGACATGCCCTTCGATGGCATCCGCCTTTTTGGCAACAAGGCAGACCGCGCGCTGGAGCGCTTTAAGGACTCGCGGGCTACGGCCAAGTCCTTGGGCCTTTCCGCCTCGCGCCCTCCGCAGTAGTCTGCTTTTCGCCCCTTTCGTGGCCAACGAAGGGGTGCCCCGTCACGTCCACTGCCCAGTCACTGGCCGCGCAGCAAGCGCCTTCGCGTGGTCGAGGACGTGGCTCCCGCCGAGGCGGGTCGGGTAACCAGCGTGCGGGTCAGGCCACCACCTCCACCCCGTCCGCGGCCTCCAAGCCCTCCTAGTCCATCCTTTCAGGTCCACAGCACGCCAGTGGGGGGCAGGGTCCGCCATCACCTTCCCCACTGGCGTACCATCACATCGGACAGGTGGGTCTTGGACATTGTCCGAAGGGGCTACTCCCTCCCCTTCGAGACCACCCCCCCAGCCATGCCACCTCAGTACCACCGCATGTCGGGGGACCATTTGGTACTTCTTCGACAGGAAGTTGCGGCCCTCTTGGCCAAGGGGGCCATCGAGCGCGCTCCGACCCCAGAAGTAGGGCGTGGTTGTTACTCCCACTACTTTCTGGTGCCCAAAAAGGACAAGGAGCACATGCGTCCTATCTTGGACCTCCGGAACGTCAATCGCTTCCTCCAGAAGGAGAAGTTCAAGATGCTCACCCTAGCTTAGGTCTTGACTGCCCTCGACCCTGGAGACTGGATGGTAGCGTTGGACTTGCAGGACGCATATTTTCACATCCCCGTCCTGCCGGCCCACCGGCGTTACCTGCGGTTCACGGTAGGCCCGAGCACTTTCAGTTCACCGTGCTCCCCTTTGTCCTTACCAGCGCCCCTCGGGTGTTCACGAAAGTGATGGCGGTGGTCGCAGCTCATCTGCGCCGGGCAGGGGTTCCAGTCTTCCCCTACCTCGACGACTGGTTGCTGAAGGCGGGCTCGTCCCAGGCAGTCGTCTCCCACCTCCAGACTACGGCCGGACTCCTGCACTCGCTGGGGTTCTCCATCAACGTGCCGAAGTCGCACCTGATTCCTTCTCCACAGCTCCTTTTCATCGGAGCAGTTCTGGACACAACGCAGTTTCGGGCCTATCCTCCCGAACGGCGAGTCCAGGATATTCAGGCTATGATTCCGATCTTTCAGCCTCTATCCTGGGTTTCGGTACGGATGACCCTGAGGCTGCTGGGCCTCATGGCCTCCTGCATCCTGCTGATCGATCATGCCAGATGGCATATGCGGGCTCTGCAGTGGGACCTGAAGTTCCAGTGGGCGCAGCATCAGGGAAACCTGTCCGATTACGTCCAGATCTCGGAGGGAACTGCACGGCAGTTGCAGTGGTGGCTCTCGAACCGGCAATGGGTCACGGGCAGATCCCTCTCCATTCCCCAGCCAGAGCACACAGTTGTGACGGATGCGTCCCTTCTGGGATGGGGCGGTCACATGGGAGAGGCGGAGATCAGAGGCCTCTAGTCTCCGGCGGAGTCCCGGCTCCATATCAACCTTCTGGAGCTCCGGGCGATCCGACTTGCACTGAAGGCATTCCTTCCCTCTGTCAAAGGGAAGGTAGTGCAGGTGTTCACAGACAACACCACCGCCATGTGGTACTGCAACAAACAAGGCGGGGTGGGGTCGTGGACCCTCTGTCAGGAGGCTCTGCGCCTCTGGACATGGCTGGAACATCAGGGCATATCCCTGATGGTTCAACACCTGGCAGGTTCCCTGAACGCCAGGGCGGACGAACTCAGCCGCAGGTGCATGATGGATCACGAATGGCGTCTTTACTCGGAGGTGGCGCAAGGACTCTTTCTACAGTGGGGAGAGCCTTGGTTAGATCTATTCGCCACCGAAGAGAACGCGCAATGTCAGCAGTTCTGCGCGTTGGAATTTCCAAGGCGGCACTCGCTCGGCGACGCTTTTCGTCGCGAGTGGAGTTGCGGTCTGTTGTACGCCTTTCCGCCTATACCACTTCTGCCCAGAGTGTTGAAGAAGATTAGGCGCGACCGGGCCCAAGACATTCTTGTGGCTCCGGACTGGGCTCGAAGAGTTTGGTATCCCGAGCTACTCAGTATGAGCATCGATCCCCCGATCCGCCTGCCTCTTCGGGAGGATCTTCTGTCGCAGCAGCAGGGGACGGTCCTCCACCCGAACCTGTCCAGTCTCCACCTCCTTGCGTGGAGATTGAGCGGCGGCAGTTGATTCCTTTCGACTTGCCTCCCGAAGTTTGTGATGTGATTCTGGCAGCCAGGCGTCCCTCCACTAAGGTGGTATACGCCTGCAGGTGGAACAAGTTTGTGGCATGGTGCACAGCAAAGGCTGTGAATCCCCTCTATGCCCCTCTTTCTGAGGTTCTTCTGTTCCTTCTTTCTCTGGCCCAACAGGGTTCTGCCCTGGGTACCATCAAGGGCTATCTTTGTGCAATCTCGGCCTTCCTCAGGCTCGCTGATCAGCCCTCCCTTTTCAAGTCCCCTGTTAACAGGTTTCTTAAAGGCATTACACACCTTTTCCCTCCTGTTCCGTTTGTGATGCCTCAGTGGGACTTGAACTTGGTTCTTACTTTCTTAATGTGCGCTCCCTTTGAGCCTCTCCATAACTGTCCTCTTCGTCTTCTCACTCTGAAGACAGCCTTTCTGGTTGCCATCACCTCCGCTCGGCGGGTGAGTGAGCTCCAGGCTCTCTCTTGCAAACCCCCCTTTCTGTCTGTCCTTCCAGACAAGGTTGTTCTTAGGACGCGTCCGTCCTTCTTGCCAAAGGTGGTTACTGCCTTCCATATTGGGCAGACCATCACCTTGCCCACCTTCTTTCCGCCTCCGCATCCTTCCAGAGAGGAAGAGAGGCTCCACCGTCTGGACCCAAAACGTGCGATTTCCTTCTATCTGAACCGCACACACCAGTTCCGGGTGGACGACCAGCTCATTGTTGGCTACGTGGGCGCCAAAAAAGGTTGGGCGGTACACAAGCGGACCATATCCCGCTGGGTTGTCTTGTGTATCAAAACCTGCTATTCTTTGGCTAAGCAGGAGCCCCCTGTTGGGCTACGTGCCCATTCCACCAGGGCGACAGCCGCCACCACGGCTTTGGGACATGGTGTCCCATTGCAGGACATTTGTCAGGCAGCTACGTGGGCCTCGTTGCACACGTTTACCAAGCACTACTGCCTTGACAGCCAAGTCTGGAGAGACGGCTTCTTTGGCCGTTCTGTTCTCCGAGACTTCCTTGTCTGATCTTTGTTCGCAGACCCACCACCGGCGTTGGTATTGCTGGGGTATCTATTCTAAGGTAAGGAATCTGTCACTAACGTCTCTCTTTCAGATGCACAAGTTACTAACTTGTGTAACGATATATCTGTAAGAGACAGTAGTTAGTGACAGATTCCTTACCCCCCCACCCATCCTCCCCATTCTGCAAACTGATTTCTAGGGTTAAGGTCATCCCTTTCAGGGCCCTAGTTTTCAGACACCAGTGTCAGTTTCTTGCATGGCTCTGCGTTTCTGGCGCGGAAAGTCGTGTACAGAACTGACGCGAGCGCGCATGGGCGGCGTCTAAGTATTGGCCGCGACGTCATCCCGGCGATCACGACGCCGACAACGGACGCGGAGCCGCACGATGCCGCCTACCGACGCGCGGAGGTACTGCTACGCAAAATTTTCCGGATCCAGCCTGACGCCTGGAGATATTCTAAGGTAAGGAATCTGTCACTAACTGCTGTCTCTTACAGATATATCGTTACACAAGTTAGTAACTTGTGCTTTAAGTCATCCTTATTATAGCTAATCTGCCTGTAATTTTACAAATTGCAAATGTTTGTTTACATTTTATTTTGAACACCGCCATCAATCTTGCTTCCATTCTTCATGTATTTGCATGTGAACAAGGGTCATTCTGGCAGCATTGTAAATAGCCACAGATTGTTACATTTTGCAAATGTGATCATGTTTCTTGTTTGGAGCTGCTGTCTGTAATGCAAATTAGCTTACAGTTCACTCCTTTCTTTTGAGTGCTCACCGTAATAGTATTGGCTTTGCATTATTGAACCATACAAACAATTCGAACCATCTTATGCACATGAATGCTTATCTTGCCTCTTTCCCGCAACCCACTGTAAATTAGCAGCCAACGCGTTTGTTCTGCAGAGGGTTGGGTTTATTTATCCATTGAACAAAGTAAGAATAAAAACATTTTGACATAGATCCCAAACAATACGTTCTGGGCGTTGAGTGCTAGGAATTGCCCAACCTCCGATATCCTCAATGTAAAGAGTTTTTTGAAGTATTACTAGGATAAGACCTTCAACAACCCAAATTCATTTATGAATTAAGGAATGATCCATGCTAGGTTCGCGTCATTTAATTAGGTCTTACCTAAACTGATAATCTGCTATACAATTGTGTTACCAAAAGGGTAAACAGAACCCTTCCAGATAAGCCTAAGGCCCATTCTGCATTTGGGAAAACAGCCATTTCTGCCTTGATGCAACACATACCATTTTCAGATATCGCCAAACATTACTTGGATTGATTCGGACTTCAGAACTGATACTCTGGTAGATTAAGATTCCATGTACAATTTATTGGTCTAGATATTCTTTTTGCCCTTGGAGCCCTCTTCTGAAGTTGTGCTTAGTGCAGCTTGTAATTCTATTCTTCTGTTTCTGGATATCAGAGACAATCCTACAACAAAGAAGGAAACTTGTAATTCAAGTTCTCTGTCAAGGGTGTTCTATCTGAATCCATAAATAATCCTCCTGCCTCCCTCGTTCCAAATGTGTTGCAAACATGCCTGCAAAGTTTGTGTTTCTTCCACTGTATTTCCTTCAAAACAAAACAGCCTTAGAATCCCTAAACGCACAGTGTGAGTTGGCACAGTATGTGCTCTGCCTATTGCAGGCTATGTTTTCCCTTTATTTTGGAGTTTTAAAAAAGCTTTTCTTTGTAAAATCACAAAAAGGAGGTGGAAAAACAAATTTTATGCTCCAGATCAGAATTTCTTTTCAAAGAGAATCTTCCAGTAGTATATCTGTTTAATTAATGAGCTTGATTGTTTCAGTGGAACGCTGATAGATGGATGAATTTGTTGTATTTTTATCCACTGCAGAGCAACTGCAGATCCATTGATGTTAGTTCTTTGCCTTAGAGTTGCCTCTCCATTGTCTTGGAATCATTAGGCAATGAATCTCAGTCCTGAAAAAAGGAAAAGAGAAATGCATGTTGTTAGAACAATAGAAGGATGCTGTGATGTGGTTGTGGTGTGATACCTAATATGCCTGGAAACACAGATTACTTCAGTATTGGATCTTTCATAGATTCACGTGCTTAAATCGTCCCCCGTCGTCGAAGTGGGAGTCCCGCTGTACCATTAGAAAGCAGTGAAATGTTAAACATAGCCTGGAAAGGCTATAAAACCTTCAGTTTAGCATCTGCAAAATGACATGCATGTCATTTTAAAAAAAGAGACTAAACTTTAAGGTTAAATCAATCTGGTTGTATCACCCTCTAGAACATGGGTACTCACAAACTTTCTCTCGGGGGCCAAATTTACAGTGTGGTTTGTGGCCGAGGGCTGCACCTGTGGCGGGGCTAGAGAAAAAAAACTGTGACCATGAGGTCGAACACAGGCCCCTGCAGCGGACGCATTAGTCCACTGAGCCACCAGACCCAGCATACACACACATGCTGTTTGTCTCTATCTGTCTGTCTCTGTGTGTGTGTCTCTGTGTGTGTGTCTCTCTGTGTGTGTGTGTGTGTCTCTCTGTGTGTCTCTCTGTGTGTGTCTCTCTGTGTGTGTCTCTCTGTGTGTGTGTCTCTGTGTGTGTGTCTCTGTGTGTGTGTCTCTGTGTGTGTGTCTCTGTGTGTGTGTCACTGTGTGGGTGTCACTGTGTGTGTGTCTGTCTCTGTGTGCGTCTCTGTCTCTGTGTATGCATCTGTCTCTGTCTGTGTGTCCCTGTCTGTGTGTGTGTGTGTCTCTGTGTGTGTGTCTGTGTGCCTGTCTGTCTGTCTGTGTGTGTGTGTCTCTGTGTGTGTGTCTCTGTCTGTCTGTGTGTGTGTGTCTGTCTGTGTCTCTGTCTGTGTGTGTGCGCCTGTGTCTGTCTCTGTGTCTCTCTCTGTGTGTCTCTTTGTCTCTGTGTGTCTCTGTCTGTGTGTGTGTCTCTGTGTATGTGTCTCTGTGTGTCTTTCTGACTCTGTGTGTCTCTCTGACTCTGTGTGTGTCTGTCTCTCTGTGACTGTCTCTGTGTCTTTCTCTCTGACTCTGTGTGCGTCTCTCTGTGACTGTCTTTGTGTCTGTGTGTGTGTCTGTGTTTGCGTCTGTGTGTGTGTGTGTCTGTCTCTGTATGTGTGTCTCTCTGTCTCTGTGTCTCTCTGTCTCTGTGTGTGTGTCTGTCTGTGTGTGTGTCTCTGTCTGTGTCTCTCTGGGTGGAGTAGAGGCTGCGGGAGAAGAAGACCTAGAAGAGGACGTCGTTGGCAACACGAAACAGGAAGCTTCCCAAAAGGCCATTTAAAAGTCAGCTGTGAAAGCCCGTACAGCTGACTTTTAAAGGGCCTTTTAGGAAGCTTCCCGACTGTGCCATGTGTGAGGTCGCAGAGGCCGGCAGTAATCACAGAAGATGGCTGCAGGGGCATACTAGTGAATACGTATTTAATACGTATTCACTACCTGTGCTGCTGCGGTCACCTTCTGGGTTTACTGTTGGCCTCACTGGCAATGTAAAAACGGCATAGCAAGGTCCGCGGGCCGCCAATGAAGGCCTGCCGGGCCGGCGGCCCGCGGGCCGTACTATGAGTACCACGGCTCTAGAACATGTCGTGTGAGCGAGTCTCCACTGAGCTCTGCTCAGGTCAACTTTTTACCGTATTCAGAGAGAGTTATTTCTATATTCCTTATACTGCTAACTACCAGCTGCTTCAGATCAGACTATACAATGTCCGAGCAAGCAAAGAAAGGTCTTTTTAGACCTTGTGGGACCAGTGGCAAGAAAAGCCTTCATACGGAAGATCAGCACAAAGATTGCATCTACTGCCTCTATCCATCCCACAAAGTGAAGGATTGTAAGGTATTTCATACCTTTTCTTCTAAACCCCTAAAAGACAGAGAGGGGAGGTTACTGTTGTGGCTGCAAAAGCTCAAGTCTAAGAAGGACTATGTTTCAGAGGATGACAGTATGGATTCTTCCTCATCCTCCAGAAAAGTACATAAAAGGGAGAGGTCAGAAGGTTGGTCTCCTCATGAGTATCCCAGAAAATTTACTAAAAAGACCCACCATGGGTCTCAAGGAGCAAAGTCCTTCAGACAAATCTTATAGGGAACTTGGTCCCCTAGAAAAACATTCCAAAACACATAAAGGTTACGTTTTTTTTTCACAAAAGCCTAAAAACTCAAGGTCTGAGCCTTTTACACCTCCACCTCAGATATCCCACAAGTTCAAAAAACTGTTGTCCGCACTGTCCATGGAGAAATAGTCGGTGAGCCCATCACCATAGGTGAGGAAACCGTCTACTATGCCTTTGACGACAAACAGCTATGGTGGCGTAGTCAACGGTGATGGTGACCAGATCACCGTTGACGACGGCCACATCGTCGACTATACAGTCCACTGCGCCTATCCTGTCGACAGTCAAACTAGTCTCTGCCTCGTCATGACGACAATATCATCAAAGGCGTAATCAATCCCATCGGCAGTGCCACTAAAGCCGCCGTCGACATCCTCAAAGACGACATAGTCGAGGAGGGAAACATTTCAGGAAATGCCAAAAGAGATGCTAAAAACAACTTATATAATGCCAGAACATACATCACCCGGTAAGGTCTCATTCTTACCACCCAGTTATCTACTGGATGAGGACGATTCAAAAGATGATGGTCTGTTTGGGGTCGCACCCAGTCCTTCACTGCTGCATGTAACATACTAGCTTGACGATGATGAAGAGGAAGAAGGCTACTATGGCTATGAATATTATTCCCCTCAACAAGAGGGCTTACATTACCAAGAACAGTATCAACAACTGTGTCAGGAGGACGTGGTATGCGTACCAAAGGTATTTTTTCAGACTTCCAATTGATGCTGGCGGACTACCAAAGACGCTTTCCACCTACGACCTCTTCATCCAGGCTGGCAATTCTGCTTCCAAAGAATCCTCCAATGCAACCCTCTACTCCACAAACCCTGAGAAATTTGCCAGCAGCTGCCTCCGCAAGGCATACCCCACGGTTTACGAAGGTGCCTATGCACGATGCCTCGTCTTCAGTTGAGGGCGGGGAAAAGGGGGAACTTAGTGATGTCCACAATGAGTGGAATGATTACCTCATTCCAACACAATTATCCCCAACACCACCACCCAAGGATTCACCCCCTGAAGACATAGGAGGTTTCCATAATCTCCTGGAGAAAGCGGCAAAGAGGTTTGATCTTCCCATGACGACGAAGCAAACTGACTGCTTCCTATATGACTTCAAGGAATCTTTCAGGAAGAATGTCAGGGCTATACCCATCGTGGACTACATCTGGCAAAAGGGGCTAAAAAGCCATGAAAAACCCAGCCACAGTAGCTGCAGTATTGCCACACTTGGACAAAAAAATATAAAGGCCCTGAAGATTCCCACGCCTGCCTCGTCAGGCATCCAAAATCTGACTTTTTGATCTTTGATCACTCAGGCGTTGTTGTACAGTTTGTACCTCCTTTGGCAAACCTGTGCATACGTTGAAAAACAGAAACATCCGGAACCTTTTCTTTTGGATTCTCATGCATACTCAAAGTAGTACACAAGAAATACTCAGCAAGGCTTTACCATATTCATTGTAGCATAGTGATTCTTGCATAAAATAAGTGCACTGCGATTATGAGTAGAATTAAACAGATTAGCGTAATTAGCATTACAAGAACAGTGAAAAGGATGAACATTTCCACTATTGTCTTAAGACAGTGAATATATGCAGGCATATAAGTACTGTGTAATGTGTACTCCTACCAAGCGCTCCCTAACCTAGTCTTGCCTGGGGAGGGAGAGGCAATCATCTGCCAAATCATCCCTACCGGGTGGGCTAGTGTCATCAGGCTGTCCGTCTTGGTGTAGAGCTGGACATCCCTCGTGTTGGTACGGAGGAATCAGCTGAGCAGGAATCTCGACATGTGGTAACCCCGCAGTGTCAACTGAGTGCTCCTCTGCCTAAACAAGGAAGTGGTTGTGTATTTATATCAATAGAACCCATGTGGCCATGTTGCATCCCCTGTCAGGCCGTAATTGTTTATTATAGTTGGATAGCGTTGTCGCCTTTTAGACATTTTTTTTTTTGGTTTTAAAGTGTTTATTACAGTTTACACAATTTACACAGCTTTGTGCCTACAACCCTGGGGCCGGCAGCATGAAATATCACGATGTTGTATGTGAAAACACAGCTATTATGCCAACATCCCAGAGGCCCGGCAGCGATCTGGACCGCACCATTCACAGTGCAGTAGATTGTGTGTGGCTGAATGAGCGCCTTATTGTTTAACAAACCCGTAAACCCCAACCAAATAACATTGAACCCCCCCCCTTCCCGCCTGTCATTTCCACCAGCCGTCAAAATTGTACCTTCACACCTGCTAACAAAGCGTTGGTTCGTGTGACATGCCTCTGTCGCTACTTATCCCGAAGCCCGTCAACAACAGACAGCCCACCATAGCTCTAACTATGTTCCGGACAGCATTTGACAGTTTCAGTTCCAGTCGATCCAATCTTTTACAGTTACTCTCGTGTCTCGTTGCCTCCCCGAAGGTCAGTCCCCCCTGCCGCCAACCAGCTCGCAAAGGGTGTCCATATGTCTATAGTTCTGGATCTGCTAGGCATAAGCTCCCAGTAGCAGGATAGTTGTTCCCTGCAATATGTGGCAGCCTTTAGCCAGTCCGCTACCGTAGGTGGATATGATTTCTTCCAGTGTATGGCCACCTGGCGCTTTGCCAACAGTAGCAACATTGCCGTAAGTTTGCGGGAACCCCTTGGGACTTTTAAGACAAAACCCAACAACGCCACCAATGGTGTGACCCGCAATTGAATGCCGACAATGTGGCTAATGTGCAAAAAGACCTCCGACCAGAATTGTGCTATAAGTCTGCAGTTCCATGCCAGGTGTGTGAACGTGGCGTCTTGAGCACCACATCTCCAGCATCTCGTGTCTGGGTGTAGTCCCATTCGGTGTAACTGGGGTGGGGTACGATACACTCTGTGCACAAAGTTGAAGTGTATGAGCCTCAGTCTATAATTTGGCGAGAGATGCTCTAGTTGGGAACAGCAGAATTGCCACTGCTTGTCTGTGATAGTTATGTCAGTTTCCCTTTCCCAATCCTCTCTGATTGTGGGAAGGACGACAGGGGAGTCCCTCTGGGTTATGCTATAAATGCGTGTAATCAGTTTGCGGGGAGATGGATTTGACAATACATTTTCCAATGCTGACAATGTGGGAGGCTCCTGCGGGAAGTCCAGATATCTAGCCCTACATGCCGCTCTAAGTTGATAATATAATAACATGTCCAATGCCGTGGGTGCCTGCGATTTACACATCTGCTGAAGTGTCATGAAAGTGGCCTCTGGGAATAGATCACTGCCCTTCACCAAGTCGTGTGCCTTTGCCCTCAGTGAGGTGGCTTTGTCCGTCAGTGGCTCCAGTAATGGATTTCCCCCCAATGGCATGGACGGTGCATAAAGTTCTTTGTGGCCCGCCCTCTTTGCAATTCCCTTCCAAGCCCAGCGTGTCGTTTCCACAGTGTCTATCTCTAAGTGGGGCCGTTTGTACGGTTTGTATATTGCTACGTTTAGTGGGATAGGAGCGACACGATCCAATTCTATTGCCACATGGGGCTGGAACTTAGTTGGGTGGTGCCAGAAGTACAGGTATTGAGCCTGCGCGCTGTATGCGTAGAGTTCGAAATCCGGAGCGCCCAAACCACCCTCTGCAAATGGCAGTGTCAGCAGGTTCCATGAAACCCGGGGTTGTTTACCCGCCCAGACTAATTCGAGGACGACAGAGCGAAGCCGTTTAAAAAAGTGAGTGTTCAGTGGCATAGGGATGTTGACGAACAAATATAGTAGTTTTGGTAGTATCACCATTTTTGTAATCGCTATACGCCCTATTAAGGATAGCGGCAGTTGTTTCCATCTTTGTAATTTACTTTCTATCCATTCAATCACTCTCCCATAGTTGGCTAACCATATGTCCTGTAGTGACCTGCTAACCCCGATACCCAGGAATTTTATAGCACCCTCTGCCCACTGAATCGGAAACTCTGTGTCGAACGGTATGGTATCATCCGTGAGTGGTAATAACACTGATTTGGCCCAGTTGATCTGTATACCTGTCAGCCCTCCGTATCTAATCAGCTCCCTCATAACCATGTCAAGGTTGTCCCTAGGGTTCACTAGATATATTGTCATATCATCAGCATACATTGGTATCAGGAGGCCTCTAGAGGTAAATCCTATTCTCCTCTGTGTGTGGTGTTGACGTAGTCTTGCCGCCAACGGTTCAGTGGCTATAGCAAACAACAATGGCGATAGGGGGCAGCCCTGTCGCGTCCCCCTCGTGATTCCAAAAGGCTCTGACACCTGTCCATTCACCCTGACTCTCGCCATCGGCTCCGTGTATATTATTTGCATCTGTTTGATGAATATAGGGCTAAGACCCATTCGGGACAGTAGTGTAAATAGAAATTTCCATTCTAACAAATCAAATGCTTTTGTAGCGTCACGTAACGCAGCTATTGCCTGTACATGGGGGGCCAAATAATGTAGGAGTCCAAATATTGTTCTCAGATTGTGGGCAGTGGAACGACCCGGTATAAACCCAGATTGGTCTGGTAGCGAGATCTGCGGTAGCATTGGTTGCACTCTGTTAGATATCAATTTGGCATAGATCTTGGCATCCAAATTGATCAGGGACAGTGGGCGATAAGAATCCGGTTTTGTGGGATCTTTGTCAGGTTTCAATAAGGTAATTATAATGGCCTCACGTAAGGTGGGGGGTAGGATGCCCGTTTCCCCAGCCTCCAGATAGACCTGCAGCAACCGGGGGGCAAGAATGTCTACATATTCTTTATAAAAGGCAGCGTTCAGTCCGTCCGCACCCGGGGCCTTGTCCGCCGGCATACTATTTATTACTTGCCTGACATCATCTACCGTAATTGGCAATTCCATATACTCACGAGCTCCGCTATTGAACCATGCTAATGCGACTGTGTCTAGGTAGTCAGTTATGTCTGCCTGAGATGAGTTAGTCTGAGATGTATAAAGCTGTTGATAAAATTGGGTCATCGTATTTAGGATGTCCGGCGGTGTTCTAGCCACCTCCCCTTCGTCTGTGTGTAGTTCAGTGATGTAATCAATTCCCCTCGGGGCTCTGAGTAGGCCAGCCAGTGTTTTCCCGGCCCGCTCCCCTTCCCCATAGCGTCTCGCCTGTGCGTATTTATGCAGAAACTTCGTTTCCCTCTCCGCCTCCTGTTGGAATTCTGTCAGTGTGGTCCTGAGTTGAGCTTTAGTGCCAGGGGTAGGATTTGTCAGGAGCGATTGTTCTAGTTTCCCAATGTCACTCTCTAGCCTATGTAGTGTGTTTCGAACGTCTCTGAGGACCCCAGTTTTAAGCGCTATACAATTTCCCCTCGTGACCACCTTGAATGCTTCCCAAAGTGTACCCGGTGAATCCACCGGTCCCTCGTTTAATGCGAAATATTCAACAATTTTTTTGCGAAGTTCTTCCCGGAACACCTGATCCAATAATGCACCGGATGGGAATCTCCATGTGAATGGTTGTTTGTAAGGTGCGGGAATTTGTAGCTTAATTTGTGTAGGTGCATGATCAGAAAACGTGCGTGGGTGATGCCTAGCTTCCATAACCCAGGCGTGCATGTCCTTGGACACCAACCAGTAGTCTAATTTAGACCAGGCGTTCCAATGATGTCACACACGTGCCCTCCCTAGCCATTGGGTGTAATGTTCTCCAGGTATCTACCAAGTGAAGGTCCTCAATAATGCCTGACAACATCCCTGCTGCCCTCGGGTGATGTTCACGAGACGCTCCCTGTCTGTCTGCTGCTGTCGAGAGTATAACATTAAAATCGCCCCCCCACATTATCGCCATGCCATCCAGTGTCTGTATTTTTTGCCAAATGTGCTGAAAAAAGTCTGGGCTGTCAGTGTTCGGGCCATAGGTGTTGATTAGCACCACTGGGGAGCCATATAGAGCGCCTTGTAATATTATATATCGTCCTTCCCTATCTGTTGTCGTATGGTGTGTTTTCCATTGCAATCCCTTACGTATTAATATTGCGACACCCCTAGAGTAGTTCGAGTAACCAGCTTCCACTATCTCCCCCCATCTATTGTTTCTGAGAGCCCCCGTAGCTGCGGCTGTCAGGTGCGTTTCTTGTAGGAGACAAATGTCCACACCATGTCTTGAAAGGTAAGAGTGGATCAGCCTGGTCTTTCTACGATCATTTAAGCCTCTAACATTCCATGAAAGACATGTAAGGGCATTCACCGTGGTGGCGTATGAGAACTATATCCTTGGGACACGGGTCCGTCAGAAACTCCCGGTATGCATACTAATGTCTGTGGAAGGACTCTGTAGCTCGTGAGGCCAGTTAACACAATGTAGTGGTTTAGTGAGGTTAAGCAGATGTTCAACCAGCTGTGCTGCAGCTTATATCTCGACAGTCTCATGTCTCTTGATACAAATAATGACAGGTCTACGCAACAGAACTTGTCCCCCCCCCCCCACACCAACCCCCCAATCAGGTTGTGTCGTCCCCTTCCCCATTAACTGTAAACGAACCGTCCACAGTAGTGAACGTAAGGGAGTCATCCCATGGGGGCACGTGGGGCCGCCTGCAATACTCCCCTGCACTTTTTTGCAGGGTGGCCGAGTACACAACATGCTATTGTGACCCCCGGAACCACTCTATACCTTACAACAGTAATTACTGTGAAGCATAACTTATTGTCAGACACTTGAGCAACTAGCTTACACATGTGTATTCAGTTTACCGACTGCAGTAATTGTCCAGCAGTCCGAATTATCACATTGGAGTAAAAGGTGACACTTATCTGTGCATCCAGCGTGTGGGTTCTGTTATATCAGTCATTATCGCTCAGATTGTTCTCGATCTGCGAGTCGCCGGTTGCCGCTCGTTGTTTTTGCTCTTTTGCCATTTGTTTCGCATAAGTCAAGGCAGCCTTAGCGTCCGTGAAGAATGTGGGCTTGCCATGTCCTTGTATCCGTAGCTTCGTGGGGTATATTAAAGCGTACTTCGTGCCTAATTGTTGAAAGATTTTCTTCGCAGGTAGAAACTCCCTACGGGCCGCCTGTACTTGTAATGTGAAATCCGGATACATTGCGATGTTATTCCCTTTATACTGTAGATCTCCTTTCTCTCTCGCTGACCTGAGTATCGTGTCCCGATCTCTATAATTTAAAACTCTCGCCAGTATCGGTCGTGCTGGTGCGCCTGGACGCGGCCTGGGTCCCAATGTTCGATGTGCACGTTCAATTAAAAACATGGCGGATAGATCGGGTCCGAAAAGGTCTGTCATCATCGTCTCGACTTACTTCTCCATGTTTTGAATGTCCGTCGATTCAGCTACTCCCGTGATTCTTATGTTATTTCTCCTTAACCTAGCTTCCAAATCCTCATTCTTCTGTTTTATGGAGTATAGCACTCCGTCAATTACCCGCAGTTTCTTGTCCATGTCAGTCTGTCCTTCCTCCGTCTCAGTTACTCTTGTTTCCAGCACACTCAGGCGGCCTTCCTGTTTTTCAACTCGTTGCGTTATCCTGTCCATTCTTTCTGCAAGTGAGTCCATTTTTGAGTCTATTCCTTGAAGGCTCGTCTTCAGATCTTTAAACATTGTGCGAATATCTTCCTCAGGCGGGTGGCTTGCGGCTCCATCATCAGCCGGATCTGGATGGCCAGTGTCACTATCAGTCGCTTTGTTATTCCGCTTGTCGAATGTTATCTTGGGTTGGCGATTGTCCGGTTTCCCCATTGTGGCGAGCTTTGCCCTCTTTGATGTAGTACGCGTAATGGACGACTCGGTCTGCTGTCCTTAGCACCCGTGCCAGGTGCCCTGCCAGGCTCACCACCTTGCTTAACACCACCGACCAGGGACTCACTGCTATCTTCCTCTCCGCCGTACCCAGGCCAGGTTACTTTGAAGTACTTGAGTGCGGTGACACCTTTTCACCTCCGTATCGTCGACTCACCCCCGTCTTCTATGCCCAAAAAATGGGGTCTCCGGGGGTTGCACCGCTCACTGCGTAGCACAGTCAGCCGCTCCCTTTTGCCAATGTTGTTCCTTCTCCACCAGTGGACCTGGATCCCCAGAACCAACCGCGCAGTTGTTTTATCGACACTAATCCCACGCGGCCGTGACCGCAATGCCGCACAGTACGTCGCCTCAGTGTTCACCTTATCAGCTATCTGCCGGGATTATTGTAACGCGCACTTTGTCATAGCCCCACTGACAAACGCCTTGCAATGTGCATGGGACCTTAAGCGTTTAAGGGAAAAGAAGCAGTTCCCCCCGGTTCGCGGCGTATGCCTCTCACAATCACCACATGTCTCAATAATCCAGCCACTACTCCAGTCTCGTGGCGGCTTCCCTCCATGCTACCAAGGATCACCCCAGCTGTTGCTCCTGGCCGTTTGCTTTGTCCAATATTGCCCTGCGTATATCGGCAGCATCTGCGGTGAGAGCGAGTCCTGCGGCAGCCGGGCTCGCAGCCCGAGGCCGCGCTCAACAAAATGGCGGCGTCTCAGTCGGACGTCCACTCACTCCCCCGTGCAGCTTCGGGGCCCGGAACGTCTCTCTCTGCTCCCTCGCACAATGCCACGACCACAATCCATGCACTGGGTGCCTCCGCCGTCCAATCCTGCTCAATGGGCACAACCCGGAGTCTCCGGCACCGCCCCAGTCAATAATGGCGCCCGCTAGAGCCGCCCGTCCTCATGCACTTTCAATCCCCGGCCGAGTTATCATGCGCCCCATGTGTGTAGGGTCCGCCACTTTCGCCCCTAGACTCACGGTTTCCAGTGCTAGGGTAGGGCTCCAATGCTCCGCATGCAGTCCCGGCCGATACAATCAGTGCCGATGTCACTTCCCCAGTTACCGCTCTCCGCTCACAGGGGTGCCACCTACGCGATGTCCCGGCTTGTGCGTGGCTGACTCTCGGGCAGGCCGCTTCTCGCTGCGTTTCTCGTGCCTGCAAACAGCTACATTCCGGCCCGACAATTCGTGCTTTCTCACTTTGTCTGTTCCTAGGGCATATTTCTTCGAGTGGCTCTCAGTTACACGCAGCATAAACGGATTTTTGTCGGATTAATAGACTCGGCCGGCGGAGCCGCTCTAATGTGCGGCCATCTCGCTGCACAGCGAAGCCACGCCCCCGTCGCCTTTTTGACATTAACATAAATAACATTTGTGCAGTAAACTTTATCCCTTGTACTGAATGTTCTAGGTGTCATGATAGTGTGCCTATGAAGTTGAAATGTAAGCACTGCAGATTCAGAGAATTTTATCCTGCATGGTCACGCACGGGAATGTATGTCAAAAGTCACTGTGTGTAAAAGAGAAGGCAGCTTAAGAAACATGAGTATGTAAAATGGCTGCGTTTCTAACCAGGCCTATTCTGACCACTTGACAGCATCCCGGGCTGTTCCAAAAACCCGTCTGCGCCAATCTTTGCGCCCCCTGATAAGGAAGCTAGGCGCCTTGACAACATTGGTAAATGCTTCTCATCAATGTCCGCACTCATGGTGCGAGCAGCAAACACTTTGGCAGTGCTCGGAAGATATGACCGCCAAATGTGGCTGGACATTGCACCATATCTTGACCGTCTCCCTGACAATGTAAAGGCCAAAGTCAAAAAGATCTTACAGGAGTGAGAATGCGGCTCTCCCGAAAAAATCGACAGTGCCATGGACATTGCGTCCACAGGTTTTTGGCAACTGGCATGCTCAGCAGTCCTACGAAGGAAGTGCTGGTTGAAGGCCACCTCCTTCAGACGAGAGATGCAAAGTCAGATCCTAGAACTCCCATATGATGGCGAAGCCCTCTTTGGGAAACATGACGATGCCCTCCAATCAATTAAAACAGACACCAATACCATCAAATCATTAGGTACTCTGCAGTATCATAAAATAGCTTTTCGTGGCGCACAAGTGAGAGGGCAATTCTCCTACAGAGGAGGCTTCCAACAATACAGGTACCCATTGTACCAAGCTGGGTCACAACAGTTTTGCTCGCAGTACCAGCAGCGACAGCCCCCTCAGGCAGCCTACCATAGCAAACCCAGAGAGGAAACTTGGGTCGACAGAGAAAAGACACAGGATGTCTACAGTGATGAACTTCAGGCAACGGCTACACCCCCGTATTGCATCATGCCTTGGAGGAAAAATAACCAATCACCTGCATGAATGTAGGAAAATAACAGACCAATGGGTGTTGGATCTCATTCAATTTGGCCACACGCTGGAATTCATTCAAAAACCGCCTCCGACCCCGCCCTAGAAGTCCCCGCAAAAACATCTGCATCTTCTCAGATTAGAAGTCTAGACCATGCTCAGCAATGGGGCCATAGAATGAGCCCTGGAAACCAGAGGGGAAAAAGTTTTCTACTCCTGTTTCTTCTTAGTCCAGAAGAAGTCAGGGGAATGGAGACCTATCCTGGATTTGACAAAACTCATGAAATATCTCAGGAAGCAGACATTCCGCATGGTCACACTCCAGGATATCCTACAGCTTCTAAACCAGGCAGATTATATGACAACATTAGATTTCCAGGATGCATAGTTTCATGTCCCAATTCTTGTCTTCGCATCTGACTAAGCATTAAGTCAGTAGCTTCCACTCCTACCTCCCCTTTTGTCCAATCACTTGAGGAACTGCATACTCTCTTTTCTCACCAATTCAATGCACGCCATCGAAAATATTTAAGATTCACAGTAGCCAGCAGCCGTTATCAGTTCAGAGTGCTCCCATTCGGCCTGAAATCCGTCCCTCGCCATTTCACAAAGTGCCTGGCACCAGTAGCGGCATCCCTAAGGCAAGAAATACACAAAGTTTTACCGTACCATGACGACTGGCTAGTCAAGCCACCTTCCCACCAGTCCGCGCAGAGGTCATCCAACGGCAGTCTATGCCTTTTCAGTAAATTGGGCCTTACGCTGAATCCACAAAAGTCAACCCTTCAGCCATCCAAGGGGATAACGTTCTTTGGGGCTACACTGGATACAGTGCTGAACAAAGCATTCCCCACACCAGGAAGACGGACAAGATTGCTCTCTTGTCACATGTAGTGCAAAGAAAAAAGTCACTTTCTGAATGCCTCTATCAATTCCTGCTAGGGATGAGGTCCTTTTGCATTCCCTTGGTTCCGTTCTGCCGCCTGCGAATGCGACAGTTGCAAGAGGAGCTGTACAGGCAGTGGAATCAAAACACAAGGCTCTTTTGACAATACCATCCATGTCATTTCAGGAATGCGCATAGCTCTGTCTTGGTGGACTCAGGAGGCAAATCTTTCCTTAGACCTGTCAAACATACCCCTAAGCTTCCCAGTTGGTCATCACCACAGACGCTTCCTTAGAGGGCTGGGGATCTCATCTGCAGGACCTCCAAGTCACCGGCAAATGGGAGCCATCTCAGATGCTTCTTCACATTAACCTGCTAGAACTCAAGGCAGTACATCTAGTCTTACAAGCCCTCCTTCCCAGGATGAGAAAATCTGCAGTGCTCATCCTCGCATACAACACCACGACCATTTACTATATCAACAAACAAGGTAGCATGAGGTCTCAAACGCGCTGTCCCAAGAGGTGCAGAGAAACTGATAGTGGACGGTCCGTCACTAGGTGAATCTGAAGGCGCAGAACATGTGCCTGGAAAGCAGAATGCCATAGACACTCGAAGCAGGATGAGAAATACTTGCCACGAATGGGAGATGAATCGCTATATCCAAGAGGAAATCTTTCATCAATGGGGCAGACCAAATCTGGACCTGTTCGCAACATCCCAGAACCGGAAATGCTGGTTCTACGCAAGCTTACATCCACAACTGGGGTCGTGGGGCAATGCGTTTCCGATCGCACAGACCGGAATCTTTGTCTACGCTTTTCTTCCTACTCCTCTCCTCACAAGGGTTCTCATGAAGATGAAGGCAGAACCTTGCAGGCTCATTCTCATCGCCCTGTGGTGGCCACTGCAACATTAGTTCATGGAGTTACTTCTCCTATGAGAGAGACACCACAACCAACTTCAAACACTTTTGTCCGTACTGACCATGAGCCAGAGCCAAGTACTTCACCTGGATCAGATATCCTTACACTTGTCGGCCTGGCTCTTGTATTTAATTAATATGCGTATCTGAACCTCCCAGGAGAATGCAGGGATATTTTAGCCAAGACTCATTCAGATAGTACAAACAAGACTTGCAGCCTTAAATGAAAGCAGTTTTGCATCTGTTGTTAGCAGTTCAATGTGCACCAAGTATCATCTACGCCGGAAGAAATCCTTCCTTAGTTACTATATCTAGCACAACCAGGTTTGCTCTTGCTTCCATTAAGGTTAACCTAGCGACCATATTCCGCTTCTGAAGATCAGCGACATCACTTTTGTTGTGGTCTAGCAGACTCATCAAACAATTTCTCAAGGGTTTATTCAGGGTCTTCCTGCCAGTGAGGCGTCCTCTCACACTCTGGCAATTGAGCATTGTGCTTTCCCAACTAACGAAAAGGCTATTCGAGCCTATCCACAAAGCGGACCATACATTTCTGTCATGGAAAATGGTGCTCCTGTTGGCACTCACCTCAGCAACACAGGTTGATGAAATACAGGCTTTCACCATTCAAGAATCTTTTCTACAATTCAGGAATGATAGGGTGGTTCTGCGAACAAATCTAAAATGTATTCCAAAAGTCCCATTGGAATTCCACTTAAATGAACCGATAATTCTAAAGACTTTTTCCCAGATCCCAAGACAGCAGCAGAAAGGGCATTGCATTCCATGGTTGTCTAGAGATGTCTCACATTTTACCTTGACAAAACTAAACACTTCCGTAAATCCAGTCTGTTATTAGTAGCATACAGAGCTCCTAGAAATCGTTATCCACTCTCGAAACAGAGTATCCCACGATGGATAACCAATGCCATACAATTTTGTCATCAGAAAGCTGGCACGCCTCTGCAAACAATGGTGCGAGCTCATTCAACCCGAAGTGTATTGATTTCGACAGTGCTGTTTGCAGGTGTGTCTTTCCAAGATATCTGCAGAGCAGCAACCTGGAAGAACAGGCACACCTTTACGCAGCACTACTGCTTGGATTCCGCAGTCCACAGAGATGCGGCAGTGGGCCAGGCGGTATTACGGCGTTTTTTCCAGTAAAGGTGAGCAATTGCGGTAAGTCATACCCACCATCCTCTAATGGGTTTCGCAGTTTACATTTTTTAAAATATGTATTTGTATAGATGTATAGCAATACGTACAAATTTATTCTGATGTTCATACAATAAATGTGTTAATCAACTGCTATTTAATCTGATACAAGCTTGCAAATCTATAAAAAGATCAAATACTGGAGTAAGAAAATAAGTTACTTACTTGTAACTGTAGTTCTCTAGTATTGGTATATTTCATAGATTCACATGTGGCCCAACCTCCTCCCCTGAGAAGCTCACCTTCTCTTAGATATTGTACTTATTCACACTTGTGCTCTGAAAATTGGAGAGACAGAAGCCTCTGAGAGGAGTGTTCTAGAAGGGGACACAACCTGATTGGTTGAACCTTAAAATGTTCTCTTTTTTAAAAATGACACAGATGTGTTACTAAAGTGAAGGTTTTATGGCATTTCCAGGCTATGTTTAACATTACACTGCTTTCTAATGGGACTCCTACTTCGACAATGGGGAATGATTTAAGCATGTGAATCTATGAAAGATACCATCACTAGAGAACTACGGGTAAGTAACTTATTTTCTTACTGTACATCAACTCCTTGTATACTTGCCACTCGCCCAAAGCTGCAACGCAAATTTCTTGTTGGATGCAAAACCCTCCCAAGAGCTGAAGGACATATCATGCGTCAATGCCTCCATCATTCTTCGGACCTTCATTCAAAGAAATTTCATCAAATATAGCCTTCCTAGTAACCACTATATTAGGTAGAGGCTGTTGAGATTCAGACCCTTTGTACCGATTACCTATATAAAACGAATCATTGTAAGGCTTGGTGAGAAGTCATTACTGTTTTTTTTTTTTTAATTTGTTGTTGTTTTTACCAAAGTTATTTCAGATTTTTATATAAATGTTGACCTAGTTCTTTGCGGTGGAGTGAACACTTCAGTGGAGTGCAACAAAGGCTCTGAGATATTACTGGGGTAACTAAAGACCTGTATCTGGTCCTGAATTTAAAGAAAAATAATCTCTGGTCCTAAAAGCTAATTCAGATTTCTTCATGAATCAGACTATCTTTGCTTACCTTTTTATTCTCCAGATCATTTCTCATTGAAAGAAAAAGTTCTTCAAACATTCAACTTTGAGTGCTGAGGCAATATTTAGACTAAGAAAAAGTAATTAGTGAAATATGCTATTTATAAGTAATGCTATTTATAAGTAGAGTGCGGTCCACAGATAGGTGGTAGCTTATGACCGCGTGGATTGTTTCCTCGATAATTCTGTTATCAAACCGCAAATGAGTCAAAGTTGGGACCTAGAGTTCATTTATCCTGTTGGAATTCTAAAACATAATAGAAATAGATTCAATACTTTGTTGAGAGCTCATAATTTAGTCTGTTTAGCCCGAAATACGAACTCCCCTTATCAGTTTAGAAACAAGAAGGTGCTCCTTGAACTTAACATTATTCACAGGAGCATGACTGACCAAAATAGCAAATCTGAAAGTGTTGATCTTGCCAGTTCCAAAAGAAAATTCTCAATGTGGGCAGTTTCTGCCATCAGATGATACAAGACCTGTTCCATAAAAGGTGACCAGTGTCCCCAGGCTGATATGTACCTTTAAATTGTGCCCTCTGCCCATGCTTTCTGTAAAAGAGATGCAGCCTGGATTGAAAGATCTGAGATTTCCCAACATCATCTGTACTCCTTCGTGCCATCAGCTGCAACCATTCAAGAACTTCAAACCATACTTGCGACATTCATGTTGGCGTGCTCTATAACATGTCTGCTATCCGTCTCTGCGCTTGAGTTGTCACCCTTCTGATAATGGAGAGCATTGAAAGACATAACTCTACTGCATCTGTTCCTACAAGAATGCATCCACTGGCGCTACTCCTGTGTTCGGTAATAGCCGAAATACATTGCGATCTGAAACATTGTTTGTGACTAGGCCTGTTGAGCATGCACCCCACCTGCCCATCAGCCTCCTGATGATCCCTGGGGTCCAACTTACAATTGCTTGTGCCCTGATTCTGTCTGGATTGCCAGTCTGCCACCAAATTATGGTTCCGTAGGAGATATTCCGCTGTCACAGAAATGTGATTGTATAGGCGGAAGTGCCAAAAATACCTGGCCAACTCTGCTGATGCTCTGTACAGAGTTGAAATCCCCTTTCCCCCAGATGATTTATAAAATTACTGCAGCATATTATCGATCTTCAAGAGTACGCATCATGTGAACTTGTCCTTGGCCCTGTACTGCAAAGGAGCCTAACAAGAGCTCCAGGCAATTGAGATGAAGATTAAAGTCTTCTGACTTCTTCCCTCCCATAGCTACAGTTCCACATTTGGCCCCTAAGACAAGGTGGCTGGCATCAAACTTTATCACCAAATCGGGTTTTTCAGGTCACCATGTGATCCACCCAACACGTAATAGCTGGCCTGGCCTCCTTGCTGAGTGCCTTGTCTGTGTGTGAAACCCTTCCTTGTGCGATAGGCCTTGAGTAGTCTCCTGGGAAGAGGAAAGGAGACCCATGATCTTTCTTCTTGTTAAATGGGGCAATAAAATACTATCCCTAATCATGTCTGCCTCAGTAACCCCTGGATAGCAGGAAAGACTCAGTGTAGCTGCCACCTAGTAGACGATAAATCCCCAAAATACCGTCTTCTGCTGGAGAATCAGTCTAAACTTGTCTCCATGGATGATTATTTTGAGATCCTAGAGTAGCTCAGCTGCCAGGGAGCAGTGGCTACTCAAACACTGACGGCACTGATCCATTAGCAGAATATCCTCTAGATAGACAATCACCCTTGCCTCCAGGACCTTAGGGATTCCTTGCCCATGGTTAAAGGACCGTAGGACAAAGGGCAGTCTGGAAAAAAAAAAAGTGTGACCTCAAGGACCTCCAGTAGGGATGAAGATGGTCACCATCAGATAAGGACCCTTTAAGTTTAGGGGTGAAGATGGGCACCATCAGTTAAGCCCCTTTTAGGTTTAGGGGTACCATCCTGATGGCATCCTGGAGAAGATTAGATCCTTCTATCTTGAAGTGGTCATATACAAGCCATTCATTGAATTCTTGCATTTGTATCACAAGGCTGTCCTTTTTCCTTTTTACATACCACAAATAGATTTCTCAGAAAACCCTTTCAGTGGAGATCAGATGGTGCTTTTGCATTCCAGGCATCCACCTCTTGGCAAATCAGACTATACTATGCTGAAATAGAAAGGATTTGGGGCGGCATTGTTTGTGTTTAGAGTTCTGTGGAACACCTTGAAAACACTTACCACTCAAACGCACCCCAGTGTTCTGTCGCAATTCCCCATTTGTAAAGGAATTGTGCCCCCCCTACTATCTTTTACTTTGTGAGGGTAGGGAGATAAAGTGATAATCCTTACCTGAGAAGCCTCCTGGTTTGTTGTCTGCATCCTTGAAACCTCATTGAAAGCTGCAGCCTCAGCTAATGCCTCTTTAGGGGAAGAAGCCCTTGTAAGACTTATCCTATTGCTACTGTCTGTTTTCCGTAAACCCTTTGCCTCTCTGAGGGCCGTGTTCTGAGAAACAGCTAACCAAAAATAGCCTGCATCAGCTAGGTAAAGAGACGTTTGACGGAGACTTGGGCTTTAGCTAGATTGGTGAATTTGGAAATTAACTTTCTTAATTCCTTGAGAAAGGGTTTCCCAAAAGGCCCTGCACCCTCCAAGCTACTGGACCTGCCTATTATTTTTGAGGATTTTTGCAAGGTCTCCTCATTTGAAGCCTTTTTAATATGAAGCAAATCTCTTCCTCTCTGTTGAATTTACATTGGCATTCCCTAAAAAACTATGGCCTATTGGTGTCAATCTTGGGGATAAGATTCCCTGATTCCTTGGCCTGCTCTACCATGTCAAGGATCTTAGAGGGCCAGAGATGTTTAGACGTTTATCTCGATCGAATCTCAAAGTTCTTTCAAAGTCCTTTTTCAGATATTTTATGAAATTGTCCAAAAACAAAATCACCCTCTTGTCTGTTTCTGGGGTAGGGCCTCTGTGACCAATCAGGGGTAGGGTGTGCTCTGTTAGAGGTGGCACCTGTAGAGAAATCTGATACGGGCACCGGTAGCCCCCCCGAGCAGGGGATGGATTATATATATATATATATATATATATATATATATATATATATATATATATTTGTGTGAGCAAGGCAGGAAGTGCCGAAACGGGTTACAGCGGAAATACAATAAACCAGAAACTTATCGTTTGAACTAGCCCCTGTGTCGGTGTCCGTTTCTTGATCGAAGAAGTTGGAATTGAGATGTGTATATATATATATATATGTGTGAACAAGGCCATTGTACTGGCCGAAACGCGTCATGGCAGGCAGCAGTGAGAAATAAAATAATACCTTCATTGCCACCACAAGAGGAGTTCGCCTGTTCCTTCTCGCCATCCTGGAGGTTTAGGAACGCTTGATATCTACGACATATATATATATATATACACATCAACTGCGTGGTCGTCTTCCACAACCCGTTGTACGGCAGCACAAAGTCCTTGAACACTGTCACTTGTAAGTTGTATACTTTTTTTTCTTTTTTTTTTCCAATCCGTCACCAGTCATACGTTTCCAATGGGTAACAATGATTTTTTAAAGTGCATTATAAATAGCAAACTACATCAATCTTCCAGGCCAACGTGTTTCTGCTACCGCCTGCTACTGGGCCTATTGTTACACCACAGTGACTCCTACTTCTTCCTCATCTAATGTCCTTCTATTATTGTCATGCCCAGTTAACCACTAGTGCACTACCTTTATTCCTCTTGTGCCTCAATCTAACCTCCATTTTCCATGATGCATGCAACTATTTGTTCCTTTATCCCCGAATTCTTCAGATCTTATTATTTCACAAGTTCTTTCAGATTATATTCTGTCAAACCAACAGTATATGATCCCCAAGTAGGAATTATGACCCTATGCACTCTCTTATTTCAGGCTTTAATTCAATGTTACTGTTGTTCTCTTACCATTCAATGCCTATTACACACCTTCACTAATCCCCATATTGCACACATAATCAAATAAAGTGCTATTTTCAATTCCCAATATGGCACTTGACTTGCAATAAAGTGCCATTTATAAAGTGCTAATGCTTCAATTTGGGTTAAGGAGTTCTTCAAGTATGGAAACGGCTATTTATAAAGTGACTAGTGCTAAAGTGTCTAGGTGCCCTATCCTCTAATATTACATGATCTACTTTCTATGTATTATCTCAATTTTTTACTCTTCTACTTCCCAATTAATATATTGCACATAATGATTTTAGCCCCCATAAGGTGCTGATTGCAGCCCTATCCTTTCTTCTAATTTTTCTTAATTCTTCCTATTCAGTCAGTCTATTATACCAAATGACTTGATTCTTAGTAAAGTGCAGAATGCTTAAGATGTTCCTTTCATTCACTGATTTCTCCCAACCAAGATCATAAAACAGATAATTTAACCCTCAATAAAGTGCAAGTGCTATTCAAAAACAGTCATTTAACCCGTTGGTTAATCCCTCTAAAGAGTCTCCTTTCTAGACCACCTAAAACTACAAGAATTTTTTCTGGGACTTAAAGTACATCTCTTCTTGCAAAAATTCTGGTCATATAGGTTAGAATTTAAAATGATATATGTGTCCCTTTAAAAACCCATCTATTAAAAATTAATTAAATGGCATTCGTGAGCATAGGTATTAGCATTTCATATCAAATTTCCCAACATGTAGTCCATTTCCTCATCCTGGTTTCTACTCATTGTTGGAATTTCTTGATGTGAAATTTCCCAGGGGCACAGAGAGGGATCCATCTTTTGTGGGGGAATACAGTGATTCTTTAAAGATGGACATATAATTCTGCATCAATATTATGGCCCATCTCTGTGCCCATCAATATGATCAACTTGGTTGTATGATGGTAAAACGCATGCCTAAACCTCGCATGCCTGTGCCACGTGGTCTCTACCACAACCGCATCTTTAGCACATATGCCTTTACCACGCAATTTCGTGGTAAAGACATGATGGGTAAAGAGGCATGCGGTCTAAAGATCATACCCCTGCCTTGTAAACAGTCCCTTTTCTCTCTCTCTCCCCTGCCCCCTAAAAATTAAACCCACACTCTAAAAACTACCCAGATCCCAGCCCCTCCCACCCTGAGCCCTAAACTATCCCCTACATCCCTAAACTACCCTGACCCTGCCCTGTAAACTGTCCCTTTTCCCCTGAGCCCTAAAAATTAAGCCCACGCCCCAAAAACTACATTGACCCAGCCCCCCTGCCCTGAGCCCTAAAAACTATCCCCTACATCCCTGAACTACCCCGACCCTGCTCCCTGCCCTGTAAACTGTCCCTTTTCCTCCTGCCCTGAGCCCTAAAAATTAAACCCACACCCCGAAAACTACCCCGACCCAGCCCCCCTGAGCCCTAAAAACTATCCCCTACATCCCTAAACTACCCCGACCCTGCTCTCTGCCCTGACAACTGTCCCTTTTCCCCCCGCCCTTAGCCCTAAAAACTGTCCCCCACCCTAAAAACTACCCTGACCCCCTCCTTAGTCCTAAAACCTACCCTCACCCCGAAAAACTACCCCTCCACCCCCTAAGACCAACCCCTAGCCCCACTTACCTCACTGTGTCCTGTCCCGAGTATTCTGAGTCTTCCTCTTCCTGTCTTCCCCTTCCGCTCAGCAACTAGACAGCGCATTGCCTTAACCACGCATATGCGTTGTTAATGCACATGCGTGGTTAAGGCAAGCGTGGTACGGCTTGCGGGTAAACGGCACGTGTGGCTCAGCCTGCGTTGTTAAGGCCGTTTCCCGATCAACTTTCATTCTTCCGTCTCAATACCCTCTCCCTGTTCCCTCCTCTTGGATGTTTAGGTATATATTTCAATCCAAAAAAACCAAAACCTGCCAGGGAACGATTATGTTCTCTTTCAAAGTGATTGGCCATGGGATAACTCTTATCCCCATTTCTGATTGCTCGAACGTGCTGTAGGAGTCGTAGTTTCAA
This sequence comes from Calotriton arnoldi, assembly GCA_963921515.1. Taxonomy (NCBI): domain Eukaryota; kingdom Metazoa; phylum Chordata; class Amphibia; order Caudata; family Salamandridae; genus Calotriton; species Calotriton arnoldi. The sequence goes on along the minus strand of CAWUFW010001065.1, from coordinate 2,436,711 downwards.
TTTGTTAATAGTACTTCCCACATAATACTTATTGCAATTCCACTTCAAAGCATAGACCACGAATTCTGTTTTGTATTTTATTCTTTCTTGTATTATTCTTTGTTGTCCATCCAATGTTGGAAATATTTTGTGGTTCATTCCATACTGACATGCTCTGCATGATCCGCATGTCATAAAGCCCTTGGTACTATTTGTCAACCAATTACTTTCCCTGGCAGGTTCTAAATGCCTCCTCGTTAAAACGTCTCCAAGAGATTTTTTTGATTTTTTTATTAGAAGTTATTGTTGGATTTTGAGCCACCACATCTTTTAGTAGCTCTTCTTTCCGTAAAATATGGCAGTTCTTTTGTAAAATTTTCTTTATAGCTGGTTGTGCTGGATTACACTCTAAAAAGAGTCTCTTGGTCTTATCCTTGTTCTGTTGTTCATTGGATGAATATAGAACCAGTTCCCTTGTTTTATTTTTATATTTATATATATATCTATATAGATCTATAGATCTATATATCGATATAGATATCTCTCTCTCACTCTCTCTCTCGGCTGGAATCCATATATAACTTTTTATTTAGAAGAAAGCTGACTCATTTTGGTGGTTCCAATCTTCCATTCACACTATTAAACGCACACATTGAATAGATGTGAAGATGGGAGCCCTAGGGCTTGGCATAGTTACAGTGGAGCCGAAAATACCCAATAGTCGAAAATCGAAAAATCGGAAAGGAATGTGAGCAGGTTATCGGCTGAATCCAGGCCGGGTTTTTTCTTACTCCAGAATCCTAACAGAGTGAAACTGACACCTAATGGGAAGTCGGACGAAGAAACTTATGTTTAGACTGTTATATAAACTTCAATGAAAAGCATAGTAAACAAAGAATAATCAGACAAGTTTTGGATTTTGAATGAGAGATTCAGGAAAATAAAAGTCGATTTATCTCCATAAAATCCAGAGGAATCACTAAGAGTCTTATTGGTGTGTAAATGATGGCAGAAAGGCGTCCCATACGAGAGCTAAAAGCTAAGGAACTATTTGGAATTGGATCATATACTGAAAGTATTGAAAATACAAAAACGACAGAGATGACACATTTGAAGCTAGTTAAGGAACTAGAACAAACAACAAACACTGAGATTAATAAATGGTGGGAGATGACAACTTTAAAAAACTATTTGGAGTGTAAAAGGATACCAAGAGGACTACGAATTTATGTGCTACCCACCTTAAGTGATTTAGACTCAGATCTGTCCAAGCAATGGCAAGATAATACTACCAAATGCTCAAATAAACTCATGGAAACTTTGATTATACATGCTGAAAGGAAATTAACAAAAGCTGTTGAAAGGATTAAAGAACTTGAAGAAGCCCTGGAAAATGTTCAAGAGAAAGAAGAAATAAAAAATGCATTAAAATATATGGAAAAGAAGCTTGAGAAACATGAACAGGAGGTGGAACAGAAAAAAGCAAAGAAATGTAATTGTGACAAAAGAGATTATGCTGCAGGTAGAATTTACACCTTTGCGAAGTGATTTGATTATCTATATTTGAGACAAACTGCTGACACTAGGATCATAGGGGCAACATCAGCTGCATTCAGTGTGGAAGGTTCGGAGGTGTGCTTGGGGGAAGAAGAGCTTACAGCTACACGTCCCAGATTGGATTTTTCAGGGGAGATGAGATTATATCAAATGAACACCAGACAGAGGGGAAGAGGGAGAATGAACAAAGTACAAGAAGACATCGCAAAACAAGAAGATCAAAAGGCAGCAAAAAGAGGTCCGGGAACACAAAACAAAAAGAAGTAACAAATGTAGAAGAAAAGGAGAAGAATCTTGTCATCAATCTCTCCTCTAAATGTACTAATGAAAGAAAGAAGAAGAAAGAAAGAATAAGAAACCTATTTGAAAGCACAGGGTAATATTTATTTGTGGCTCCGTCCGTCACGATGCGAAATGGAGTCTTTGTAGTGCCACACTTTGGCATCTAGTAGGATGCAAAAAGAGCATTGCAAAAAACGTTCTCCTGGGTATGTTCTCAAGAGGAGGAATCTGCAGATAGAATATACACCAGAAAGAGTGTTACCGAAGGTAAGTAGGTAGTTCATGTTCACTATGGTTAAAAAAAAAAAAAAAACAGGAACAAAAGTGTAGCTCACACACCGATGAGAGGCTTTCCAGCCTTCCCATTTAAGGGTTTGGTGTGTTGGTAGCAGTCAGTCAGGCTAAGTGCCTGATCACTGAAGCATTTTCCTGAACAAGAAATCCAAAACTGGCTGTACCTACCCGGAAATTTCACAAACTGTGCTTCCAAGCTGTTTGGAATGAGATTATATCTCAGGAAAGTAAGTAGCCACTTAAAGCATGCAGACAAACTCCTCACAATGTTTTGGGCAGCCATTTACATAATGAAACTTACTTATTGCATGTAGAGGGGCTCTGAAATGCTGAAGGGGAGGTGAGCATGCTACGAGCTACAATTGTAAGCCACAACAGTGTGTAACTTGTAACATTATTCCAAGCAGTTGAGCAGTTGTAATCTTGAAACTGAGTATGTTACCATGTTGCGTATAGTAAGATATAGGATGGCTAAGAGTATTGGTATGCATTACGAGCTGGTAATTGTCCTCCCATGTTCTGGGATGGCTCTTTGTGCATAGGTGTTGGACAATCACCATGTATTGCCACTTTAAAAGTGCTCAGATTGAAGAAAATTAATACGTTTGTAACTGCACTTTCACAGTACAAAATCCCTCTATTTAAACACTTGTATGACGAAAGTGAAATATATGGAATTCTGTCAATTTGTATACTCAGGTGTACTCCTCTTCATTTTGTCTTTACAGCTGGGTACAGAATTTTGGTTCTGAAGGCCTCTCTAGCCTCTTAGAAATTTTGAAACGACTTCAGGAAGAGTCCAGCGTGTGAGTAACACAATAGTTACTTTAAGCAATGTTTTGTTAAGTGTATTGTAATTGATTAACAGGGTTGAATGGGAAGGTGAGTAGATGCAGAGAAAAATTCTAATTGGAAGATGCCGGGTTAGTGAGAAATCAGGACAAAGGCAAACGTTTGATTGTAATATATTTTTTTTATACATTTTGATCCAAAGAGGGTGAAACAGGTTTATAATAAAGCACATTTATCTAATTCATTAATCAAAAAAGGAACTGTAAATTTCATTGCTGTGTGTAGGTGTTTGTACCTGTCTTTTTAGGGTGAATAATGTGGTGCTTGCATCATTCAAAACCTCTTACCACAACATTTTGTTTGCCTGGAATTTAGTAATTAAGCCTTAACTTCCTTTAACTAATGTTAGCATTGTTTGAGTACTGTTCCTAAGGTCTTCTATTGTGCCTCTAAGTGATCAGTACAAGTGGAGTGTTATTTTAGTGTCCTTTCTTTGCTTTTGAAAGCATACTTTAGAAGGCTGTAAAAGAGCATGTGTGTGTTGCTGTGATTCAGATAACTTGTTCCTCCACCACCAGTACCTCCTTCCATCTCAGTTTTGGCTGCTGCAGCATCACCATTTGGGAATATATGTTAAGTAATCCATGCCTGTTTGCACACTAAATAGCACTAACAAAGATGCCCAAAGGGAAAAAGAAGAAAAGAGTGACCACTATCCTGTCCTAAACAATAGAAAAAATCCTACCTGGTTGGTAGAACCAGGAATGTATTTTTAAAGGACAGAAGACCTAGCCCACCCACTCTTACACAGATTTATTTATTTATTTGAAAGGTTTTATAAAGCGCAAAACATGACCCGAAAGGGTATCAGAGCGCTGTACATAAAGTATGTAAGATGAAAAAGTATGGTAGTACATTAATACATGTAGGTAGTCAGGGTAGCAGTAACATGAGAAAGAACAAATCGGGCAAAATTAAGTAACAAAAAGATTACAAAAGCATCATTGAGCGTTAGAAAAAAGCAACTGTAACTCAGTGACTTCAGGACTATCTTTGCAGGTAACTGTTCAGGAGCAACCCTTTGACTTCTTTTTTTAATGTGGCAATCGAGGGGTTGGATTTGATTTCAGGATGAAGGTCATTCCAAATTCTTGGAGCAAGACCAGAGAAGGCTCGGTTAGAAGTTATTTTCTTGTTAAATTTTTGATGTTTCAGCATTAGGTTGTTAGAGCTTCTAAGGGTTCGATTCAAGCCGGATAGTTCACGTTTTCTTGCCAGGTAAACTGGAGTGTTGTAAGGAATTGCTTGTGTGTTAAGCAGGCTATCTTGAGACGAATCCTTGCTTCTAGGAAATCCAATTGAGTTGAATTAGGTCTGGTGTGATGTGCTCATGTTTTCTTGAGCCTGTGATGAATCTGGCAGCTGAGTTCAAAGAAGCCTTTAAAGGGGCCAGTCTAGATTTGGGAAGTCCAGCTAGGGTCGCAATTCTGTAGTGTAAACGGTAGATAATTGGGGACTGGACTGCAAGCTTCATGTCATCAGGAGGTATGAAGGGTTTGATTTTCCTTAACGTGTTGAGTTGGTCATTAGCTCCTTTAGTTGTTGCGCTGATGTGGTCTTGCATATTCAGGTGTTTGTCCAGAGTTATGACTAATGATCTAGTGGAGTTCACAACATGTGGAGTGCAACTGAGTTGTTTGAGCCAGTCCTGTATGGGTGTAGGATGATTGTGTGGGGAAATCAGGAGGAATTCGGTTTTCATAGCATTTAACATGAGGTGATTGTGAGTTAACTAGTGTTGAGTTTTCACAAGGGCTGAGTTAAGAGTTTGTCATCTGGTGTAGACATTTTTCATGTACAACTGGGTATCATCTGCGTACATGTGGTAGTGTATGTTTGAGAGGTTCAGAATTTCCCATGAGAGGTTCCATCAACAGGTTGAAGAGCATGGGGGATAGAGCTGATCCTTGAGGCACTCCAATTGAGACCAGGTGCTGTTAGAAAGGGAGTGGTGGATTTTGATTCTCTGAGTTATATTATGTAGGAATGGTGCAAACCAATTTAAGTCTGGGCCTGATAACCCCATCCTTTTTTCAAGAAGATCAATCAAGTTGTCATGTTTGTCCGTGTTAAAAGCCGAGGAAAGATCAAGGAGTATAAGAAGGCAACTTTCATTTTGGTCCAGTAATCTCAATGCGTCATCTACGATGTGTGTCAGGGGAGTTTTAGTACTGTGTCCTGATCTGAAGCCTGATTGATTTTGGTCGGGGAGTTGGAATTGTTCGATGTGATTACATAGTTGTGTGTGTACGCATTTCTCAAGAAGTTTGGCAAAAGCCGTGATGTTGGAGTTAGGTCTAAAGTTGTTCGGGTCCGTTAAATCTGCATTCAGCTTTTTTTGGGATAGGGGTGACTTGACCCATCTTGAGGCAATCAGTAATCAGACCTTGCAGGAGGGATTCATGGACAATTTTAGACCAGAGTGGGAGCACAGAGGGTATCAGTTCTTTGAAGAGATTGGCAGGTAGCGGATCATTGAAATGATTTTATGATTTTATAATTTTGAATAGCTCAGCATCATCTGGGAGTAAAAAGGTGTTCCATGATGCCTGATTTTTTGGAGAGTAATAGCTAGAGCCAGAAGAAGGGGAGGGTAGTGGAGAGGCGGTGGACTGGGACATTCTGTACGAATTTGGTGAGATTCGAAGTAACTTTAGTTCGATCTTTCTTATCTTTTCAATGAAGTGGGCAGAAAACTGCTCACTGCTAGGAGTTAAGTCATTCCGTGAAGAATGTTGACTTGTTGAGTGGCTAGCTTGCTGTTTGATGATTTCGAACAATTTTTGGGGTGGTCAAGCTGTGACCGAAAGTGAGCAGTTTTGGCACTACGGATAAGTTTGTTATAGGGACTGCTTGTTGTCCTCAGCTGCTTTAGGTTAGTTAAGGATGGCAAGTTTCTCCAAGACATCTCCGCCAACCTTAGTTTGTGTCTTTCTTCATTAAGGGAGCAGCTGGACCAGGGTTTGGATGGTTTGCTGGGAATTCTTTTAAGTTGTCTTGGAGCAATGGAGTCGAATATATTAGTCATGGAGTGGAAGTAGTGATTGGTGAGGCCGTCCAGATTAGTCAGGTTGGGGGGGGTTGGAGGAAGTATGTTTTTACTGATGCTGGTAAGATCATTTAAATTGATGTTCTTCAAGTCTTCGGACTATTGTTTGGCCTTACGAGGTTGTCCTTGTCTAATCACTACCCTTTCCAAAATGAGAAATGAAGGAATGCCTTGAAGGTGCACATTAAGGGGTCATTTGTGTCATTCCAGTGTAAGTTGAAATCGCCAAGAAAGATATAATTAAAGTGTTGGTCAGAATTGGAGGATATAATCTCTATTACTTGTTCTACGAAGAGGAGATTATCACCAGGGGGATGATAGATCGTGTAGCGTATTCACACTAAATTGTCGTTGTTCCGAATTTCGGTGCATAGCGTATTCACTCTAAATTGGCGTTGTACCGAATGTCGGTGCATAGGTGCACAGGTGAACATCGGATCAATTTTAGTGTGTCTTGAGGTGAGCATTGATCGAAAGATGTAAGCTATGCCGCATCCGACTTTACAAAGCCTATCTGATCTGATGATGTCATACTCCAGGGGAACTAGAATGTCTAGTATTGGTGAGGAGGTGTCAAGCCAGGTTTCGGTTACAATCAGGAGGTCCAGATCTTATGTGAGAATGAGGTGGGCAATATTGGGGGCATGTATTATCGCTGACCTGCAATTAAGAAGCGTCGATTTGATGTGAGATTGTTACTAGAGCTTCAAGGTTAGAAGTGGTGACAGGAGGTAGATTGTCCATGTTCACGGTTCTGAGATGGGGATTGGATTCTCTAAACCGATTGGAGGGAATAGTTTGGATATTGAGTGATGCGAGTGAGGAATTACTATGATGAGCGTTATAGGACAGTAGAAGGGAGTTAATGTGAGCCTCTGACAGATGATCAATTGTCTTATGAGGCCTAGTGTGGTGATTGAGAAGAGGCCTTGCTTTCCAGTGTAGATTTCCCATATTTTCCAAGGACGAGTTTGTCCCCAGATGATGTTTGGCAACGTTGATAAGTTTTGGAGGACATGAAGAGGTTCCAGCGCTTCTCCATCTTTATGAAGAGGTGTAATAGGTTCTGAAGATCTTCCTTTATTAATTGTAGCTCATTCTTGAGGTCTGTCAACTGATCCTCAATAGGGGGTGGGTGTAAGGTATAGGTGGCAGGTCTGGGGGGGAGATGGTGTTTGATACCTCACCGAGGGAGCTGAGTGGATTCCTCGGATGAAGGAAGATCAGACAAGAGGGAAGAGATGGGGAAGTGGGAGCTAGTGATGTAGGATCCAGGGGCGGAAAGGTGAGGCTGGGTGGGACAATGTGTCCGGCTACTTTCATCATTAGGCCTATTGTGCTGTTGGTTAATTGAAGCCTGGTTGTTGGGGAACATAATGGTTGATTGGGGTGCTCCTTGTGGGGAGGGTGAAGTAGGGGAAGGGTCGTGAGATGGTCTTACGATCTCACCATTATTGTTTTTGAACATTTTGGAGGTGTGGGTATTAAGTATCAATGTTATTTGCATAGAGGGTGACTGCAAATCCTCCATGTAGGAGCTAGGGGAATCATTCATTGTAATCTCAGGTCTAGTTCCTTCCACGGTGGAATCATCGTAGGAGCAAGGAGAAAGGTCATGTTGGGTGTCTGGGGGACTCCAATTAGTAGGGGAGGACGGTACATTATCTACTTTCTTTTCAATCTTCATAAAGATTTTGTCAAATTGTTCAAGATTTATGTCCGAGGCTTGTATAAGGATATTTCCATTGTTGTATGTGGAAATTGTGAGATCCTCATTGAGGTCTGGTGAAAGTACTATGGTTATTCTGTAACGGTGAGGTGTTTTCGTTAACCTTTTGGAGCGGAACATGCTAGTTAGGACTCTTCTCCTTTGGGCTCTTATGTTAGTGAAGAAGATTAGGTCGTTAACCACAACGCCTTTTGAGTTGCAAAAGTAAGCCTCAGAGATCAGAGTTTCAGGGAGTGTTTTGAGTAGATAGTTTCAAGTTCTTAGCAGCATTTTTGGATAGGTTAGGCAGTTATACAATTCTAAATGCCTGATTACCCACCCGAGACAGCGGGTAATCGTTGTGGTGGGTGCTCTTAGGAGCCATGTAGGCAAGGAACACTGAAAAGGTATGAGTGAATTTCAGAGTGGAGGAGAGGCAGGATTATTATGGGTCTATTGTTCGTGAATAGATATAATTGAATCTCCGTTAAACCAATTTTTATTTTTTTATTAAATATTGAGTACTATTTAGTGAAAGTGTAAACAGGATGGCGATGAACATAATAGGCTAGCGAAGCATCAGGGAGTCTGTAAGGGATCAATGAAAGTCAATTCTATGATTGGTATTGAAAAGGACCCCCTTACAATATGGCTGCACCAGAGGAAGATCACTGTGGGTAGTCGCATCGTTATTTCTCACAGCGGTGTTAAATTGCACAGAGCCAAGTCCAACCTTTCTTTTAATGTCATGAACTTAAAACGAGCGCCATCTTGTGGGCTAGGTTTCCAAGTCAGGACAGGGTAAAGGGAGCCCTGAGATGGAGGGTCTTCTCTACCTAGGAAAGCCATTAACCTTGTAAACAAGCAGTAAGAGAACAGACATCAGTTCAGACCAGGAGCGCCGTTATTAGGCTCATGAAAACAGACAAATTAAAGAGGCAGAGAACCACCCAATTGGTAATACAATCCCATGGACAGCCCGTTCATAGGCAGTCCCGATGATGCTCACTAAAAAGACGAAAAGGTATAGTCAATGTGGGAGATTGATCGCGCAGGCTTACACTAACCTCACAACCCCACGAATAGCCAGCCTGCCGACACGTCAAACTCTCAGCAAGATCTTGCAGATTAAGGGCCTCTCTGTGGCAGTATATGGGTTGGGTGGTAGATTCAACCCTCGACCGTGTGAAGCAGGATCAGAGAGGGAAACGGAATCACTGTTGTGCGACCACTGTTCCCCTCCTCTACAGACTGGCAGCAGGCATTCCGGGGGTGCGGTCATGAAACATCCGAATACCTCTCAAAGATCTGCACAGGACACTCCAAATCTGTTGAGGCTCAGGTCTCAAGATTTGCAAGAGTGAGCGCCCACCGTGCCTCTCCACGATCAGCAGTGGGCACTCCTGGAGAGTGGTCCTGCGAGAGCCGAGCTCCTAACAACGACCGGCAGCAGGCAATCCAAGTCCGTAGAGTCTTCGGTCCCAGTAGGTTAGGCGAGAATCCAGCCGCGACGACGACAAGCCCCTGGATACCTGAGCCCCACCGCCACAGTCGGGCACGCTGGAGAGAGCTGTGTATGATCAATGCACCAGACTGAATGTTGGTGCAGCACGTGACTTGTAAGTGATCAGTTCCTAGCTATGCCTGTCTAATTCCCACATGCCCTGCCTATGTTACCTTGTTCAGGTCCCTCCGATATCTCCTTCCTTTTTCATTATGTCCCTTAATATCAACATTTACTCTCGTGCTCGATAGAGTTGTGGTACATTTGACTTCATCTAAAAAGAGTTCTGTGATGTCCAGTGGATACTTTCAACATCAAGCGCTTAACATTGAGGAAAGGCTCCATGTAAGAAGGATGCTTCACACTGAGGCGTATGAGGGACCCTTGACGTCAATGCTGAGGTATTTCCTCGATATTGGGATGCATATAATGGTAAGGTTTCCTAGATCTAACGGAGGAGTGCAATGGAAAATAATTAGAAGTGATTCAATGGAGAATACTTTGCCTGACTTCTTACAAAAGGCCTGTCTGGTAACTGGACACCTGGAATCAGACCTAAACTCAATGATCCATTATATATATATATGTGCCTTTGGACATGTCCATTGCTTACAGAAGCTTCCTGTTTTCCACATAGATGAGTTTCATCATTATTTGTAATAATTACCTTTGATCTGCTTCACTACCAAGAGTAAATCTATATCAGACAAATGCTATATCATTTTATATTTAATATTTATTAATATGCAAATGCATATCCATGTTTGTATTTTTTGATGAATACTTCCAACCACAGATTCCTCACCTTTTGAATATTCCCCTTGCATCAGAGTACATCTGGAAACTTTTAAGCAGGTCTCTGGTGCCGACGTTGTTCCGCTCTGGAAGTGACTAGCTGGAGCCACACACAAGCATTACCCATGCTCTCTGACCTCAGTTCCTTTCTTTCTGCTCCTTCAGATGGGGAGCTGGAGCTTCTCCCTGGTTTTTGAACAGACTTTGTTTAAAAGAATTTACCAGTGTACATCGGAAATGTTGACCACCCCTCCCCCACTCCAAAACAACAGGGTTTAAACTGTGCAGGTACTGTTCCAGTGAGATGACTATGATGGACCCTCACAAGGTCTGTGGTGATGGGGGTCGGATCACGACTACAAGTCCTGCGCTGACCGTGCCCAAATGAACCTGAAGGTAATATGAGATCATTGTTAAACACAAGAAGACTCCAGGCCATGACCAGTCGAAGTTGAAAGGACGGTCCTGTTCCCATGGCAGTTTGCCCTCCAAGTTTTCGGGTAAGGCAAAGACAAGGCACAAGAAAAATTAAAAGAAATCCGCACCTTCCCATCACTCTTGATCTCCGGAGGGAGCGCAAGGCTGTCAGCTTGCTTCCTGGTCTCGCTTCCGATCTCAGTTGGATCAGTTTCTTAGTTTGCTCCAGATGCACCCTGAATTTCCAGGTCAGTCTGTGACATCGCAGCAAATAGAGGCCTTGCGGAAGGCCATGCTGCCCTTATTTGGCACTTTTCTGGCTCCCTCTGGTGCACCTTCGGGCCTTTAGGATCCACAGGGGCCTACACACTGACTTCTGCCAGCGTCTCTGCACTTGATTTTTTCTTCTGCGAGCCTTACTCTGAAATCAGTAGATGCCAGCTGTATCCTCAGCCGCTTTGTCATGCCCTCAGGGAGACAGTGGCACACATTTTACCAGATGTTCTGGATGATCTACAGGCGTCCCTACACAGGCCATGCAAGACAACTGCAATGCTGCAAAATTTGTAATCAGATCTGGACTTCACACAATTGATTGCTTAGGTTGCACCAAGGGTACCGGTGTGGCTATTCAGTGCCACTCCTGAATTAGGCTTGCGGGCTTCTCCGGGTGTGTCCATGCATCCTTAATTGACATGTTTGACAACTCTCACCATTTTGGTGATTTAGGGGACTCGGAATGTTTCAAAGGGAGCCAGGGCACAGCATGTTCCTTGGGCCTTTCTCCCAGTAGGCAATTCTATCAGCGATTTCACCATCTTTCTCGCTCCGGTTGGGGTTTCTTCTTTCGCTCACATCAGACTCTGCCTCCAGCCTAGCAGGCTTTTCAGCACTTTCTTGGCAGAGGCCAAGCTTCACAGAGACAACATGACAGCAGGGACAAAAATGCAGCTCAGTCCCCCTGCCCCTTCAGCAGCTGCGAAACTGCCTTGGAGTACCTTTGCGAGCACACAGCCACCCTGTTGGAGGGAGGGTTCAATATTTCCTCCCAAGAATGGCAGGCCATCATGACAGACAAGTGGTCCTCCAAATTGTGCATTGGGACTATGCCTTTCCCTTCCTTACCTCCCCGCCACGCCTTCCACTGCCTTTAGGGCATCTGATGGAGGACCATCTGTCTATCTTACAGCATGAAGTGCAAGCCTTTCTTGCCAAAGGGTCCATAGAGAGGGTTTTGGCCTTGGAAGTGGGAACTGGGTGTTACTCCTGCTACGTCCTTGGGCCGAAGAAGGGCTGAGGCCTTTGTCCTATTTTAGATCTTCGTTCTCTCAATGCCTTCCAGTGGAAGGACAAAATAAAGATGCTTACGCTGGCCAGGTCATGTCTGCACTAACCCTTGCGACTGGATGTGGCATTGGATCTGCAGGGCCCACAGACACTACCTGCAGTTCTCTCTGTTCCAAGGGTACTTTCAGTTTGCAGTGCACCTTTTTGTCGTCACCTAGAGTGTTCACGAAAATGATGGAGGTGGTCGCAGCACATTTTTGGAGGTTCTAACCTCTTTGGGGTTCACTATCAACGCGCCAAAGTCACACCTGATTCCTTTGCAGACGTTCCAGTTCATCGGGCCATTCTTGATATGGTATGGTTTCGTGCCTTTCCTCTGGAGCGGAGAGTCCAGGACATTCAAGGTATGATTCCAATGTTTCGGCTTTGGTCCTGGAACTCACTATAGATGACTCTGAGGCTCTTAGGGTTGTTGGTCTCCTGCATCCTGCTAGCCAAACTTACCAGGTGGCACATGTGGGCTCTGCGGTGGAACCTCAAATCTCAGTGGACACAGCATCATGGGAATGTGTTGAATTGTGTTCAGATTTCGGAGGAGAGAGCGCAAAAGATCTTCAGTGGTGGCTGCTGGACAGAGATTGGGTCAGTGGTAGGCCCCTCTCCTTACTCCACCCAGAGGTGACAGTGGTCATGGATCTGTCGTTACTGGGTTGGGGAGACCATCTGGAAGATGTGGAGACCAGAGGCCTCTGGTCTCGGGCAGACTCACCTCCACGAAAGTCTGTTGAAGTTGAGGGCGATTTGATTGACGTTGAAGGCCTTTCTACCCACCATCAATGCAAGGTTGTTGCAGGTGCTCACAGACCACTCCACTGTCATGTGGTACTGCAGCAAGCAGTTTGATTGGGGCCCTGCGCCTCTAGAAGTGGCTGCACCACTTAGGGTTTTCTCTGTTGATGAACCACCTGTCAGGATCTTTAACCGCCATGGCCGATTATCTCAGCCGCAGGTGCCTTAGCGGATCACGAATGGCAGCTGCACCTGGAGATGGCAAAGGGCGTCTTCCAACGATGGGGAGAGCTCTGGCTTAATCTGTTTTCACTACTGCCGAGAATCCAGTGTCAGCTTTTTTTGTGCTGGAGTTTCCAAAAGAGGAACTCTCTTGGAGATGCTTTCCGTCGAGGCTGGAGCTCAGAACTCCTGTATGCCTTCCCCCACTGCCTCTTCTGCCCTGAATGCTGAAGATCAGTAATGACTAGGCTCAAGTCATCCTTGTGGCACTGGATTGGGCCACAAGATTTTGGAACCCGGAACTCCTGGGCATGAGCATCTGTCCCCCCTATGAAGCTGTCGCTTTGGGAGGATCTTCTGTCGCAGCAGCAGGGACAGGTACTGGCCGCCAGGTCTGCACAATTTGCCTCTCCCTGCTTGGAGATTAAGCAGCGGCAGTTGACCTCTTTCCATCTGCCACCTGAGGTCAGTGATGTCATCCTGGCGGTGTACGCCAGTCGTTTGGACCTATTTGTGCATTAGTATGGCATACAACATATTAACACCTTACAGGCAAAGTTGTCTGAAGTTTTATTGTTTGTTCTGTCTCTTGCCCAGCACAGACTTGCTATGGGCCCTATTAAGGACTACTTGTCAGTTATTTCAGCTTTTGTTGCGGTTGCCAGAGCAGTGTTATTCAAATTAACTGTTGTGATGAATTTTTCCACCAAAACCCATAGTGATGCCGCAGTGGGGCTTGAATTAAGTCCTCACTTTATGTGCACCCCATTTGAGTCGCTGCACAGTTGTCCTTTGAGACATCTAATCCTGAAGAGTCTTTCTCATAGTCATAACATCAGCTATACATGTGAGTGAGCTGCAGGCCCTTTTGTTAATCCTCCTTATACCACTTTTTTCTCAAACAAGGTGGTTTTGCAGACCCAAACTTACTTTCTTCCGAAAGTGGATAGTCATTTTCAAGTCGGGAAGGCTATTGCCCTTCTGCCATTCTTTGCTCCATTTCTCCAAGGAGGAGGAGAGACCCCAAAGTTTGAAATCTAAAAGTTGTCTGAGTTTTTATATCTATTTTACAAGGGAACCTGGTGTGGACAATCAGTTCTTTGGGTAGGATTTTCCGGAGCAAGGCAGTGCAAAAGCAAACCATCTCTCGAGGTATTGTACTCTGCATAAAGATTTGCTATGCACTGGCAAAGAAGCAGGCTTCCGGAAAGGCTTACAGGCTCATTCCACTGGAACTATGGGTGCTACCTCTGCGCTAACACACTGAATACCTGTCCTGGACATTTGCCAGGTGGCTACCTGGGCGTTGGTACATACGTTCACGAAGCACTACTGCCTCAAAAGTCTGGTCTGTTGAGTTGGACATTTTGCCTGCTTGGTCCTTCAGGACTTTTCTGATGAGCCAGTTCAAAGACTCACCACCTTGGAAGGTTCTGCTTTGGTATCTATTTACAAGGTGACGAATCTGCTGTTAGAAGTATCCATCAAGACAAGTTACTTACCTTTTTAACGATCTTTCTGGTGGATACTTTATTTAACTGCAGATTCCTCCCACCTTGTTCATCTAAAAATGCCCAAAGTTTAGAGATCTGCACATGGGTCATGCCAATCGGCTCTGCGTTTGAGGACGGGGATAGCCTAGAAAGCAACTGACGTCCGCGCTCATCAGTGGCTCATGTACGCGGCTCCGCATACCAGTTCCGGAGCTGAATGACATGCTCCACACAACTTACTGGTGCGCAGGAGAACTGCTTGAAATATTTCTGATCCATTGTGATGTCAGCGGAATATAGAGAATCCATCAGAAAGATCATTATCAATGGCAAATAACTTATTCTACATTCTACAGTGCAGACTGTACAAGGGCCAGGAGATTATTGTTGCCTATGGAGAAGTGGGACCACTTTAACTGACACTCAAGAGCTGGTTAGCTTATACAGATAAGTAAAGCTTTACAAATGCACATAATTTGTCTTTGGAGAGAGAACTGCTGGGAAGACCAAGAGATATGAAAATGCTGGATCACCAAACCCTGGACGTTGTAAGCATCTTACCAAGGCCAGGATTAACACAGTGTTGTTGAACTACTTTAGAAATCTGTGGCTCCATTGGTAATCGAGCCAACGATTTATTAGCAAATACTCTAAGTAGGTGTGTTCTGGCCCTTGAATGGCTCACCTAACCGTACGCTCTGCATCATGTCAGATCTGTTGCTTAGAAAATCCTTGAAGGAAGAATCTTGCTTGCTGAAACTGAAAAAGAAATTGTGGATGTTTTTGTGCAAATGAACACTACTAAGAAGAGGAATTTTTAACATAACGTCCTCAAAATGAGGATCTCTGCTGCCAGGACAAGAAAATAACATGCTAAGTGGGGCCAAGGGCAGTGACTTAGTAAGCCAGTCTTGCCTTCCACTGCGAACTTGCAGTCCTTTTTTAAACAGTTGGTCATTGGCTTTGCACTCCTAAGGTAGTCAAGAAACTTGCTCAAGAGAAACAAAGTGCTGGACCCGTTTCTGTTCTGATAAACACCAGTTTATCAATATTCCCTTTAATGCCAAACTACTGCCTTAACCTACATAATGTTAGCAAGAAGAATTATTTGCTATTACCCCAGCTCCAAATGTAACACAATCTCACCTACACTGCTAATGCAAAGTAAACCTCTGTTAAATTAGTGATATAGAGAATAAAGTGGGTTTTAATTTTGGCACCTTTGTTTGATAAGATGGTACCCAACAGATGTATTGTAGCTGTGGAAATTCATATTTTCAACATAGCCTGTGAAGAGTAAATGTTTAATAGAGCGCAAACTTTCCAAAAGCTATCTGAAGTACTGTATTAAATTGTTTTGCAATTTTAAGTAACATTAAATTTAAGTTAAAGCAATGGCAACAACTAGCTGAAATCAGAAGTCTAAATTCACAAATGGAGAAAACCGCTCAAACCTCAATTCTAAATTACCAATTGGATAAAAGACTTTTAAAAAATCATAAATTAAAAGATAGAACCCTCAACAAACCATTCTCTAAACAATAGGTTTTTGTTTGTGAAAAGGACAACAGGAAAGGTGCACCAACAAGAGAAATGACATCCAGAATGTGGAAGTGGTTGCCTTAATGTCCCGCATGAGTGCGCAGAATTCATTCACAAAGGGAGAACCTTGCAGCGCAATTGTCTTGCTGCCGGTCTGACATGAACCATTGGCAATATGCTGTTTGGCAACACAGTGGAAGTGTTAGTGAAGTATAAAGGTTCTGCAGTATAACACGGCAACTGATACAAGGCCAATTATGGCATGTAGGTAGTATCTTTAATTTGCACAAAATGTTATCCCAAAATCTTTGCTCCTGTTATCAGGCCTGCGGCAAAATGTAATACTTTGCCCACTTTGGCATGCAAATCAGATGGTTTATGGGTGAATGTGCAAGCAAGGTTGAGTATTTTGAGTAAAGGCAGTAAGGTCTAAATTAAAGTATGATTATGAACCGTGGGTAAATTCTGGTTGCAAGGTGTTATGCGTTTTCCAGGAATACTATCTTTATTTGTTTTCTAAGATTGAGAAGACAGTGGTGTTAAAGATTGGGCCCTTACTGACGAGTCTATTCAAAAGATCTTGTACATTCAAGCAGAGGTGGGTGTAAAGTCTACTACTCTTGATCAATCAGGTGCTTATGTACCAGATGATGGAGATACGCATTTGGTCTGTGTCTGCAAGTTTTTCAGATTTGTTTATGGGGTCAGGGGATCTAGGTACCACAAGATTGAGTTGTATTCAAATCAGAGAGGGAAATGGTTGGGTAACAATTAATAGCCTCAGTCAAGGGATGTTCCTTTTTTCTGTTAGTGTATATGCTAATGTAAAGCTCCCGTTTCTGATTATGGTAACAAAATACAGAAGATTTCCTGTCATTTGGAGTTGTGAAGGAATGCTCAAAAGTATTTGCTAAAGATCAGGATCTTGAAAGTAAAACATGAGATCTGTTTTTATTCGTCACTTGTTCGACTTAAAATATTTATCTTCAAATAATGATTCAGGATTAATGGTGATTGAGATTGGGGCGTTTTGGATAGGTGGGTAGATATTATTAATTGTGTACATTTAAAAACAAAATCATTAAATTAAAACTTCAACAAATCATTGGTTATAAAAACCAAGTGGAGATGTTCTTTTCAAGTGAACATCAGCAAAGCATAAGACAGAGCAAAATGTTCAAGTTAAAACGAATATTTAAAAAACAAGTTTGTAGTAAAGTGCAGTCTGTGCTTAATGAGTTTTATTAATGTGTACCAATAATGTATGATGTGCAGCTCGGCATTCGAGTTGTTGTTAAATAAAGCATTTGCGCATTAGATAAGGTGTGTTGCTTTAGGAACAGGCTGGTTTTAAAAACAGTTAAAAGGATTGAGTTGCCGTATCATCTTCTGCCGTGCAAACACATTCGATATATAGATCAACCGTATGAATAAAGGAAATCTGAAGGTCTGCCATTAGTCTGTTGCACTCAAGATCCAAAAACTTCACCAATTTTGCAAAGCAACTGTTTTTATTTAAAGCACATCTAGGGTGCTTCTCTTGGTGTACGGAGACTTCATTTTCCAAAAATTGACAAGACTCTTATTTATAGCTACAAAGTCTGCAACATTTTTGGGCCAGTTTATACTTCTTCCAGGACCCCTCAAATTGCTCGATTGGAATGTTTTATTAAACTAAATCTTAAGTATTTCAGTTTGGTGCTTGCTTCAAGATTGGAGTCAGTTTAGTATAGTTTGACTTGCAAATAGGATCCTTGGACATGGCCTATGTGTTTGTAAACAATATGTCAACTAAGTCCCTCATTCCGGCCAAGTCCCACAATAGCTTTTTTGTAATCCTTTTGTTGTCTAAGCTTTTCATACTCAGCAGGTCACCTACTGGAAATATGTCATATTCATGGATCGCAGTAGTCACACTTGAATAGGAAAATAGGAGGGGGCTATATAGGTCAGTTGCATGATCCTTATAAATTATGCTCCTCAAGGTATCCTTTTTTGCCATGGTGCAATCATAGAAAGAATTTTTTTGTGATAAGTGTAAAGTTTTAACAAAAGACAAATTAAGTTCCAAACAAATCAACGAATGAGAAGTGAAGGTTAAATAATGTTCTTATGTTTTGTATGTAAATGCTTTCTAGCTCTGAGTTTTTAGAGCTAAAGGAAACTGAAGCATAAGTTAAAACTGGGATAAACTTGGCATTTTAGGCGCAAATTGTTGGGTTGATCGCTCTTCCACCTTTAGTCTTCATCTTTAAGTGCTGAGATACTGTTAACTTTGAGTCAAGTGTGTAGCTTAGATAGTCAGATGTATCTACAGGCTCAATTGGTTGTGGCCCCAATTTCCAGCTCAGTTGCCTTTTTGAGGTGCCAACTGACAGTATCCTTGTCTTGGCGGGGTTAACCTTAAAGCCATTCTTTAAGTTAAAATCATTTAAAGCTTTTAGCTGGTTCTCAAACCCAACTAGAGTTTGAGAACGGATGGTAAGATGGAGTAAGCCAGATGGCCTATCTAAAAAGCTCCCAGATTTGGAGGAGAGAAGGTTATGTATATCTGAGGTATAAAGGGATAGGAAAAGGGATGCTAACAAGCTCCCTTGTTTGAGGCAGTTTCCTACTGGGACCTTGGATGATATGCCCACATTGTTCATCAGTTTCACCTTCAACCAAGTGTTAGTGTGAAAAAGCCATAATAAGTTGTAGCAAGCCTCTATCAATTCCTAAGAGAATGGAGTTTTGCTCATAGGTGAGTTCAGTACACTGTATCGTAGGTTGCCGAGTACCCTACAAAGCAGATATGTAAAGCCCTCTTATTTTGTGGTGTCTTGGCTACGAGTCTTGTTAGGTCAGTAATGTTGTCAATAGTTGCACATCCAGGAGAGAAGCCAGATTGAAAAATCGATAGGTTATTGTTGGCTGCCCAATTAGTTAAAATCTTCAATAGTTATGCAAATAATTTTAATTCTACGTCCAGCATGGCTAAGAGACGGAAAGTAGCAGGATTATTTTTAGGTTTCTTATGATAATCAATTTTATTGGGTTTTTAGTACAATCACAACACATAAAATAAACCAGAAGAAGAGGGGCCAGCCACCAAAAGCAGTGTAAAGCATTCCTTTTACAAACATCAGTGCTAGACATCAAGAAGTAATCCGCATTTCTAGGTCTAGCCTATAATATTCCCAACATTTACTCCATAATTTGGTATGTTTTTGTGGACAACCCCTCGCCACATATATGGGGGCCTGCTGCTGCCCACATGGTCAGTGTAGGTGGATGTGATGTGAGCAGATCTATAATTGGGCTATATCTCTTTTTCCCACCAGGGTGGCCACACCCACCATCATTTTGTCCCTTCTGGTGTCATCCAGGCCATCCAGGATTCCCAGTAAAGCACTCTTCGGTGTTAGTGTAATTTTATTTTCTAGTATTGGGGTCCACCCTGCCTCAGTAATTAGCTGTAGGGGTACATAGCCATGCGGTAGAAATCCGTGTCAGTGTGGTTGCAGCAAGGGCAGGCTGAGTTTGTTGTCTGAGCTGATAGCCAAAGGCGTTGAGGCGTATGGTATGGTGTGAAGAAAGTTAATGTGGATCATCCGGAAGCGAAAGGAATTCGCTACCTTGCGCCAGTTGATGTTTCCAATGGGTTCTCAACCATCCAATTTGCATCTAAAGGGCCTAGAGGGTCTGGGACATTAAGTAGAACTTACTTATGCCTACTACCCCTCTTAGGGTATAGGCCATCAACCAGGACTCTCCAGCCATCTCTGTCCTGGACTTTTCTTTCAATCTGACTCCAGGTGTAACCCATCTCCTTGCAGACAGCCTCAAGGCCTCGACGCCAGGTGTTTCTTGGCCCTCCTCTTTTCCTTTTTCCTAGAGGGTTCCAGGTGAGGGTTTGCCTGGTGGTGTTTGATACTGACTTGGGGAGTATGGGACCTATCCAGACCAGCGTATTTTCATGATTTCTTCATGAGCGGGGAAGTTGGAAACGCTGCTGCCATAGTTTGTTGTTGCTGATGGTGTTTGGGCAGCGGATTTGGAGGATTTTCCTCAGACAGGAGTTGATGAATGTATGGACTGTGTTGGTGGTGGTCACTGTTGTCCTCCAAGTTTCTGCTCCATACAGAAGTGCCAATTGTACGTTTGTGTTGAAAAGCCTGATCTTGGTTTGCAGCATGAGGACCTTGGAGCTCCAGATCTTCGTCAGCTGAATGAAGCAGCCCTTACTTTGCCTAGTCTTGCCTTGACGTCGGAATCTGTTCCGCCCTGCTTGTTTATGATACTTCCCAGGTAGGTGTTGGCTTCAACCTCTTCCAGTGCCTCGCCTGCAAGAGTGACTGCAGTTGTACTGGCCATGTTAGCCTTCAGGATCTTGGTTTTTCCCCTGTGGATGTTGAGGCCAAAGTGTGCTGATGTGGCTGCCACTTTGTCAGTCTTCTCTTGCATCTGCAGATGGCTTTGGGAGAGTAGGGCCAGGTCGTCTGCAAAGTCCAGGTTGTTGAGCTGCATCCAAGGTGTCCACTGGATCCCCATTCCTTCTCCTTGCTGTGGATGTTTTCATGATCCAGTCTTTGGCCAGCAGGAAGAGAAAAGGCGAGAGCAAACAACCCTTGGGGACTCCGGTCCCCACTTCTAAGGCTTCTGTGAGTTGTTCTTCATGGACTAACTTGCAGGTCATTCCCTCGTAAGAGTTCCTGATCATTTTTATGAGTGTATCTGGTACACCGTGTGGCGGAGGAGTTTCCAAAGGGTTTCTCTGTCCACACTGTTGAATGCCTTCTCATAGTTGATGAAGTGACATAGAGGGGAGTTCCATTCCATCGACTGCTCAATGATGATGCACAGTGATGCAATCTGGGCTCTGCAGGATCTATCTTTGTGGAAGCCAGCTTGCTGGTCTCGCAACTGAGCGTCGACTTGTTCCTTCATTCTATTCAGGATGACTATGTTGAACACTTTGGCTGGGGTTGATCGAGTTATTCCTCTGTAGCTTGGGCGGATCAGATATCCCTTTTTCCAGTCTGACTGCACCTTTTCCTCGTCCCAGAACCTTCCAAACATGGGGTAGAGCATGTCTACTGATGTTTCATTGCCTGCCTTCAGTGCCTCTGCAGAAATGTTGTCAGGTCCTGCTGCCTTCCCATTTCACAGATGTTTGATGGCTTGCCGTATTTCTTCTTTGGTTGGTCTGCTGCAGTTGATTGGCAAGTCCTTGTCAGCTGGCTGTTTGTCTGGTAGAAACTGCGGCAGAGACTGCGGCACGGGCTGGGTAAGCAGTTCTTCAAAGTGCTCCACCCATCTTCGTTGTTGGTGTTCATTACCCACTCTTGTCGTCCCAGCTTTGTTTTTAAAAGGTCTTTCTGGCTTGCCGTATCTGCTAGAGAGTTCCTTTGTTATGTCGTGGAGGTCTTTCAAGTTTTCATGGCTTGCTGCTTCCTGGGCTTCTGTGGCAAGACCATTGATGAATCTTCGCTTGTCTGCTCCTAAGCTTCTCTTTGCTCCCTTGTTGGCTTTGGTGTATTTGCCTTGAGCTTTCGCTTTTTCATGCTCTTGTTTGGCTGGTGTTGACTGCAGCTTTCTTTTCCTTTCTCGCTTGGATTTTGCAGAGAGTCTCGGTGGGGATCCATTCTTTATGCTGGTGTTTCTTGGGACCCAGTACCCCATGGCAGGTTGATGTCACTGTTTCTTTGATCTTCTCCCACTGGCTTTCTACTGGGTCTCTGTCGACCTCTAGTTCTTGCAGGACTTGAAACTTGTTGCTGAGGGTGACTGAGTATTCACTCTGTTTCTGTGCATTATTGAGGAGTGTGGTTCTACATCACTGTTGTTGGTTTGTTGATTCCATCCATGCTTGCTTTAGCCTGGCCATGACAAGGTGATGGTCTGATGGCACGTCCTCTCCTCTCATCACTCTCCGATCCTTCAGGAGCCTTCGGAGCTCCTTGGAAATGCAGGCATGGTCGATCTGATTCTCTGAGTGTTCTGGTGACACCCATGCTGCCTTGTGTATACTTTTGTGTGGGAATACACTAACCCCTATCACCAGACTGTTCAGGGCACAGAGACCTGCTAGCCTTTTACCATTCACCTTCATGTCGCCAAGGCCATGGTTGCCCATGACTACTTTGTACCCAGTGTTTTTGCTTCCAATCACGGCATTGAGGTCTCTCTCAAGGCATTTCTCCAGAATGGACTGGAGTGTGTTGTAAAACAGTTTTTTTCCTCTTCTTTACTGTCATTTGTAGGTGCATAGCACTGGATAACCTTCATTTTGATCCTCTTCTTTGTGTGGAAGGTCGCTGTGATGATTTTGGGACCGTGGGCTTCCCATTCGATTAGAGCTCTGTTGGCTGCTGGCGTTGGATCAGTGCTAGTCCTGAGTATGTAGGGCGTGCTCTTTCTCGTGTCCAGAATACAGCAGCATTCCTCCTGGAGCCAGTCTTCTCTATCCGGACTGTGTCCATCTGGTCTCGCTGATGCCAAGCAGGGCAAGGTTGTATTTTTTTCATCCCCGTTGCGCTTGAGCTCTTTTGCCTGTCTTGTACATGGTCCATGTCCCGATGTTGATGGTCTTGGTCGAAAGCAGGTGGATCTGCTTTGTGGCTTCCAGGGATCTCTGGCTTTCACCACAAGGTGTCATAGCTCTCAGTGAAGGAGATTTCTCTCTCTCTCTCTCTCCCCAAGGCCGGGATGTCTTTTGATCTTTTGGTTGAAGTTTCTGTAGCTAGGATTTTTTTTACATGGTGCAGTAGCTAGCCCCATGCATAACCCTCCTCCTTTTTGCAGCTGGGCGTGGGACCGGCCATGGCGGAGTTGTTAAGTATTAAGGTTCAGTATATTTTGGAAACTCCTTTTCCTTCGAGAGGCCCCATAAGGAGTTTGCGCCCTAGGGTTCTGTACTCTGGCAAGTCCACCAACTCTGTTTTGTATTCAGTTAGAGCATGTTGGAGCTGGAGGTATTTGAGACTGGTGGAGGCGCCCATGCCTCCTCCACCATGGGCACCTCCTGGAGGAGTCTGAATGGTCATTCTACCCAGCCATCCTGTGGAGTGTAGTGTCGCTGTCCGGGTTTGAAACACCAGTTGTCATGTTGGGCAGAGTTTGGGGAAACGGGCCTCCATACATCAGTCCCATCACCTTATGCAGTCCCAGCATGGAGAGTTGAGGGGTTTCCAGATTGTATTAGCCCCTGCACATATAGTCATTAATCACTAGGAGGTGGGCTGCTCGATAGTACAGTTGTATGTCTGCTATTCCCATCCCACCATCGTATGTTCGGACTCTGCATTTGTCCATAGACGTGATGTTTTTTTTTTTTAACCCATAAGAAGGAATGGATGTCTGTGGTCAGGTTCGTAAACCAGGTGTTGGGGATCTTTTAGAGGGAAGTTTTTCAGGGCATATAGGGAACTGGGAAGGATCATCATTTTAAATAGGGATACCCGTCCTAGGGTATTGAGCGGTAGAGGTCCAGCGTGCGAGATCCATTTTCATTCTGGTAACTAAAGGCCTGAGGTTCATGCTCCATTTGAGCTCGGGTTCAAGAGCCATCATGACCCCCAAGTATTTAAAGCTGAGCTGTTGGAGTTGGTATGTCATCCTGCCAGGAGAATGAAGCTGTGTTGCCACATATTGGGATGATGAGGGATTTAGCTGTGTAGAGTCGAAGTACTGAGGCCTCCTCTTAAAGGGCCAGTGGTCGCAAGCAACGGGGTCCCAGTTGATGAGTATTTGTTAAATACAGCAGGACATCTTTGGAGTATAGGGCAATCTTATCTTAAAAACAGTCCCCCGAGCCTGTGATCTGGGCATCGCGGAGGATCAGTCTAACTAGTAGTTCTATGACAAGGGCAAAAAGGAGTGGGAGAGTGAGCAACCATGGTTGGTTCCTCATCGGAGTAGGTGGGTGTTAGAAAGGACTCTGTTGATCTGCTTTCGCGCCATCGGGTGAGCATAAAGGAGCTGCACATATGAGCGCAAGTGAGGGCCAAAGCCCTTGTGGTCGAGGAATTTGTCCGCGAAGGGCCTGTCTGCAGAATCCAATACCCTCTCAGATTCCAAGAGCAGCAGGGCACAGTGGTCTCGGAGCTCCAGAGCATGGGCCAGTGCCCTCTGTACCCATCTAATAGTGTTGGGTACCACGACTGCATAGAACCACATTGGTCACGGTGGACGAGTTTTTCCAGGAGTTGATTGAGTTTGAGGGTACAAAGCTTTGCATAGATTTTAAGTTCTGTATTGAACAGAGAGATGGTTTGGAAGCCTGGGGTTAAGGTTGGTGGATTTAGGGATGACCACTATGGTTGCGGAATCCATCTCTGCAGAACATTTTAGTATATTTTTAAAAAAAAGAAAATTATGAACCTATTGGATAATTGACCCTTTTCAAGCAGGAGGTACTTGTCCTGAGTTGAGAACATGATTGAATAAGGGCTTTAATAGGCAGCTCCGTAGTGATAGATTCTGTTTGATTATCTTAATTGGTATTCCATTAGGCCCTGGTGTATAGGAATATCTGAAAGAGACACGTTAGTGATAGATTCCTTACCTTAGAATATCCCCAGGCGTCAGACTGGATCCGGAAAGTTTTCGTCAGCAGTACCCCTGCGCGTCGGTAGGCGTCGTCGTGCGGCTCAGCGTACGTCGCTGGCGATGTAGCCGCCGAGATGACGTCGTCGGAGCTACTTAGACGCGCCCACGCGCGCTGACGTCAGTTCTTTCTTTTTCCGTGCCAGCAAGCGCAGATCCGAGAGAGAGTGGTACTCCTAGTTAATATTTTAGCTTGGTTTCTGAGAACTTGTTTCTCTTGTTTTGTCGAGTACTCGACTCCTGATGCAGTAGGGATGCCCGGGTTTAAGTCCTGTAGGGACTGCCGTCGGAATATGTCGGTGGCGGACCCGCATGACGTGTCTCTCTTCTGCTCGGGGCACGCCCATGACCTCGAGGCGTGCCCCGATTGTCGGGCCATGGAGCCGAAGGCTTTGCAGGAGCGTTCCCGAAAGTTGTTGGAGGCCCGGCAATCGGTTCCGTGCCGCTCGAGGTCCCGCTCCCGCGGGAGGTCGAGGGACAGTTTGCGGGGCGGACACCATCGTTCGCCGGAATCGGGGACAGGTAAGTCACGGCACCATAAAAAATCAAAGAAGCGACGTCGCTCTTAGTCTACCCCACACCGGTCGCGGGACGCGGTGGAGGGGGCGGGTGGTCACTCCCCCACGGCTCCGATGGAGCCTCCGTTGTTGCCTGCGGCCTACCCGCCTTTCCCGGGCCCACACGCGACTCCGGAAGAAATACAGGTATTCCTGTCGGCCATGGGCCATTTATTTGCCCCATCGGGTCCCTCCGGAGCGCCTTCGGGCCCCGTGGACCTGTTGGGTGGTTCTGCCCCCGTGCCGCCGCCTTTGGCCCCGGCTACGCCAGCAAGATACCCTGCGCTGCCGTCGGCTCCGGCCTCGGCGCCGGGGCCGACGCCGGTCACGACGCCGTTGCCTACAAGGCCGAACTACGTCGAGCCTGGATTGGTCTCTTATCCTCCGATTCCAATTCCAGGTGGGGAGTTTTTTCCCTTTCCCTGGGCCCCTCGTCCTTACCAGCCTCTTAAACAGCCGGTGGGCGAAGGAGTACTGGGAATGGTCTGAGGACCCTCTTGCAGCTCAATGCGAGGATGAACCGGAGTGGGAGGGTGATATGGAAGGTCCAGGCGATCTGGATTTCTCTCCACACCCTGGTACACTGTCCCCTGCTTCCGTGGCTACAGAGGAGGTTGGGACTTTTTCTGTGGTGTTGCGTAGGGCAGCTGAGGCTCTTAACCTCGAGCTCCTATCTGTGCCTATCAGGACCAATCTCCTGACTGAGGTGCTGCAGCCAGCGACCTCCTCTGCGGAGCCGCTACTGCCCTTTAACGACGCGCTTACAGACATTCTGTTAAGCACCTGGACCAAGCCTAACACAGGGGTTCCTGTGGATAAGAGTGTGGCACGACGCCATCGCCCATCCCCGGGCGACCCCAGTTTCTCACGCAACACCCAACGCCTGAGAGTCTGGTTGTCGAGGCCTCTGCCTCTCCGAGCGCATTCCCTTCCGCACCTCCGGACAAGGAATCTAAAAAACTGGAACAGTTTGGGAAAAAGATTTTCACCTCTGGGGACACCGTAGCACAGGTGCTGCCTCAGTGTCCAGTGGAAGCTCGAGCGGTGCTCTCCCAAGCCATTACCGAGGGGAGAGATGCTGCTAAATTCACTATCCGTTGTGGACTTGACACAGCTGACTCCCTCGGCAGGGCACTTTCCACAACAGTGGCGCTACGCCGTTACGCTTGGCTCAGAACTACTGACTTCCCCGGGGATGTCCAGAACACTTTGTTGGACATGCCTTTTGATGGCACACGCCTCTTTGGTGACCAGGCGGATAGCACTTTGGAGCGCTTTAAAGACTCCCGGGCTACGGCCCAGTCCTTGGGTCTTGCCACCACACGCGCTCCCGTAGGGTCCGCTTTTCGCTCCTTTTGAGGTCAGGGTCGAGGCTCCCAAACGCGTTCCTTTCAGAGCCGCCGGCCTGCGCAGCCGCAGTCTCAGCGCAGCCGAGGTCGGGGGGCCCGCCGAGGTGGGTCACGGGGCCAGCGGGCGGGTCAGTCCACCACTGCCCCTGCCACCACTGGCTCAAAACCTTCCTAGTCCGGTGTTTCAGGCCCACCAGACGCCAGTGGGCGGCAGGATTCGCCATCACCTCCCCCACTGGCGTACCATCACTTCGGACAGGTGAGTTCTGCAGATAGTCCGACGGGGCTACTCACTCCCCTTCGAGTCTACCCCTCCAGCCATGCCGCCTCAGTGCCACCGCATGTCGGGGGATCACTTGGCACTTCTCCAGCAGGAAGTTGCGGCCCTCTTGGCCAAGGGGGCAATCGAGCACGTTCCGACGCCACAAGTAGGTCGTGGCTGTTACTCCCACTACTTCCTGGTTCCAAAGAAGGACAAGGGTCAGTGTCCTATCTTAGACCTCCGGAACGTCAATCGCTTCCTCTGGAAGGAGAAGTTAAAGATGCTCATGCTTGCTCAGGTCTTGTCTGCCCTAGACCCGCAAGACTGGATGGTAGCGTTGGACTTGCAGGATGCTTATTTTCATATCCCCATCCTGCCGGCCCTCCGGCGTTACCTACGGTTCACGGTAGGCCATGAGCACTTTCAGTTCACCGTGCTCCCTTTCGGCCTTACCAGCGCCCCTCGGGTGTTCACAAAAGTGATGGCGGTGGTCGCAGCTCATCTGCGCAGATCAGGGGTTTCAGTCTTCCCCTATCTCGACGACTGGCTGTTGAAGGCGGGCTCACCCCAGGCAGTCGTCTCCCACCTCCAGACTACGGCCGACCTCCTGCATTCGCTGGGGTTTTCCATCAACATGTCGAAGTCGCATCTGATTCCCTCTCAGAAGCTCCTCTGCATTGGAGCAGTTCTGGACACGGCGCACTTTCGGGTTTATCCTCCCGAACAGCGAGTCCGGGACATTCGGGTTATGATTCCGATCTTTCAGCCCTGGTCCTGGGTTTCGGTCAGGAAGACCCTGAGGCTGCTGGGCCTCATGGCCTCCTGCATCCTGCTGGTCAATCATGCCAGATGGCATATGCGGGCTCTGCAGTGGGACCTGAAGTTCCAGTGGACGCAGCATCAGGGAAACCTGTCCGACTACGTCCAGATCTCGGAGGGCACTGCACAGGACTTGCAGTGGTGGCTCACGGACCAGCGTTGGGTCAGCGGCAGATCCCTCTCCCTTCCCCAACCGGAGCACACAGTGGTGACGGATGCGTCCCTCCTGGGATGGGGCGGCCACATGGGAGAGGTGGAGATCAGAGGCCTCTGGTCTCCGGCGGAGTCCAAGCTCCATATCAACCTTTTGGAGCTCAGGACGATCCTACTTGCACTGAAAGCATTCCTTCCCTCTCTCAAGGGGAGAGTAGTGCAGGTGTTCACAGACAACACCACCGCCATGTGGTACTGCAGCAAGCAAGGCGGGGTGGGGTCGTGGACCCTATGTCAGGAGGCTCTGCGTCTCTGGACGTGGCTGGAACGTCAAGGCATTTCCTTGGTGGTTCAACACCTGGCAGGTTCCCTGAACGCCAGGGCGGACGAACTCAGCTGCAGGTGCATGTTGGATCACGAATGGCGTCTTCACTCGGAGGTGGCACAAGGTCTCTTTCAACAGTGGGGAGAACCTTGGTTAGATCTATTCGCCACCGAAGAGAATGCGCAATGTCAGCAGTTCTGCGCGTTGGAGTTTCCAAGGCGGCACTCGCTCGGCGACGCTTTTCGTCGCGAGTGGAGTTCCGGTCTGTTGTACGCCTTTCCACCTATACCACTTCTGCTCAGAGTGCTGAAGAAGATCAGGCGCGACCGGGCCCAAGTTATTCTTGTGGCACCGGACTGGGCTTGAAGAGTTTGGTATCCCGAGCTACTCGGTATGAGCGTGGATTCCCCGATCCGGCTGCCTCTTCGGGAGGATCTTCTGTCGCAGCAACAGGGGACGGTCCTCCACCCGAACCTGTCCAGCCTCCACCCGAACCTGTCCAGCCTCCACCTCCTTGCGTGGAGATTGAGCGGCGACAGCTGATTCCATTTGACTTGCCTCCTGAAGTCTGTAATGTAATTCTGGCAGCCAGGCGTCCCTCAACTAAAACTGTATACGCCTGCCGGTGGAACAAATTTGTGGCATGGTGCACAGCGAAAGCTGTAGATCCCCTTTCTGCCCCTCTTTCTGAGGTCCTCTTGTTCCTTCTCTTTGGCCCAGCAGGCCTCTGCTCTGGGCACTATCAAGGGCTACCTTTCTGCTCTTTCAGCCTTTCTTAGACTGCCTGATCAGCCCTCTCTTTTCAAGTCCCCTGTTGTCATTAGATTTCTCAAAGGCATTATTCACCTTTTCCCTCCTATTCCTTTTGTGATGCCTCAGTGGGACTTGAACCTGGTTCTCACATACTTAATGTGCGCTCCCTTTGAGCCTCTTCATAACTGTCCTTTGCGGTTATTGACTTTGAAAACTGTCTTCCTGGTGGCCATCACCTCCGCTAGGCGTGTGAGTGAGCTCCAGGCTCTTTCGTGTAAACCTCCTTTCATGGCGATTCATCCGGACAAGGTTGTGCTTCGGCCACGTCCCTCCTTTCTGCCTAAAGTAGTCTCTGCCTTTCATCTCGGGCAAACTGTCACCCTGCCCACTTTCTTTCCGCCTCCGCACCCTTCCAGGGAGGAAGAGAGGCTCCACCGTCTGAACCCAAAACTTGCGTTTTCATTCTATCTCAACCGCACACAACAGTTCGGGGTGGATGACCAGCTCTTTGTTGGCTACGTGGGCGCCAAAAAAGGCCGTGCTGTGCACAAGCGGACTATCTCCCGATGGGTTGTCTTGTGTATTAAAGCCTGTTACTCTCTGGCTAAATAGGAACCTCCGGTAGGGCTGCGCACCCTTCTACCAGGGCGACGGCTGCTACTACAGCATTGGGACGCGGTGTCCCCCTGCAAGATATCTGTCAGGCAGCTACGTGGGCCTCGCTGCATACTTTCACTAAGCACTATTGCCTTGACAGTCAAGTCCGGAGAGACGGCTTCTTTGGCCGGTTGGTTCTCCGTGACTTTCTGGTGTGATTTCACTTCGCAGACCCACCACCGGGGATGGTATTGCTTGGGTATGTATTCTAAGGTAAGGAATCTATCACTAACGTGTCTCTTTCAGATGCACAAGTTACTTACTTGTGTAACGATATATCTGTAAGAGACATTAGTTAGTGATAGATAACTTACCGCCCGCCATCCTTCCCGTTCTGCGAACTGTTCTCTAGGGTACAGGTCATCCCTTTCAGGGCCCTAGTTCTATTGCACCAGTAGTCGGTCTCTGGCATGGCTCTGCGTTCCTGGCGCGGAAAGGTCGTGTACAGAACGGACGTCAGGGCGCGTCTAATTAGCTCCGACAACGTCATCTCGGCGGCTATAATGCCAGCGACGTACGCGGAGCCGCACGACGACGCCTACCGACGCGCAGGGGTACTGCTGACGAAAACTTTCCGGAGCCAGTCTGACGCCTGGGGATATTCTAAGGTAAGGAATCTATCACTAACTAATGTCTCTTACAGCTATATCGTTACACAAGTAAGTAACTTGTGCTTCTGCATTGGTTAAATCATAGTTATGATTTCTTCTGTGGTGATAGGTAAACCTTTATTGATAAATTTCAAGAGTAATATGGGTGAGGAGATTCATCTGGAGAAATCTATTTCTGATCAGTTTCCCAGATTGCAAACCAGATAGACATTGGTAACTGGCCTATGGGCTGATTGATGTTCCTGAGCCAGTCGGAGTCTAGAATTGCTTCAGATTTTTTGTGCTTATTGCGTTTTGGAGCTCAACCCACCTTTTATCTTGCTCAGACATTTTGATATGCTTAATGATCCTCCTATATGTGGATTTCAGAAGCTTTATGGAATTTGTGCGGTCTAAGGTTTGTGGAAGTTGAGTGCACCTTCGACTCCTCCTGAAGTTTGTTCCGCTGTCACCATTCCACTTTTAACGGCTTGTGTTCCTGAAGGAATCCTTTGTTGGTAAGGTAATGCGGAAAAAAGCTGAATACTGTTTTTAGTGGTGTTTCCCATATAATGATACACTTGGTATCATTGAATTTTGAGCATTCTAAATCATCTTCTGCTGCAGTGCTCCTGATTGGATGGTCTATTAGTTGCATTAGCTTTGAGCTCATATTGTTTGTCCATACAAGTTTCTTCTTGTTAAAATATGATGCTTTATCTGGGCATAAGGACGAGTTAAAGATATAATGTTGAAGATTAAGTGTGATTTGTTGACGCTTGTGCTCACTTTTCTGACTTGTGATCATTTAAAAGATTTTCCAGATATGGTAATTTGAAAAGTGTATTAATGAGAAGTCAATAGTTGATTTCTCTGTGCTTGTGACAGTTGTTATTTTAGCTGGTTGAACTTTAAAGCACCTATTGAGGCACCAGAGTCCTGTGCCTGAGAGAAACGTTTTGAGAGTTTTTGATTTTTTTTTGTCTGCTTCCGAGGAGACCTTGTAAAGATCGGAGTAGGAATATGCAACTGTATCAGGACTGTCTTCATCGAGACAAGATTCATGGAGTAGTAAACTTCAATACATTTTCAATGCAGTCACTAGTTGTTACGAAGAACATGGTGTTATGTCGGATAATAATTGTTTTGAGTTCGCCTAGGATAGTGTTCAGGTTGACTGGCTCTTTAAGGTGGGTGGAAGGGAGTTGTTGATCATTAGAAGTTGATCGCTTGCTGGGTTTGTTGTTAATACTGATAGTGTGTTTGGAGATGGTTCTAATCAAAGCACCATACCGATTTTAGTGATTTAAGAAGCCTCTTGTGAAAATAATGTGTATCGGGCCATTTTGAAAGCTATTTAGGTGATTTTGAGAATAAGTGAGAAACAAGAGATCATTTAAAAAAACTTCAAATGATTAAAGCAAGCTGAAGGACAGTAATTGAAATAAAAAATATATTGAGCTTTAGTAGATTTAAAAATCGGTGCAGGCATGCATTCAAAATAGAGGAAGGCAGCTTGAGGCATAAGATTGCAATTATAGTTCTGTTTAATTCTTAGTGCCGGTCTCATCTCTCTTATCAGTATGGTCGACATAAAGCAGTTAATAATGCTTGGTGTTATTAGAACAGAAAGTGGCGATGTCAATGAGAAACAAAAGTTGTGGCAGAAACACAACATCTAATCCATCACTGGTAATTGTCATTTAGGTCAAGTGCAGGGATGGCCAGCTTAAGTGATGGAGAACTGGATCATTACTATTTTATCAGTATATCCACATAAGATAAATTTGCATATATTGAATCTAAATTGATATCATTTATTCAGTAGGAGCTTATCCTGAAATCTCTGGTGGATCCAGCCTTCCTAAATTCACAACTGGGCGCTGTACGAAGAATCCTTCTTGCCAGTGTGGCAGTGGCTTTCCATACAGGGACTTGTTCATTCTTATGAGAGGTCACTGTTGTTGGTCTTACACTAGTGGTTTGAGTAAACAACCTACAGCAAGCATAAGCTTGGTTGGGAAAAGGCAGATAAATTAGTGGGAAGGTTTGGAGCCAGGAGCTGAATGGATCTTGGTGAGGCTTGTCCACGGCACTTATTAGTTTCTGTTCTCTGGTGCAGCCTTTTGAAGTCACTAGTTCCCCTAAACCATGCTCTGGAGGCGATGCCAACTCAGAAAGAGTGACAATAACAGTTTTGGACCCCGGCAAAGAGATTGGTTGTAGAAGAACTCCACTTGATATTCCGCCACAGCTTCTGGTGTTTGTTAGGTTCCCAAAGGATTCTCAGCTCACAACAGTCTGAGGACTGTGAGACTAGGTCATTGACAATTGGTTAAACCCAGTACAGGCTGTAATCAGCGGGCACCTCCATTTTGGTTTCTTCACTGCATGGTGTAACCATCGACGTGCGCTTTTGGGGGGCCTGGGTACACTTGGGATGTGCCCCTAACCAGCAGCGTCTAGTGCTGTACTGCCATGCTAAACATTAGAAGAATCATCAAGCACCTCCTATGGATTCCTCAAAGAACAAACCAAATGCTGTTAATGGTGGCTCTGGGCAGGTCAATTTTGGATTGTTTGTTTTTTAATCTTTTCTATAAAGAGCAGAGAAATTAATTATAACTGAATCCATTAGTAGCGAGTTGGGGGATTGGTTACTAGTTTGAACAACCAACCAGAGGAATTTTATAATATCTTCTGGTTTGAGTTTGTGGATGGTGACTGCTGTTGCAATGTCTCTGTATAACTTATTTCTGTTAGCTTAAGTTCTTTGAGATTGTGAGAAAGTGGAAACTAAAGAATGTTTTCGTATTACAGATTATTTAAATGTTATGGTGGTGACCATGGAAATGGGTACCTTAGTTTAACAATGTTTGTTTGCTTTTTACTGTCTCTACAGGTACAGTGATGTCAAAAACCAGCATGAAATAATCAGGTGTTTAAAGGCGTTCATGAATAACAATGTAAGTCTGAATGTGCTTGAGCTTCCCAACTTGATCTTAACAGCATTGTAATGGCGTAATAAGCAAATAAGTGTGGGTTTGAGAGCTAGTTTAAAATGAAATAATGTTCAGAAATCTTCAGTTGCATTTTTTGTGAAGTGTATCACAGGGCTGCTGTGTGTCTCTTAATTGTATATTCCTGTTGTATAAATTATATTAATTATATCTTTTGGCAGAATACTGAGGGTTTGTACCTTATTAATTGCGCAAACTCAGTGAAATCACTTGGAACCACTGTGAGAATGTCAGCAGGGCCTTGGCAAAATAAGTGCCATGGCTGACTTTTACATCTAACCATTAATAAAAAGACACCTTGAATGTATTCATTTAATAACCAGACCTGTGCAGATCCAACCAGAACAGCTCAGGAAAAAAATGAAAACTACCCTTTCCAACTATCATTTGGCTGCTTAGCAGGCAGCCGTGTAATCAAAGCTGCTTCCATAGTCAATGTGGTCTAGCCCTTTAACTGTGCAGTTAATCAGGGCCGATTGTTAATCTGGGGCCTCAAGACACAACCTTTAAACAAGGAAGCACAAAGGACTGAATGGGGACACATCAGAAGCCCCATCATTTCACTATTTCTGAACTGGTTGAATCACCTGAATGAAAGCAAGACTGCCTGACCTTGTGCTTTTTTAAATTTTATTTTATAATAATGTGCGTTCGGGTGTGGCCTTGAAACAACATGTTAATAATGATTCTCAGAACTTCTAAATAATTGCACTAGCAGACACTTCTTTATTATCATTTTTATGCATTTTTCTTAATTAATGACAAATTGTTTTTCTGGATACTGTGGCTGTGCCAGTACTCTTAAAATCTCAGGCATCATGCCTAAGGACCGGTCAGTGCTTTTGGAAGGTGGAATTGACCATCTTTTGCCTAGTATTCCCCAGATGTTTGCCTTTAGTTGAACCAGTTTTTGTTGGTCATGGAACTCTGGACACCTTACTCCTGCTAAACAGTGATAAAGTGCAGGTGCTCTCCCTTATAAACCTGGTAATATTGACATACACCTAATTGCCACATTTAACCTATTCACAAGGCCCTAGTATATGGTATTACAGGTACCCAGGGCCTGTAAATTAAATGCATCCAGAGGACTGCAGCACTCCTTGTGCCACCCACTAAAGTAGCACTGTAAAACATGTCTACAGGCCTGCCCTTGCAGCCTGTGTATGTTGTTTTATACTTCTTCTTCGACCTGGCAAAATAAACCTTTCTCCATGGCTCTTTCAACAAGCTTGATTGGATCAGTGTTGTGTTGGTGGCCTTGATAACAGCACCGGGACACTCTTTTGAGTAGCTGTGCACTATATAAACCTTGTATATCACCATAAACTTTTCTTTTTAATGCTTATAAGTCACCCCTAATGTAGGCCCTATATGCCTATATTGTAGGGTGCATGGTATTTCGTAGGACATATGTACTTAAGTTTTACATATCTTGGCAGTGAAAAGGTCGTTTTCACTGCAGCAGGGCTGGATTTCCCATAGAAAAGCACAGGGTTACATTATAACTCTTTATAATGCTTCGCTTTAGCTTGAGACTAGCTAGACAAATGATTTAAGGGCTCCTGTTCAGAGGAATTTAAAATCCAACCTATTGGGGAGAGGAGTTGGCCTAACGGCTAGGGCGTCCGACCTTGAACCTGGGGAACTGGGTTCGAGTCTCGGCAATGACGCTGAACATCCTGTGATTCTGGGCAAATCACTTAATCTCCCCGTGCCTAATAAAAAATGAATGTTTGTCATAACGTAACTGGTGCTATGTAAAGCGCTTTGATACCCGATTCGGGTCAAGTTCGCGCTATATAAAACTCTGCAAAAAAAAAAAAAAAAGATTGGTAAAGTTTGATTTTTACATTACTATTTTGAAAATGCACTTTAAGAAAATTGAAATTTTTCTGCCTAAACCTAAAACTGCCTTTTTTCCTGTGTCCAGGTGTTACCTGGCACCTTGTGGCTCTCTGGAGTGAGATGTCTATTACTTCCAGGTATGGGTGGGGAGGAGCTGTACCCCTGCCCTAATTACACTTCATAGAGGCTTGCACTGGCTGACACAGAAGAACCTGACACCAGGTCTGCCCCAGCTTTTGATTCTATGTCAGGACCGGAGGCTCCGATTATGCTTTTCTCTCTTCGCTTTATTTAACATGACAAATTTTTAGCAGCCAGAAAAGCAATAATTTAATCATTCTGCAGATGGAAAAAACGGAGAAAAACCATCAAAGAGTAAAAACCGCAAAATCCATAACGGGAACCACAACTCCCATAATCCTCGAGTAACCATGAACAACTAAGTCCTTCCACAATGTCCATGCCTTGTACAAAGACCGACCATCTTGTTTGATCCCCCTCTTTCTTCACTGCTTCCGCAGCCAGTTAAGTGCTCTAGGAATTTTTTCTTTGTTGTATGCCTGACTTAACTATCCCAGCGCTTCTCTAATGTACAAGCGGCAGCGTCTGGGAGGGATTTGGTGTAATTTGGTGTTATTTTATTGGGCTGTGCATTTTCATTCCAGATTCCTTCCGGCCGCGGGAGCGCTCCTTACGCGGCTGATGCCCACAGACGTTGCGGTGTGTAATTAGAACCGCTAGGGGCGCTCTCCCGTCTCGTTGCTCTCGCGGCGCGGTTCCTTCAGATGAGGAGCCGCACAGCAGGAGTACGAGTCACGGAGCCTTGTCTCCTCAAAGCCGCCTCACCTAACGCCCTTCGGGGTCTGTATGCCCGTATTTTTACTCCATTTCCATGCCCCGGCGGGGGTCTGTATCTTGCGGTTTGAACCGCGTTGAGCGCCTGCGGGCGGATTCTGCTTTTGGCATTCCTATTAGCGCGCTGGGAGGCGGGGAGTGCCCGGTCAGTGCTACTGAGGGCGGTGCGCGCTGGGGGCTGTGCCACCCTATTTGCAACCCTTCGGGTTCTTTAAAAGCTTTGCAGTCTTTCAGTCTGCCCATAGTACTTCTCTGGGTTTCCCAGGGTCCCAGGAGGTTTTTAGTCTTGCTTGTTTCAGGGCTCTGTATCCCCTCAGTGGCGCTCCTGTTCCATTTCATACAAAAAAAACAGGAGAGTGTGTACCTGGAAGAGGAGGAGGAATATTTTCCTCAGGATGAAGCCTTTTTTGAGGCTGTGGACACATCTATCTACCGCTGTGTGAACGAGGTCATGGGACCTATGGAGCAGAGGCTCTCAGAAAGAATTGTACAAGAGTGTGCCAAGTTGGCGCAGGCCCGGTCTACTGACCCTGCTTTACCTGTTGCTCCCGCCCCTGGGGATCAACCCCCTCCCAACAAGAAGCACTGTCCTGAAGGGGACCAGGGGAACCTGCAGGGGGGTGGATAAAGACGCTTTTGAAAGGTTGCGTAGCGCTTTCTTGGCTAAATCAGTTGTCCCAGCCACCCCCGCTCCGCTTCCTGCCCTAGAGGCCGTCCCCTCTCCCGCGCCAGTTTCCCCAAACATGGACGGGGACTCTCCGGGTGACTCGGACGATGACACAGGGTCCTCGCGTTCTTGGCGCCCGGCTAGCTCTTCCACCTCGATGCCTCAGGATAGCTCAGGTATGTTAGATCCGGATGAAATAATTCATCCACGGTCTTCCGCCTGGGCCCCTGGGGACAAGGTGGCAAAGTTCGTGGCTGGTCGCCTCCGCAAGCCCTTAGAAAAGGAAGCAAGGGGTTGTTTGAGGTCTGAGTGTCCACGCCCCACTTTGGAAGGGAAGGTTGCTTGTACACCGGAGCTTGACTCCAAAATGGCCACCTTCTTAGCCAAATACATGAAGGACCCACGAAAGGGCATAGATAGGTCTTGGCGCTCTTGCCAAGACAAGCTGTTAGATGCTATTGGACCTATGACCAAAATCCTGGACATAGCGGAGGAAGCTAAGGTTTCTGGGTCAGCCATTTCCCCCGAGGTACTCTCTAATTGGGCACAGCGCGCCATCATATTCTTAGGCAAATGCAAAAACAACAGTTGATGGACAGAATGCAGAACAATGTCATACATTCACCCCAGTACAGAGATCTGGGCTTAAATCCATCGTTTTTTTGCTCACCATGCCATTCCAGTTTGAGCCCAGCCATATGCAAATCAGTCTTGACCCTGTGCCTCATGGGAACAGTCCAGCCCGAACTGCCAAGCCAGGTCCTCCCTGGACTGGAAACAAGCATCCTAGGACCGGTTTCGGGGTTTCACCCCTCTTCAGCCAGGATAGCTTGATTCCAGTGGCATGGAGAGCACAGGACCCACGTCTGGGCATACCCGTCCCACTCGGGGAGACAAATGCAAAAACAACAGTTGATGGACAGAATGCAGAACATTGTCATACATTCACCCCAGTACAGAGATCTGGGCCTAAATCCATCGTTTTTTTGCTCACCATGCCAATCCAGTTTGAGCCCAGCCATATGCAAATCAGTCTTGACCCTGTGCCTCATGGGAACAGTCCAGCCCGAACTGCCAAGCCAGGTCCTCCCTGGACTGGAAACAAGCATCCTAGGACCGGTTTCGGGGTTTCACCCCTCTTCAGCCAGGATAGCTTGATTCCAGTGGCATGGAGAGCACAGGAACCACATCTGGGCATACCCGTCCCACTCGGGGAGACAAATGCAAAAACAACAGTTGATGGACAGAATGCAGAACAATGTCATACATTCACCCCAGTACAGAGATCTGGGCCTAAATCCATCGTTTTTTTGCTCACCATGCCATTCCAGTTTGAGCCCAGCCATATGCAAATCAGTCTTGACCCTGTGCCTCATGGGAACAGTCCAGCCCGAACTGCCAAGCCAGGTCCTCCCTGGACTGGAAACAAGCATCCTAGGACCGGTTTCGGGTTTCACCCCTCTTCAGCCAGGATAGCTTGATTCCAGTGGCATGGAGAGCACAGGACCCACGTCTGGGCATACCCGTCCCACTCGGGAGACAAATGCAAAAACAACAGTTGATGGACAGAATGCAGAACAATGTCATACATTCACCCCAGTACAGAGATCTGGGCCTAAATCCATCGTTTTTTGCTCACCATGCCATTCCAGTTTGAGCCCAGCCATATGCAAATCAGTCTTGACCCTGTGCCTCATGGGAACAGTCCAGCCCGAACTGCCAAGCCAGGTCCTCCCTGGACTGGAAACAAGCATCCTAGGACCGGTTTCGGGGTTTCACCCCTCTTCAGCCAGGATAGCTTGATTCCAGTGGCATGGAGAGCACAGGACCCACGTCTGGGCATACCCGTCCCACTCGGGAGACAAATGCAAAAACAACAGTTGATGGACAGAATGCAGAACAATGTCATACATTCACCCCAGTACAGAGATCTGGGCCTAAATCCATCGTTTTTGCTCACCATGCCATTCCAGTTTGAGCCCAGCCATATGCAAATCAGTCTTGACCCTGTGTCTCATGGGAACAGTCCAGCCCGAACTGCCAAGCCAGGTCCTCCCTGGACTGGAAACAAGCATCCTAGGACCGGTTTGGGGTTTCACCCCTCTTCAGCCAGGATAGCTTGATTCCAGTGGCATGGAGAGCACAGGACCCACGTCTGGGCATACCCGTCCCACTCGGGGAGACAAATGCAAAAACAACAGTTGATGGACAGAATGCAGAACAATGTCATACATTCACCCCAGTACAGAGATCTGGGCCTAAATCCATCGTTTTTTTGCTCACCATGCCATTCCAGTTTGAGCCCAGCCATATCCCAGGATGCTTGTTTCCGGTCCAGGGAGGACCTGGCTTGGCAGTTCGGGCTGGACTGTTCCCACAAGGAACAGGGTCAAGACTGATTTGCATATGGCTGGGTCCAAACTGGGGTGGTGTGGTGAGCAAAAGAATGATGGATTTAACCCAGATCCTTGTGACTGGGGGTGAATGTTTGCATTGTCCAGCATTCCGTCCATCAATTGTTTCTTTTGCATTTGTCGCCCTAAGTGGGAAGGGTATGCCCAGACGTGGGTCCCGTGCTCACTACACCACTGGATTCAAGCTAGCCTGGCTGAAGAAGGGTGATGCCCTGAAACCGGTCCCAGGATGATTGTTTCCGGTCCAGGGAGGACCTGGCTTGGCAGTTCGGGCTGGACTGTTCCCACAAGGAACAGGGTCAAGACTGATTTGCATATGGCTGGGTCCAAACTGGGGTGGTGTGGTGAGCAAAAGAATGATGGATTTAACCCAGATCCTTGTGACTGGGGGTGAATGTTTGCATTGTCCAGCATTCCGTCCATCAATTGTTTCTTTTGCAATCATATTCTTAGGCAACACAAATTGTGCTCTCTCGACGGAACGCCGTCGTTCTCTGTTAATAAAATTGGACCCTAAACTGGGTGATTTAGCGTCTTCTGAGGCGGGGGCTGCGGCGCAAGGGGGTCTCTTTGGGGACCCTTTTGTAAAAGAATTGGGCAAATTTGTGGCCACATTTACCTCTTTGGACAAGGCACAGTCCAGTATTAAGCGGGTTTTCCACCCCCGGGTCTCTCAAGGGGCCGGTCGCGGTAGGGGCCGCGCGGCCGGCCGTGGCGCGCAGCATATTCCCAACAGAGGACAAGGCTCCGGGCGAGGACATTACAACTCCAACACCAGTTATTCCGAGTTCTACCCCACTAGGGGACAACGATTTCGAGGCCGTGGAAACTTCAAAAACAACGCCGGCGGCGGAGGTTCCACTGGTAAGTGTTTTATCAACATCCCTCACCCCCATAGGAGGTCGTCTAGCGTATTTCCAAGGTGCCTGGGCAGAAATCACCTCGGACGCTTGGGTCTTGCAGACTATTCGGGGGTTCCACATAGAGTTATACGGCACCCCGCACCAGCATCGCCTCCCGCATCCCATTTCTTTTTCTGTCGCGGAGGCGCGGCTGGTCGACAACGAGGTCTCCGCGCTGCTGCGCAAAGGGGCCATTTGTCGTTCAACTTTGCACCCTCGCGGGTTTTTAAGCAATATTTTCCTGGTGGACAAAGTAGACGGGGGGCGCCGGCCGGTAATCAACCTCAAGGAGTTCAACGGGTGGTTGGTGTACCGGCATTTCAAAATGGAGGGGATTCACCTCCTTCGGGATCTCCTTCGGCCATCCGATTGGATGGTGCGTCTGGATCTCAAAGACGCGTACCTGGTAGTCCCCATTTATCCGCCACATCGACGGTTCCTACAATTTTCCTGGCAACACCAAGTTTACGAATTGACCGCCCTTCCATTCGGCGTTTCCTCGGCACCATGGTGCTTCACAAAGGTGTTACACCCGGTGGTGGAATCTCTCCGGTCCCAGGGTTTCCGGATGATCGTTTACCTAGACGACATCCTACTGATGGCTCAGTGTCCCCAAGCTTTGGAGAGGCAGCTGCATCACACAGTATCGCTTTTACAGCGCCTTGGATTCGTAATCAACACGGACAAGTCCGTTCTAACCCCAGTCCAGAGTGTCATTTTTCTCGACTTCATAGTCGATTCAGTCAAGGCGTCCTTGAGCCTCCCGGCTCGGAAAATGGCCAAGATCAGACACGAACTGCGTCAGACCATCTCCAGGTCTCACACCTCCCTCCGGCAGATTGCCAGGATGGTGGGACTTCTGTCCTCATCCATACAGGCGATCTTCCCGGGACCCTTCATTATCGTGCCATGCAACGCCTCAAAGCGTATCACCTCCGGAAGGGGTTATCTTACGATCAATCGGTTCTCCTTACCACCGAGGTAAAGGACGAGATGGCATGGTGGCTTGCCCATCTGGAAGCATGGAACGGCCGAGCCATTTTCGGGTCAGTCCCAGACCTCATCATAGAGTCCGATGCCAGCAGGTCGGGCTGGGGCGCCCGTTGTGCAGAGTTTTCCACAGGAGGTGCCTGGTCGTCAGAAGAACAGGCGTTACACATCAATTGTCTAGAACTCCTGGCGGGGTCCTTCGCAGTTCGCTGCTGGACCAAGGACCGGGTACAGTCATGCGTCCTCTTAAAAATGGACAATGTCTCCGCGGTCCGATATGTCAATCACTTGGGAGGGCCGCGCTCCCGTGCACTGGCGAACCTAGCCAAGGATTTTTGGGATTACTGTCTGGCTCACCATGTGTCGGTCACGGCAGAGTATCTCCCGGGGCAGGCCAACCAAGTGGCAGACTGGCACTCCAGGTATCTAACCGATTCCAGCCAGTGGAAGTTGAACCCCCGAGTATTTGCGTGGCTGGCGACTCTCTGGGGCCCGTTCACGGTGGATCTCTTTGCCACCCGACTGGACCATCAGCTCCCACGCTTCTTCAGTTGGAGGCCGGACCCCTTAGCGGTGGCCACGAATGCGTTCCTGCACGACTGGGGGCAAGAGAAGGGGTATGCCTTTCCTCCCTTCTCGATGATTGTACGGGCGGCAGCGCAGATTCGCCGCCAGGGGGCAGAATTGGTGATGGTAACCCTGGTGTGGAAGTCTCAAGTTTGGTTTCTGGTTCTTCTGGAACTTTCTTGGGATTTTCCAATCCTACTCCCCCTGTTTCCTCATCTCCTTCTGAGTCCCAGTGGAGAACCACATCATCTAGTCACGGACGCGACTCTCCGCCTCATGGCATGGCGGCTTTCCGGCAGCGATGGTCGCTCCCAGGTCTTTCGGGACACGCTCAGGAACTCTTATCTAAGGCCTGGGCTAACAGTACCACCAAACGTTACCGCTCCGCCTGGACAAAATGGGTACGTTGGTGTCTTCGACGCAGTCTCGATCCCATGGTCGCCGGAGTCGTTCAGGTCTTAAATTTTCTGGCAGACTTAGCGACGTCCGGTCTAGCTTACCGTTCTATTAACACCATCCGTTCCGCGATTTCAGCAGCACATTCCCCTGTAGACGGGGCCCCGATAGGAGAACACCCTTTTGTTTGTAAGCTCATGCGAGGCATCCGCCTATCTTTACTTCCAGAGCCACGCTATCCGGCTTTGTGGGACGTCAACCTCGTGTTGAATCTTTTTCTCTCCTGGCAACCGAACAAATATCTTTCGGTGAAAGAGCTTTCGGCAAAGTTAGCGATGCTTTTATGCCTGGTATCTTGTAGAAGAGTATCGGATGTGCGCGCTTTGGACATCTCTGCGCGGGTTTTTTCTCCGGAAGGGGTAACTTTTACGGTGAGTCGCCGTACAAAATCCTTTACTCGTTCTATCTCTTACCCCGCTTTTGTGGATACCCCTAAGCTGTGTGTCGTAAATTGCCTCAAAGCTTATGAAGACCGTACTCAGGAATTCCGCCCTCCGGGCGAACAACAACTTCTTGCTTTACGAAAGCCGCATAAAGCAGTCTCCTCCCCCACCATAGCGCGGTGGGTGCGTTGGGTCATGCAAGAAGCGGGCATTGACACAAAGCAATTCGGGGCACATTCTACCAGAGGTGCAATGGCTTCTAAAGCTTTTTCTCTGGTGGCCCGTTTGGAGGATTTGATGCGGGCCGCGGATTGGTCCTCGGATTCCACCTTTAAGAAGTTTTACTTCAAGCCAGTCTTAGAGGTCGCTCAGTTGGTGGTAAGTAAGCTTTAAACTAGCATAATCGGAGCCTCCGGTCCTGACATAGAATCGAAATTTGCCTAGCAGTGTAACGGTAAGTTTCAATTCTATTAAGGACACGGAGGCGAGGATTATCCCACCCGTTGCACAATGCTGTGCGAACCCGCCCGTATGTGCGTAAGTAAAAGTTTTTCTTTTTCACCTGCCTATTGAGGGTATAATCTTCAGTAGTTGATTTTTTCAGGTTTGTGATGTTGGCATCCTTTCAACTGCTCAGGATGTACCATACGTTGCCTTTGTCTCTTTCAGGAAACGATGGCGCAAAACAAGGCCAATAAAGATGTAGCGTAACTCGCGCGAAGAAAGAGGAAGATCAAACAAGATGGTCGGTCTTTGTACAAGGCATGGACATTGTGGAAGGACTTAGTTGTTCATGGTTACTCGAGGATTATGGGAGTTGTGGTTCCCGTTATGGATTTTGCTGTTTTTACTCTTTGATGGTTTTTCTCAGTTTTTTCCATCTGCAGAATGATGAAATTATTGCTTTTCTGGCAGCTAAAAATGTGTCATGTTAAATAAAGCGAAGAGAGAAAAGCATAATCCTCGCCTCCGTGTCCTTAATAGAATTGAAACTTACCGTTACACTGCTAGGCAAATTTCGATTCACTAGCCAGGCTGTAGCCAAATCCAGAAGAAAGTGAGGGGGGATGACCAGAACCAGTTTTAGAGTTGGGCAAACGGGTGTCCCGCACCCAGAGGCTGGCATTGGCCATAAAAGTGACATCCCCCAGAACCTGAAATCAGAATACTCCTGGACCTGTGGAGATCAGGAGGAGGACAGCACTGCTGTCTGAAACCCGAAGGAAGACTGGCCACGCTTTCCTTACACCCAGGACCTCAGAAGTGACTCCATGGGCTGACCTCCTGTTTGAGCTACAGGGACATAACAAGCTTTTAGTGGCCTTTTCCCTGCAACATCCCAACTGACCAAACCCAACTGGACTTGACCTGGTCCCCTCTGCTGGCCTCTGTTTGAGGCCTCCCGGCTTCTACGGAAAGCTCAATGGATCCATCTTTGAGTGACACATTGCCACATCATGAAGCTCTCGACTGAGAGCTTCACCGAATCAGACGCAGTGCCCCCCAGTTCCTATGTGAAAGCTTTTACGGATCCGAAGCAGAGTGGTGCAGTGCTCCGCAAAGCAGCTCCCGCACTGAAGCCAGACGGGAAAACTGACAGCAGGACGAAACTGGTCCTGCATGAGGCCCACACTCCTTCACGGTTGGCCTGAACTTTTGATTTTTTTCCCGATCCCTCTCGACCAGATAACTGCGGTTGGAGCTTCGCACCTCTTGATGCTATTTTTACCTAAAATATTAAAGCTCATTTCTCCGGTTCTATGTATTCTATTTTTGTCATTTTGGTGTCATTTTATTTATCAAAATGTACTCTGTTT
The DNA here is from genome assembly GCA_963921515.1 of Calotriton arnoldi. Classification (NCBI taxonomy): domain Eukaryota; kingdom Metazoa; phylum Chordata; class Amphibia; order Caudata; family Salamandridae; genus Calotriton; species Calotriton arnoldi. Next base: position 2,392,968 of record CAWUFW010001065.1, on the reverse strand, counting down.
TTCAAAATTGGTTTGGAATTGTTCTTGTGTGGTATTGTCACTTTATTACTGTTTGAATACTGCAAAATACTTAACACATTGCCTCCAAATTAAGCCCGACTCCTTGTGTGCAAAGCTACTAGAGGGTTAAGCACAGGCTGATTTAGTGATTCTTGTGGTTCACCCTGACAAGGACTGTGATTGTTATTTTAGGTGGGCTCTCACCCCTTCAAGTAATACTCCAGTTACTTACAGTACTGTACTGGGTGGATAAGCTCTGTAGGGCTAAATACTGACAAACTCAATGGTTTTGACTTCAGTTAGGGATCTAGTATGCCTAAGAACTCATTTGGGCACCTAATTCAGTGCTTAATTTGTGCAGATGTTTCCCGGTGCTCAGCACTGGCAGTTATTTACAAACACCTGCACTCATTAATGAGAGTTCACCACATGATAGCGTTGCTCATATTTTTATAGTATAGCACGTCAGTGGAGCATTTAAGTATTTAATATACCTTTTTTTAATTTATAAAACTGGCACTTCCAGGAAATCCCTACAATTTGAGGTGGCCTAGAATAGTTCAAAATCTCACACCTGTTTGATTGTGATCATTAGTATTTAATGCTGGTACTAGCATTTGGCTGCTGTGGGTGGTGCCAGCAGCAGTGGACTGCTGTGCACTGTCTTGGCACATATTATATTTTTTTGGTAAATGAAACACATAAATTAAACACTGCCTATGATTTTAGTGAGGGCCTTTAGGAAAGTGATGAGAATTCAGAAAGATCATGCACAAGTGGCTGGCATTTCTGTTAAAACTGCCTGAAATGTATGATAAGCTGTTAACTTGAAAGTAGACTTCTTCATGTAAGCTGTGCGTTACCTGCAAAAGGAGAAAGGGGTGTGACTAGTGTTTTCAATGTCTGCACCAGTGTTATTCTTTTCATCCAAACATAACCCCTCCATGTACCCCCAGTGCTTAATTTGAACCGGTGGCTGCAGGTGGGGCCACCGGCACCCATATTTGGGGACTAGCACTTAGTTTCCCTCATCAGACTTTGATCCAGAGCAACAGTGAGAGAAAAACGCAAAAGGGGCAAAGAAAGCAGAAGAGACAGATGGAAAAACAGTGAGAAAAGGAGAAAACGTGGATAAAAAAGAACCTTCAAGAGTGAGATCAAGGGAGGAAGCTTGCCTAGTGGTGGAAGAGAGACATGATGAGGTGGAATCAAGAACATACAGTTTTGGTAATCGGCACCCAGATATTAATTTGCCCCGGCTGCAGGCCTTTGAGTTAAACTTTGGGCCCCGGTCTCATTGTTTTACAAATTAAGCTCTGACTGCCACCAAATCCCACCTCCTCCTCCTCCCCACGCCTAATCCTGCTGTACCAATAAACCGTAGTACTCAAAAGGTACACCCTCAGTCCTAACTGGGTCGGCAGCCGTCTGTTTAACCATCTACCATTTTCCTTAGGAATTTGCGAAGCCTTCTGTTCATTTAGCGTTGGGGTACTCTGTTAGTTTTCTTACATTTATTGTTAATCCGTCTGAATCTGTATTTGTCCTACGCCGAGATTTAGCTGATCCGGGTGGGAATCCTCGAAGTGTGCACATGGGCGCAGACATGGTTGCTAGAGATTTAAGGCTCAATGGCATCTTCCATCGAACTGCTAGAAAAAGGCTGTAGAACTTTGGACTTAACAGCAGCCTACGCTCGTGGCAATAAGAGTTTAACATAACTCTCACACAGGGGTTCAAAAGGAAGTAAGCGCTATGAAATAGAGCAATCTATCCTTTACTACTTCCAAATAATTGTTACTCACACTAGATATAGGGTAGCAGGGTGCAACTAGGAAATGTCTGTGACAGGGAGGGGGCACAAAGCGTGTTTGGACGAAAACCCTCACTCACCCGAGGGTGAGATGCTTCATCATTGGGTTCCTCCAGCACACTGGGACCGCAAGGTACCCAGTGTGGGCTACAACTTACCTGCAGGGAAGGAGCAGGAGTGTTTTTTTATAAAGCACGTAAGATTTTAATACCTCAAGGGTGACGGTGAGGGGCAGAGTGCAACAAAAAAAGGTGTGTATTTAAACTATCTCCTTGGGGACAACAACTTTATTCTTACGCCCTACGGGATAGAGGATAAAAGCAATGTGAGATAGGGTTATGGATGTGTACCCTGCAATGTGGTCAACATGTTTCTGCCCTAAATGACATTAACGTTCAAGGCATTCATCAGGACCAAGATCTTCTGTCGCTCTGCTGGAACAAACGTGCAAAAGTAAAATAAGAACAATACGAAAAGATACTCGGGCCTTTACCCTTGACCAACCATGCGTCGCAGTAACAATTAGTGTGATAGGTCAGAAGGCCCTGCGAGAGAACAGTAAGAACAACATATCAAAAGGGAGTATAATAAAACACCAACGTGCACCATCACAGTACACTCTGGTGGATACCTTTTTCCAATGAGTTCATGGAGGTCTTACCTATGAACAACGTGTACAGTCCGACTCTACCATCTACAGAGTCTCTCACCACATAGATTCCTCTAATTAGAGGTACAATAAAAATGTGTCACAAGCATGGACAAGCCAGCACACAGACCTATACTACAGTAGGATGTTTTGTATCAAGATTTAGAGGCACTTATCCTCGTTATATTATAGATGAATAGTAAGTATGTCATTGTGGACTGTGCACCATACAAAGCCCACAGGCCATGCCATCATTAAGCCAAAGTGACGGATACATAGTATCTCCATGGCAGTCTATTGTGACCTTATTCACAATAAACGACTGTGCAAATGCAGATGGAAAAGCATAGTGTCAACTAAAATACAGGGAACCTCATATGTAGAGCATTATAAGTCCTAAACTGTAGTGAGGCCCAAAGATATAACCAGGCCCAGACACTAACAAGCAACGGGTGTTAGAAACTAAATGTGGTGATCTGTGAAAACGTGAAAAACACGGGTACTGGTAAAATGCTACAATACGGGTAGCCATCTAAATCAGCCAAAATGATAGGATGCCATAATGTTGAACACTTCTTCAAAAAAGCGGAGTCCATAAAAGCAATAATGTAAACATTGTCCCCAAATGATGGCAGCTTAACAAGCCTAAGGAAACTGGCCCGTCTAGGAATGATCAAATTATGCCAGCAACAGCATTGAAATAAGGCAACCCACATGCGCTAAATCAAAGGACCCGACCTTGCTGGGATATGCACCGTATCAAATGGCAAGCAACATCGGGCAAAACCATGGAATGCACTCACCTTCCGTTATGTGGTGGTGCTCTGTCGTAGACTCTGGAGGGAGTGACGGGCCGCCCGTCCCGAGTGCCTTATATGCGGAAGTGAGGTAAAACAGTGTGTCTACTGGGGATTGACTCCAACGTCCTCATGCGCGTGACGTTGAACATCAACGTACGCGTGTGCGGTAGTCAGAGCAACGCGGAAAAGTCATTCCACCCACACGTTGCCATGATACCTGGAGTAAACAAACAGAAGTGTGGAATATAACAAAGCGTACTACGGCACTCGCGTATTAAATACGCGGTTCCGCTCCAAGTGTAAATCCATAGTTATCTGGACCCAACTAGGCGGTCCATAATCAGTGTCTCATATGTGCAAACAGAATTAACAACCTTGATATATTGGAAATGGTGGTAACTTCCAGGATCGAACGGGCGTGTGGCATGAGAGACCAGTGAGCAATAGCGAAAAAAGACCAAGGCATGAAGGAAAAACGGTCCATACTCAAGATTTCTCTTTCGTGCATGATCAGGAACCGTAGGGGTGCAATAAATGGAGGGGCCAGAAATGTAACAGGCAAACCACAGAATATTGCGATATCTACGATATGCTCACATCTGGTAGTCATAGGATGTAAGTGTAAGAGCCCAAATTGGATAGCCATGGGGCACAAGCATATAGACCACCAGATGTAGTATAGAGCAGGGTGCTAATGTGAATTCAAAGTTGCAACATAGAAGTACATGAATCAAATGGTGCACCAAGGTATATCGTCGTTTAGACCAGTCTGATGGCTGCCCAATCTGAACACCCACCGCTGTTCTCTGTGAAACAATATTGCGTCTAGGGGACCCATATCTCTATGGTAGTGTGGTTTATCTAGGACCACCCATCTATAGTCCTCCTCTGTGTGTCCTGCATCTAGGAAGTGGCGTGTGAGTTTGGTGTTAGATTTCTTGCGCTTAATGGAACTCCTGTGTTCAATCATCCTGGTTTTAACCTTGCGGGTAGTCATGCCCACGTACTTCAGATTACAAGGACACTGGATCAAGTAGATAACTGCCTCCGAGTTACAATTGGTGTGGTTGGTAAGCTTCCAGGGTGTTTTAAGTCCTAGATCCAATTGTGTACTCTGTGTTGTTAGGTGACAAACCACGCACGTGCCGCAGGGGAAGTGGCCTTGTATAGGTACTTCTGTGTTGCAACTTTGAATTCACATTAGCACCCTGCTCTGTACTACATCTGGTGGTCTATATGCTTGTGCCCCATGGCTTTCCAAATCTGAAAGAGACACGTTAGTGACAGATTCCTTACCTTAGAATATCCCCAGGCGTCAGGCTGGATCCGGAAAGTTTTTGCGTAGCAGTACCCTTGCGCGTCGGTAGGCGGCGTCGTGCGGCTCCGCGTCCGTCGTCGGCGTGGGGACCGCCGGGATGACGTCGCGGGCAGTACTTAGACGCCGCCCCTGCGCGCTGACGTCAGTTCTTCTTTTTTCCGCGCCAGTAAGCGCAGATCCGGGAAGAGCAGTGCCTAGTCATTTTTTGACTAACTTTTTGGTGATTTTTCACTGTTTTCTTCGAGTCATCTCGGCTCCACGGTGTCGGTAGGAATGCCCGTCTTCAAGCCATGCGACGCCTGTGGTCGAATGATGTCGATCACAGACCCGCACTTAGTGTCTCTACTGTCTCGGCCGCGACCACGACACGAAGTCGTGTTCCGACTGCCGAGCCTTGCACCCGAAGGCTTTGCGAGAGCGGTCTCGAAAGCTCCTCGAGGTCCGGCAGTCGGCTCCGCGCCGCACCAAGCCCCGGTCACGTGAGAGGTCGAGGGGCCGGTCGCGGAGTCCTCCCCGGTCATCGGAGTCCAAGTCTTCGCACTCCTCGGGTAAGTCGAAGCACAAAAAGTCTAAGAAGCACCATCGCTCTAAGACTTCGCCTCGCCGGTCTCGCGACTCGGCTGAGGCCCCTGTCGGCACCGTCCCCGCGGCTCCGGATGTGCCCGTGGAGCCGCCCCCGCATTACCCGTCCTTCCCGGGTTCGGGGGCGACTCCGGCCGAGATACAGGAATTCCTGTCGGCCATGGCACGCCTCTTCGGGCCTCAAGGCCCCTCCGTTGCGCCTTCGGGCCCCACGGGCCCTAATGGGATTGACCCGGCGCCGCCGCCGACGACTCCGGTCCCGGCGCCGCCTGTCCCACCAGCCTCGCTCCCGGCCCCGGCTTCGGCCCCGGCCTCGATCCCGGCTCCGGTGGTACCGCAACCCCCATCGACGCCGGTTGACCTAACCACGCCTCCGCCTCCGCCGATGTCCCCGGTGCCGTTCCTGACGCCGCCCGGGGCTCCGGGCGGCGCCGTTCCCCAGTTATCTCCGGATTCGGACGCGGCGTCGGACCGACGTCGCCCGACGCCGGCTCCGGCGCCAATGAGACCTTGGGTCCCGGACGTCCCTCCTCCTCCTTATTTTCAACCCGAGGAGGACCAGGAGAGCTGGGAGGGGTCGGATGGCCCTCTCACACAGCAGTGTGACTATGATCAGGACTGGGCAGAGGAACTTGGGGATGCCAGTGGTCTGGACACTTCCCCTGACACTGGCATGCTGTCTCCTCCTTCCGTGGCTACAGAGGAGGGAGCAAATTTCGCAACGGTGTTGTGTAGAGCAGCTGGAGCCTTACACCTCCAATTGCCTACAGTGGCTGTCAGGACTAACCTCCTGACGGAAGTGCTTCCTCGGAGCCATTGCTGCCGTTTAATGATGCACTTTCTGACGTTCTTTTGGGCACCTGGTCCAAGCCCGCCACAGGGGCTCCTGTGGATAGGAACGTGGCCCGACGCCATCGCCCTGCTCCGGGCGACCCCTTGTTTCTCTCTCAACATCCCACCCCCGAGAGCTTGGTTGTCCAAGCCTCTGCCTCCCAATCCGCCTTCCCTACCGCCCCTCCGGATAGGGAATCCAAACGCCTGGATCAATTTGGGAAGAAGGCCTTTTCTTCCTCCAGTGCTGGCTTGCGGTCCGTCAACACCGCTTGCCTTTTGGGCCGATACTCCCACTCTCTGTGGGATTCGGTGGCGCTCGTTTTGCCCCAGTGTCCTGAGGAGGTCCAGACACTGCTTTCCCGCGCCATTGCGGAAGGAAGGGATGCGGCAAAGTACACCATCCGTTGTGGCCTTGATACCGCCGACTCGCTGGGCAGATCGCTTGCAACGACAGTGGCGCTGCGTCGCCACGCCTGGCTGAGGACAACTGGTTTCTCGGGTGATGTCCAAAACACACTCATGGACATGCCCTTTGATGAGTCGGTCTTTTTGGTACCAAAGCAGACCATGCGCTGGAGTGTTTTAAGGACTCACGGGCTACGGCCAAGTCCTTGGGCCTTTCTGCTGTACGCCCTCCGCAGCCATCTGCTTTTCGCCCCTTTCGTGGCCACGGAAGGGGCGCCCAGTCACGTCCGCTGCCCAGCCACCGGCCCGCGCAGCAAGCGTCTTCGCGTGGCCAAGGACGTGGCTCCCGCCGTGGCGGGTCAGGCAACCAGCGTGTGGGTCAGGCCTCCAAGCCCTCCTAGTCCTTCCTTTCAGGTGCACAGCACGCCAGTAGGGGCAGGGTCCGCCATCACCTTCACCACTGGCGTGCCATCACCTCGGACAGGTGGGTCTTGGACATTGTCCGAAGGGGCTACTCCCTCCCCTTCGAGACCACCCCCCAGCCATGCCACCTCAATTCCACCGCATGTCAGGGGATCACTTGATGCTTCTGCAGAAGGAAGTCAAGGCCCTCTTGGCCAAGAGGGCCATCGAGCATGTTCCGACCCCAGAAGTAGGACGTGGTTGCTACTCCCACTACTTTCTGGTGCCCAAGAAGGACAAGGAGGACATGCGTCCTATCTTGGACCTCCGGAACGTCAATCGCTTCCTCCGGAAGGAGAAGTTCAAGATGCTCACCCTAGCTCAGGTCTTGACTGCCCTCGACCCTGGAGACTGGTTGGTAGCGTTGGACTTACAGGACGCTTATTTCCACATCCCCGTCTTGCCGGCCCATCGGCGTTACCTGCGGTTCACGGTAGGCCTGGAGCATTTTCAGTTCACCGTGCTCCCCTTTGGCCTTACCAGTGCCCCTCGGGTGTTCACCAAAGTGATGGCGGTGGTCGCAGCTCATCTGCGCCGGGCAGGGGTTCCAGTCTTCCCCTACCTAGACGACTGGCTGCTGAAGGCGGGCTCGTCCCAGGCAGTCATCTCCCATCTCCCACCTCCAGACTACGGCCGAACTCCTGCACTCGCTGGGGTTCTCCATCAATGTGCCGAAGTCGCATCTGATTCCTTCTCCATAGCTCCTTTTCATCGGAGCAGTTCTGGACACGACGCAGTTTCGGGCCTATCCTCCCGAACGGCGAGTCCGGGATATTCAGGCAATGATTCTGATCTTTCAGCCTTTATCCTGGGTTTCTGTACGGATGACCCTGAGGCTGCTGGGCCTCATGGCCTCCTGCATCCTGCTGGTCGATCATGCCAGATGGCATATGCGGGCTCTGCAGTGGGACCTGAAGTTCCAGTGGGCGCAGCACCAGGGCAACCTGTCTGATCACGTCCAGATCTCGGAGGGGACTGTAAAACAGTTGCAGTGGTGGCTCTCGAACCGGCAATGGGTCATGGGCAGATCCCTCTCCCTTCCCCAGCCAGAGCACACAGTTGTGACGGACGCGTCCCTTCTGGGATGGGGCGGTCACATGGGAGAGAGCGGAGATCAGAGGCCTCTGGTCTCCGGCGGAGTCCCGGCTCCATATCAGCCTTCTGGAGCTCCGGGCGATCCGACTTGCACTCAAGGCATTCCTTCCCTCTGTCAAAGGGAAGGTAGTGCAGGTGTTCACAGACAACACCACCGCCATGTGGTACTGCAACAAACAAGGCGGGGTGGGGTCGTGGACCCTCTGTCAGGAGGCTCTGCGCCTCTGGACATGGCTGGAACATCAGGGCATGTTCCTGATGGTTCAACACCTGGCAGGTTCCCTGAACGCCAGGGCGGACGAACTCAGCCGCAGGTGCATGATGGATCACGAATGGCGTCTTCACTCGGAAGTGGCGCAAGGACTCTTTCTACAGTGGGGAGAGCCTTGGTTAGATCTATTCGCCACCGAAGAGAACGCGCAATGTCAGCAGTTCTGCGCGTTGGAATTTCCAAGGCGGCACTCGCTCGGCGGCGCTTTTCGTCGCGAGTGGAGTTGCGGTCTGTTGTATGCCTTTCCGCCTATACCACTTCTACCCAGAGTGTTGAAGAAGATTCGGCGCGACCGGGCCCAAGTCATCCTTGTGGCTCCGGACTAGGCTCGAAGAGTTTGGTATCCCGAGCTATTCAGTATGAGCGTCGATCCCCCGATCCGTCTGCCTCTTTGGGAGGATCTTCTGTCGCAGCAGCAGGGGACGGTCCTCCACCCGAACCTGTCCAGTCTACACCTGCTTGCGTGGAGATTGAGCGGCGGCAGTTGATTCCCTTCGACTTGCCTCCCGAAGTTTGTGATGTGATTCTGGCAGCCAGGCGTCCCTCCACTAAGGTGGTATACGCCTGCAGGTGGAACAAGTTTGCGGCATGGTGCACAGCAAAGGCTGTGAATCCCCTCTCTGCCCCTCTTTCTGAGGTTCTTCTGTTCCTTCTTTCTCTGGCCCAACAGGGTTCTGCCCTGGGTACCATCAAGGGCTATCTTTGTGCCATTTCGGCCTTCCTCAGGCTTCCTGATCAGCCCTCCTTTTCAAGTCCCCTGTTGTTAACAGGTTCCTAAAAGGCATTACACACCTCTTCCCTCCTGTTCCGTTTGTGATGCCTCAGTGGGACTTGAACTTGGTTCTTACCTTTCTCATGTGCGCTCCCTTTGAGCCTCTACATAACTGTCCTCTTCGTCTTCTGACTCTGAAGACAGCCTTTCTGGTGGCCATCACCTCCGCTCGGAGGGTGAGTGAGCTCCAGGCTCTATCATGCAAACCTCCCTTTCTGTCTGTCCATCCAGACAAGGTTGTTCCTAGGACGCTTCCGTCCTTCTTGCCAAAGGTGGTTACTGCCTTCCACATTGGGCAGACCATCACTTTGCCCACCTTCTTTCCGCCTCCGCATCCTTCCAGAGAGGAAGAGAGGCTCCACCGTCTGGACCCAAAACGTGCGCTTTCCTTTTATATCAACCGCACACAACACTTCCGGGTGGATGACCAGCTCTTTGTTGGCTACGTGGGCGCCAAAAAGGTCGGGCGGTGCACAAGAGAACCATCTCCCGCTGGGTAACCTTGTGTATCAAAGCCTGCTATTCTTTGGCTAAGAAGGAGCCTCCTGTTGGGCTGCGTGCCCATTCCACCAGGGCAACGGCTGCTATCACGGCTTTAGGCCGCGGTGTTCCGCTGCAGGATATCTGTCAGGCAGCTACGTGGGCCTCGCTGCACACGTTTACCAAGCATTACTGCCTTGACAGTCCGGTCCGGAGGGACGGCTTCTTTGGCCGTTCTGTCCTCCGGGACTTCCTTGTCTGATCTTTGTTCGCAGACCCACCACCGGGGTTGGTATTGCTGGGGTATCTATTATAAGGTAAGGAATCTGTCACTAACGTGTCTCTTTCAGATGCACAAGTTACTAACTTGTGTAACGATATATCTGTAAGAGACAGTAGTTAGTGACAGATTCCTACCGCCCACCCATCCTCCCCGTACTGCAAACTGATTTCTAGGGTTAAGGACATCCCTTTCAGGGCCCTAGTATTTTTCAGACACCTATGTCAGCTTCTTGCATAGCTCTGCGTTCCTGGCGCGGAAAGTCGTGTACAGAACTGACGTCAGCGCGCAGGGGCGGCGTCTAAGTACTGCCCGCGAAGTCATCCCGGCGGTCCCGACGCCGACGACGGACGCGGAGCCGCACGACGCCGCCTACCGACGCGCAAGTGTACTGCTACGCAAAAACTTTCCGGATCCAGCCTGACGCCTGGGGATATTCTAAGGTAAGGAATCTGTCACTAACTACTGTCTCTTACAGATATATCATTACATAAGTTAGTAACTTGTGCCTTAGGCTCATACACTTACATCCTATGACTACCAGATGTGAGCATATCGTAGATATCGCAATATTCTGTGGTTTGCCCGTTACATTTCTGGCCCCTCCATTTATTGCACCCCTACGGTTCCTGATCATGCGGAAAAGAGAAATTTAGAGTATGGACTGTTCTTCCTTCATGCCTTGGTCTTTTCTCGCTATTGCTCACTGGTCTCTCATGCCACACGCCCGTTTGAACCTGGAAGTTACCACCATTTCCAATATATCAAGGTTGTTAATTCTGTTTGCACATATGGGACACTGATTATGGACCTCCTAGTTGGGTCCAGATAACTATGGACTTACACTTGTAACGGAACCGCGTATTTAATACGCGAGTGCCGTAGGACTCTGTTATATTCCACGCTTCTGTTTATTTACTCCAGGTATCATGGCAACGTGTGGGCGGAATGACTTTTCCGCGTTGCTCTGACTACCGCACACGCGAATGTTGATGTTCAACGTCACGCGCATGCGGACGTCAGTCAATCCCCAGTAGACACACTGTTTTACCTCACTTCTTCATATAAGGCCCGTCACTCCCTCCAGAGTCTACGACAGAGCACCACCACATAACGGAAGGTGAGTGCATTCCATGGTTTTGCCCGATGTTGCTTGCCATTTGATACGGTGCATATCCCAGCAAGGTCAGGTCCTTCGATTTAGCTCATGTGAGTTGCCTTATTTCAATACTGTTGCTGGCATAATTTGATAGTTTCTAGACGGGCCAGTTTCCTTAGGCTTGCAATTAAGCTGCCATCATTTGGGGACAATGTCTGCATTATTGCTTTTATGGACTCCGCTTTTTTGAAGAAGTGTTCAACATTATGGCATCCTATCATTTTGGCTGATTTAGATGGCTACCCGTATTGTAGCATTTTGCCACTACCCGTGTTTTTTCACGTTTTCACAGATCACCGCATTTAGTTTCCAACACCCCTTGCTTGTTAGTGTCTGGGTCTTGTTATATGTTTGGGCCTCACTACAGTTTAGGACTTATAATGCTCTACATATGAGGTTCCCTGTATTTTAGTTGACACTATGCTTGTCCATCTGCATTTGCACAGTCGTTTATTGTGATATGTGAATAAGGTCACAATAGACTGCCATTGAGATACTATGTATCCGTCACTATGGCTTAATGATGGCATGGCCTATGGGCTTTGTATGGTGCACAGTCCACAATGACATACTATTCATCTATAATATAACGAGGATAAGTGCCTCTAAATCTTGATACAAAACATCCTACAGTAGTATATGTCTGTGTGCTGGCTTGTCCATGCTTGTGACACATTTTTATTGTACCTCTAATTAGAGGAATCTGTGTGGTGAGAGACTCTGTAGATGGTAGAGTCGGACTGTACACGTTGTTTATAGGTAAGACCTCCATGAACTCATTGGGAAAAGGTATTCACCAGAGTGTATGGTGATGGTGCACGTTGGTGTTTTGTTATACTCCCTTTTGATATGTTGTTCTTACTGTTCTCTCGCAGGGCCTTCTGACCTATCGCACTGATTGTTACTGCGACGCATGGTTGGTCAAGAGTAGAGGCCTGAGTATCTTTTTGTATTTTTCTTTTGCACGTTTGTTTCAGCAGAGTGACATAAGATCTTAGTCCTGATGAATGTCTTGAACGTAGATGTCATTTAGGGCAGAAACATGTTGACCACATTACAGGGTCACATCCATAACCCTGTCTCACATTGCGGGGAAGTTGTAGCCCACACTGGGTACCTTGCGGTCCCAGTGTGTTGGAGGAACCCAATGATGAAGAATGTCACCCTCTGGTGAGTGAGGGTTTTCGTTCAAACACGCTTTGTAACCCCTCCCTGTCACAGCCTTTTCCTAGTTGCACCCTGCTACCCTATATCTAGTGTGAGTAACAATAAGAGTTTGTTTGCACATTCTCCAATGCTCCCACTATTTGCTGGATACCTAAACTTTTTTCTAGCTCTGAAAAACACTGCCCCCCCCATAAAATAAATAAATAAATGTAGCCTTTTCTTTATTATTAGAACGTGCTTAAAAAAAGTGATTAAGAAAAACAAACCCATTCCTTTCCTTCCTGGGATCGTCCTGCAAGTTACAATTCTAGAATTGTCCGATCCAAATGTGAGGTTCTAGAGTACCTTTACAAATGGATAACTTCTTCTAGAAAAAAAACTCTTAATAAATTTAAATTTTTACATGTTTATATTCACATTATATAGACTGAATTGCCTTGGTTTGTTATAAAAAAAAATGGAAAATTGACAGAGATTAACTTCCCGATGACGAGTCCAAGCACTCCTCAGCTTCGGACTGACAAACTCTGTGACTCTGCGCGGTAGTGATGAAGCGTGAGCGGAGCACCTGTGAGCTGCGTGCCGGGTGCTCCCTTCTCCCAATCTAGTAACCAAAATCTGCAGGCGGAAAGCGGAGGGCTGAAGATCCTACCCCGCATATATTTCACGCCTCTGGGGTGGGGGAGGGCGGTGAAACACAGCACCACCGAGTGAGACGCGGACGGCAGAGTCGGAGGCTAGAGCCGCGGCACCACCCGACCAAGCAGAGGTAGCCGGCTTTATGTCGGTGCGGTTTGTAAGTCGGTGTGGTCCGCTCCTTATCCGTCCGCTTCTCTCTGATATTGTGCCTGTGCTTTGTCTGCATTCGCCACCTTACCTACCATCTCCCCCCCTCCGCGTTTACAGAGCAGTGCGGGGAGTGGCTGAGCCAGATGAGTGGAGCTGAGGAGCTGCACCTCGAGCTGCAGCTCGAGCTGCATGCTCGACTAGGTTCCACCTTCCTTTTTTCCTTGAATTTGACTGGTCCACCAAGGTCCACTGAAGGAGGTCTGAAGGATACCAGGCAGGTACTACTGAGACAGACCCTCGAAGCCAAGAGAAACTGAGGCCCCAATTATGTGTTCAAGCTGTAAGGCGGCTGTAAAGGGTGCCAGAGGGCTCCTGGAAGAAGGTCACAGATCCACGAAGTGACCAATCAAAGTGGACCTAGCACATGTCACCGTATATCAGTTGATAACAATTTAGATATCGGAGGACCATAATTAAGATAATGTACGCTTTCATCTGTCAATCCACACTGAGGTTGGAGGGGAAATGCCATCAACAAGCGGGAAGGTGGAAGACTTACTCTCCCTGGAAGGTAAAGGGCAGTATAAGGGACAAGAAACGGGAGTGCCCGTGCAGTGCCCCTCACTAATAGTGAAGAGTATTGGCAAGAGAAAGGTGAAGTAACCACACAGTCATAACCACAGCACGATGAGGTCTGGAAGATTAAGAAAGGAAAGAAACAGTGAAAAACAGTAGGAAGCAAAATAAAGAAGATACTAAAGAGCCCATGAACATGGGTGTGGTATTATTATCCCCAAATTCTGAGCAATACACTCCAATCTCCGGGCATTCAGCCTCCCCACTCCTGTCCTTAGAACAGGGCCCACATTCCTCTGGCTACACACCCAAGATGGAAATTTTAACACTACATGACCAGCTATATAAACAAGATAACCTGCATGAAGAAACAGCAGCTGGTGCACAAAAGAGGACCCTTGAAGATTACTTCAAGAAAAGCTGCAAAACATCTACAGTGGCTCCAACAAAATGACGGCCTCGCCTACATAGCAGTCTCAAGCCCGCCCGAAAGCAGAACTTGTGCAAATAAAAGTCCAAGCTATGATTCATGAGCAGCTCCATAAGCGCAGGGTATTTGTCCACACCCCGATGACTCTATCAAAGTGGATGAACACTCTACTCCAGCAAATCTTAAGTTAAGACTAATCTCTCAGTCAGGTGATGGAATTAACCACCAGGCACCAACTCAACAAGGTTATAATGTACAAAGTTCTTCGCCAATTACCATCTCAAGTAACGATTCTCCCATTAACCCGTGGCTTTCCCCGCAACAGGAAAATAATTCACATACCAACAACATACAGTCCTCTGGAAATAAGAATATTCTTAGTCCTCAAGCAACGCAATGGACCAGGATTTCGCCAGGCTATATCAAACTGTTAACTCCAACGACGCCACCAGTCCTGGTCAACCACAATTACCCCGATACAAAGCTAGGAGAGCCCAACGACCGCTCCCTATTGGATCTGTCTTTTTTCAGGCGGATTTCAATAGGATTGCTGACGCACACGAAGCTCATGAACCGGCTGCGGTTGAGCCTAATACACTCTGGCCCCGTCTTCTGCAAACTCTACAATCCACAGTAACTGCATTAAATTATCACTCTGATAAATTTGATCTTCAAGTCGATCTTCTAAACACACTTGCAGGATACACAGCAGGGATAGACCACAAACTGGAAGGCCTTAACAAACTGATCATAAAAGCGCAATCTAATGTTAACACAAGCTATATGTTGCTGTTTTCAAATAATGAACAGTTTGTCCTCTCTTCCCCAGTTCCCTACTACGGTCCTGACAGAAATTAGGAAATTACCGGTAGGGCTGCAGGATCAGCCTCAGCATTCGCATTCACATCCAACTGACTTAGCTGCCCAGACTGTTTCAAAAGAACATAGCGCAAAGCGAGAAACCAACATAGGAAACAAAGCTCCGGGTGCGAGTGCCAATGCTCCGTTGAAAGACGTCTCAGTGGTCGTCTTGTCTCCTGACAACCAAGTTGTAACCACCAAGTGTAGAAATTACAGACAAGCCAAGTTATACAATAGGGACCAAACCAAGTTGAAGGCTGAATTACAGACCATGCCAAAGACAACGTCAATATCGGGCATTGCGGACACTGATCCAGGAAATAGAATTATGAATAAATCACCACAAAAAGAAACCTGAGTAAAAGGGAAAAAAAACTGCGAAAAAAGCCCAACAAGCTCAGCTTTGCGATACAAAATATAAACAGATTTTTTTCCAACTCACAAAAGCAATACACGAACTGGCTCGATAAGTACTGTAAGCACTGCAAGTAGTTCCTTCCTGTCACAACAACCATCCCCAAAGCCTCCACCTGGGCTGACAGGCAATAGGTCACCGGAATTAGGACACTGCAACAAATCTAGACAAATTCCTGGGCATCGTGGGGAAGCCCCAAACGGAGAAACTACAAACCCTCACCCTAGTTGAGCCTAAAAAGGATTCTGAGCCAGTATTATTATTGAACCTCCCAGTGACTGGATCTGAAGCCCCAACAATTACTACCAACATGGCAAATACGATCATGGCGAAACAAAGAAAGGTAGTTACAGAACAGTACACTGATGAATCGAAGACAGGAGGTAAGGATAACAATTGCGAAAAACCCGGGTACTGCAAACATGCACAAAAAAGTTCCCAATAGGTGATCTACCAACCCTGTGGTGAATTAGAGGAACACACGCAACGAGTAACAACCGATCTTTGGAGGAATGATCTAGCCCAGATAGAGGACAAGAGTAACTAAATGGCCTTAGGACAGGATTTGAACATGACAAATCAGATATCTAAATTGCTGTTTATCCCGGAGTATCCTACCCAAGGACCGCATGATATGTTGAACAGAGGGAACATCCTTAAGCTATGCAAATGTGTTCTTGAACTGTGCAACCTTGAATCCAGTGACATAACAGCCATTGAATTCATACCCCCCAAAGGTATACAAACCACTGAACCCACGTTAATTACACTGGCATCAGTAGCAATCAAGGAGTTGGTAATATCGAGGACTGATCAATTTTATAAATGGGGTATCAAAATAATTCCTCAAAAAGAACCACAGTACCCGACGGTACTTGTAAAGCCTTTGGCCCCTTTCGACAATTCTAGTAATCCCACCCCCTCCCTTTTCAATATTTAAAACTGCATTAAGTCGAGCTCCCGTGGGAACTAAACCGCAAACAATAGAGGTGTAAGTCACTGCGAAGGACGACTGGGCTTGGTTGCCAGTAGTCCCTTCTGGGGAAACCATGATTGAAATAGTGCCCAATCTGGATATTCTGTGTTCTTGGAACATCAATGGACTCACCACGAAACTCCAGTCGCTGGACGTGATAATGTTTCTAAAAAACCATGAGGTCATACTTCTTCAGGAAGCATGGTTTAAGGGAAGCCTCCCAATAGAAGGATATTTAGAATACAGGAGCTCTACCTTAAGATCGCACAAGTTTGGTAGACCTAGGGGCGGTCTTTCGATCTATGTTGCTAGCAAGTTAATTGCAAGCATCGACCAGCTACCATTTGAAGAGGCCTGGATTTCTGGTATAAGGATCAGAAGCTCTAAATCCATTGAACAATTGCTGCTGATAAACGTATATATTTCACCAAGTGCCTGGGAGAAAAGGACTAAGTTTGACCATCTGATCCGTATCATGTGCAATCTATTAAGAGATTACGGAAGCATAGCCTGCCTAATTTCAGGTGATTATAACACAAATCTCTTTCAAGATCTTCCGGATGAGTATTTATTTTAATTTTTATTTTAGAGGTTTTATATAGCACTGGCTGGACCCAGAGGTATTGGAGCGCTTTACATGGGTAAGAAGGTGGTCACAGTATAGAACAATTAATCAACAGCATGTAAAACCAACATGTTAACAAAACTAGAAACAGCTTAAGTTTACATAAATCCCAAAACACATATAGAAAGAACGGGGGCAATATACATCAGTAAGACAAGGAGGTGGGAGATCAGATTTCGTATGGTGGTATGAGAAGGGGAAAGGCATGTGGGCAGCAGGGGGTAGGAGGTGAGGCAGTGACGGGGAGGAGGGAGGCAAAAGGGGAAACTTTGGTAGGAAGGGAAGGTAGTGTGAAAGTACTATGAGAGGGAGAGGATGAGAGAAGTGGGAAGCTGCGCCAGTAGAATGTGGTGGGAGGAGGGGGGGGGGGGGAGGAGAGAGAACGGTAGGAAGGAAGGGGGGACCAGAAAAAATGGAAGGGGAAAGGGTGAGTTCAGGGCGCTGGTTCAGGGCGCTGGTTAGGAACCCCAAAATTTATTGAGAAGGTGCATTTTGAGTTCTTTTTGAAGCTGGAGTAGGAAGGGTTACATCGTAGGTCTTTTGGGAGGGCATTCCAGATGTTTGGGGCATTGCCGGAGAAAGGAGCGGGACTGAGTGGATTTCTTTTTTGTAGGGGTGAGACTAGGAGGAGAGCGTTGGTGCTTCTCAAGGGTCGAGTGCTTCCCGCTTTGCAGATTTTGTTGGCGAGGTATGTTGGTGTATTTTGGTGGATGACTTTGTGTGTAATGCAAGCGGTTTTGTAGGCGGACCTGCCTTCGATGGGGAGCCATTTAAGGGTTTTGAGGGCAGAGGAGACGTGGTCGAAGCGTTTGCAGTCGGTGATGAGCCTTGCTGCAAGGTTGAGCACAGATTTGAGCGGAGCAAGGTGGATCTTGGGGATTCCGGTGAGGATGGCGTTGCCGTAATCAATGCGCGAAAGGACAAGAGATTGGACAACTAGTTTAAAGTCATCAGTTGGGATAAAGGGCTTAATTTTCTTTAGATGACGGAGAGTGAAGAGGGCTCCTTTAGCCGAGTTTTTGATGTGCACATTGAGAGTTAGGCTATTATCGAGGGAGATACCCAGGGATTTTTCTGAGTTGGACAAGGATAGGGAGCAGTTGAGGGCATTGAGGTCAGAGATCCAGGTTTGAATGGGGAGGTGGTTGTTTTTAGGGGAGAAGAGAATGATTTCAGTTTTTTGGGGTTAAGTTTGAGATGATTTAATTGGAACCAGGAT
This sequence comes from Calotriton arnoldi, assembly GCA_963921515.1. Classification (NCBI taxonomy): domain Eukaryota; kingdom Metazoa; phylum Chordata; class Amphibia; order Caudata; family Salamandridae; genus Calotriton; species Calotriton arnoldi. Next base: position 2,374,990 of record CAWUFW010001065.1, on the reverse strand, counting down.
TGAATCTTGGTGAGGGTGTTGTTAAGGTGTAGGATGTCAGCGTGGGTTTTGATCTTATGGTAGAGTTGGGTATCATCGGCATAGAGGTGGTAGTTAATCCCAGCTTGTTTAAGAATGAGGGTGAGGGGTTCCATGAAAAGGTTAAAGAGAGAGGGAGAGAGAATAGATCCTTGGGGAACTCCTAGGGAGACCGGATTGGGGTTTGATCAGCAGTTGTGAATTTTAATTTGCTGTGAACGGTGTTGGAGGTAGGAGACGAACCACTTATGTGTCGTACCATTGAGGCTGAATCGATCTCTGAGAACATTAAGTAGAGCCGAGTGGTTGACTGTATTGAACGCAGCGGAGAGATCAAGGAGGATCAGTAGGCGGGTCTCGCCATTGTCGAGGGAGTGGTGGATGTCGCCGACAAAGTTAAGCATGGCAGTTTCGGTGTAGCAACCTTTCCTGAAGCCTGATTGTAGGGGGTCCAGTAAGTTGAAATTTTCAATGTGTTTATCTAATTGGAGCAGGACACATTTTTCGTGGGCTTTGGAAAGAAGGGGGAGGTTAGAGATGGGGCGGAGATTGTTAAGGTCATTGGGGTCGGCCATAAGGTTTTTAAGAATGGGAGTGATTTGTCCAAGTTGAAGGGAGGTGGGGACACAACCCGTGGCAAGGGAGGTGTTGATGATAGAGGTCCAAGATGGGGTAATGATGTGTTTTAGGTCTTGGACAAGATTGGAAGGGAGGGGGTCTTTAGTGTGGGAGGATGGAGTATGATGAAACATGTCCGGGGAGATACCAACATAGCATAGAACAAACAAAGCCTAGTGGTAACAAGTACAGTAAACTTGACGAATACATGGTATTACAGCTTAGCAGTGCGGGCTACATATCCCTGAATGGTCGCTTTCCTATGGATAAACCACTGAACTGGACAAGAACAAATGGTCATGCTCACTCCTTTTTAGATTACACCATTTGCAACAAGGAAATGTTCTGTTTGATAGAAAATTACACCATTGTTGCACGGGGAGACAGTGGCCATCGACCTCAAGTAATTACCCTGTCTTCCCGTGTAGCACGACATGCCACGACAAGCTCGACAACGAGTGGATTTTACACAGAGAACCTAAAAAGGTTAAAATGGTCAGACTTTTCTATACCAACAAAAATGACCGTATTTAGAGCCCTTTTAGGTGCAAGGAGTCCCAATGATCTCATTTACGACATCATGGGAGATCTTTTCCAGCCAATTGCTTAAAAAGATTTTGTTCACCCCACGAAAAATCAAAGGAGGCAGCTTAACAGTCAACTGTTGAGATTAAGAAACTAAAGAATAAACGCAGCTCAGCACTAAGTACGGAGGTGCCCGGGGGCTGAACAGCTATATAAAACCTACAAGCAAGGCCAAAAAGCACTTGGGCAAGCAATGTTTTTAGAGAAACAAAAACGTTCTGACCAGTTCTGGACAAAATTAGTCCATGCAAGTAAGATCTCAAATTCAAAGGCATTCTGGTCCCTTGTGAACAGGAGAATACATGGCCAAAGAGGACAAAGCAGTGCAAACATCCGGGAAGAATGGGTATCTTTTCTAACAGCTAATTTTGAAGCGTCCGAAAAGGAACGGGGTCCACTGGTCAAACTTACAACACCGGTCCCCCTAACTAATTTAAGTCATTTGCAGTCTCCTCCGGGCATAATGCGATCCGGGAAACCTGAGCAACCAGTAGATATGGCTACCTGGATACCACCAACAACAAATCTCCGTCCCAGCAAGGGGAGTCCTTTCAACAGGCATCAAAAGCTTTAGAAGTTCTGACGGTCCTAACGGCATGAATCATAATCAAAAGCCGTTCAGACGGGGCGCCTGGGCCAAATGGTTTTCCCCAGGCCCTGTACAAGCAGGATACAGAGTTCTTGGCCGATCAATTGGCACCCTTATTTGGCTATTGTTGGACCAGCCAACTGATACCAGAGTATTGGCGTGGAGCTATTCAACATCCAATTTACAAAGGTGGCACAAGATCTGACCCCAAAAATTATAGGATGATAGCTCTTCTGGATGCCGAAGCCAAGTACTACGCCAGCTTGCTGCTTTAAAGACCTGTCATTGTGGGCCACAAAAAATCATCTACTCTCTTTTAATCAGACAGGATTTGTGGTAAAATCAGGAACTTTAACAAATCTGCTTGCTTTATCAGTGCTGATGGACAAAGTGGCGGCCTCAAGAATGCAAATTCATTGCTGCTTTGTCGATTTTAAGACCGCTTTTGATCGCATGCCAAGGGGACAATTATGGTCCAAATTGCAGAAATGGAGGATTCCATCTGCCCTTCTGAAGGCTATAATTCAGCTCCATACAAACACATGGATCCGTATAAAATTGGGAGAGGGATCCCACATCTCATAGAAAATACTAACATCTTGCAGGGTAAAACAAGGGTGCGTGTTGGCGTGCCCCTCCTTTTTAATCTCTTTATTTTGGATCTGTCACAATCATTTGAAGACGTTAACTCCCACCCTGTCAGGACTCACGGGAGGTTTCCTCCTTCTAACTGTATGCTGGCTACCATTTTCCCCCTACAAACTTACCAAAAGACAGATAATCCCTCAAGCTGGAGTGCTTGTTGTCACCGATGGAACTCCAAGATGGCTGCCAACATGCACATACTGCGACAGCACACCACTGTTAGCAGTCTAGTCTTTTAGGCTTCATGACATCAGGTGAAGTGTGCTTCAACATTCCACTGTGCACTTCACTGAAGAAATAATTTGAAGAGCACCTGTTTTCCCAGCGTCGTGGAAGTCAGTTAGGGTAGTTGCGATAAAATCGGGGTTAGCTTCGTCGGAACTACATTCCCTCACTAATCAGGTTAGTGTTAAACTTGTAGCTAATATAAAACATTCTGTGAGAAAAGGTTATCGTGTCAGAGGTAAATTTCTATTTAAAGAGAAAAAAGGAAACAAGTCAGAATATATTTTCCTTCGTTTAAAAACTGGAAATACTTTTTTCAGTAATTGCTTTCCTTAGCTGAGAAGATTAAATAAAAGCTTTTTGAATCAGCTGTCTTTTTCAGCTGTTCCAGAATCTGTCAGACGCAGGCGTGACCTTTCAACACGCAGTGTCTTCTTAGACTGAAACTTGTTCACTCTTCTGAGAATTAATTAAAAGGTGAAGTCAGGGTCAAAGGCCCGGCATGTTTCTTTCTCATGCCATGTGTTAAAGAACTCCAGTATCTCCTCATGTATGGCAGAATAAATTGTGCTTCCAGCAAACATTAAAACCAAAGGCCTGAATAAAAGGAACGCTTCCTTTTAACATTTAACCTAAGTTCTGAAGCATTGTTTTAAAAAAGAAACCCCAGTTCAAGGCCCACTCCAGTCTCTTAACAGTGAGTTAATAGAAAGAAAGAGAAACCCAAATAATACATAAATTAGGAATACAGAAATAAATACTTACCTTATCTTTCTTACATTAAGGAATAGCAGGATCAAGTGCAGATTGTACCTGAGAACGAAAAGGAAAGAGATCTGAGTGAAGACTTCTCATACAACCTAGCAAACAATACATGAGAAGTAGAAGAGAAGTAAGCTTCAGTAAACATTCTGGTAAGATAAGTTATTTATACACCATAGAAAAAACAGTAAGTTAAAAGGCACAGTAAATAAAGGTTTTTACATGTTAATGTTGCAGTCCAGTAAGAAGAAGAAGACGTAGCTGAACAGGCAGAATATTGGAGCAGTCTCTTCTCTGTCCCCAACCCCTTTTCCCCCTTAGAACTTACCTGCAATGGAATACTAAAAGACCTAGCAGGGTTGGTTCTGAGAAGGGTATTGGGACCTAGCGTCATTCTGCTCCTGTGTGGTTCAGACAGCAAAAGGGATTTAGACCCTGACAGAGTGAAGTGCCCACGTTGGTACAAGCACCTGAGCAGAATGGCAGAAGGACTTGATTTAAAAAATGTGGGCGAGATTTTGAGTAATATACAAAGGGACTTGGAGGCAGTCAGAGAGGAAAATAAAATACTAAGACAGGAGATAATAACCTTTAAAGCGGGAACACCAGCTTTGGGATCTAGGCCAAGCACCGCATCCTTTGAAACCCAGAGTCCTAACATCAGCACTTCATCCTTTGCCCCCACACAAGTAATCCACTCATTATCCCCAGTAATTCCTCTTGCCCCTCCAGAGCGATTTAATGGAGACCCGCAGAAAAGCGCAAATTTTTTTGACCCAATGCTCTCTGCATTTTATGTGCCGTCCAACGATCTTCCCCGATGCTCAATCCCGAGTGGCGTTTATCTTGTCCTACCTTAGTGGGACGCCGCCTCATGGTCCATGCCACTAGTAACCAAGGATGACCCAATTTTGTACAGTTTAGATGACTTCAAGAAGGAATTTCTCCGAATTTTTGATAGAAGAACAGCATCTCAAGCTTCAGACAACGAACTGTTGGAATTAAAGCAAGGAAACCGAGAACTTCGTGTCTTACCTAGCCCAATTTAATAAACTAGTGGTCGAGACCAACTGGCCCGAGGATAAAGAGCAGCAGTATTCTATAGAGGATTGCGAGAGGAATTGAAGGACGCTCTATCTCAAATCCCTAATCGACCCACCGATATCTCTGCCTTAGTGGATTTAACCTTAGAGATCGATTATCGGCAAAGTGAGCGGAAAGGAGAACGGCGGAAGGAGCTTAGACCAAGTGTTCCTCGTTTTGACCGTGTCAAAACAGAATCCACAGGACAGTAGAGAGTTCTTCGGGAATTGAACCCATGCAAATCGGTGTAGTCAGAGGTCCACTCTCTAAAGAAGAAAAAGAAAAGAGAAGGCTGAACAAACTGTGCCTATATTGTGGAAGAAGTGGACATTTTGTCAAGAATTGCTTAAAAAGACCAAAGTTGCCTGCTAAGGAGAAGGAAAACTAGAGGCACCACAGGTAAGGGAGTTGGACCTGTGGATGCGAATGGAAAAGCGACTCCAACAAATCACCAATTGGCAAACACACTACAAGTCTCCTCTCCCCATTTGGTTATGACTGTGACCTTAAGGTTTAGAGATGTGGTTTTGACAGGAATCATCGTCATGGTAGATTCTGGGGCAACAGGTAATTTCTCCGACCACAAATTCGCTAGCCTGATCGGTTTACAAGCTATCAAGAAGGAGAAAAGTGAGAAAGGTCAGAGCGGTGGATGAGTACGGATTTAACTTCAGGGCCCATAACCAGTCATACTGAATTGGTACACATGACTACTGTCGAAGGACACCAAGAGACCTTGCAATTTAATTTAATAGACGCCCCCAATTTCAACTGATTCTAGGTCTACCATGGCTAACGGAACACAACCCGTTAATTGATTGGGGAGCCCGAACTATTCAATTAAATTCAGACTACTGCACCAAAAATTGTTTCGACGACCAGACACATTCTTCTGTAATCTGCGCTGCCACCCAATTGTGTGAAGGTGGAGGTTCGGTATGTGCGATCCAAACTACCATGATACCAGATGAATACCAAGACTTTGCAGACGTCTTTGATGAGAAAAAGGCAGAGACGTTACCCCCCACAGGCCCTATGACTGCAAAATTGATCTAGAACCAGGGGCTAATCTACCATGCAGCAGAGTTTACGCATTAACGGAGAAGGAAAACATCCATTTGAAGGAATACCTAGCTAAGAATCTGGAGAACGGATTTATCCGACCGTCATGCAGTCCCCTGTCTCTTCCCCACTTTTTTTCGTGCCGAAAAAGGGGAGATCTCAGGACTTGTATTGACTTTAGAGCGATTAACAGGATAACTGTGAAGAATCGTTATCCATTGCCTCTCATTTCGGTACTAATTGATCAAGTGAAGGAAGCAAAGATATACACTCGCCTAGACCTACGAGGAGCGTACCACTTGATTAGACTCCGGGAAGGCGACGAGTGGAAGACTGCGTTCAGGACCAAATTTGGCCTTTATGAGTATCTTGTGATGCCATATGGTCTCTGTAACGCACCAGCGGCCTTCCAGTACTTTATCAATGATGTTTTAAGTGAATTCATTGACCGATGCGCTATAGTATACATAGATGACATCCTGATTTATTCCAACACGGTTGAAGAACATCACAACCAGGTCAGAGCAGTTTTACAACGTCTACGAGAGAACTCTCTATACGTTAAATTGGAGAAATGCCTCTTCAACACAGATACAGTAGAATTCCTAGGTTTTGTGTTATCACCTGCAGGAGTTCGAATGGATGAGCAAAAAGTGAAGGCGATAACAGACTGGAAATCTCCTACCAGTATCAAAGAGGTTCAAAGCTTTATCGGATTCTCTAATTTTTACAGACGATTCATTAATGGATTCTCCAATAAGATACTTCCGCTGACTCGTCTTCTGAAGAAAGGAGTTCCGTTCCAATGGTCAGAAGAAGCAGAAGAAGCTTTTCAGTTGATGAAGGACAGTTTCACCACAGCACCGGTGCTGCTTCATGCAGATCCCTCTGAGCCTTTTTATTTGGAGACAGACGCATCGGACCTAGCCATCGGGGAATACTTTCTCAGAGGCACAAGGACACGGGACAGTTACACCCGGTGGCATATCGGTCCCGCAAACTCAACCCTGCGGAATGCAACTATACGATTACAGAAAAAGAACTCTTGGCAATCAAAGATGCCTTCAAAGATTGGAGGCATTACTTAATGGGGGCAAAACACACTGTAACGGTGTTTACGGACCACCGCAACCTAAAATTTTTGCGATCTGCTCGAACTCTCACACCACGTCAGCTGCGTTGGTCTCTTTACTTCGCGGACTTTGATTTTGTTATCACTTTTCGTCCCGGATCCAAGAATGGAAAGGCTGATGTCCTCTCTAGACTCGACACAGAAAATCAAACTTCAGTCATTGAAAACCAGCAAATCATACCTGATGGAAAATTCATTGGAACTATCTCCTTAGAACCTTTTGAACATCACGTTCGAAATTTGATGACCGACCTTGAAATGGAGAACTGGGCCACAGAAGATCCACAACGTTTCATTCGCAATGGCCTCCCCTATTTAGGTACCACCCTGTATTTACCCACCAAGGAGCTTCAGCTGAAGGCAATGCAGGAATGTCACGACAACCCTCTGGCTGGCCACAAAGGTGTTGTGAAAACCGAAGAATTACTCAAACGTCGTTTCTGGTGGCCATACATGTGCCGAGACGTCCGTCAATATGTGTTAGGCTGTGAAATTTGTGCACGGGAAAATCGGACAGACAAGCTCCTAAAGGTCTCCTACAACCCATGCCAACCCCCATATCCTTGGCACACAGTCTCCTTAGATTTGATTGTTGATCTACCTTCTTCCCATGGGTATGATACCATTCTTGTAGTTGTCGACACTTTTAGTAAGATGGCACATTATATACCCTTCAAAGGTACACCCACTGCTAAACAATTGTCCCAACTTTTCAATCAACATGTTATTCGCCTTCATGGGATTCCTAGGGTCCTCGTTTCAGACAGGGGCTCTCAGTTCCTATCACGATTTTGGAAGGCTTACATCAAAGGCCTTAATATTGACCATCGTTATTCCACCAGTTTTCACCCAGAAACTGATGGTCAGACTGAACGCATTAACCAAGACCTAGAACAACACCTCAGACTTTATTTGTTAGATGAGGAGGGTGACTGGCCTGACCACTTATGGACTGCGGAGTATGCTCACAATAATGCTCTAAATGTATCCACTCGCCACTCCCTTTCTTTATAAACTCAGGCAGACATCCCAATTCTCATGCTAATTTTGATGATATTAATGTTCCTGCTGTTCAAGATATTGCCCGACAGTTAACTAAAATTCATCACTCAGTAACCCAGAATTTGTCGATCGCGAAGGATCGTTACAAACACTTCGCTGACCGAAAACGTAAAAAGAACCTGAGCTTCATGTAGGAGACTTAGTCTGGTTGAGTACAAAAATCTCAGACTCAAAGGTCCCCGTAAATTTCAGCCTCGTTTTATGGGTCCTTATCCAATTGAGAAGGTCATAAATCCAGTCACTTATCAACTATCTCTTCCTGGTTCTACCAAAATTCATCCAGTATTTCATGTTTCTCTCCTTAAACCAATTCAACCGGGGTTGCGTAGGGTTTCCCCTCCTGATCCTCTGATGGTTAATGGTGAGGCGGAGTACTAAGTTAAGCGAATTTTGGATTCAAAACTCATCCGCAATGAAATTTTCTACCTCATTGATTGGCAAGGTTATGGACCTGATGAACGTTCCTGGGAAAAGAGTACTAATGTCCATGCCCCCCGTTTAATTAGAGCCTTTCATGCCAAATTCCCTGCCAAACCACGACCGGAGAAACCCCGTTGGGAGGGGGTACTGTCAGGACTCACGGGAGGTTTCCTCCTTCTAACTGTATGCTGGCTACCATTTTCCCCTACAAACTTACCAAAGACAGATAATCCCTCAAGCTGGAGTGCTTGTTGTCACCGATGGAACTCCAAGATGGCTGCCAACATGCACATACTGCGACAGCACACCACTGTTAGCAGTCTAGTCTTTTAGGCTTCATGACATCAGGTGAAGTGTGCTTCAACATTCCACTGTGCACTTCACTGAAGAAATAATTTGAAGAGCACCTGTTTTCCCAGCGTCGTGGAAGTCAGTTAGGGTAGTTGCGATAAAATCGGGGTTAGCTTCGTCGGAACTACATTCCCTCACTAATCAGGTTAGTGTTAAACTTGTAGCTAATATAAAACATTCTGTGAGAAAAGGTTATCGTGTCAGAGGTAAATTTCTATTTAAAGAGAAAAAAGGAAACAAGTCAGAATATATTTTCCTTCGTTTAAAAACTGGAAATACTTTTTTCAGTAATTGCTTTCCTTAGCTGAGAAGATTAAATAAAAAGCTTTTTGAATCAGCTGTCTTTTTCAGCTGTTCCAGAATCTGTCAGACGCAGGCGTGACCTTTCAACACGCAGTGTCTTCTTAGACTGAAACTTGTTCACTCTTCTGAGAATTAATTAAAAGGTGAAGTCAGGGTCAAAGGCCCGGCATGTTTCTTTCTCATGCCATGTGTTAAAGAACTCCAGTATCTCCTCATGTATGGCAGAATAAATTGTGCTTCCAGCAAACATTAAAACCAAAGGCCTGAATAAAAGGAACGCTTCCTTTTAACATTTAACCTAAGTTCTGAAGCATTGTTTTAAAAAAAGAAACCCCAGTTCAAGGCCCACTCCAGTCTCTTAACAGTGAGTTAATAGAAAGAAAGAGAAACCCAAATAATACATAAATTAGGAATACAGAAATAAATACTTACCTTATCTTTCTTACATTAAGGAATAGCAGGATCAAGTGCAGATTGTACCTGAGAACGAAAGGAAGAGATCTGAGTGAAGACTTCTCATACAACCTAGCAAACAATACATGAGAAGTAGAAGAGAAGTAAGCTTCAGTAAACATTCTGGTAAGATAAGTTATTTATACACCATAGAAAAAACAGTAAGTTAAAAGGCACAGTAAATAAAGGTTTTTACATGTTAATGTTGCAGTCCAGTAAGAAGAAGAAGACGTAGCTGAACAGGCAGAATATTGGAGCAGTCTCTTCTCTGTCCCCAACCCCTTTTCCCCCCTTAGAACTTACCTGCAATGGAATACTAAAAGACCTAGCAGGGTTGGTTCTGAGAAGGGTATTGGGACCTAGCGTCATTCTGCTCCTGTGTGGTTCAGACAGCAAAAGGGATTTAGACCCTGACACACCCCCCCAAAATTGGTGGCACCTGGGTCAGTAACTTGCTGTATGCAGATTACCTTGTCCTACTTCGTTATACTAGGGTAGGCTTGCAGCGGCTGCTTGACCTGTTGCTTGACCTGTTGCTTTCCTACACAACCTCTAATAAGCTGGAGTTAAAAACTTAAACTAAAAAAGTTAAAATGGCAGTCACCTACGGGACAAGAAAACACTAAGGAGGTGGATGGCTGTTCAGCGGTAAAAGCATTGAAAGGGGCGCCTCTTACAAATACCTAGGGGCCCACATGGATACAAGGTGCGCCTTTTTAAAACATAGGGATGAGGTCGGAGCTAAAGCACTGTCCCTTCAGGTAGCATTTACAAAGATTGCAAGGCGGCTATTTTGTCCAAGTCTGACTCATCTAATAACTGTTATGAAGGCAAAAATCTCTAACTATCTATTCTATGGTCAGGAGATTTTATTGGGGAAAGATAACAGCTTGGTGATGGTAAACAAAATAACAGCAAGAATTTTTAATCAAGTGTTGAGCCTACCGAAAACCTCATCTCCTCTCCAGATAAGACTCGAGTTTGGCCTTCCAGATCAGTGGGCGGTTGGGGCCGGAGCCTTCATCAAGCTATGCAATAAATTACCCACGTCTAGAGAAGCAAGCCTGGAGGCCATGCTGTGGCAGGAAATATCAACTAGTCAGTTGGGACGAAAACATAGCTGTCACCTAGAACATTCCCTGCAGCATTTGGAAGCAAAAGAAATCTTGGATACTATTCCATCTCAGCAGGTCCTCAAAAACGTACATCAAAAAGAGTGTTCGTCTCTGGATTTTCCACTAGGACAGAGCACATTTGGCAAAACGCAAGCATGCCTGGACGATTATATCAGGGTTCAAGCCTGGGACTGCGGTGCCATATTTGTCCTATACCTATGCAGTTTTTTGGAAAAAAGATTTCTGTCCCTCAGGATGGGGGAGTGGCCCTTTTTGCGTCACCTATCCAGTTGGCGCTGTATAAATGACAACATAATATGCAGGGGGTGTGGGTCCAGCAAGGAATCGATCGAACACGTGCTATGTCTCTGCCAAGCATTGCTTAATGAATGAAGGACCCAGTTACGAGGCGAATAGAACAAACTCTGTGTTTGCTCCTGCCGACAAGCCATCATTGCATCTATGAACCCAGAGAATTTGATGCTCAACTTCTGGTTCACTAAGTTTGCTACAAGAGCGGCGAAAAGGCTTAACCAGTGGGAGAGCCAGTAAGCCAACAACTATAACCCTGTACGGGGCTGCTCTAAATGTAACAAGATGACAACTGGCATTCCCTACTGTGCTAACTGACAGCAGCCTTGACTGTTACATCGGCTGCCCTTTCAAAGGCTTTGCATTTCCTGTGATTTTAGAGCTTTTGCCATCTATTGTAGGGATTTGTCCTTTCATAAATAGAGCCATAAAGCCAGTGGAATTGCTAGTAGGCCTTCCGTGATTAGTGATCTGCCTCTTTTTTAGAATGAAGCTAAAACTCAACAATTTACTACTGTTCCCTAATTGAAAACCAATTGAAAGGGCATTCGCTCAGAATAACTCTGTGACACCCTCGAAACGCATTTTTAATCCAAGTAGCATAGAATTAAAGAATTTACTGAATTTTAGTGGGTGTCGATTTGGTCACATTTAATTATTTATTCTTAAATATCTTAATCATTTATCATTGTCTTCCAAATGTGACGTTATCAAGGGACTAAGGGTTGGTGCTGGGGGCCTGGCATCTCAACCCCCCCCCCGACACGTGCGCAGACTGACGAGATGGCTGCCGAGACCTCACCCAGCCAAATGGCCAGCAAGTTGGACGCTGTCCTGGCAGAGGTGGAACAACTGGGGAAGACGATGGAACTGACACGCACTTCCCTTGAAAGTAAAATCGATAAGGTAGTCATTGACTTGAACCTCCTACACGCGAACCACCGTAAGCTGGCGGACAGGACTTCTGCAGTGGAAGACACCATGCAGGCGATTTCTCTGCAGGTGACGGCAGGGGAAAAACGGCTCAATGACCTCGTGGACCGAGTGGACTTCTTGGAACGCCAAGCCGAGGACGCTGAAGGTCGACTGAGGAGAAATAATGTGCGCGTGGTGGGCCTTCCGGAAGGAGTGGAGGGAAGAGATGCTGTGACGTACGCCAAAGCCTGGTTGAGGGACATACTACCGGAGGGATCGCTCTCTCCACACTTCGTCATTGAGCGGGCACACAGGGTGCCGGCTAAACGCCCTCTCCCGGGTGCGAATCCTCGACCGTTCCTACTGAGGGTGATGAACTACAGAGACAGGGATGCGATTCTCCAGGAAACCAGGAAACTGGCAGCCGTCCAGGTGGAAAATCAAAATATAATGTTCTTTCCTGATTATACCATGGCGGTCCAGCGGCAGCGGTACTCCTACATGGCGGTGAAGCGCCGCCTACGGCAACTGGACCTCAAGGACTCCCTGCTCTTCCCGGCACGTCTGCGGGTGGTAGCTGATGGCAAGTCTCATTTCTTTGACACTGCTGAGGCGGCCGGTGACTGGCTGGATACAAGAACTTCTACGGAGGGCGCTCACTCGTCGACAGCCTCGACCGTCAATGGCCAACGAGGGCCTAACCGCAGGCGTGGAACGAACAGACGGCGCAAGACGAACCTATCAACCCAAGGACTAGGCCCAGACCCGGACCAGATGATGCAGGATCAGCGTAGTGCCCTCCAGGCGGTGGTGGAGATCAGTGGAACTCCAGGTGAAACGTCTCCCACGACACAAGACGGAGACAGCGCTGATGATCTCTCAGATGACACTTTGAACACACAGGAATCGGGTGATGTTCCGGAGGTCACCCCTCAGACGGCGGACGGCATAATATAGCCCTTATGGACATATCCTATAGCAGTGACTCTGGACACGAATCTTGGGGCATGCAAGTATTCCGGGGCCACGGTCCCACACCTTTCTGCTGTTGTTGATTCATGTTTGCACTGATGGGGGCTTTACAGTTGGCGGGTGGGAATGCACAGAAATTTGCGGTTCTGAGTGCTCACCCTCTAGGCCCAGGGGGTCACCTATGCATAGTATAACCTTGCTCTATATAAAGTCATACTAGCCCAGTAGATTGTATACCTGGCGGGACTGGGGAGCCCTCAACATAGGGTGTTTCAGAACTTGCGGTAGTACCCTACCTGCGTGGGGAACCCCCCTTTTCTTTTTTGATGTAATGTCGATTTTTGGTACTGTTTGGACGACTGCATGTTGCATTCTCGCCCTTATGGCATTGTATGTTTTAGTTCACTGTTGGGTTTTCACCAGCCACGCCCCGGACCGTTACACCTCCTACACCACATATCCACTAAGCCTGAGATCATTACTTCTTCCTAGTCTATGTTCCGCCTCCTGGAATGTCCCCAGGCAAGTCCGTGCTGCACGTAACCACCCCTACACAATGCTATGGCTCCCATCATGATATGTACATGGAACGTGAGAGGCATACATAGCCCCTCTCGCAGATACCTCATCTATTCATATCTAAAACGCCACCACGTACAAATTGCTCTTCTTCAGGAGACTCATGTGTCAGGGACTGAGGTAGGCCACTTGCGCAGGAGATGGAGGGGACAACTTCATGCCACGGGGTACTCTGCATACGCCAGGGGGACATTAATATGGGTGCGACCGGGCACCCCGTTTCATATTGATGACTCTATCATTGACCCGGAGGGCCGATATGTCCTTGTTAAGGGTTGGTTGGATGGACAGCAAGTAATCATTGCTTCAATTTATGCTCCTAATGTAGACCAGGCCACTTTTTTCAATACCTTGTCGACACGACTAGCTGCTTGGCACGGAATCCCGATGATCCTGGGGGGGGGGGGGATTATAACTGCGTCTTAGATACCTCTCTAGACCGCTCCTTTCCCCCCCTGCCTGGGGCTCCCACGACCGCTGCCATGAAGGCGTTGAAAGCATGGGCAGCCCATTGGCACTTGGCAGACGCATGGAGGCATAGGAACCCACAGGACAGAGTGTACTCCTTCTACTCTGGTGCCCACGGGTTACATGTCCGTCTCGATCGGATAATGGTAACCGCCGATCTTCTGCCGGTGATCGCGGAGCCCCAATATCTTGGGAGAACTCACTCTGACCCCAACCCACACACCTTACAACTCGACTGGAATAGTGATACGCCCCATACCCATGTGGCGCCTTCAGCCGGACACGTTACTAGATGGGACATTTAGGGACGCACTAGGAATGGCCGTTACACAATACTTCGAAGACAATGAGGGTACCGCTTCATCCCTGCTGGTGGAATGGGACGCTTTTAAGATGGTAACTAGGGGACACTGTCTGGGAATGCAAGCTGGCATGCGACGACAGCTTGAAAAAGACCTCACCGCTCTGGAGGGCAAGCTGGCATCTCAGGAAGGGGGGGGGGGGCAGCTGAGGACACGAACGGGCCACTTGCGCGCAGCCGGAGGGAACACACCGCGTTGTTGGAAAAGGCTTAGGTGCCTGAATTACCCGGCACACTCAGCGCGCACGCACCACTCGGGATAAGGCTGGCAGGCTTTTAGCATGGCTGATTAGGCAAGAAGACACTTCCTCACCCGTCACCTCGCTTCTCTCCGCACAGAACACCATGCTATATTCCCAACGGGACATACACCGGGAATTTGTATCCCATTATAGCACCCTATACAAGTCATACGTCATAGCCACATCTGAGGACATAGACCGATACCTTGGAGACATTACCCTACCACAAATCACACCCGAGCAAAGAGACGAACTGGATGAACCCCTAGTCCTAGAGGAAGTCTGGGCGGGTATACGCTCACTGTCGTCGGGGAAAGCTCCTGGCCCAGACGGCCTACCGGCGGAGTTCTATAAAGCCTATGCGGATACCCTGGCGCCACAATTATTAAAGGTGTACAACACCGCGCTGACGGACTTCATGCTCTCTGATTCCCAAAATGAAGCACTGCTAGTTCCCCTCCCCAAACCTGACAGAAACCCGGAGGCACTGGGTTCATACAGACCGCTGGCACTACTCAATACGGATTATAAGATCCTGGCATCTATTATAGCGGTCCGCCTGGCTCCACTGGTCCGGGCCTTGGTACATGTCGATCAAAACGGCTTTGTCCCCACCCGCAGCACGGCTTTAAATATTCGGAGACTTTTCAGGGTTCAACGTTACGCAACTGACATATGGCGCAGACCTGGCTGCTTAGTACTAGACCTCGAAAAGGCCTTTGACTCCCTCGAGTGGCCATATTTATTTGCGGTGTTACGGGGGTACGGCCTGGGCGACTCCTTCCTGCAAATGGTCCAATTGTTATATACGCAACCGTCTGTTAGAGTACGGACAGGCCGACTGATTTCGGAAAGTGTTTGGGTGCACAGGGGCACCAGGCAGGGCTGCCCTCTGTCGCCTCTCCTTTTTTCACTAGCCATGGAACCACTGGCGTCGCGACTACGTGGGGATGGGGTAGACTGGGGCATCCAACTGGGGGATAATCTGCACGCAGTTTCCTTATACGCAGACGATCTGCTACTGTACCTACGGGACCTACACGATATTCCGGCCACTATCGTGGAGACCCTTCGCTCTTTTGCGGATGTTTCGGGCCTACGAGTGAATTGGGCTAAGTAGGGATTGTACCCCTTCCGGGACGGAACCCCCGACCCCATTGTTCACATGAACGGCTCCCCTCCGTTGGCACCCGTCCACATTTCGTTACCTCAGCATATTTATCTACAGGGACCCTACTGACATCCTAGAGGGTAACCTGACTAGGGCGATATCCGCCACTAAGGCTCAGATCCAATTCTGGAAGACTCTCCCATTGAACGTAATGGGCAGAGTGGCGCTCACTAAGATGGTGGTGTTGCCGAAACTTCAATATTACTTTGTCAATCTCCCGGTCTATGTCCCAGTAGCGACCTTCAGAGAGCTTGAGCAGTTGCTCCGCTATCTCACCTGGAATAAGGGTCGACCCCGGATGGCGCTCCGGAAACTTTACGCTCCCACTGACAGAGGTGGGTTGGCAGTCCCCAACCTGGAGTTATACTATCTGGCGGCACAGTTGCAGTGGGTGACGAAGTGGCTGGTCGGTGTTAATCTAGAGGACACGGCCACCACGCAACCCCCATGGTCTCAATCACAGATCAACCACCTGTTTCATCCCATTGCTAGGCCTCCACGCCCCACACAAACATGTCTTGCCCTGGCATATCGCTGTTATAAAAGGAGTTTGTACCTGACTAGGAACGCGACCGCTTATGCCCCGTCAATCCCACTCTTGGGGATGCCGAGGGGTAGGACAACCGTATCCGGCCGGATGCTGGCGTCCTGGCGCGAGGTGGAGTTACACACCCTAGGCGACCTTTACGTCGAGGGTGCTCTAATATCATTCGAAAGTCTGGCAGACGATGTGGGTCTACCTGCAGGCCAATTTTTACTGTATACCTCTGTCCTGCGATCGCTCACCACAGCGTGGGGCGACGTCAGTGCCGAACCCGAAACACACCTACTACTACAGTACCTGCACGTTATGAGTAATGGATCCCATATCATTCACTGGCTTGCGGAAGCAATGCTAACGCGCAGTACACAACCGCTGACCCAGCTTCGGGCGAAGTGGGAGGCGGACAGAGGCACTCCTTGGACAGACAGCGAATGGGCTCGGATATTAGCCACGCCCACAAACATACCACTCAATGCCAGATTCAGGCTTATACAAACATACATAGTACACAGGGCATACCTTTCCCCCGATAAAATAAACACGTACTTTCACATAACTACATCAGCATGTCCCCCGCTGCTTGCAAGAAAATGCGGACTTGCTGCACATGCTGTTGCTCTGCGCTTCTCTACAAGAATATTGGAGGGAGGTCATCCTGGCGCTTGTGACAAGTACTGAGAGGGCGCCACCGCAGACATGGGAGGCGTGCATACTGGGCCTGTACCCTAGACCCAAGACACACAAAGTCACCTCTAGATTTATTGACCTGGGTCTAATTGTAGCTAAGAGGCTAATCACTAAGCGTTGGAAACGCGCCGACCCGCCCGCTGCGGCCGGGTGGCGGAACTCTTTTAGTATGGGCCCAAGCGGAAAGCACAGCACTGCGCAGGGAGGAGGTAGCGGGGCTCCGCAAGTACTCCATAGCTCAGCACTGGGGCGCCATTTTGTCAAGTCTAACGGGTGCAGGAAGGGATGGAGGGTGCGACTCCTCACAGGAGGCTGGACGACCTACGGGGGAGGATCGGGGTACAGTGGCTGTACCAGAGTGATTTCCCGAGCACACGCAGCCCAGATACGAATACTGACCCTCTCGACGATCATTCTAACGGGAGGTTCCGCTGGCTTGGGGTGGTTGCATAGCGGGAGCAATTGCTGTTCACACTTTGGTCGGGGCGTGGCACTGTGGTGACGATTTTTTCCTTTCTTTACTCTGTTTTGTTTCATGGTTAAAGTTATGACAATTACAAATCATATCTGACTTTGCTGTAATTTAGTGCTTGTTTGCAAAGCCGTATGTGGTCAAGGACATGTGTGGCTGAGATGGGGTGCACCAATTCTTCTACTCTGCAGGCACTGATACGTGTTCACTTGGACATCTGGTGGTTTCAACACGACCTCTGTGGTATGGCCCTGGCCGCAGGAACATTAGACGTGATGGAGATAACGAATGTACCGGACAATGCAATTGGCGCATCCTAATGTCGGCACTACGTGCCTGTCACATGTATTACAAGTGCACATGCAGCAACTCATCTCCTACCCCCCTCCCCCCCCCCTATTCTGTCTCAATGTAGTTTGTAAACTGTCTATTTTACAAAAGCAAATAAATATATTTAAAAAAAAAAAAAAAAATCAAGGGACTAAAGCTTGTACTCCGCATACCCATATATTGTGAAGAAAACACGCAGTATGGATTTAGAAACTAATGAATTTTTAAAGGGTGCAAATATTTTAACTATCTAATGTTATATATTTCATTGTTTTACTATACTGTGAGAAGTAACGTATGTGCATTCATCATTGTAATTATTTTTATTAATCAAACAATAAAGCATATTATTAACTTTCCAAAAACCTTTTGAAAAGAAAGTTATTTGGAGAAAAAGCAAAATGGAGCAATATAGGCAGCCGTTTACGAGAACTGATAATTATTACACACTACTGTAAATATAGCCTCAGAAGTCCATCATGCCTTGTACTAGCAGTTCCTTTAGTTTTTTTCCCTCTGCCTCGTGCATTTTTGCCCTAAGTGGGAAGGGTATGCTCAGACGTGTGTCCCTTGCTCGCTACGCCACCGGTTTCAAGCTAGCCTGGCTGATCCTAGGATGCTTGTTTTTCGGTCCAGGGAGGACCTGGCCTGGCATTTTGAGCTGGACTCTTCCCATGTGGATCAGGGTCAAGGCCGTTTTGCATATGGCTGGGTACAAAGTGGAATGGCGTGGCGAGCAAAATAACAATGGATTAAACCCAGATCTGTGACTGGGGGTGAATGTTTGACAATGTTCAACATTCCGTCCATCATCTTTTTGTTTTGTCATGTGAAATGACCCCAAAGCACTTTGCTGGTTTTTTTAAACAGTCTTCTGACTGGAAATCTGCTTTATTATTTTGTCACACATTATTCACCAGTCATTAAGAGTTTGATTATTATTTTATTTTTTTGTAGGCAGAGAAGGAACATGTGAATTTCATTTTTTCTTCCTGCACAGCCTGACAGCTTTCAGGTTGTGGCTTCGTTATATGAAAAATCTATTTCATGAAGTGACTTGAAATCAGTGAAGGGCCAGTTTTAAGTAAGTGTCTGTGCCCGACTGTCAATTACTCTGAACGTTAATGTTGTGAAGGAACGTCTCGGAGTACACTGAAGGACAGGGAAGGTCTAAGTGGCGGTTGTTGATCTTGATTTTCATCCCAATGAGCCCAGTGCCAATGTAGTCACTGCTGGGATTGGATCTGAGGTTTGCATGCCCACTGTTACCAAGCGTAGCAATACCCGCATGTACCTCTGTCAACTAGCACATCACTGTCCATTACACCCACAGCGAAGATCCCTCCATCGAAAAGGCAGTCAATGCAAACATAATGTTGAAGGAATAGACATTAAAAGACGCAGTGACTTCAGAGACCAGATAACACCAAAGCCATGGACTTCAAAGGGCGCAAAGTTGAGAGAGTTTGCACTTTAGAGGGCATTGACAGCCAAGGGACTTTTTGCTTCAGCCAAGCCTCTGGCACATATTTTGTCAGACAAATTTGTCATTTTGTTTGTGAAACTCATTTTTATTAATGTATTGAGAAAGCAATAGCATTATTTGCCTTTGTATTAAGGTTCTATATTGTTTCCATCAATAAAGAAGTGAGACAACAAAGGGCAATGGGAAGTGCAATTCAAAACCTTCTAAAGCTTTAAGGTAATGTACAAGTGTATTCTTAACAACAGAAGAGATGGGGAAGAACAAAATACGGGACGATACCAATGGCTGACTGTGGTAGGATAAATGAGGTGTGGTGAGCATATTTTAAGGTGAATTTAAAAGGGTAATTCAAAGGTGATTACCAATAAATTTGTGGGGGGCAAGAGATACCAGCATCAGAGGACGTTTTCATCGCACCACTTGTATAAGGTAAAAAAAACAATCATCACAAATTCCCCATGGTAAGGGATGGCCGGAAGCCTGGTAATATGCTCCTCTTGTTTCTTCTGCCTAAAGTGATGAAAAAGACTATTTACAGTGTGGAATCTCTCCTAGATTCATATGCTGTGCATAAATGTGCCATATAGTGGTTTGGTTCAGAAGTGCTGGAATATAAAACGTTTTTCCTACTTATAGTGGGTGTTGACATAACCAGAGCCTGTATAGGACATGCACCGTAAGCCCACAACCCTACTTTGTGACCTCCATCTTAGTTTCTTTTTTTCAGTCATTGGGTTTGGTGGTGTGCTGAGTCCAATCCCAATGAAGTCACCAAAAGTTCAATGAGAGATCGCAACAAGGACATTGCATATCCTTGCTTTAATTGCTTGATGTTAGATCAGTGTTTTCTGGTATATCCTCAGTGGTGGAGGAGAGAACTTTGACATAGTCGAGTATGAAACTTGTTGAAGGTGGGGTCCATGAGGTTTCTCAACACCATTTTTTTGTATGAGCAAGATGTTCACGTTCTGCCTGAACTTCCATCGGAAGTCGGCCCCTAATAACGAACATCCAGTAGCATGTAAGTTCTGCCTTCTGTAGAACAAAAATCCAAAGATTGTTACACATGTTTGCTGTTTAAACCGAAGATTTTAATAGCCAAGGATGATGTTTTACTTGCCCATTGGGTGGCTGCCGACATGACAGATCTCGGAGTTAGAAAGGCAGAAGAGAAATGTTCTATTAAAGAAGGACATGTTTATCCGAGAAGGACAGACTTGAGGTTGAGGAAACTCAGGGTGAACTCTAGGCAGACGCTGATCTTTAAGTTATTCATAGGTCGAAGGTTCGGCACATAAGAGTAGACTCAAAGCCTGCAGGGCACCATGGCAAAAAGCTGCCAGAGCCGTCTGAAGACAAGGCATCCAAGCTGCTGATCAAAATGCCAAAGTCTCCAACCAACTAACAACGGAGACCCACCCAAACATAAGCTCTTGGTGGTGAAAAAAACATTTCCCATCCTACCGGGTCAAAAGGAAAAGCTGCCAGTAAGGAGTTGGTGAATGTCGCTGGCACGACTAATGAGAATGATGGAGCTTGAATGGGGAAAGAATGGTAGGCAATCTAAAAGGAAAAGTCCCATGGGGATAGAAAATAAAAGAAAAACCTCTGACAGTCGATGTCAAGATGAAGAGGAAGAAGCGAGCACTGGAGGATGAAGTTGAGAACCTTAGCAAAAAGAAAAGTATTCCAAGAATGCCATGATACAACACAAGGTTCCTAATTCTTAAATGAGTTAAAGGTACCAAAGACATAAGAAACACCACAAGAGGTAGAGCAAGACTTCAAGATTGGGAAAGAAGAGTTCCAGAGCACACCCTGAGACAGAGGGATTAAAATTCAATGTACACAAGGAAGAGCCCCCATGGGAGGACATCAAGGCAGAGTCATCCATGGAAGAGGTGGGTATGTATTCGTCCAGGCTAGTGGTTCCCAAACCTTTTAGAACCATGACCCACTTTTTAGAGCAGCAAACTTTCGCAACCCATCTACCTTTAATGGACGTGAGGCTGCCAATTTTTTTTTTTTTTTATGTAATTAAAGCATCTTGTGGTAGCGCATAGTCATTTACAGACATATTTTCCATTGAAATGCCCAATACATTTGCACAGACATAGTTTTAATGAAAAACTATGCAACACACAAATGATAATGCATGGAAATCAGGTTTCTGTCAATATTTATCATTTGTGCATCAGCAAGTAAGTGTTTTGATTTTTTTAATCCAAATTTTGAAGTCTGTTTCCAGCACACATCAGAATTACAAACAGAAGTGCTTAATGTTTGCTTTACTAATTGCTGGATGCACACAGTTCATTTACAGGTATTTGCATTTTGTTGTGTATTGCAAAAAAAATCCTACATTGTCTCATAATTTACTATACAAACTCTTCTCTGGTTGCAGTCAGAGAAGGAAAAGTAAACCCCAATCCCCATGTTAAAAGAATATAGTAGGCTGACTTTTGACCGTTGTCTTTGATTCACGGGCAAATGTGACAAGTTAAACACAGAATGTAAAGGCTTCTTTTATTTATTGCTCTGTCTTTTGCGACTCACCAAAAATCAGCCTGTGAACCAAAGTTTGGGAAAAACTGTTCTAGACAATTCCCTCTGGATGACCTATCCACTCACCAAGGAGTAGTCAAGAGGGAAACAGACGCTCTTTTGGGGGAGAGGAAGGTTGTTTCATATGGAGGCTGTAACACCCAGGGTTGAAAAGAAGTACAAGGCTTGTTTTGAAGACCCCAAGCGCACTCAGTTGCATGGAGAACCTGCCTAACTGATAGCCCTGTTCTTTGCTGTGGATACTGTCACCAACCTCTATAAGCTCACTGCCAGATAAAGACAGCAAGAGTTTGGAGACAGAAGAGAGATGGAGTGAGCTGCAGCTACCTAGTGAGGCATCTCAAATTCTAATGCCCTTTTAAACGAGTACACACGCTAACATTCGAAGTATATAGAATACCTCATGGCCCACCTGCCCGAGGAGTTCCAAAAAAGAGCTAAAGCAGTGTTAGAGGGCAAGAACATGGCTATTTCTGGCATCAAATTGGCGCTTGACTTGGCAGATATAGCAAGCTGACAACTCGCCATGGGCACAGTACTGCAAAGATGTGCATGGCTATGTATTTCTGGTTTGAAAGCCAGATGTCCAAGGTACTATTGTAGTCATGCCTCTCACTGGGAATCACCTGTTCAGCTCAGAAGGTTATCAGACACTAGAATGCACGAAGAAGCAATAATACGGCTAAGGCCTTGGTGGCACTCCAAATGTTTAAACCTTCCCTTAAAACAGGCAGCATCATTGAGAGAAGAGGGCCGGGGAGGCCACTATACACCCCTCTAACAGAGACAACCCACAGGTAGCTAGTAGACCCACTCTGCACAGTGGCATCAACCACAACTGTCAAAAATATGTTTTTTAGTGGCAGCCTCTTAGAGAAACAGTTGAGCGACTTCCTAAGCATTTGGGAGTCCATTACAACAGACGTGCATGCTAAATGTAATAATGCAAAGGGATTGTATTGACTTTCTCAAATACCCTCTACAATACCACTGAAACAACAGAGACTAGATGCAAATACTTGTATGGAGGTCCAAGAACGATTATAGAAAGGCATTAGAAAGGCAAAGGAAATAGTACCCCTAGTGGAGAGAAACTGAGGTTTACTCAGTCTGTTTTCTTGTCCTAAAACAAGATCTAACTATGCAGCCAGTACTGGACCTTTGGTTCCTATAGAAGTTAATTAAAACCCAAAGGTTGCAGCTGGAAGTCATATCTTTACTGGAGAAAAAGGACTACCTGCCGACTATAAATCTCAATAACACCTACTTCCACATTACGATATCACCATCACACAAAAGATATCTCAGGTTTGTGAACAGGAGGGTGTAATGTGAGCTCAATATGTTATCTTTCGGCATAAAGTCGGTGCTGAGAGCATTTGCTAAAAGGCTAGTAGTCGTAGCAGCCCCACCTCCGAAGACAGGCTATTCATGTGTACCCATATCTGGATTACAGGCTGGCAAAGGCAAGCACATTAGAGCAATGCCAAGCAAATATTCGTAACATAGTGACCATACTACACCAGCTGGGGTTCACAGTGAATTGGAAAAAGCATCCCCCCCCCACATCCCCTCCCCAAATCCCAGAAATGTAAAGGACCTTACATGGGGCAGATCTGAAAACAGTCAAAACAATGGCATATCCTACCCCACAGAGGGCCCAGGCATTGCATGGAAAGACTTTCCTTTACTAGACATCTCAGTCTCCTATGGTGAGAATGGGGATGAAACCGTTGAGTAGGATGACCTTTTACATTCATCTGATTCCAAACACTTGGTTACAAATGAGTCCTATTCAATCTTGGTTAAGCAGTCACCTGTCGCAAAACAATGGGAAAATAAAAACATGTAGTGTTTGTAAAAGACCAGATCAGCAAAGAGTTAAATTGGTGGAGCTAAACAAGTATGTTGTAGGAGAGGCTGTTTATTATATTTCTGTAGAAAGCCATCATTAATGTCTAACATGGCTTGGGTGGGGGTGCACATGGACCAAAATAAGGGGACTCTCGATAAGTGGACTCTAGTCTTCTCAGGAGGCGACCGACCGTATTCTGTTCGTTGAAGCTGAAAATTATTTATCTGACATTGAAAGCCTTGTAGATCCAAATCCAGAGCAATCGAGTTCAAATCCTGACGGACAACACAGCTGCAATATTCTATCTGGCAAAGTGTGGTTCGTCTCTTGCAAACTGTCATCAGATTAAAGCCTTAAAGAAAACAGGTTCTACAATCTCTAGTTCAGACAGCAGTATTTTTTTTTAGTTTTATTTTTTACTGCTGAAAGGGTGTTACTTTCCCTAACATTCTAAATTCTAAGCTACAATTTTTTTTTGATAAGCAATTTTATTGTTTTGACAACGAACAAGCACCAGCAGTATGGCATCGGATAGCGGCAATATTAACACACAGCCAACTGAAAGAGCGGATACCTTGCCTTTGACCCCACCATACAGCATTGAATTATGTAAAAAGTTCAGGTTACTCCACGGCACCCAGCCATTTGCCCCACACCCTCTGATATTTCTTAGGACAACCCTGTGCTTCATACATGGGTTTTTCTTGTGCCGCGCACCAATCCACCCCCCTCCGCCATTTCTCAGAACATGGTGGTGTGGGAAGCTTCCAGGAGGCGACTATGTCCCGCTTGGCCACAACCATAGCTGTATTGAAAAGTAGTTTCTCGTTCCTGGACCCGTGCAGTCCATCCGTAATCCCGAGAAGTGAGTGTCGTGGATCATGGGGAACCTCCCACCCCAGGTCCTCCGTAAGCTCGCTTTCGATCTCACCCCAGAACCGAGCCAGTCGGGGGCATGCCCATACCATGTGGAAAAAGTCGACCGGATCGTGGCCGCACCTCGTGCACGAGGCAGTCTGGTAAAAACCGGCTCGATGGAGGCGCCTCGGGGTTAAGTAAGCAGCATGTAAATAATACAATTGAATCAAGCGGAGTTTAGCGGATGTGGTGACCATCTTGGGTGACATGAGGGCATCGCGCCAATCTTCCTCGTCCAGGGGACCCGACCACTCCTCCCATTGGCCCCATAGTCGGTCCAGTGAGGTCGGGGTGTTATTGACCAGTGTCCGTAAATGCAGGAAATACCCCCTTTCCCCAAGTCGCCTAGCATTGTCTGTGCCTCGGGAGGACTGTATTCAGGGATCCTGGTGTCATCCGATATGTGTACGTGGAGGGCGTGTCGCAGTTGCAGATACTTGTAAAATTGTGTTGGGTGCAGGGAGTATCTGGACTGGAGGTCCTTAAAAGAGCGCATGTGGGCGCTCGCCCACACATCACCGAGTTGAGAGATCCCTATAAGATCCCACGTTCGAAACCCTTGCAGCCCACTGACCTCCCGGAGCCATGTACCATGCCATAGAGGAGTGTGTTGGGTGAGTTTGTGTGTCCATTGGGTATGTTGCAGAGCTGCCCGCCAGGCTAAGAGCGCAGAGCACAGGACTTCAGGCAAAGTAGACGGGATGGATTCCCCGTACATTAGGGACTGGATTTTGGGCAGGCCGAGCTCGCTTAGTTCAAGCCTGTAGGCCGGGTCGGACCAGCCCCCGTTAAACCAGTCATGTATAGTCCATAGGCGGGTCGCCAAGTAATATAGGTATAAATGTCATCCCCATGCCCCCGTCGAATGATGGAATCCGGCAGATATTTAACGCCAGCCGGGCCCTTCCTACCCCCCAGAGGAATTTAGTAGCCATAGTGTCCAGCTCCCGAAACCACGCCCGTGAAAAACAGAAGGGGGTGTTCTGGAGAACGTAAAGAAATCTGGGAAGAATCCTCATTTTAAACAAAGCGACCCTCCCCAAGGGGTTCAGGGGTAGTGTCTGCCACCTGTGGAGATCCGCCTTAGCTTTCTTCACGAGCGGGGCGACATTGAGGGACCAGCCCAGTTCTGGGAGGAGAGCAACCCAGATCCCAAGATATTTAAAAGACTGACGCCGAAGCGGTATCGTAGACTGCCAGTCGTAGCAATCTCTGGAGAGATGTAATGGGACCAGGACCAACTTACTAGAGTTCATTCGAAGGCCGGAGGCTTGCCCGAAGGATCGCAAGATCTGGAGACAACGAGGGCCTGATTGGGCAGGTTCAGCCAAAAAGAGCAGGACATCATCCGCGTACAGTGCGATCTTGTCCACTTCAGAGTTGGGCCATTCCCAACCCCGCACGAGACTCTCGGACCGAATCAAGGTCGCTAGAGGCTCCATCGCCAAGGCGAATAGAAGGGGCGAGAGGGGGCATCCCTGTCTCGTTCCCCTTTGAATGGGGAAGGCGTCGGAGAGAACCCCATTGACCAAGACACGTGCTTGAGGCCGGGTGTACAGAACCCCGACCAGCTGACGGAAGCGAGGACCAAAACCCATCGTGGCTAGCACATCTCCCAAGTACGTCCAGTCCACGGAGTCGAACGCCTTCTCAAAATCGATAAGAAGAAGCGCCAAGTAAGGGGGTAGGACCTGGCGGTGAGCCAGGGCCAGATGCAGCCTCCGGAGACAGTGTCTGGTGCCCGCTGGGGCATGAATCCGCACTGGTCCGGGTGGACCAACGTGGTAAGGTAGGGCTTCAGCCGCTGAGTAAGAATTGTAGCGTACAGTTTAAGGTCTGTATTGATGAGGGAGATGGGACAATAGTCAGCGCAATGGGGAGATGGCGGTTGTGACTTCGGGAGGACCACGATGGTGGCCATGTCCGTCTCGGGCGGGAAGGAACCTTTCTCCAAAGCCTCTACATAGAGGTCAGCGAGGCGAGGCACGAGGGCTTTGCGGTATGCCGCATAATATTCCTGGGGGAGGCCGTCCGGACCAGGGGTCTTGCCCGACGAAGTGTGAGCAATAGCCTCGTTGATCTCGTCATGAGAGATCGGGCGGTCAAGATCGGCCTGAGCAGCAGAGTCCAGCTGAGGGAGGTGAGCACCACCAGCATCCAGCAACTCGAGAAGAGATCGCACTGGGGTTCGTTCGGCATAGAGTTGACGGTTGAAGGCGGCAAATGCGCCGGCTATATCCACCGGGGATCGTTGTGTCAACCCATCCTGATCCAGTATCTCTGGGATAATGTGGTTCGCTCTGAGATACGTGGCGAGCCTGTGAAGGATTGTGCTGTTTTTATCATCCCAGCCATAAACTCTGGCTACGGAAGATCTCCAGAGGAGCTTGGCAGCATTCAGCGAGAGTTGTTTAATTTCGGCTCGAATGTTAGCGAGGTGCCGCTCTCGAGAAGCGTCGCCATCAACGGAAGGGGATTGCTCAAGGCGCAGCGCTTGCGCCTGCAGCGAAGTGATTTGTAGCAGCTGGGCCTGTCGCTGACGTTGAATGTGGCCTTTGGCAAAGCCACGAATTGTGGCCTTGCCTGCCTCCCACAGGGTACCCGGAGAAGGAACCGATCCCACATTGGTTAAGAAGTATTGCTTAAGTTCCGATCCCACAGCCTTCTTAAAGTCCTTGTCCTGAAGGAACCAAGCGTTCAACCGCCATGTTGGGCATGAGTAGGGGGGGGAAGCCCCTGTGCTAAGGAGCAACGGGGAATGGTCTGAGATACCTCTAGGGAGTATTCGGACGTCCTGGATCGTGGTACAATCGGTAGACGGGATGAAGATTGCATCTATGCGCGCCTGCGTGTTGTGTGCGGCGGAGGTGTGCGTGAACTGTTTAGTGTATGGGTGCCAGATTCGCCATGCATCGCAAAGGCCCAGGGATTCATCTTAGCTACAAATGTAAGTATTCTCTCTAAGTTTTACTTCAAGCAACCAAACATGGTCCCTTTTTTTACCTGCCATTTCAATGAAAATTTCCTTTTGGAAAAAAGTCGACAAGTAAAATAAACATGCAATTAAAAAATATTTACATAATGGGTAACGTGCAAAATGTCCATTCAGCAATTACTTCACCTTTGTTCTTGTTGTCAGGATCCGGTTATTCCCTCAAAATCAACTTATTGTCAAATGCTATTGCTCTGCATTATGGAGCAGTAGATGTAACAGTGGCTTTCTTTATGTAAAACCAGAACAGTGTGCCAGGAGTTGTATTTGTCCTATTGTGTTGCAACCACATTATACTTTACATAATTTTCACCTTGCATGGAAACGACTAATTCTGGGATTTCTTGCGACGGAGAGTAAAACTACCACAACAGTTCGTCAAGGCATTATTGAATGTATGTACAAGGCTACAGATATGCCCAAAGAAAGGCGGCAAACTACATCATGCACTGAGTGTTAGCTGAGGTTAGGAGCGGTGCCTTTTTCCCCCCATTATCATTTGCTCTGTACATAGAGCTGTTCGCTATTAAAATGGCGGTTGATGGCACTATACATACAGCAGAAAAATTAAATTATACTCAAACGGTGTAGTGTATAACTAAAATAGGAGCAAAGAACAGAGGATGAACATTTAAGATTATTCAAAACTGTTTGCAAGTGTCTGGTTATAAAGTTACCATGCCAAAACAGAATTACTTCAGTTTGGATCAAACTGTGCGGTATTGCCGTATGGACTTAATACAGTTTTGACAAACAAAGCAGTTAGATATCTAGGCATCTATACTATTAACTAAGTTTAAGATCTCTACAAACGTAATTATTCTCATTAATTGTTTGAGTCAATTTAGTCAAAATGAGGATACTACCACAATTCTTTTTTTAATTTCAGAGTATTCCGTGCACTTTTGAGAAGATTGTTTTTCACAGAGTTAAGCAGGGTTATTACCAAATCTGAACTTGTAAAAACAGCAGAATTAGCTATCACAAATTATGCCGTACTGTATTTAACAGAGTATGGGCATTAGCAGATATGGTGAAATACTATATATCCTCTTCACAGGTCATTTAAAGTGACTTATGGTGACAGAGCTGGATCAGGATATGGACATCAGTACGCTGAACGCACTGACCTGTCAAGAGGGTATAAACAGGTTCTTATTTAAGTATGGCCACACCGAAAGTTTTCAAAATAGATGTAAAATGTTTCACAATTTTTCATATAAAAAATATAACCTAGTGGTTGTCGCCATTCGGTAGATAAAGTTAGGTCTGCAATTCCATACAAAGAGCGTTTTTTGGTTTGCTAATAACGTTGGCTGGCCCAGTTTGTTCCCGTCACGGTCCTACGGGACTCATCGTGGCCCCCTTGAGGTCCCTCCGGACTGGGAGAGACCCCCCCCCTCCCCAGAAAAATAATAAAGCACAGCCTTTGGCCTGTACAAAACTCTTTACAGAGAATGCACTCCCAAACATTATAAAGCCCCAGTACGTAGGCAAGTGATTGCTATGCACAGTCTGTGCTCAGTGCACGGACTGTGCGTAGGGCCACACCTTCCAGAGTCCTAAGCCCCATTAAGTGGCCAAGCCTGTGATATGTACAGTCTGTGCTCAGCGCATAGACTGTGCATAGTGCCTCCTCCCTCCAGCCACGCAAGTACTATTAGGTGGGGAAGCCCTTTCTACGCACAGTCAGCCCTTAGTGTGCAGACTGTATGTAGAGCCCACTCCCTCAAGAGATGCAAGCCTTCTTAGGTGGGCAAGCCCCTACTACGCAAAGTCTGTGCTCAGTGCGTGGACTGTGCATAGGGGACACTCTCTCCAGATATGCAAAGGCTATTAGCTGGACAAGCCCCTTCTTTGCATAGTCAGCACTGAGTGTGCTGACTGCATGAAGAGCCGACATCCTCCAGGGACCTAAGCCCCCATTAGGTGGGCAGGCCTTTACTAGGTTTAGTGTTCAGTAGACCCCACTCCCTCCAGAAACTAAAGTTCTATTATGTGGGCAAAACCATACTATGCAAAGTCACCTCTGAGTGTACAGATTGTGTGCACGGCCTACTCCCATTAGGTGGGCAAGCTCCCACTCCCTCAAGAGTTATAAGCCCCATTAGGGGCTCGGCATACCGTGAGCAATCTCATGGGCGTCCCCTAAATCATGCATACCATCTAGTCCAGCTCCTCCTCTGAGCTCGCGGGCCTGCCTACCCCCCTCCCCCAGGGGTTGGACTCTGCTGGCTTGTTTGTGGCCCCTCGTCTAATAGACCATGACAGAGTTCCCTCCATGACCTTAAGTCCTCCTCTAGCTTCTCATCTTAACAGCACGCTTTCATATGTACCTCCTTGGCTAGTGTCCATTCGCGCACGTCTTTCAGCCATGCTGTAACCTCTGGTGCCCGCACTCCCATCCATACGATCGCTATTCTCCGCTGCTCTAGCACTATTAGTAATTGTAGGAGCTTATATGCTGTCTTGCTTTGTTTTTTAGGTTTACGTATCAACCCCAGCTAGTAACATTTAACTCTACGTTAAAACCCCCTAGAAATCCTCTGGAAAAAAACAACGGTTAAAGTCACGTTATAGGTACGGGTGATAATTTGTTACTTTGTTAAAAAAAAAAAAGGTTTAAGTGACGTTATAGTTAGGTCTGCTAATAATATCTTACTTTATGTAAAAAATTAATTAACGGACAAAAACCTACGTTTAAAGTGAGGTTACCATTAAGTGAAAATCTGTCAAAAATAACATTTTAAACTAAAAACCACTGAAATTCACCAGTTATAGTTTACTGAGCTAACTATAATTTGTTTCTTCTGTGCTTATGACCTCTTATTTTACATCACTCATGACATGTTTAATGACATCATTGATGACATCTCAAAATACCTTAATATCATTGATGACGTCATCCACAATACTGCTGTTCAATTTACTCTAAAAACCAGTACAACCTATGAGATATGTAAATAAGTACTAAATAGAACAGAATCTTGTAAAGCAGTGTTTTCCAAATTGTGGGTCGCAAGCTGATTTTTGGTGGGTCGCGAAAGCCAGAGCAATTATTAAAGATAACAATATCACAAAATAAAATGGACAGTGTTGAAACTTTTCAAACACTTACCCCCAGTCACAGATCTGTGTTTAATCAAATGTTATTTTGCTTGCCATGGCACCCCAGTTTCGACCCAGCCATAGGCAAATCTGTCTTGACCCTGCTTCCCATGGGGAAACCCGATTTCCACACATTATCATTTGTAAGCTATATCATCTTATTAGTAAAACTGTATGTCTGTGCAAAGTTAGTGGCCATTTCAAGGGAAAATGTGCTGTCTGTAAATGACAGTGCACTACCACAGGATGCTTTAATTGCACTAAAAAAACATCCCGCCTTATGTCCATTAAAGGTAGGTGGGCCTCAAGAGTGCGTTCTGAAAAGTGCATTGTGGTTCTAAAACGTTTGGGAAGCACTGATGTAAATCATAAATTACATAAACATATGTTCTTATACTAATATAAAATAACTGGAGTCTAGTCCTCTTCCTTCGGATACCCAAGCCCCATTAGGTGCCCCAGCCTTTACTATGCGCAGGCTTCACCCTGAGCTGACCTCTCCAGTCCCATTAGGTCGCCAAGCTCCTGCTACGCACAGTCTTTGTCCTGCGCACAACTTTTCACATAGATCCCACTACCTACAGACTTTTAAACCCTGTTAGTTGGTTTGGTGAAGACTCTGCTATGCACAGCCATTGTCCTGTGGAGAACTCTTCAAGGAGAGCTCACGTACTTGACATATGCATGCCCCCTTACTAAGGCTGAGGAGGCCAACTATTGTGCAAAAGGTTATACTTATTAGCAGTACAGAAGCTATTGAAAATTTGCTCTAGATTATAATATATCATGTGTACACCCCCTTAAGGATGGAAATCTATCACTACCCTCCTCTGAATAGAAATGACAGTAAAATTGAACTGAGGGAGCCATATGGGACAGTTGCATTTTGTAGGTATTTCTGAATATTTAGCGGTTAAAATCTTGTGGACTCCTCAGGATAATATACACATTTTTAAAAGGTGTTGTTGCCGAGTAACTATTGTATCTGCTAAGTATGGTTTCATACGTTGTTCAAGGTAATAATTTTTTCTCTTCATGCTATACGCTAGTAGCTGTGACGTAAATGGGTTATGTAGAACACTTCTGAGTTAGAACGTTAGGCTTGTTTGAGGTGTAGTAGATACCAAAATGACCTCCCTATTTTCCTTTTCCTTTTAGTTTGGAATAAAGACAATGTTGAACACTGAAGATGGAATTCTGCTTTTGTCAAAAGCTGTTGATCCCGCTTTTCCTCCCATGATGATAGATGCCTTGAAGCTGCTGTCTGCCCTTTGCATCCTACCTCAGCCAGAGGATATGTATGTAGCTTTCAATCTTGTTGTTCTTTCTTTACCAGTAATTCATTGCTTATTATCCAGTTGGTTTGAAAATTGTTATCAGTATTTTACTGCCTTGTCTGTTGATACAGGAGTGCTCCTACACCATCTGAAAACTTTGTAGGATTTTTACAATGGCGTTACTGTTGAATTTGTGACGAAGTTTTTGTGCAGAACCTTTTTCGCCACAAAAAAGGAGAAGTATAATGAGACTCAAATGTTAATTTCATGGCTCTAGATACCCACAGATCTCTGTAATTTCTGATTTATACCTGTGTGTATTAGCCTCACCATTCAGTCGTCCTTGCAGATATAGTGCATTAAAGCAATGCTTTTTATTTTCCATCAGCATTTTTATTGGTGGTCCTAAACAATGCAATATAAATATATATATATATATATATATATATATATATATATATATATATATATATATATATATATATATCACACACACACAATGTGTAGTGGAGCCCCTTCCTCTCGAATGGGTTGCATTATATTGTAGCATTTTTCGATCTCTTGGAGTAGCTAAAAGGCTTACGATAAAGTATGTTGCTACTTTGTCCTTAAATGAGGTTGGTCGAACTTGTTACTTGAGAAGTCTGAGATGAGTACTTTTTGTCATGAGTATGGCCCGGAAATGTGCCCTAGATTTGGTTTGTGGCAGAGCCTTGCACATGAAGCAGTATGTGAAAGGAGAGTGAGGGACAGATTTATGAGCTTCATATACAAACCTGGAATCTTTTATCCCTGTATTTTGGAGTCATGATTTTGGGAAAGGCTTGTATTTTCTATTGCCTTTCTGGATTGTGGGAGACTGACTGTTCCTTATTCACTTTGATAGCTTTTTCCAGAGCTTACACATCTGAACAGAGGAGGAGGGTGGGATGGCTTTTTTTAAAAGGAGGAATGATTAGTAGTGGAGCCGTTTTAGATCTGAGGTTTCTGCTTTGGCTGAACGGTTTGAATTTCAACTGCAAAAATGTGAGCCCTTTCCTCTGGATCGCTTAATGAGCAATGCTTTATTAAAGATTTGTTCGTGCTTGGTCTTAGTAATTAAATAAGTAAAGATTTTCTTAAGCGAGCAAATGCCGAGGCGTCTTGCCACAATTGTCCTATAACAAAACTGACCCAGAGATGGAGACTTATTTAGTGCTGGAAGCCAAAAGCCATGTTTTAACGATTTCCTGAAAAGTACCCGATTTGATTGGGATCTCAAAGAAAAGGCCACGGAATTCCAAAGCTTGCATGTTGAGTAAGAAAAACTTCAACCTCCCCAATTGGTTTTCTTAATGTTTGGAATGGCCACTAGTTTGGCCACACCTGATCTAGGGTTACGATGGGGAACATTTAACGAGAAGATCTCCTGAAAATAAAGGGAACCGGTTTTGTACAATGCTCTATGGACCATGAACAAGACCTTACATTTGACCCTCTCACTGACAGGCAGACAGTGAAGGTCACGAATACTCTAAGAGATGGGGTTGAATTTTGAAATGTTTGGAAGCAGACGAGCTGCCACATTTTACTGTGATTGAAGCTTTGATTGTAAGCGTTTCTGAATTCCCAAATATATTGCATTGCAATGGTCTATCTTGCCGAGAACCAAGGCCAACATGAGCATTTTTTGCATATCTCGGAGAATGAATGGGAAGACTTTTTTGAGTATCATAAATAGATGGAAACAAGAGGAGGTAATGTGGTTAATTTGCTCAGAAAAACAAAGCTGCCTATCGAATATGACCCCCAAGTTCCTCACCTTCCGAAGTGGAGATAGAAGAGGGCCAAGATTAGTGGACCACCATGAGTCATTCAAAAAAGAAATATCATTACCAAAGAAGATCACCTCTGTTTTCTCTGTATTTAATTTGAGACAATTTTCCTGCATCCAGATTACAATATGTGGCAAACAGTTTTTGATATTTTTGGCAACAACGTCGACATCAGAAGAAATTGATACAACTATCTGCGTATCGTCGGCGTAGGAGACCGCAGTAAATCCATGTGATCGAATAAGTTTTGTTAGAGGGTGACGTAGATTTAAAAAAACATGGGGGATAACGTTGATCCCTGAGGCACCCCACAGGGAAATAAAAATAAATTTGAGGTGGAACCTCCAAATACAACAGTCTGTTCTTTATTGGACAGAAATGAACTGAGGACGGTGAGGTCTGCGCCCCTCACCCAGCTCTCTCTAGCTGATTGATAAACACTGAGGGCCCGATTCTGATGCGGGTTGGAAAAGCTTCCCGACCGAGGGCCTGAATCTGATGCGTTAGGAAGGCCTCCTAACGGCATTTGCTCCTTCCAAATCGGATCGGGACCGTGTCTTCCCGACCGAGGGCCCAATTCTGATGCGGTTAGGAACAAATGTTCCCATTGAAGTCAATGGGAGTTCAACCAAATCGTATCTGGAAGCATCCGAATGCATCCTACCCCGCCGGTCGGACTTTCCCGATCCGAGTGGGTCGGACACCATTTCCCAACCGATTCGGTCGGGAAGCTTTTCCAACCCGCATCAGAATCGGCCCCTGAATGTTTAACCATATCAAATTTGACAGAGAGCTCGAGCAAAATCAGTGCAGCCCTCCCTCCCTTGTCCACCTGCATTTAAATCTCCTCAATAGCAGGAACTAAGGCTGATTCAGAACGATGTTGAGGTCTAAAGCCATATTGTGATGAATCTAGGAGATTATTAGCATCAAAAAATGCTTTCAGATCTTCATTTATAGCCTTTTCCAGTATTTCTGCAGGTATTAGTTGGCAGGAGATGGACCAATAGTTTTTAGTATCACCTGGATCAAGGGAAGGTTTTTTTTTTTTAATAGGGCGCATCAATGTATTTTTCCATGCAACTTGACATTTACCTGAAGACAGCACATTTTTCAAAAGTTTATCAAGGTGTGCCGAGATCTTACTGGATACCATTTGCAAAACATATGGGGAGCAGGGGGCCATAGGAGAATCTGACTTGGTGGTTTCCAGCAGTCGTATTACTGTATCTTTGGTTAGAGGGGTAAAACTATCAAGACTATTCTGAACACTATCACAAATTTCAGACAGCCCTGAAAGTGAAGAGCAAGAGGGATCAGTAAGACGATTAGCGTCTTGATTAGTGGAAAATTCCTCATAGACACTGTTTACTTTCTCTTGGAAAAATTCTGCCAGCTTATTGCAGAAAGCTTGATCCGGGGTGAAGAGTTTACTCTGGTCAAAGTGTGAGAGACTGTTAACAGTTTGAGTTCTCTCGAAGAGTCTTTAGCAGTGCTTATTTTTTTCTGTAAAATATTTTGTTTTTGTTCTGAGATAATGAGCACATTTTACTCCTCAATTACTAATTTGTACTCATTTTTCTCTTCTACATTGTATTCTTTCTTCCATCTTCGTTCCTGAGCCCTCCATTTTTGATTACGTTTTTTTAGTTCGAAGAGTACCATGGAGCAGGTGGATTTTTCCTAAGACTCTTTATAGTTTTTTCTGGGGCTAATCGAGCAGAATCTATCTAGTCTGTGAAATTAGAAGTGGCCACTTCAATTTTAGTGTCCAATGCAGGGATGCGATTTGCCAAAGCAGTATCAAGCTCAAGGCTATCAATTTTGCGCCAGAGGCGAGTTTTAATGAGACTAAAAGAGTTAGGAGAGCAGGATTTACTAGCTGGGATGGGGTGTTTGACAAAGACTGCTCTGTGATCTGACCATATCAGAGACAAGACTTTGTCCAGGCTTGTGGCTAGATTGTTAGTAAAGATCCCATCCAGAGTGTGATTAGCCTTGTGGGTGAGTTTATTAACTATCTGCCTGAGGTCAAAGCTGCAAAGGCAGTAGGCCAGATGTTCAGCTCTAGTACTTTCCTCAAGCTCCAAATGGAACTTAAAAATCCCCGACAGAGTAAAATTAGGAAATTCCATAAAGGACTCCATGAAGGTCTGGACAGATGTAATAAAGCTAAGATACTGGGAACTCAAAAGACAACTAAATTGAAAGTGTCTTGATGGCCCTCTCCTCCCTTAGCAGTGCTAATAAATAGAATATTACACTGCACATCTGCATATATGGTTTAGGCCAGGGCATCTTTTCATGTACTTTTTAAATTGTATTTTATATTTTTAGAAGGTATTCACCCAAAGCCAAGATGCAATGAGTTAAACATGTAGTACGGTAAAATTGCATTAAAGAGGTTTCCTCACTATTAGGAGATTTGTTGAACTGTGTAAAGTCATTGTAACATGAACTTTGCAGGAGTGTGGAATTCCTATAGCCCGAGGCTGGACCTAGACACCGGATACTGAATGGTGGCATTGGACCTGCAGGATCTTTATTTCCACAGGCTCTTCCTGCAGTTTACAGTGGGCCAAGAGCATTTTTAGGTCACAGTGCTCTTTCAGCCTTACCAGTGCCCCACAGGTTCCATAAAAGTGATGATGGTGGTCGCAGCACGCCTTTGGAGGTTGGGGGCAGTACCAGTCTTCCCCTACCTCAACAACTGGCTGCTGAAGGCGCGCTCACCCCAGGCTGTCGTCAACCACCTCCAGACAGCGAACCTAATATTGGTGGGGTTCACCACCAGCATGCTGAAGTCAC
The DNA here is from genome assembly GCA_963921515.1 of Calotriton arnoldi. Classification (NCBI taxonomy): domain Eukaryota; kingdom Metazoa; phylum Chordata; class Amphibia; order Caudata; family Salamandridae; genus Calotriton; species Calotriton arnoldi. The sequence continues at coordinate 2,338,691 of CAWUFW010001065.1, read as the reverse complement.
ATCTGAGTCCTTTGAGGTGCTCCCTTACATTGGAGTCATTCTGGATGCTGGATGGTTTCATGCCTTTCCACCGGAGCGGAAAGCCCAAAACATTGGCTATCATCCCAGTGTTTCTGCCTCTGTCCTGGATCTCGGTGTGGATGACTGAGGCTGCTAGAATTGTTGCTTTCCTGTATCCTGCTGATGAAGCATGCCAGATGGCATATATAGGCTCTACAGTGGGACCAAAAGTCCCTGAGAACACAGCATCAGTGGAATCTGCCAAGTTGTATTCAAACTCTGGTAGAAAACTGGAAAAGATCAGCAGTGGTGGCAGCTGGACCTCGATTGGGGCAGTGGCAGAACCCTATCCTTACCCTACCTAGTGCTGATGGTTACCAATGATATGTCGCTGCTCGTTGGGTGGCCATCTGGGAGTACTAGAGATGAGAGACTGAAGCTTGACTCCACATCAGTTTTTTGGATTTGAGTATAATTTGTTTGGCCTTTCTGCCCACCATCAGAGGAAGGCTGATGCAGGTACTCCCAGACAATGCCACCACCAAGTAGTACTGTAACAAGCAGAGTTGGGTGGGGTCTTGGGTCCTGTGTCAGGAGGCTCTAAACCTCTGGCATTGGCTGGATCTCTAGGGCATTTCTTTGGTAGTCAAACATCTAGCGGATTCTCTACACGTCCGGGACGACAAACTTAGCTGCTGGCGCTTAGCACACCACTTACTCATGGAGGTGGTGCAGAGCATCAACCATCAATGGGGAGAACCCTGGCTTGATCTTTTTGCTACAACTGAAAGCATGCAAAGTGAGCACTTTTGCATGTTGGAGATCCTCTGACGCTTTCAGAGACGCATTCCACATAGGGTGGAGCTCGGAACGTCTGAATGCCTTCCTGTCACTGCCTCTCCTGCCTTGAGTTCTGTAAAAGATCAGGATCGACCGACCCAAGTCATCCTAGTGGCACTGGATTGGACCAGTTGAGTGTGGCACCCGGTACTCCTGGGCATGAGCAACTGTCTTCTGATCAAGCTGCTGATTTGGGAGCATCTTCTGACAAAATACCAGCACATGTTGCCCATCAATTTCCATAGTGATCTGTGATACCAAGCCCACGCAGTTTCTAGAGAAAGTAAGAAATTACTTCTCTCCTAGTATCGCTTTCAGTTTACCCAGAAAAAGTAACCTGTATTTGACATTATGGACTTGGAACCTAAGTTTCACTGCATCAAGGATTTCCACTGGTGATGTACCTGTTTGGTGTAGTCTTGGAATGTTGGGATTGCATCTCTGTCCCTGTAATTAATTAAATGGACAATCACCCCACTGGGTGAAGCAAAACGTTTTGGGAGCTGCGCTCAGTGTGCCATCTAAATAGAGAACACTTTTGAAAGAACTCTGTTAAGTTTCTAGCATCCAACTTTCCAGTAGAATTTCATTGAGCCGCCCTCGCATCATTATGGGCGTCCCAGTAGTCAAAGGGTATTTCTCTGAGATCTGTCTTTACTTACACCTCCATCGCATACATGTTGTCTTGTAACCTGATGGTAGTGCTAGGCATTTCGGCTAAATTGGATGTGATATACGTGAGAGCCTCCAACCTCAGTCCCTTTTTGGAAAAAAAGCCCTAATGAGTTTTATGTCAATCGATATTGTGTCAGTTTGATATTTTAGGGCTCTGTATGTCTTTAATGACACTCAATAAGTTAAAGGGTGTTGGTTCACCTTATCCAGGTTCTGCTTCAGGGGCATATAATTGTCTCGTCCAAGATGTGTTGTCTACTGAACAATTCTGTTGTCTTGGACGCATTGCTGGTTTATCTTTCCAGAGGATGACAATGTATCGATTGGGTGTGCACTAAGTCACGCTTATCTTAAAGGGGAATGCAAATAGAGCTGTATTGGTAATTGAGGTAAATGTTCTTACTATGCCACCAGGATAGCAACTTATACTGTGCACTTGTCATTTTTTTTGTCACAATCCATAGTCGGGGAGGGTGCTCAGAGACTGTTGCAATAACACAGTTGATATGGTTAAAGGACACAACAAGCAGCAAAGTCAGTAAACCACTGTCTTATTGCTTTAAGTTAGTAGCTTTCATGTATGATCGAAGCACCTGATGAGCCAGAAAACGTACTGAAATAATAATTTAAAAATAGAGTGTGGGCCTCAGCTAGGAAAGCTTCTGATCATGATGATTTTCAGAATACCCCTGTGTATCCAGATTTCTTAATTTTTGTATTGGCTGATTGGGGACATTTCCTAGTGCTGTGAGTACAAAGTTGCACTAGACATCTCAACTGTCAGTCCTGTCTGTCACAAAGTTCTTCACACCCCCAACAGGTGTGCAGTCCAGAGCCCCTGATTTCCTCACTGCTCCCATCTGGGGTCCGCCCCTCTCGGGCTCCTGGGTGCAGTGAGCGGGAGGATCTCGGCTACACAGATGTCTCAAGGTACCGACCATGGACTTAATTCTACCAGAAGCCAGAGGACCAGCTCCTCTATCTAACACGCTCTTGTCTACTCTCCACCGGACCATTCAGCCAATCCTCAAAGTAAGTTTCTTCATCCTTGCCGCCTGTCTGCCCTGGTCAGGACTCTATGGCATGCTGTCATCTTGCGAAGACTGTAAAAGAGTGAGCGAAACTACGTGAACTTCATTCGGTCACCATTATGTGTGGGGCTTTTCAACATCTCTGCAGTCACCAAAACCACCAGATTTAGACTCTGCTTTGGGTTTTCTGCTGTTAGAGTAGTGTTTGTTGCATTGCCTCATTAGGTGAGCTTGCGGATGACACCTTATTTGCCAGAATATTGCAGTAACACGGAGCTCCGAAAGATCATGTCCACAAAGCCGAATTGTGAGACACGATACCCTCATATGACATCTTTAACTGCAACTGCGTAAGGAATTTTGTGAATAAATGTTATATCTCCAGGCATAGTCCATAATGCTGTGAGGATGTCATTTCAAATGGTTGCGCACCAACCATATAAATGAAAGAGGAAGTTGAAATTGTTTTGTTTTGCTAGATCACAGGTAGCGGATTTTCAACTGTAAACAGTAGCCACTGAAACCTTGAGCTTATTTTGATGAAATTGAGTATCGTGATAGTTGCTACCTACTTATATATTGTTACGTTCATGAGTTTATTGTATGTGCATCTGAAAGAGACGCGTTAGTGACAGATTCCTTACCTTAGAATATCCCCAGGCGTCAGGCTGGATCCGGAAAGTTTTTGCATAGCAGTACCCTTGCGCGTCGGTAGGCGGCGTCGTGCGGCTCCGCGTCCGTCGTCGGCGTCGTGATCGCCGGGATGACGTCGCGGGCAGTACTTGAGACGCCGCCCCTGCGCGCTGACGTCAGTTCTTCTTTTTCCGCGCCAGTAAGCGCAGATCCGGGAAGAGCAGTGCCCTAGTCAATTTTTGACTACATTTTTGGTGAATTTTTCACTGTTTCTTTCGAGTCTTCATCGACTCCTAGGTGTCGTAGGGATGCCCGGCTTCAAGCCATGCGACGCCTGTGGTCGATTGATGTCGATCACAGACCCGCATCTAGAGTCTCTACTGTCTCGGCCGAGACCACGACACGAAGTCGAGTCCTGACTGCCGGAAACTTCACCCGAAGGCTTTGCGAGAGCGGTCTCGAAAGCTACTCGAGGTCCGGCAGTCGGCTCCGCGCCGTACCAAGCCCCGGTCCCGTGGGAGGTCGAGGGGCCGGTCGCGGAGCCCCCGCCGGTCGTCGGAGTCCAAGTCTTCGCGCTCCTCGGATAAGTCGAAGCACAAAAAGTCTAAGAAGCATCATCGCTCTAAGACTTCGCCTCGCCGGTCTCGCGACTCGGCTGAGGCCCCTGTAGGCCCGTCCCCGCGGCCCCGGACGTGCCTGTGGAGCCGCCCCCGCATTACCCGTCCTTTCCGGGTTCGGGGCGACTCCGGCCGAAATACAGGAATTCCTGTCGGCCATGGCCCGCCTCTTCGGGCCTCAAGGTCCCTCCGGTGCGCCTTCGGGCCCCGCTGGCCCTGATGGGGTTGCTCCGGCGTCGCCGCTGACTCCGGTCCCGGCGTCGCCTGTCCCGCCAGCCTTGATCCCGGCCTCGGCTCCGGCCCCGGCCTCGATCCCGGCTCAGGTGGTACCGCAACCCCCATCGACGCCGGTTGACTTAACCACGCCTCCGCCTCCGCCGATGTCCCCGGTGCCGTTCCTGACGCCGTCCGGGGCTCCGGACGGCGTCGTTCCCCGGTTATCTCTGGCTCCGGACATGGAGCCGGACCGACGTCGCTCGACGCCGGCGCCGATGAGACCTTGGGTCCCAAATGTCCCTCCTCCTCCATATTTTGAACCAGAGGAGGACCAGGAGAGCTGGGAGGGTCGGAAGACCCTCTCACACAACAGTGTGAGTATGATCAGGACTGGGCTGAGGAACTTGGGGATGCCAGTGGTCTAGACACTTCCCCTGACACTGGCATGCTGTCTCCTCCCGTGGCTACGGAGGAGGGAGCTAATTTCGCAACAGTGTTGCGTAGAGCAGCTGGAGCCTTGCACCTCCAATTGCCTACTGTGGCTGTCAGGACTAATCTCCTGACGGAAGTGCTTCAGCCGGCAGCTTCCTCCACGGAGACTGTGCTGCCGTTTAATGATGCACTGACTGACGTTCTTTTGGGCGCCTGGTCCAAGTCCACCACAGGGGCTCCTGTGGATAGGAACGTGGCCCGACGCCATCGCCCTGCTCCGGGCGACCCCTTGTTTCTCTCCCAACATCCCACCCCCGAGAGCTTGGTTGTCCAAGCCTCTGCCTCCCAAACCGCCTTCCCTACCGCCCCTCCGGATAGGGAATCCAAACGCCTGGACCAATTTGGGAAGAAGGCTTTTCTTCCTCCAGTGCTGGCTTGCGGTCCGTCAACATCGCTTGCCTTTTGGGCCGATATACCCACTCCCTGTGGGATTCGGTGGCGGCTGTTTTGCCACAGTGTTCTGAGGAGGTCCAGACACTGCTTACCCGCGCCATTGCGGAAGGTAGAGATGCGGCTAAATACACCATACGTTGTGGCCTTGATACCGCCGACTCGCTGGGCAGATCGCTTGCAACGACGGTGGCGCTACGTCGCCACGCCTGGCTGAGAACAACTGGTTTCTCGGGTGATGTCCAGAATACACTCATGGACATGCCCTTTGATGGAGTCGGTCTTTTTGGTTCCAAAGCAGACCATGCGCTGGAGCGTTTTAAGGACTCACGGGCTACTGCCAAGTCCCTGGGCCTTTCTGTTGTGCGCCCTCCGCTAACCTCTGCTTTTCGCCCCTTTCGTGGCCACGGAAGGGGCGCCCAGTCACGTCAGCTGCCCAGCCACCGGCCCGCGCAGCAAGCGTCTTCGCGTGGCCGAGGACGTGGATACCACCGTGGCGGTTCGGGCAACCAGCGTGCGGGTCAGGCCACCACCTCCAACCCGTCCGCGGCCTCCAAGCCCTCCTAGTCCCTCCTTTCCGGTGTACAGCACGCCAGTAGAGGCAGGGTCCGCCATCACCTTCACCACTGGCGTCCCATCACCTCGGACAGGTGGGTCTTGGACATTGTCCGAAGGGCTACTCCTCCCCTTCGAGACCACCCCCCAGCCATGCCACCTCAATTCCACCGCATGTCAGGGGATCACTTGGTGCTTCTACAGAAGGAAGTCACGGCCCTCTTGGCCAAGAGGGCCATCGAGCATGTTCCGACCGCAGAAGTAGGACGTGGTTGCTACTCCCACTACTTTCTGGTGCCCAAAAAGGACAAGGAGGACATGCGTCCTATCTTGGACCTCCGGAACGTCAATCGCTTCCTCCGGAAGGAGAAGTTCAAGATGCTCACCCTAGCTCAGGTCTTGACTGCCCTCGACCCTGGAGACTGGTTGGTAGCGTTGGACTTGCAGGACGCTTATTTCCACATCCCCGTCCTGCCGGCCCACCGGCCTTACCTACGGTTCACGGTAGGCCTGGAGCATTTTCAGTTCACCGTGCTCCCCTTGGCCTTACAAGTGCCCCTCGGGTGTTCACGAAAGTGATGGCGGTGGTCGCAGCTCATCTGCGCCGGGCAGGGGTTCCAGTCTTTCCCTACCTCGACGACTGGCTGCTGAAGGCGGGCTCGTCCCAGGCAGTCGTCTCCCACCTCCAGACTACGGCCGAACTCCTGCACTCGCTGGGGTTCTCCATCAATGTGCCGAGTCGCATCTGATTCCTTCTCCACAGCTCCTTTTCATCGGAGCAGTTCTGGACACGACGCAGTTTCGGGCCTATCCTCCCGAACGGCGAGTCCGGGATATTCAGGCTATGATTCCAATATTTCAGCCTTTATCCTGGGTTTCGGCACGGATGACCCTGAGGCTGCTGGGCCTCATGGCCTCCTGCATCCTGCTGGTCGATCATGCCAGATGGCATATGCGGGCTCTGCAGTGGGACCTGAAGTTCCAGTGGGCGCAGCACCAGGGCAACCTGTCCGATCACGTCCAGATCTCGGAGGGGCTGCAAAACAGTTGCAGTGGTGGCTCTCGAACTGGCAATGGGTCATGGGCAGATCCCTCTCCCTTCCCCAGCCAGAGCACACAGTTGTGACGGAAGCGTCCCTTCTGGGATGGGGCGGTCACATGGGAGAGGCGGAGATCAGAGGCCTCTGGTCTCCGGCGGAGTCCCGGCTCCATATCAACCTTCTGGAGCTCCGGGCGATCCGACTTGCACTCAAGGCATTCCTTCCCTCTGTCAAAGGGAAGGTAGTGCAGGTGTTCACAGACAACACCACCGCCATGTGGTACTGCAACAAACAAGGCGGGGTGGGGTCGTGGACCCTCTGTCCAGGAGGCTCTGCGCCTCTGGACATGGCTGGAACATCAGGGCATGTTCCTGATGGTTCAACACCTGGCAGGTTCCCTGAACGCCAGGGCGGACGAACTCAGCCGCAGGTGCATGATGGATCATGAATGGCGTCTTCACTCTGAAGTGGCGCAAGGACTCTTTCTGCAGTGGGGAGAGCCTTGGTTAGATCTATTCGCCACCGAAGAGAACGCGCAATGTCATCAGTTCTGCGCGTTGGAATTTCCAAGGCGGCACTCGCTCGGCGACGCTTTTCGTCGCGAGTAGAGTTGCGGTCTGTTGTACGCCTTTCCGCCTATACCACTTCTACCCAGAGTGTTGAAGAAGATTCGGCACGACCGGGCCCAAGTCATCCTTGTGGATCCGGACTGGGCTCGAAGAGTTTGGTATCCCGAGCTACTCAGTATGAGCGTAGATCCCCCGATCCGTCTGCCTCTTCGGGAGGATCTTCTGTCGCAGCAGCAGGGGACGGTCCTCCACCCGAACCTGTCCAGCCTCCACCTGCTTGCGTGGAGATTGAGCGGCGGCAGTTGATTCCTTTCGACTCTGCCTCCCGAAGTTTGTGATGTGATTCTGGCAGCCAGGCATCCCTCCACTAAGGTGGTATACGCCTGCAGGTGGAACAAGTTTGTGGCATGGTGCACAGCAAAGGCTGTGAATCCCTCTCTGCCCCTCTTTCTGAGGTTCTTCTGTTCCTTCTTTCTCTGGCCCAACAGGGTTCTGCCCTGGGTACCATCAAGGGCTATCTTTGTGCCATTTCGGCCTTCCTCAGGCTTCCTGATCAGCCCTCCCTTTTCAAGTCCCCTGTTGTTAACAGGTTCCTAAAGGCATCACACACCTCTTCCCTCCTGTTCCGTTTGTGATGCCTCAGTGGGACTTGAACTTGGTTCTTACCTTTCTCATGTGCGCTCCCTTTGAGCCTCTACATAACTGTCCTCTTCGTCTTCTGACTCTGAAGACAGCCTTTCTGGTGGCCATCACCTCCGCTCGGCGGGTGAGTGAGCTCCAGGCTCTATCATGCAAACCTCCCTTTCTGTCTGTCCATCCAGACAAGGTTGTTCTTAGGACGCGTCCGTCCTTCTTGCCAAAGGTGGTTACTGCCTTCCACATTGGGCAGACCATCACTTTGCCCACCTTCTTTCCGCCTCCGCATCCTTCCAGAGAGGAAGAGAGGCTCCACCGTCTGGATCCAAAACGTGCGCTTTCTTTTTATATCAATCGCACACAACACTTCCGGGTGGATGACCAGCTCTTTGTTGGCTATGTGGGCGCCAAAAAAGGTCGGGCGGTGCACAAGAGAACCATTTCCCGCTGGGTAACCTTGTGTATCAAAGCCTGCTATTCTTTGGCTAAGAAGGAGCCTCCTGTTGGGCTGCATGCCCATTCCACCAGGGCAACGGCTGCTACCACGGCCTTAGGCCGCGGTGTTCCGCTGCAGGATATCTGTCAGGCAGCTACGTGGGCCTCGCTGCACACGTTTACCAAGCATTACTGCCTTGACAGCCAGGTCCGGAGGGACGGCTTCTTTGGCCGTTCTGTCCTCCGGGACTTCCTTGTCTGATCTTTGTTTGCAGACCCACCACCGGGGTTGGTATTGCTGGGGTATCTATTCTAAGGTAAGGAATCTGTCACTAACGTGTCTCTTTCAGATGCACAAGTTACTAACTTGTGTAACGATATATCTGTAAGAGACAGTAGTTAGTGACAGATTCCTTACCGCCCACCCATCCTCCCCGTTCTGCGAACTGATTTCTAGGGTTAAGGACATCCCTTTCAGGGCTTAGTATTTTTCAGACACCTATGTCAGCTTCTTGCATGGCTCTGCGTTCCTGGCGCGGAAAGTTGTGTACAGAACTGACGTCAGCGCGCAGGGGCGGCGTCTAAGTACTGCCCGCGACATCATCCCGGCGATCACGACTCCGACGACGGACGCGGAGCCGCACGACGCCGCCTACCGACGCGCAAGGGTACTGCTACGCAAAAACTTTCCGGATCCAGCCTGACGCCTGGGGATATTCTAAGGTAAGGAATCTGTCACTAACTACTGTCTCTTACAGATATATCGTTACACAAGTTAGTAACTTGTGCATTAAGCACACACTTGCTGAATGAAAATGATGTTGCCATATAGAATTAAAGTTATTGTTGATCCATCACTCTGGTTAGGTAATTTCATCTTTGTGAAACTATGGAAAATTGTATTTCTTCTCTAAGGGCCTGTGTATAGCTGTACTATTTTTGTACACTCCTCTTACATGCTGTTTGTTTTCTTTAAGGAATGAGCGGGTCCTTGAAGCAATGACGGAGCGGGCTGAGATGGAAGAGATGGACCGCTTCAAACCATTGCTGGATGGGCTTAAAAGTGGAACTTCTGTAGCTCTGAAGGTATTGTCTAATCACTACTTTTTCCTGTTAGCTTTACCCCCTTCTGTCACACGAGTGTTAATGGATAATCGCCTCTGAAAAATATAGTGAGACCTTATTCATCCTGTAACCATTTCCCTAGATGGGTAGCACATTTTGAGTTATTTTATTATGGATTAGTCAATTTATATTTCTAGAGAATGTTTACTAGTGAGGTGTACTTTAAGACTGATTTGTTGAGGAAATTATTCCATGGCAGTAGTCATACACCCTCCACTTTTCATGGTTCACTTCCTAATATTACTACTACTTCTTTTATGTAAGTGGTTGTCTGTGGTGTGATCTGTATAAGCCACCAAACATAGTGGGACACCTGCTGGATGAAAAACGGTAGTCCTTCAAGTTTGAGGGATCCCAGTAAAGGTGAGATAGTTGTTTTTAGTTGTCCGATAAAACACCTAACTGAAATACCCAACAAGCATTTGAATGTATGAAACCACATAGCGACTAAATGACAATACTTCCAGTGTTATTTAATATCCTTGTGCCAGGTCAGATTGTAGGTTTGTTTTAGTTCATCATCGTCGTCATCAAAACCTTTTATTTCGGCTAAAAGCCATAAAAAGTTACAATCAAAAAACATAAAATTCAGTTTCAAAAAGAACATCAAACAAACGTCCTTTTTACATTAAGTTAAAATCAGCGAAGGTTAAAATGAATGATTATTTTTAAAAAACCAAAAAAAAAACACTGTTTTATGCTATTCACAATACCAACTGGATTAACCTATTGTACAGGTGTTCGTCATAGGGATATAAAAAATGTCATGTGTAGATAAAACAATTTAATAAACAAGCCATAAAATGACATGATCCCCAATGCCGACATTAGGAGTATAGAGCATGAAAGCGGGTAAGACGCTGTATAAGCCTTCTATGCCTTTCACTATGAACTGGCTATCATAAGAGGCAAATTATCTATGGCCTTCTTCCTCTGATTCTAAGCACAGAGCAAGTAGCGAGAAACTGCCGAGGCTAGTAATTCCCTGGTGTCGCTCTTAAGGAGCCTTACTGCTTCTCTACAGTGTCTCACTCCCATGGATTTTAGTGCCGCTATTAGCCATTTCTTGCGTGTGTTTCTATACTGAGGGCCACAATGTTGGGGAGTTTGGGCAAGACTTGGAATTTGAGGGTGTCTTGTCCCATTTTTATAGTGTGGGTTCTCAGGGGCACTATGCTACACCTGAATTGGACATATAAACATTTTGATCAGCATGGGTACATTCGATCCATGTAAGGCTCAAGGCTAGGTATACAATTGTGGTTAAGGAACTGGCCAGTTGTACTGTTTTCCTGGTATACATTCCAAGTTTGCAGTAAAGTTTCCTCCCACAACCGGTTTTTTGCTTCATGGGCATCACTTTTAATAATCTGCTCCGGGGTGTTCCATAATTTTACCATGCCTGTTCTCTGTGATACATCTTTCACAGCCTTCAGCTAGGGTGTGCTTTGGTCCCTATCAAGAGACACTAGCTCTTTCACACCGTCCCTATAGTTTACTAATTCCTTGGTGGACCAAAGTCTAATCCAATATAGCAAAGGCTTAAGTAAAACCATTTGGTGTATTGGGTTAAGAGCTAGGTCAAATCTCAATGGGGTGATGGGGAAACTTGGGGGGAATTTAAAAAGGCCCCTTATAAACTTATTTTCAATCCTTGTCAACACCTCTGATGGTGCATGACCCCATATCTCAGCTCCATAGATCGCTGATGCTACAGCTGATGCTCTGTAAACGGTAGTAACCGGAGACCGAGCACCCCCTGAAGCCACCCTGTACTTTCTCAATATGGCCGAGGTTTTCATTTGGAGGATGGCTTTACTTTTTTCTAGTTGAGGACCCCCATGTCAGGCTATCACTTAACCTGACACCCAAGTAGTCAAAATACGAGACTTTCTCAAGGGGGACCCCCTCTATAAACACATTTCCTCTGTATGTTCTGTGAGGGTTAATAGTCATTACTTTAGACTTGGAAGAGTTTAATTCTAAACCTCACAGAAGGCAACAATGGCATTAATGCTGCTTGCAGCCCCGTTGGGGTACGTGAAATTAGCATGGTGTCATCCGCAAACATCAAATCTGAAAGAAACACATAGTGATAGATTCCTTACTTTAGAATAGCCCCAGGCGTCAGTCTGGATCCGGAAAGTTTTCGTCAGCAGTACCCCTGCGCGTCGGAAGGTGGCGTTGTGCGGCTCCGCGTCCGTCGTAGGCGCCGTGATCGCCCCGATGACGTCGTGGCAGCTACTTAGACGACGCCCTCATGCGCTGACGTCAGTTCTTTCCTTTTCCGCACCAGCAAGCGCAGATCCGGAGAGAGCGGTACCCCCAGTCATTTTTTGACTGAGTTCTTGGAGATTTTTTGTCTCAGATTTTTTGGGTCGATTCGACTCCTGGTGCAGTCAGGGATGCCCGGGTTTAAATCTTGCGAGGACTGTCATCGCATGATGTCGGTGATGGACCCGCACCGCGTGTGTCTCTTCTGCCTGGGGCGCGACCACGACCCCAAGTCGTGCCCCGACTGCCGGGCCATGGCGCCGAAGACTTTGCGGGAGCGGTCCCGAAAGCTGCTTGAAGACCGGCAGTCGGCTCCGCGCCGTCAGAGGTCCCGGTCCAGAGGGAGGTCGAGGGACCGGTCGTGGAGCCGCCCACATCGGAAGTCGTCCGAATCGAAGTCTTCGCACTCTGGGTCAGGTAAGGCGAAGAACAAAAAGAAGTCAAAGAAATGTCCTCATTCTTCGACTTCTCCTCGCCGGTCGCGCGACTCGGCTGAGGGTGTGGGTGGTGCCACCCCTGCGGCTCCGGCGGAGCCTACGCAGTCGTCGGTGACCTACACGCCTTTCCCGGGTTCATCGGCGACTCCGGCCCAGGTACAGGAATTCCTGTCCGCTATGGCTCGCCTATATGGGCCGTCGGGCCCCTCCGGTGCGCCTTCGGGCCCCGCGGGCCCGACTGGGAGTCCTCGCCCTTTGACGCCAGTGGCCCCGGCGTCGCCGTCGGCTCCGGCCTCGGCGCCGCAGGACTCCCATGGATTCCGTTGTGGATCCCGGGCGACGCCGGTTGACCTAGTCACACCTCCACCGACGTCGACCCCACCGGCACCACGTTCGACGTCGCCCGGCGAGCCGGACGACGTCGGCCCCGGTTTCAGCCCCGACGTGGATACGGTGCCGGACCGGTGTCGACCGACGCCGATTCCGACACCGTTTGGGGAATCTGTTTCCCTATATCCATCCTCCTCCTTTTCGGCCTGTACAACAGCAAGAGGAGGAAGGGGAGGACTGGGAGGGGTCTGAAGACCCGCTCACAGCTCAATGTGAGTATGACCCGGACTGGGCTGAGGAGCTGGGGGACGCCAGGGGTCTGGACACCTCTCCAGACCATGGCATGATGTCTCCTTCTACCGTGGCTACGGAGGAGGGCGCTAGTTTTTTCTGTGGTGTTGCATAGGGCTGCTGAGGCACTCCACCTTCAGCTACCTACTGTGGCCGTCAGGACTAACCTCCTGACAGCTACCTACTGTGGCCGTCAGGACTAACCTCCTGACAGAAGTGCTTCAACCAGCAGTTTCCTCTGCGGAGCCACTGCTGCCCTTTAATGAAGCACTTTTTGACGTTCTTCTGGGCTCCTGGTCCAAGCCCAGCACAGGGGCTCCTGTGGACAGGAACGTGGCCCGACGCCATCGCCTGGCCCCGGCCGACCCCTTTTTTCGTCTCTCAACACCCCACCCCTGAGAGCTTGGTTGTCCAAGCCTCTGCTTCCCCAAGCGGATTCCCTTCCGCACACCCGGATAGGGATTCCAAGAGGCTGGAACAATACGGAAAGAAGATTTTTTTTCTTCCGCCAGCCTAGGGCTGCGGTCTGTGAACACCGCATGCCTCTTGGGCCGCTATTCGCACTCCTTGTGGGATACGGTAGCGCAGGTGCTGCCTAGCTGTCCGGAGGAGGCCCGGACGGCACTCTCCCAGGCTATTGCTGAGGGGAGAGATGCAGCCAAGTTCACAATCCGTTGTGGCCTTGACACCGCCGACTCGCTAGGCAGGGCGATTTCCACAACAGTGGCGCTCCGCCGCCACGCCTGGCTGAGGACAACTGGCTTTTCGGGGGATGTCCAAAACACTTTGATGGACATGCCCTTCGATGGCATTCGCCTCTTTGGCAACAAGGCAGACAGTGCTTTGGAGCGCTTTAAGGGCTACGGCTAAGTCCTTGGGCCTTTCGGCCACGCAGCCTTCTGCCTTTCGCTCCTTTCCTGCTTGCGGAAGGGGCAACCCACCACGTTCACAGCAGAGCCACAGGCCGGCGCAACAGTCCACGCGCGGCCGCGGGAACCGCCGCGGCGGTTCAGGGGGCCAGCGGCCGGGTCAGTCCACCTTCACCCCGCCACCACTGCCTCCAAACCTTCCTAGTCCGACCTTTCAGGCCCATCAAACGCCATCACCTCCCCCACTGGCGCACCATCACGTCGGACAGGTGGGTTTTGCAAATAGTCCGAAGGGGCTACTCCCTCCCCTTCGAGACTACCCCTCCAGCCATGCCACCTCAGTACCACCGCGTGTCGGGGGATCACTTGGCACTTCTCCAGCAGGAAGTTGCGGCCCTTTTGGCCAAGGGGGCCATAGAGCGTGTTCCGACGCCAGAAGTAGGTCGTGGTTGTTATTCCCACTACTTTCTGATTCCAAAGAAGGGCAAGGGCCTGCGTCCTATCTTGGACCTTCTGGACGTCAATCTCTTCCTCCGGAAGGAGAAGTTCAAGATGCTCACACTTGCTCAGGTCTTGTCTGCCCTAGACCCACAAGACTGGCTGGTAGCGTTGGACTTGCAGGACGCTTACTTTCATATTCCCATCCTGCCGGCCCACCGGCGTTACCTATGGTTCACGGTAGGCCACGAGCATTTTTAGTTCTCCGTGCTCCCTTTTGGCCTTACCAGCACCCCTCGGGTGTTCACCAAAGTGATGGCGGTGGTCGCAGCTCATCTGCGCAGATCAGGGGTTTGTCTTCCCCTATCTCGACGACTGGTTGTTGAAGGCGGGCTCGCCCCAGGCAGTCGTCTCCCACCTCCAGACTACGGCCGACCGCCTGCATTTGCTGGGGTTCTCCATCAACGTGCCGAAGTCACACCTGATCCCCTCTCAGAAGCTCCTCTTCATCGGAGCAGTTCTGAACAAATTTGTGGCATGGTGCACAGCAAAGGCTGTGGATCCCCTTTCTGCCCCTCTTTCTGAGGTCCTCCTGTTCCTTCTTTCTTTGGCCCAGCAGGGCTCTGCTCTGGGCACTATCAAGGGCTACCTTTCTGCAATTTCGGCCTTTCTCAGGCTACCTGATCAGCCCTCTCTTTTCAAGTCCCCTGTCGTGAATAGATTCCTCAAAGGCTTTACTCACCTTTTCCCTCCTATTCCGTTTGTAATGCCACAGTGGGACTTGAACCTGGTTCTTTCTTACTTTGATGTGCGCTCCCTTTGAGCCACTTCACAACTGTCCTCTTCGTTTCTTGACTTTGAAGACTGCTTTCCTGGTTGCCATCACCTCCGCTAGGCGCGTCAGTGAGCTCCAGGCTCTTTCCTGTAAACCTCCTTTTCTGTCTGTACATCCGGACAAGGTTGTGCTACGCACACGTCCATCCTTCTTGCCGAAGGTTGTCACTGTCTTCCATATTGGGCAATCTATCACCTTGCCCTCTTTCTTTCCGCCTCCGCACCCTTTCAGAGAGGAAGAGAGGCTCCACCGTCTGGACCCAAAACGTGCGATCTCATTTTACCTCAACCGCACACAACAGTTCCGGGTGGATGACCAGCTCTTTGTTGGCTACGTAGGCACCAAGAAAGGCCGGGCTGTACACAAGAGTACTATCTCCCGCTGTGTTGTCTTGTGTATAAAAGCCTGCTATTCTCTGGCTAAGAAGGAGCCTCCGGTGGGGCTGCGCGCCCATTCTACCAGGGCAACAGCGGCTACTACTGCATTGGGACGTGGTGTCCCCCTGCAAGACATCGGTCAGGCAGCCACGTGGGCCTCGCTGCACACTTTTTCTAAGCATTATTGCCTTGACAGCCAAGTCCGTAGAGACGGCTTCTTTGGCCGTTCTGTTCTCCGTGACTTTCTGGTGTGATCTTGGTTCGCAGACCCACCACCGGGGTTGGTATTGCTGGGGTATCTATTCTAAGGTAAGGAATCTATCACTACGTGTTTCTTTCAGATGAACAAGTTACTTGCCTTCGGTAACGATATATCTGTAAGAAACATTAGTAGTGATAGATTCCTTACCGACCCACCCATCCTCCCCGTTCTGCGAACTGATTTCTAGTGTTAAGGTCATCCCTTTCAGGGCCCTAGTTTCAATACACCAGTGGTCAGTATCTTGCATGGCTCTGCGTTCCTGGCGCGGAAAGTTGTGTACAGAACTGACGTCAGCGCGCGAGGGCGTCGTCGAAGTAGCTGCCACGCGACGTCATCTCGGCGATCACGACGCCTACGACGGACGCGGAGCCGCATGACGCCACCTTCCGATGCGCAGGGGTACTGCTGACGAAAACTTTCCGGATCCAGACTGACGCCTGGGGATATTCTAAGGTAAGGAATCTATCACTACTAATGTTTCTTACAGATATATCGTTACCGAAGGTAAGTAACTTGTTCAATAGGCGTAGACACACCTGCTATTTTAGGGGCATCATGTTTGTAGTCCATCAATCTGCCTACTGCTCCATTAATATATAGGCTAAAGAGGGTGGGGGCAAGGACACACCCTTGTCTCATCCCTTGATTGATCTCAATCTTATCTGTCAGGTCCCCTGCTTTATTCCACCTGACCTTTGCGTAGGTGTTTGTGTGTAGAACTTTCAATAGCCTTAACAGGTCGGGGGGAATGCCATACCCATCCAATAACTCCCATAGTGTTTCCCTTGGGACCAGGTCAAATAGCTATTAAGTGTTTTGCCAGTTTAACCAGACCATTCAAACAAATACTAAAACGATAGCATAAAACACTTCGGTCGCATCAATGTAAACACACTTTTGTCACCACCCTGCTAATATACAATACAGATTCTGACCTTCTTTCTCGGACTGACTGCGGATCCCGCAATCTGTAAGACAGGGAGGACTAAAGTCAAATATCAGAGTGATGGTTGACTTGTTTGTACAGAGGAAAGAACATAGCTACATTTTTTATTGCCTTGTTTACAAGCTACTTCTAGGAAGAATCCTAGATACCGAAAATAAATGTAGCTGAATTTGATTAATGGGGAGTCTTATCTCGAGACCTACCAAATAGAGTAAACTCTTAACCCTCAAGGACGCTTAAGATTATCTTCAGAGTTCATGGTTATTCCATTTCTCTAGGTTATAAGACTGTTGGGGTACCAAAACTCTCGTTATTTTTACTGGTGCTTAATAGATGTCTCATATGCTACAACTTGAACCCTAGTCATGCTTTATCTGCTGTTTTTCCTTTTGATAAAGCTAGTGAATGTGATCATCTAGTTGAAGTACTGCCTCATTAATAGCATCTTCTTTGACATAGGTTATCTTGTGTTCCACTCACTGCAATTGAATGAAACCCAAGCTGCATTACCGTAGATCAAGAACCCATGTAATTTTCTTGCCATCTTCTTGATGGAGTTCAATATAATTGCCAATTAAACTGTTCCTTGGTCATCTTGTTGCTAAAGATGGAACAGGTGTGTTTGTGAGCGTTTTTGTGGGGTGGGGTGGGGTGGCAAGGAGGTGCCTAGGTCTAACCTTCCAATCTGAATGGATTCAGAACATGTCTTCAGAGAATTTGTTGCTGTCCTTCCGGCTAAGTGTTGTCTAGGCCTTTTTTTTCTTAACCGGAAACTGGCTCCTCCAAAACTGTTTAGACTGTTTTTGGGCTTCAAAATGTGTTCTTCTCTGTAATTACTTTTATATACAAAAACACCAATTAATGCTGTGAATGTGTAGGGTCATAGGGCACAAGAGATCATCTGATTTGCTAAAAGTTTGTGCGCGTGTGTGTATATTTATAATATATGTGTGTGTATATCTATCTATATACACACACATACATACATACACTAACCAGTTATAGATTGCTTTTCCATAGACGAGCGTTTTTTGGTTTGTAATAACTTTCATGCCATTTGATGAATCTTCACGAAATCTTTCAAAAACATAGCAAATTCACTTCGGCTCCTTCCTGGAAACTTTCAGGCTGATCCATTAAGCGGAGGCCAAGAAAAAGGGGGTCCAAAACGCAAATAGATCTTGGTCAGCTGATTGTGATTGTTTTGATTTGGTGTAAATCTGTCCAGTAGTTTTTAAGAAATTAAGGGTAAAAAATATATGTATATTTGAATGTGGGATACGCGAGAGTCTTGCAGGAGCGCCAATTTAAAAATAGGTATTCTGATTGACACAGAGAGCTTTTTTCCTTTGGGCCATCTTGCTCGCGCTGGAATTATTCTCCAGTGGGAGCGAGCGCTCTGATTGGCTGCCAGCAACATGAGAAAAGTGTTGCTGGAATTTTGTAATATCTATGTGGAGTGGGACATCAGTAGGGTCCCCTTCCCTAGCCCATTAAGGGCCCCAGCAACCCCATTCCCCGGGGCCCAATGTGTTTATTAAAGGGAGGGCACGTGTGACCCCCTCCCAAACAGTTTTTGGCCCCGGGGTCCCCATCCCCCAGGGCCCATTGTATTTGGTTTGGGAGAACATCTCCCAGACTGCGTTAGCAAACCTCCCAAACTATCACCAACTGTGAAACCTCTCCATATAACTTACTTTTGCTACTTAAAAAAGAGATATAACATCTTTCAGACAAAATTGTGTCGTATAGGAAGTTCCCTTGGGAAAGAATGAACAAGGCATGAACATTAGCTATTTCATCATCCTCAATCAAGAAATAAAGACATGGACCAGTGCCAAACCGAAGGAGCATCCAAATAACCCCACAGAATATGATTACCTTCAACCAACAACATGACTTCGTGTGAACTCAAGAAATTTAAGAGCTTTCCCTCCATATTCCTTTGCTTAACAAGTTCAGGAAAGTATGTTCTCTTTACTAGACTGATATTATAGTTTCAAGGTTTTTCCGTTTGTGCATAAATCATCCAGAAGAATATTTACAAATGTATTGGCTAGAGTAACAGTTCATCTCCGAACATTTAGATGACAAGCTGATAATTCAGCAGCATTTTGCGACCTCAAGTGCTGTATAACTGTAAACGGTGTACTAGCTGACAGTTTTCAAAAGCTGATTGTCCAGCCATCTAACATAATTCACTTTCTTTGAGCTACTTCCAGTATCACAGTTTGTATAATGAGACTATGGGGTTCAAGCCAGCATTTGAAGAATTGCTCAGTTTACAAGCCTATGATCGTGGTCACCCACGCATTGTAAGGCATTGCTGTATCAAATACCGACTTATACACAGCTTATTCCATCCTGTTGTTTGTATTTAAGGATGAGGACCTTGTAGCACGAATTGGAAAGTTAGTGGGTCCAGATTTTTTTTCGAGGGTTTTCAAGTTTAGATCGGAATTAGAATTATTCTACAGTGGTGACTAAACAGTGGCAGCTAAGCAAGTGGCCTTCCAGGAGCCGTTTTACAACCTAAAACCTTGACACAGCTGACCCGATTTCAAGGGATCTGCAAAGTGTTAAGGAAAACAAAGAAGTGATGGGTGGAAAACTTGAATTAATCTCAGCCCCCAGTAATTAATCCGGGCTGCATTCCAGTCCACGCCACCTCAAACAAGAGCCAGCCATATACAACAGAGCCTTGCTCCTGCTTCACTAGGAACATTCCTTGCCGAGCTGCCAGGCCCCCTATTTGAACTGAAACACCAATGACCCCATACCAGGTTGCCCTACTTGGGCCTCGTCTGTGAGGTTCAGCTTGGTGATGTGGCTTTGTGTGCAAGGGACCCATGTCCAGGCATACACATCGCATTGTGAAAAAACAAACATATGGTGTGTGGAATTCTTGCTTTTCGTTTTACCCACTATGCAACCTAAGACAGGAGCCAACCATATACAAATCAGCCTTGGTCATGCTCCTATCGTAACAGTCTAACTTGAGCTGCATGGCCCGTTAGTTCCCCTCTGAATGGCAACACAAGCAACCCAAGCTGGTTTCAGCCTGCTTAAGCTTCATTGCTAGGTGAAAAGTATATGACTACAGATATTATCAGCTGAGACCTACAAAGCTGTGACAAATCAGAGTTTATCCAAAGGCATGTATAAAATGTATTCTGAAGGAGGGATCCTATTGGAGTTACAGAGAGCAAGCACATACGATAAATTAGTCTAGGTTTCACATCCGTGATAAGAAGTATTAACGTATGCCATATTCTCACTCCAAAGGTTTATGCACGTCTGCAGGCACACTCACAGGTAGACACTGACACACTCTCTCTTTCTCTAACCCCATCCCTCTTGTCCTCACGACCCTCCTTCCCCATATATAACTTCCTGTTAGTCAAAGTCTAGATCTTATTTCGCAAAGTGATGCACATTATATCAATGTGTTGAAGCGACTTCTAATTTATAGGTATCCTTCACCTTTCCAAAGAAACCTTCCAGGCATTTTATTTGACTACTGAACTCAGAGAATGGAGCCATTGTCTATCACAATCCATCCTTCTGGGCTTTGACACCATGATTCCTGAAAGTTTTTTTTTTTTGTACATACAAATGTATAAATGTCCGTTTTTTTCCACCAGACTGCAGCCACCCATGTGCAAAATATTGAATTATCTTTACCAGTTGTTTATGGTAAAATTTACATCCACGTCTCTGCCAATCGCTCAAGATATTTCCACAATTTATCACTCCTGAATTGGCATTCCTTTAATAAACCTCAGTCTTGCAGGCATCTGGAGGTGCAAGAAAAATCACTGAAATTATCGCTGTTCACCTTCTTGGTAATAAACACTTTTTTTCTCGAAACAAGGAAATACCTCTTGATACGCACAGCACTGCTGCAACCTCAGAAGACTGAAGCGCCTTCCAATACAACTTAATGTCAAAGAATGCAGAGCAAAGTATAAAACTCAACAAAGGACTAGGGCTTTTTCAACAAGGCATTGCATGTTGGATAGACAGCGTTATAAAGTTGCCGTCTAGGGGTAGGGTTTTGAGTAAGAACAGGAAGATTGGCGCTCAAACTAGTACGCATTATGTAAGTAATGCTACACAAAATTGTGCGGTGCTGCCAGGTCGGAGGAACAACCCAATAACCTCCGTCAATGTATGAGTCGAAGAACTCACACTGTACAAGTAAACACAATCCTGGGCACACGTATTAGGGGTAAAACCAGTAGTATGAGAGTCTTGTTCAGATAAATCACAGTTGTTGATGTCTGGATAGAGTTCAGTAATATTTATTGAGAGAGAACAAAATTATAGAAACAAAGCAACCAGCCGACACGTGTTTCGTCACAAGTATAATGCATGTGACTCTTCAGGGCTTAGTGGAGTGTTCCATGCGAGAGTGTAAGGTTGCGAAGGCGGTGTGATCATCAAAATCGTCCCGGGGTTAGGGAGGACTGAAGAATATAGGTAAACCAGGAATGTTCCAGAAAATAATTAGGGCAGGTACAGAGCCACGAGTCCACCTAAGGTCGTGGCACGTCAAAGGGAGCCCTGTGAGTTAAAGGAGGGCCGTCCAGTAAACTGTAGCCTGCAATCGTAACACTAATGATGCCGTGTATGGCAGTAAGGTACAGCGCCTGTAAGGGCTGTCGACAACCATCCAGGAAGATGGGCGTGTGGAGAAGGCGGGTACGCCTGTGTGTAGAGTAATGAAGGCCGCGGGAACCACATCCGGTTCAGGTTAAGGCTACAGGTTCCCGCGGCCTTCATTACTCTACACACAGGCGTACCCGCCTTCTCCACACGCCCATCTTCCTGGATGGTTGTCGACAGCCCTTTACAGGCGCTGTACCTTACTGCCATACACGGCATCATTAGTGTTACGATTGCAGGTACAGTTTACTGGACGGCCCTCCCTTTTAACTCACAGGGCCCCTTGACGTGCCACGCACCTTAGGTGGACTCGTGGCTCTGTACCTGCCCTAATTATTTTCTGGAACATTCCTGGTTTACCTATATTCTTCAGTCCTCCCCTAACCCGGGACGATTTTGATGATCACACCGCCTTCGCAACCTTACACTCTCGCATGGAACACTCCACTAAGCCCTGAAGAGTCACAGGCATTACTACTTGTGACGAAACACGTGTCGGCTGGTTGCTTTGTTTCTATAATTTTGTTCTCTCTCAATAAATATTACTGAACTCTATCCAGACATCAACAACTGTGATTTATCTGAACAAGACTCTCATACTACTGGTTTTACCCCTAATACGTGTGCCCAGGATTGTGTTTACTTAAGCGTTATAAAGTTGCTCTGTGAGAAATTTTACGGACTATTGGCAGACCGGATTGGAGCACATTTCTCAAGAGGGACATTCATTTATTCTGTGAGATGTTCATGTACTCTGGGTTTTATTGAGCATGGATGTAACTTGCCTATTGTTTCTCCCCAGGTGAGCTGTTTGCTGTTAATCAACGCTTTGATAACCCAAGCAGAAGAGCTGGATTTTCGAGTGCACATTCGCAGTGAACTGATGCGCTCAGGCCTCAATCATATTCTCAAGGTAAATCATTTCTTTGGCTGTGAATGTGGATCAAAGTAATACATTTGTTAAAGAAGTAAATATCCACAGTTAATCTTTTGGAGACTGTTGATGTATGTTCTAGCTGTTTTCGTGTTTACATTTAACAGTCTGCAAAAACTGGCATGGAGTGACTGATGTTATTTTTCTGGAATACCAAACTTGCCTATATATTTTTTCCGCTTTAGGACCCTGTCACAGTAGGTGTGCTTCAGGGTTGCATCTGAGTGATCGAGGAAGGGGTGCATCAGTAAAGTGATAGGTTTTACCAACCAGTGTTTTTATTTTTATAGGAGCTCCATACAATTGAAAATGAAGACCTGAAGTTGCAGCTTGCTGTTTTTGATGAGCACAGTGAAGGAGATTCTGATGACTTAAAGAGCCGCTTAGATGACATCAGGATTGAAATGGAATATCCTTATACTGGAAAGGGTTGAACTAAGATGGTAGAAAGGCACACTTGCTTGTTTCACTGCTGTTAAGCAACTGTCTAATCTAGTGTAAATAGTATGAGGTTAAACCTGCTTTAAAGTATTATTCTCAGATTGTGCAGTAGTATGTTATGTTACATTGAGCATGGGACATAATTTAAGACTAATTTTGGTGAAGCTAGAATGACCGTCCACATTATCCACTTTTTAAGGTTCACCTTTAATTCATATTAGAGTAGTGTTGGCAGATCATCTGATGTGGTTCAACAGTAGGCTGAATAGGCTCTTCAACGCCAAATGACTAATTAGGTGATGAAAGCATTAGATATTGTTGGAAATGGCTTTCTGCAGGGTCACCCCCAAACATCCCCCCCGCCCCCCTCCCCTCCCTTTTTTTTGCTGAAATCGTTTTTGTTGGCTTTAGGACTCTGGGCACTTTACCACTGCTAACCAGTGCTTAAGTGCATGTGCTCTCTGCTTAAAACATGGTAACATTGGCTTATCCACAATTGGCAAATTTAATATCTTAGAACTCCCTAGTAAAGTGCAATGCATGTGCCCAGGGCCTGTAAATGTAAAAAAAACGAATTGTGCCATCCACTTAAGTAGCCTTTTGAACATATCTCCAGTCTGCCATGGCAGAGCCTGTGTATGCAGTTTTAAACTGCCATGTTGACCTGGCACGTTAACCCTCTTGCCAGAACCAAAATACACAGGAGTCACCCCGAAGGTAGGCATTTGGACAACCCAAGAGCTGGGTGCAGTGTATGTAAAAAGTTGGGCATGTAGTTTGAAGTTTTATATGTCCTGGTAGTGAAAAACTCTTAAATTCGTTTTTCACTACTGCAAGGTCTATCTCTCCCATAGAATAGCATTGGGATTAGCTTAGTACATTTTATATGTGTAATTTCCAATTGGGACAATATGTGACCCCCGAGTTTGGTGGCTCTGGAATCACAACTTAAAATCACAACTTATGGTGAAGTTAGATTTTAAATTGTAATTCTGAAAATTGCTCTTTTAGAAAGTTGCCGTGTTCTTACTTTAACTATAAGTAAAAAGTGCCTACAAGGGATTTCGTTTAAAAAATATAACTTTTGGTGTAATATACATCAAATAACTTGGTGGTTCAGTCCAATCAGATCCTGAGCCTTTGAGAAATCAATGCATACTTCAAAATTGAGAAAACATAAACGTTCAATGAATGTAAAGACAGAGAAACACTGGGATATCTTTTTGAAAAAATTCAATTTTTTATATATATATATATATATAAACCAAGTTGAAAAGGGTACAATCAAGAAAAATTAATCCAGCAAAACATCATGAAAGAGGATATACAAATTGTCCTGCAAATCATGAATATGTACATCCATTCCAAAATAATTAAAGAAGTAACATGTCTGGGGATACAGAAAACAGTCACTTAAATACAATAAGCATTTGGGAAATGGATGATAGAGTCGACGTTTCGGTCTTTCGTGGCGTGTGTCCGTTAGACCATCTTCAGGACGTTGAGTATTGCATAAAACAAAGACCCTTTGTGAAGGTCCGGTAATTGAATTGGACCCAGGAAGATTATAGTAATATTCAGAGGAGTCAAATTAGCCCCGAGATTTGATTTTTGGAACAGTCATTGGACTCAAGATAGCTCATACACGGGCGTCAGTCCTGTGACAGGACTCAAGATAGCTCATACACGGGCGTCAGTATGAGCTGATTGGACTGAACCACCAAGTTATTTGATGTATATTACACCAAAAGTTATATTTTTTAAACGAAATCCCTTGTAGGCACTTTTTACTTATAGTTGATCTATCTGCCCGAGACTCCAAGGGTATATTGGGTCTTCCCACGTCCGTATTCTATGTTCTTACTTTAGCCATTTGGTGCCTTCTGCCTGTTTCTGAATACATGTCTGGGGTGGGTGACAGTTGGGCTTTGTGCATTCCTTCTACACAGCCACACACAGGGAGCTGTGACTGCTTGGCCATCCACAACTTGATGGGCCATCCTGGGCAGGATGGGAGGGAAGAGCTAACACCTGAGTAGGCTGTGTCCTGTACCCACTCAAAGGGCTGCATACCCCCTGTAGTGGGTCTGGAGCCCTGGCAGGAAGGACAGGGACTCTGTGCACTTCAAAGGCCTCTCTTTGAAGTCCCCCCTACTTTAAAAGCGACAACTGGTATAAGTACTGGACCTCTAACACCACCAACTCAGTACACTTCTGGACCTGTGGATACTCTGCCAGGAAGATGGACTGCTGTGCTGATGCACGGACTGCCACTCTGCTAGACTGCTACTCTGCTGGACTCCTGCTTTGCAGTGCTGACCTGCTGCCCTCGTGCCTGGGAGTGAGAAGAACAGGACCTGCATCTTGCCAACCCAGAACCAAAGTGACTCAAAGGGCTTGTCTGCTTGCCTCCTGTTTGAAGATTCATCACCCTTGCCGTCAACGCGTATGTTGGTGTTGAGGTCACTGTCGATGTCCGTAGTCCATGGCCGATGGACGTCGAAGCATGTATTGACTTCAAACCCACCACTGAACACACCTTTGAAGTGGAGAGAACCTCAGTCGATGTCCGTACAGCAGACTGTCTTTACCAGCGAGTTCCCCACCTGGTACTCATTCTAGGCCTCGCTGTACATCAAGGGCCAGATCTCAGTCGTCCTTGATTCTATCTCCATGTTGATTTCAGAGTTTACATCATAGACCTGTGCTGCACACGTCTGACTCTGAATATTTTCGGACTTAATCTCCTTCGAGGGTAACATCTGATATTCAGATCCCAAGAATTCCATCTCCCGGGAGATTTCCATCACCTCATATTTCACAAGGCACACCATCTGCGCCCCTACAACTCTTACAAGGCTTCTAAGAAGTCCTCATCTTTCGACTTCCCCTTATAGGTCTCCACAAAGATCTAAATCTCCACAATGTCACCTTTCCAGGGATAGATCTAGGAGATCTTCAAGAACCAAATTTACATCTAGATACTCTAGGAGATCAAACCGATCCAGTTCTTGGCACAGAAGAAGATAATCCCCATCTCTGTCAACCACCACTGGCTCGTCAGTCAGAGGTTATTCACCAACTCTGACAGATACACCTTCACCAAGAGTTCTCAGATTAATGATGATCTTACTTTTAACAAAGTCTTAATAAGAACATCAACAAAGTTGAATATAGATATACCCTTCCCTATGATGTCATCTTCTGTAATATTTGAGATTTTACATCAAAGAACAACAGCACGGCCTTTACTTCCTCTGGTTCCCAGCTTTTTAGAACCTGCAATGCAGTGGTTTCTTACACCTGCACCAGTGAAGTCTACTTCATATCAACCTCTCAAAAAATATAATCCACCGGACCAAGACCCGCTCTTCCTTAGAGCAGATCCTTCTCTAGATTCTGTCATTGTAGTGGCAGCAAAGAAGTTGCACACTGTTGCTCCTTCATCTTCCATACCACTGGCGCAGCCACATCACGGAATACCTCTGAGAACTCCACTGGCTCCCAGTCAACAAAAGAATCTCTTTCAAGCTCCTCACGCATGCCTACAAAGCCCTCCACAACGCAGGACCAGCCTACCTGAACCACTGCCTCTCATTCCACGTACCCAACAGACACCTCCACTCCACCCAGCTGGCCCTAGCCACCGTTCCATGGATCCACAAGACTAGAACCGGAGGGAGATCCTTCTCCTACCTCGCCGCCAAGACTTGGAACACAGCGGCGGCCGCTCCATTAGAGCGGAGTAGCACCGCCCCCCACCACCCACAGCAAATAAAATGATAATAAAACTGGTTTTAAACCCGTTTTATTTTATTCTTCTGGACTCGCCCCAGGACTCTGATCAGTCTTGAGGGGGGTCCAGGGGATGACACTGCTGGTGTGGGTGTGGTGGGTACTCCCTTCACTGTGCATGAGGTGTTTGGCCGGCCGTCTCAGACCAGCCAAACCCCTCATGTGCAGTGAAGCTCTCTCCAGCCCCAGCTGCGTTGCTGGGGCTAGAGAGAGCATGCACAGGGTGCCTGGGTGCGCAAGTTGCCAGCGCTCAGGCAAATCCTGAAGCTGCTTTCATGCAGCGTCAGGATTGGCTGTAGTGCGTTCTGGGAGCCTGTGCCCAGAATCAGGAAGAGCGCGATGCGTTGGGAAGGTAAGTTTTTTTTCTTTCTTGTTTTGCATTTTTGCCCCCCGACCCCCCCGCCCCCTTCTAATCCCCACCTTCCTCCTCCTCCCCCCTCTGGCTTTCCCCGCCACTTTGGCAGGGGACGGGCCGTTAGTGCTGGAACACCCTGCCTCTCCACTGCAGACAATCGCCACCGCTGACCCATTTCAGGAAGGATCTCAAGACCTGGCTCTTCGACTGAACCCCAGTGCACAGACGGATCAGCAGTCCCCCCCCCCCCCCCACCCCCCATGTCTCCGTTCCGTCCCCCCCCACTCCCCAGCGCCTTGAGACCCTCACAGGTGAGTAGCCGCGCTTTAAAAACCCTGATTGATTGATTTCTGGCCCTGAAGCCCTTCCTACCATCAATAACCGCTTGCTCACACCGACAATACAACAACCATGCATTAACTGAACAAGCATGGAGGACTCATTCCCGACCCCTACCTCTAGAACTTCAAGCCATCTGTAAGTGGGTAATAACCAGGAACTTAACCATAACGGCTATTCATCTCCCAGGTGTTTAGAACGTGCAGGTGTATTCAGCAAAGTATTTCCAGAAAACCACGACTGGTTTATAAATGACGAAGACTTGCGAGACATGTTTGAGAATGGGGCGATCTGCAAATATATTTGTTTTGTAGACGTAAACAACAAAAATTGCCAAGACCACGCATCTACGTTCTCCCAACCAGGGTTGAAAGGGAATGCCCTTTAATTAGACAGGTCAGGAAAATTTCTGTACAAATTTCCCCCAGTTCCTCTCATACTGAGGATGCTCAACAAATTCTACAAGTCCAAAACCAGAATGACAATGATAGCAACAGAATAGAATTGTCAGTGGTGATTCACAGATCTTCACCAGTCAGAGCGAGCACACTAGAGATTGCCATGCAGACAGGATCTCCTTTATAAGTTCGGAGGACAGATTCTGCACCCCAACCTTCCATCACTGAGCTTGACGCTTGGCTCCTGAATTCCTGTAATATGGCCATCTAGGTCTTCCACAAGTGCGCATGAACATTCTAAGAAGAGTGAAGCGTACTTCACAAGAAAGTCATATGCCTTTAAGTGCAAGAGATTTTGCATTTGATGCATCCAGAACAACCGCAGTCCTTCCTGCCTGTCAGAAAGATGCACGGATACCATATCTTCTTCATCTAGCAAGGTCTGGCTTGCAGTTTCTTCTATTAAAGTTCACCTTGCGGCTATAACTGCCTATAGGAAGTCTCCATCAAAAACCTCC
The DNA here is from genome assembly GCA_963921515.1 of Calotriton arnoldi. Taxonomy (NCBI): domain Eukaryota; kingdom Metazoa; phylum Chordata; class Amphibia; order Caudata; family Salamandridae; genus Calotriton; species Calotriton arnoldi. The sequence goes on along the minus strand of CAWUFW010001065.1, from coordinate 2,310,930 downwards.
TTTTTCAAAATACATGTGATTTAAGATTTTCTAGAAGGCCTTAAAAGGTTTTTTTTCACCAGTTAAGTCCATTTCTCATCCTTGGGAACTTAACATCATTGTTTCTAAATTAATAGGGCCCTTTGATCGAATACACAAAGCCACTATACAACATCTTACATTGGAAGCAGCTTTCCTAGTTATTACCTCTGTGCGTAGAGTTAGTGAGATTCAGGCTCTATGCGCTTCTGAACCATTCACGGTATTCCATAGTGATAGAGTAGTTATGAGAACACATCCCATTTTCTCCCTAAGGTGGTTTCGGATTTCAACATTAGCCAGTTTATTTCCTTACCCACTTTTTTCTCTAATCCTTCAACACCAGCAGAAAAGTCCTTGTATTCTCTTGACGTTAAGAGTCCTGAAATTTTATTTAGACAAAACCAAGGATATAAGACGGTCAGACTGTCTTTTCATCAGCTATGGTCCAACTCATACAGGTTTGCCTTCTTCTAAGCAATCAATTTCTAGATGAATTGTATCATGCATTATTCTTTCATACCATATAGCAAAGAAACCTGTTCCTGGTAGGCCTAACACACATTATACTCGGGGAAAGGTTGCTACCATAGCTCTTCTTCGAATTATTCCAATTTCAGAGTTATGTAAGGCAGCTTCATGGAGATCTGTTCATACATTCACTAGACACTACTGCCTAGATTCAGACTCTAAAGCAGATAATCCAGTAGGACAGGCTTCTTTAAGGAACCTTTCTGGGTGATTGTTGTAGCTGTTTTTAGGTCGAGCCTGGGCAGCGCATGCCTCTTTTACCCAAAACAAAACATTTGTTTGTGAACAAATGTTTTACCATTAAAGTGAAAGCACGGCATGGGGCGGTTTAAAAAAATAAAAAACCCATTTGTTTGTGAACTAATTTTTGGGGGTAAAAGAGCCCCATGCCGGGCTTTTACTTTAATGGTGGCCACGCCCCTTTCTTTAGTAGCGGCTCTCTGTAACCTGAATACAGGCAGCAGCTTCTAAAGAAAGGGACGTGGCCAATATGAAAGTGGTCTCGCATTTGCGAGAGTTTGAGCTTTTGGCATTAGAAATAACAATGCCTTTTATATATGTGTTGGTATAGAAAACACATAAATAAAAAGCATTATCATTTACAATGCCAATAGCTTAAACGCTTGCAAATGCGAGACGTATTGCATTGCAAATGCTTGTTATTCCATGTCTGCCTGTTTGTGGGATGGACTTGCTATTGTATTCAGTGCTTATGACTATTGATGAGGATCCCCTGGAAGAGAAGGGAAACTTGCCTGTAATTCTTATTCTCTTCTCGGGGAATCCTCATCAAAGTCCTAAGCAATCCTACTACCTCCCTCAGACACAAACTATTTCAGCTCTCAACAATTGCTTCAACCAGGATTCCTAATTTTCGTCAGAATGACCTGACCTAACTGTCACCTATTAGTCATGATGGGATTCAGGGTGTACTGTGAGGCTCTTAAAGGCACAAATTCTATGCTTTCCATTGCAGCCTATTGGCTAATAATGTCTCATTCCCTTTCTTTTTCCTTTTAAAAAGGTTTGTGAAAAATTTTCTGTGGTCAGCTTTTTTATAGTGATGCATGTCTATACAATTGGCTTCTTTTTAAAATGAAAATTCAATGAAATCCGGCCGTTTTTAGCCTTCTTTAGTCTCCAAACATGTATATAAATAAAGTACTATGCTACAAATTCTAGTTACACATATATAATGTATACCTTCTGAAAGTGCTCCGGGATCCCCGCACGTGGCCAGGACTATTCGGTGCTTATGAATTTGATGAGGATTCTCCTGGAAGAGAATTAGGATTACAGGCGAGTAAATTCTCCTTCCCCTCTCTCCACCCTTGAAACTCGGAAAGTACAAGAAAAAAACCCAAAAGGAAGTGTCCCCTGCTTAAGCTAGCCCTTAGGATTTCACCCTAACCTCTGAGACGCATCGTATCTAGAATTATGTAATCATGGCACATTCCCTACTGATCCATTTACTGAAGACACTGATATTGGCTCCTGTTGTATCTACACATGCCAGTGGTTCATTTCCTCAAGATTCTATCTATGTTGGACTTTACAATGCTCTTCCTGCATTAAAGTTAGTGTAGTTGCATGGTTGACAAGCCAAATACAGATGATCCTTTGGAGCAAATGGACCTGTGGTTACTGATCCCCTCCAAGTTCCATCTGTCCAGACTCTGGACATTCTCAATCCATACCTTTGTCAGCCTCCTCCTTGAATGCACTGAGTCCAAAACTGAAGCTATGGAGATTGGTCTGATCTCATACATCAGTACTCCAGATGTAGAACTTGTGGCTATGTCTGTCTGACTTCAATCTCAGAAGGGGACTCTCTTGGGGAAACAAGACACTTACATGAAGAATGGTATTGGTGAGCTCAAGGAGCTGCTTTGAAGCTGTTGGTACCATGCTGCCATATCATACTGGTTTTCCGAAAGACCATCCATTCCTTGATTTTGGAAGCCACTCATCTCAGTATCCTATGGTGAGGAATACTTACCAGAAGGGCAAGGAAATGTCCTCCCATAATGACAAGGAGGCCAAGTCTTTGGAGATGCACAGCAAGAAAATGTACCAGTCTTGAGGTTCCCCCGTGAGGCTTCGGGCTGTGTCCATTGTACAGGATGGGCAGACACTCTTTCTCATTTTTCCTGGAATATGCTTAGAAATAGTTCGTGCTCAGCCTTGGAGTCGTGCAGTGCACATACAACTGCTAGTATTTCAAGGGCCTCATTGATGCTACCACCCCTCTTCGTTCGCCAGCTCCAACCAAGAGGCCCAAGAGAAAGTAATTTAGAGCCCTTCGATGGAAAGAATGTATTGGAACACTAGATGAATGAGTCGTTATTGCTGAACACCATCCAGACGGCATCTCTTTGACCATGTCCTTCCCGCTGGCAAGTGCCTTATGGACTCTTACGGTCAGAGGGTCTTGACATCAAGCCTTCGGTTGGCGCCTTCGGCTTCCTTATCAAAAGCTTTCGCTCCACTACTAGCACTGGATCCAGATAACTGGTGCATGGATCCTTGGGTGTTGAAAAATGGGTGTATTCTTTACTGCTTCCACAGCCATCTCCATTGAGGCTGTGACTGCCCCAACTGCATTTTATTAAGGTGGTAGAGGTGCCTCCTTTGAGGAGCATTTGAGTTAGTCATGCCTCCAAAAACAGGCAGGGACAAACGTACAGTCCACCCTCCAAAGCATAATCTGGGAAATTCCAAGATTTTATGATGTTAGCCCACACAGTTTTTTTACTCTCTTCCTATTATTGTGCCCTCTCCTTCTGAACATCATCATCATCATGCTCAACATCCCTCCAGCCTTTCCTCCTTTCACTACTACCCCTGTTTGCAAGAGGAAGCGCTTCCAGGTTTTTCACCCAACATTCCTAATCCAGATAAATAGCCTCACTCCACTATAAAACAGTATATCATTTGGTTATTCAATAGCACCTGATCACATGCCTTAAAGGCTCTTTATCCTCAGTGCACCCTCTCCCCAACTGCCTTACGTGCATAACCTTGGTTGATCTGACATACTTACAATCTGAATACCAAAGTGCAACGACTTCTAAACAGATTGTGCAAGAACAAGACCATTGCAAACCTTGAGGCTTGCAAATCGGCTGGGGCTATACTGTCCCCCGAACCGGACAATGCACGTCCTTGTTCTTCCAACACCTCAATACAGGCTCATCTAAAGTGCCCCCATGTGCTGTCAACAGTCTTGAACAGTCTACTTTTCCCCACCACGCCAGCCTGTCACACTCCATCTTTATCAGCAAATGATTTTTCATCTTGCATCGCCTTCAAAACAAATAGTAAACGAGAAAAATGAGATCCGTGCTGAACTGCTCCTCTTGCACCACCACAACACTCCAACCTCGCTCAGCTATATTTTCTCACTTAACCACAACATTTCTCTGAACTCTTTTTTTTTTTTGTTTAAATCTGTTTATTAGTTTTCATTATTGGGAGGCAAAACAATGTTATCAACAATACATTTCCCGTGCTTTACAGTCAAATGCAATGTAACGTATGCCCATGCTTGCAATAGAAACGTAATACAATGGTATACCAGTCCGAGCTAATGGTGGATATTTAGCCAAATATACATCAGACAGCACTTTGAAACAGGAAACTAGTAACTTGAACTCCCCTCCCTCCCCCCTCCGGTGATCTTTATTGTATCTGCGTCGTAAGTGGTGATATGTCTGAGTTCTCGGAGTTGGCCTGTGGAGAAGGAGTGCTCCCTGTTCCCAGGTCTGTTAGGCGTAACACTCTCAAATACTTGGGCTGAGTGATCTCATTGAATTCTTTTGATAACAATGTCAGGAAGGGCGTCCACACCGTTCGGAACGAACTCTCAGAGCTAGTGAGAGAGGCAGAGATACGTTCCATCCCTAGAATATACCAAATCCTATGGAGCCACCCAGTGTGAGTGGGAGTGGTTGGCTTCCCCAAATGCGACCGTATGTTTTGCAATGCTGCACCTAGTGCAAGCCCCATCTGTCGCCCCCTTATACTTTTAAGTGGGTAGGTGATTGGGTTGGGGAGGCCCAAAACCACATACACCGGCAGACGCGGGATCTGTGTGTCGAATAGTTGATCAACCTCATCCAGGATTCTGGACCAGTAGGTGGTTAGTACTGGGCATCCCCACAGCAAATGTATCAACGTTCCGTCTTCCTCACAACCCCTCCAACATGTGGGACTTCGGTCCGGGTTACCCCTATGTAGGCGCGCCGGTGTGAGATACCAATATGTAGCTATTTTCATAGCCGTTTCAATACTGGATACGTTGCGAGCTGTGTGCTTTGCCCTATAGTATATCCCTTCCCAGTCCTTTTGTGTTAAATCCCCGCCCAGTTCCCTCCCCCATCTCTTCTGGCTAGGTGTGGCGTATGATGGCAGCGAATGTCTGATCAGTTCATAGAGTTCCGAGATCAGCCCCTTATCATTTTGTTTGGTGAGTAGCCATTTTTCATAGCGTGTCAGTTTGCGACTGACCTGTGTCCGCATCTCCGGTTGAAGCACCCAATGGCTTATTTGCATATAATGTAGGTGTTCCGCCTCAGGTATTCCATAGATTTCCTTCACCTGTGGGAACGAAAGTATCCCCGTTAGGTCGAAAAGGTGTCCCCCTGAGCGGCAAGATGTGTCATGCCATGCCTGAAATGCCCTTTCCGGCCTTCCGGGGGTAAACTCATAGTTGCCAAACAGAGGCGTTAGGGGCGAAGGAAACGTGGTGAGGTTCCTTGCAGTTGCTACCCTATCCCAAACTTTCAACAACGAGTTTGTAATCGGCGAGCCCATTAGGCCTTGGGGTCTATGTGCCTTTTTCAGAAAGGGAACCTTCCACAGAGGCATTCCGGCAAGTGCCCTGTCTTGAAAGAGCCACCTCTTTTCGGACTCTGGCCTATTCCATTCTACCAAGTAGTGGAGCTGAGCCGCTTTGTAATAATCCAATAGGTTCGGTATCCCAAGTCCCCCCTGTTCGGGTTTTTTGTAGCTTAAATCTTTACTCATGCGTGGTCGGGCCCCCGCCCATATAAAGCGATTGACATCTCGCGGAAGTAAGGTAATCGTGCCCTCTGGCGGAGTCACCGGCAAGGTCTGAAACAAGTATAGGGCTTTAGGCAAGAGGGTCATTTTAACCGCAGCCACTCTCCCCAGTAGGGACAAGCGATGTTTTCCCCAGTTGCCTAGGTCCTTTTTAAGCTGTCGCAGTAGTCTGTCATAGTTTAATTTGACCGTGTGCCGGATAGTTGCAGCTAGCTCCAGCCCCAGATAGGGGACCGAGTCAACCACCTGTATACCCGAAAGCCTCTCCCCCTCTGTGCGCTGTACCCTTCGCAAGGGGTTCAAGTCGAGAATAAGCGATTTACCCATATTAACTTGAAAGCCCGAGATCTGACCAAAGGCCTCCAGCTCTTCCAGGAAAGCGGGCACCAAGCTCCTTGTTTCGGAGAGGGCCGCTATGATATCAGCGTACAAGCTAATGGGGTGCGTTTCTCCCCCAAATGGAATCTCGTGGATATTAGGGTTGTCTCTGATCCTTTGTGTTAGGGGTTCGATATAGAGGGCGAACAGAAGGGGCGACAACGGGCAACCCTGCCTGGTGCCTCTCTGAATGGCAAAGGGGGGCGAGGAGATACCATTAACTCTAATTGAGGCTGTCGGTGCTCTGTAGCAGCATCCCACCCATTCCCGAAATCTTTCTCCCAAACCAAAATGTGCCATGATCCGTTCCAGGAATCGCCAGTCCACCCGGTCGAATGCCTTTTCGGCGTCCACCGAGAGGAGGAGCGCATTCCATGTGTGTTCAGTGCGCTTTGTCAATAAGGTGTAGGATTCTCTTTGTGTTGTCTCCGCATTGGCGAGTTTGAATGAACCCCGCTTGGTCTGGCTCAATTAGGTTCGGAATCATTGGACCCAACCTAGTGGCCAATATGCCCGTAAATATTTTAAAATCACAATAAGGAGGGATATCGGACGATACGACCCGCATTCCTGCTTATCTTTACCTGGTTTAGGTAATACTGCTATTGCTACTGAGAGCATACTCGTTGGGATCGGTGTATCCTCTCCGAATGAGTTAAATAATCTCGTCAACAGTGGAGCGAGGATATTGCAATCTTTTTTGTAAAAAAGCACGGGAAAGCCGTCCGGCCCCGGTGCTTTAAGTAATTTAAGTTGCGAAATTGCTGTAATAACCTCCTCAATCCTGATGGGGGCATCTAAGGAGTTAGTTTGGTCCGGTGTAAGCGTAGCCATATGAACTGAGTGTATGTATGCTGCCGTGTCGTGATCAGACGGGGTATCCTCCCTATAGTGTTTCATAAAACTCCCTAAAAGTATGAGCTATCTGCTGATCGTCAGTTGCCTCCCGCTGCCCCTGTCTCTTCAGCGCTAGTACCTTTGCGTGCTGGCGTTGGGCCCTCAGCCTATTAGCAAGCAGGCGCCCGTCCGATCCCCACCTACGTAGTAGGAGTGTTTTAATCTGAGCGCAGCATACTCCGCTTTATCTAGGTCTATCCCTGTGAGCTGCGCTCTCGCTGCCCTGAACTGTCTCCACACTCTAGGTGCCCCGGTCCTGCTGTGCACCCTCTCTAACTCCCGGACCTGTCCGGTCAGTTGCGCACGCAGGTCTTTGCGCTCCCTGTTTTCGGCCGCGGATATAGCAATAAGCTCCCCCCTGACCACCGATTTCATCGCCTCCCGCAGTGTGGTGATGGAAACGTCAGAGGTATCGTTGAGCCTGAGGTACTCTTCGATAATCTTGGTAAGTTGCTGCTCCACTACTATCTTGTGCAGCATGTGTTCCTTAAGCCTCCAGCTCCCTGTTCGGCGCCGGGTTGGTGCTATCTGTAGCTGCACTGTCACCGCACTGTGATCAGAAAGTCATGGGTTCAATGTCTACCTCTTTTACTATGCTATTGACCTCAGCAGTGCCTAAGAAGTAGTCCAGCTGCGCATAAGATTTGTGTGCGTGCGAAAAAAACGAGTATTGTCGAAGTAGGGAGGGCCTCCCTCCAGATATCTACGAACCCCAGTTCCTGCAGCCACGCCTTCCCCTCCCTTGATAGTTCCCCTTTTGGTTGGAACGTAGCTTTAGACCTATCTTGGTCCGAGGCCATCACCAAGTTCAAATCGCCCCCTATCAGTGTCATACGGACTTGCGGAACCATAGCGTCTGTCAATGCTGTTTGGAGAAAACTCTCTTGCCCCGTATTAGGTGCATATATAGACCCCAAAGCCATGGTATGTGCCCCAAATCGAACAGTGTATGCTAACAAGCGCCCTTTGATTTCGGCTACTTTCTCCAGCACCTCTCCCTTACAGCGTTTGGCTATTAAGATGGCGACCCCAGCCCTCTTCTCCCCCGTAGAAGAGAAGAACTGCTGGGGGAAAGCCCTGGAGCGCATGCGATGCCAGTCCTTGGAGAGGAGGTGCGTTTCTTGGAGTAGACATATATCTGCCTCCGAGGACTCTAGATAGGTGAGGATTGCTCATCTTTTAATGGGATTGTTAAGCCCCTTAACATTAAGCGTGAGTATCTTTACTGCTTCCTCATTCATCACAGGTATTAATAGTCGGTAAGCGTTTGAACGACAGGGCAGAACCAACAATCTCGCTGTCCCCTTGCTCCCCTCCCAGACTCCGAGCAATGTATAACTGGTTGAGAACCACACACCATTTGCACATTAGGCACCGAAAATCCCCACTCCCTCCCTAACCCAAACACACCCAACCTTAAACATTCCCCAAAAATGTCCAGAGTCCGTAGACCTCGTCCACGCACCTTTGGTGATCCAGTCTGTGGGGTGTATCTTGTGGCCAGTCCATGTCCTCCCCCGCTCCCTGAGTTACCTCCCCCCAGCACCGCACTTTATCACTTATCTGACCCCTGGAGCGAGTAAATCACTGTCTCTGGAGCCGGCTTCGTTGGACAAGGAATGCAGGACAGCCATTCTCTCCTGTGCAATGGTCTCGGTGCTAGGTCTCGGCACCGTCTCCGGGAGCCTGCCTCCGCGTGCTCGGCGCCACTGTTCCCCTCGTTTCCTTGTCTCGCCTCCCTCCGAGTCGTCCTGCTGGGCGTTCTCAATCCCAAGGGTGCGATAGGCTTCCTGCAGTGACCGGATCTGGTGCAGTCTTCCGTTCCATCTGAAGATTATGCGGAAAGGGTGGCCCCATGAATGCGAAACGCCGTGGTTGCGGAGGTGTGCCGTGATCGTCCGAAAATCCCGTCGCTTTTGCAGGGGGATTGCTGCCAAGTCGTGGTATAGGGTGATAGCGTGTCCCTGATAAGTGAGTGGCTGAGCCTCCCTTGCTTTCTTCAGAATGAGTTCCTTGAGTTGGAAATCTGGGAGAAATGCCAAAATGTCCGGAGGAGGTGCTGGTGCTTTCCTTTGCAAGCCAACTCTATGAGCCCTATCGATTTTAATGACAGTTTCTGAGGGTTCCTGCAAGATGTGTCGAAAGAGTCCTTGGAGGTAGCCAGTGATGTCCGCTCCTTCTTCTTTAGATTGCATGCCCCGGACACAAATGTTATTCCGGCAGGAGCGATTTTCTAAATCCTCCGCGTGTGATTGTAAGTCTATCTGTTGCGCCTGGAGGCGAAGTACCTCTTGTTGTAAGTGCTCCACTTCTCCGTCCCGTGATAGCTCGTGGTCCTCCATGGCAGCTACCCGCTCCCCTATCGCATCGACATCGTGGCGGACATCTTTTATTTCCTTTGAGAAATCTTGTCGGAGGGCCTGTAGATCTTCACGTAAGGTTGAGAACAGTTGCGCCAGGAAGGCGCGCGTAACCGGTTCATCTGTGCTCTCTACTTCTTGCCCCCCGGAGGGGGTGGGTGGGTCGCGGTCGTTAGAACCTGTCCCCGCCATTTTAGCAAACCTATCTTTCACGTTCCTGTCCTTCTTTCCATTTGTCGTGGACATGGCTGGAGTGTGGTAGCGCACAGGGGAAGAAGATCGCCGTCTGACGCGGGTGTGAAAACTCTATGCCCCTGGGTCTGCTGTCTCACGTGGGTGGGAGACAGGGGTCGCCAGACGGGCTAAGCCAGGTGTATGTTCGATCAGTTGGGTCTTCGCGATCTCACCACACCACAGGGCCTGTGCTGGTAGACTTGGGGTGCTTCAATACTCCCTGCCGCGTTTCTCCAGGCAGTGTCCCGATTCACGTCACTCTTTCTGGTCACCCACCGCCAGCCGAAGTCCAGGTAATCTAGGCAGCCCCTTGCCCCGCAGAGTATGGCTGCCCAGCGCCTGACACCAACCAGTGGAAGATCGGCTTATGCGCTGTTCTTCGCGTCCGTCGCTCCCTCCACCAGCCAGGGATCGCGCGCCTGCTCCAACGTGTAGAATGAGTGCTCCGGTACCACCGCACCACGAGGGTAGGCCAGGCTCTAATCTGTGCGTGTCCTTTAACGCTGCACCACAAGGCAGCTCCGCCTCTCCTAAGCGAGGCCAGCCCGTATCCTCCCGCTTCACTGCTCTCTCTGTGGGGCTCAGGCAAACATGCGGTGGGGTGTGCTCGCTGGCTACTTCTCACCGGGCGCCGAGGGCTCCGCGCGCTGCAGTCCTCGCGTCCCAGGCGCCTGCTATGCACATCGGGTGGCGGGCACCGCGATCACCCAGTATCACCTTCTTCCGCGCCGGCCGCAGTGAGTAGTCGGCGCTGCAGCGGCAACCCTCCGGGTCCACGGCCGGTCGCGGGGGTCGCCTTCCCAGCGGGGGACGCTCCGAAGCCGACCTTCAGATCGGAAGGTGCGCTGTGCCGCCATCCTGGGACTCCATACTCGGCGGTCTTCTCTGCTCCGACCGGGACCCTCTGGGCACTGCGGTCGGCAATCCGAGGTCCAAACGACTCTCACAGACTCCTGCTGTGGCACTCTCCACGCTCCGGTGTCTCAGGCTTATTGAAGGTGCCGAGGAGGAACCCGGCGGGCGGACAGGAGCGGGGAGACGATCAAAACTCATCTTACCCGCTCGCCATCTTGGCCACGCCCCCTCTCTGAACTCTTTTGAACAATTTAATCTCATAATGTTCCTTGCTATCGACCTGATCCATTTAGCCCACAAACAATTAAACCTTTAGCTCTCAGCTCCAAGATTGTTCTCGGTCTATAACTTCTTTAATTAATCATTCCCTCACACATAGCATCTACCCATATGGCTTCAAATCTCAGGTGGTTTTATCTCTTCCGATCCTTCTAGCACTTTCCACCCACAATGCAAACTCCACTTTTACTTCCCAATACTGATCAGTTTGTTTTCGAACTCTCCTGCTATACCTATGCTCAAACAACCCATTCAGGCCTTCCCAGTTAGCCTTCCATGTAATTTAATTACCAGAAATTACACATTAACACACAGCCACGTTTATCATCTCTGCACACCATAATCGCTTCTCATCCATCCTCCTTCTTCTACATTGAGCCACTGTCTTCGATACTGTTGATCTTCCCACTCACTGTCCCCTTGCAACTCACTTGGCTTTAGAGGCCTAACATGCAAAGTGCTCTCCTCCTTCTTCTGTCCTATCCTGCTTAGTTGTGTCAGATTCCAAGTTATCCATGCCCATCTCACTTCCAGTTGGCATCCAAAGCTCTTGCATTGGATTTTTTCTCTCCTCTCTATATACTACCTTCCTAATGGATATTATTTCTTTATATGGATTCTCGAACAATCTTAAGGCTGATGACACCTTTATATTTATTTTCATTCCCTTCTTTCTAACCCCTCTTTCAGTCAAGTGTGTCTGCCACAGATTGACTTTATGGTTTTTCATGTTAAACTCCACTGACGCAAGGGCCCATACTTTCCATCCTCTACCGAGCCCATCTCTCCGACTCTAGCCACTTTCCTCCTCATACTTTAATTTTTTGCTTCTCCTATTGGAATCCTTGTGCTTTTTTTCAGGCTATTTAAAAAAATGGAAACCTTTGAAATTACGACAGCCACCACAAGGTGATAACAAGTATTGAACTCCTATGCAATTCAATACAGGTAACCCCCTCTTCACCCCAATGGTACTGAGCAGACTAGACAACTACAATAATCTACAATAATCTATTGGTGGCCTCTAACAATATTCATTCAGCCCACATGTGTCCACTGCAAGAATACCTTTCGGCTCAATGGTTCACATGCGGAAGGTAAGTTGGAAGATCTAGTGTTAATAAAGGCCAGCGCCTCTCGCTTTGTGTAATGGTGGAACAGCAACAACCTAGTGCAGGGCAGGCCTTTCATAGATCCGATTCCGCGAGTCACCATCACCATGGACGTTTATGACTATACAGGGGGTCTGGGCCCCTCAATTCTCAGGGGTGGCACATCAACTACCTTGAGCTACTTGCAATACACTCATTCTCCAAGCCTTCCTTCCACTCACTTGATGTAAAATAGTCCACATCAGAACAGCCAACATGACCACCACGAATTATGTCAAAAAGCAAGGCGGCATTCGCTCTCTTCCCCTGTCATTACTAATGTGGCAGACCTGTCATTGGGCAATCTGCCACCTCGTACACCTTCTTGCGGAGCACCTTACAGAGGTGGACAACGACTTGGCAGATCCACTCAGCAGGGCGCATGAACAAGTTCATGAGTGTGAACTCAACCTGCAAGTCCTACTCCTCCAATACTTTCAGTGATGGGGTTCTCCACAGATACATCTCTTTGCCATACCCGAAAACACAAAATTTCCCAACTTCTCCAGGAACACGCATGCTCAATATATGGGAAATGCACAATGGGTGAACTCGTCAAGATCTTTTCCTATGCTTTTCTGCCTCTCCAACTCCTTCAATACATGGTGCAGAAGATGCAACAAACATCCCAAACCCTGATCCTGGTAGCCCTCACTTGGGCCAGACATCCCTGATGTGCAACGCTCCTCAAGATGTCACTCATCCCCCCATGGAAAGCTCCCCAACAGGGCTGATCTTCTCACACGGAACCAAGGGCAAATCAGACACTCAGATGCTCAATCTGGCACATGAGGTCCTAGAATTTTGCTGACTGCACCTTTTGCAGCAGTGCCTGGACATCTTACAATAATCCCTCAGGCCTACCACACGTCTGCCTTGCAGCAAAATAGAAGAGATGTGTCCACTTTAACATCTACAAACACCTGGACCACATTGTCTACAATCTAGTCTAGGGCACTATATGTTACCTTCTTCATCTGCAAAAATCAGGCCTTACATAAGCTACTATAAGCCTTCATTTAGCAGCCATAGTCGCTTACATGCAAAATGGATTACTCCTCCCTCTTTCACATCCCTGTAATTAAGGCCTTCAGAGCAGCTGTCTCATCCTCCCCGTGGCACCAAACCGAGAAATAGACTAATTCATTACTATTTGTACTGTTTGACCCCTTAAACCTTAACCAGCATGACTGTCCCATGAAACTATCCAGGAGCTGCAAAATCAGAGGCTTCCTTAAAGAGGGTATATCATTACAATTTCATAGATGTCCAACATGATGCAACAACCTGCTCCCAATTAGGAATTACAGCTTATTAAATGTAATGAGGAATACCAAATGTTGTTCTATACGAGGGGTAGGCGTCACAGTAGAGAAAAACAGATTTAAGAGTTTTTCACTACCAGTACATAAAACTTAAAAGTACATGTCCAACCTTTTAATTACACAGCACCCTGACCTATGACTACCTAGGGCCTACCTTAGGTGTGACTTGTATGTAATGAAAAGGAAGTTTAATGCTTGGCATGGGGATTTAAGTATTAGATGCTCAAACAATCTTGATAATTCAACTGCTACTGTAATACATGCTGGGATTGTAGTGTCTTAAATTGACAGTGCATTTTTATTTTTGCTTATGGTCATGTGCATATAGAAATATTTTTTCCATTTTTCTCCTTAAAATTAAGAAAATTAAAAATCTCAGCAACGCATTCCCATGCAATTGGTATCCTAATTAGATATCCGTTTTTTAATGTATTGTGGGGGACTGTACAATGGAAAGTAGAATGACTCCACTTGGTTGAGCATCTGTATTAAGACATTATTTGTCAGTATGTGTTGCATTACTAATGGTTTCAGCTATACCATGCTATATTTTTTTAAACCTTTATTCAGCATTTTAGAGACTGCAATTAACAGGTTAGCATTGTCAACAATGAGTCGGACTGAGAGAACTATGGCAGAACAGTCGTACACACTCCGGATACATGAGCACTAAGATAGTACAGTACAATCAATGTGGACATCGAACAGGGTATAACACTCAACCAACATGGTCTACCCAGTATGCTCCTAGTCCTCTCCATCAGACAAAGACGATTTACTGTCAGCTGCACTATCTCCCCCTGCAAACAGTGTAACCATTTTCCTGTGTAAGTCCACCATATATGTGCCAGGAATACACGTGAACCCCAACTGGGCCAGTATCCCCAACCTTCCAAAAGTCTGCATCGGCCAAGCTATATGTCACTATTGGTACTACTTGTGCTTGTGCCATCCCAGGCCATACTATATTTTAAATGATAGTGAGTGTTCTTTGCAGTACGTATGAAGGCAACTCTAAGCAGTTTATTTCAAAATATCTGATATTTTTTTAGTTATGTGTATATGAGCTATATTATTTTTCTTAACTGTATCCTCACTGACTTTGAAGAGATCTTCCAGATTATTTTAAATACAGTGAAAGATTCAAAGGCAGAACAGTTACTACTCTCCATTTTGCAACACCTGCTGCTCATCCGAAACGACTATGAAGCCAGGTATGTCTGACCAACATGAAAATAAACTTTGAATGCTGATGCAGTTTCTGTGAATCCTGTGTTGTCTGAAATCTGCTTAATGATGATACTTATAAGTTCCCATCATTATCACCTGTTGAGATGGTGCCCTCTTTAGTGAGATGCTTCTATCAGTCTTTTATATTTGTATATTCCTAGCATGTGTTGGCCGTAGATACATGTGCTGAGCATATTCCTTCCATCTAGTGTTGGGCCCGAATGTTTGCATCTTGTTTTTATTTGAAGAAGTCTTTCGAGTCTGGAGGTATGGTGACTCCTCCTATAGTCTGTATTGTATATGGACATCGGCTCCTTTGTTAAATTGTTTTTCTCTGCCATCGGGTTTGGACGTATATCTTGGAGCTCCGGGACCGAAGCTTCGACGCCTTCCACGAGGCCTTTTCAGCGCCCTGATTTATAACCCTTCGACGGATAACATTCAGAAGACAACCAACAACTGGCCTTTGTTACATTTCGTTCCTCTTTCCCGGGCTGAGTCTGATGTCGTCTTCCAACGTCAATGCCATCTTCTTCCACTCTATCCACACAAAGTGATAGAAAAGACTCCCTTCAGCTTCTGCCCCAAGTGTCATGCTAAATATTCCAGGCAGGATATACACTCTGTCTGCAACCTCTGCCTGTCTCCAGAACACAGTGAAACGTTGTGTGAAGCTTGCATGGCTTGCTGGTCGAATAAGATTCTACACCAACAGAGAGAGCACCACTGGGCCCATACCACCATGCAAGCGCACCGGACCTAGAAAGGGCCCGATATCTGCGGGGACCAATCACTTGAACTCCAAACATGAGAGGAAATCGAGGGGGAAGCAGAAGCCCAGGACTTGCCTGTGGACATCCCCATCCTACTTGCCAGCAGCAGGTAAGGGTCTGACTCCGAGCATGAACCAACAATTTCAAAGGGGCATGTGAGCACAGCGGCGAAAGACTCTCACAAAGGCATTCCCAGTGGCTCACGGAACTCCACTTCCCTCAGGCAATGGAGGTCTCCGACATAAGTCATTGGAGCTGGCTCCTGTCCCTCTGCCTAAACTAGCACGAAAAGGCATTGAAAAACCAAAGGCAACGACCATCTGGAAGTGGAAGCCAGCCCCGTTGCAGGCATAAAAAATGCCCACCTTGATGCCAGAAAGGCTTACGAGGCCCCCGGAGCCGAAAACTACAGCTTCTGCCTCGAAAATTCACTTGGCATTGAAGGCATCTCTCCATACCAAGCACACCTTGGTGCCAAAAACACCGTCAGCACCCAAGCCATTGGCCCCGAAAACGCTCTTGGCGCCATAACTACCAAAAATACCAAATTCTGCCATGGCTCATCACGCCAGTCACCACAACGATTATGACCTCCATCCACTCCGAAGAACCGACAAACCCCTGCCCCCACCATGCCTTCAACCTGGGACAGGAGGAAATTGGCAGCACAGTCACCAACATCCTCAACTCATCTATCACCTCGCCCATCTTCCCTGATGCCTGGAAACACACAGAGGTGAAACCTCTACTGAAGAAACCCTCAGCCGACCCCAGCGAACACCAGAACTACTGCCCCATCTCGCTGCTCCCCTTCCTGGCTGAGGTCCTGGAGAAAGCCATCAATTGCCAGCTCACAGACCACCTGGAAGGAAACAACCTACTGTGCGCCACCCAGCCCGGCTTCTGCCTCAACCACAGCACTGAGACCACCTTGATAGCCGCAACCAATGACATCAGAGCCATCCTCGACCGGGGCGAGACGACAATCCTGATTCTCCTAGACCTCTCCGCAGCTTTCAACACTGTATCCCACCACACCCTCATCACCAGACTCTACCACATCTGCATCAGAGGAAACGCCCTCAAGTGGATCTCCTCCTTCCTCACAGGACATACCTCCCTTCACCTCTGAACCGAAGAGCATCATCTGCGGAGTCCCCCCAAGGATCCTCCCTCAGGCCCACCCTCTTCAACACCTACATGCCTCCATTGTCCGACACCGCCCACTCCAACGGACTCAACATCATCTCATACGCCGACGACCCCCAAGTCATCCTCTCTCTCACGGAAGACACTGCCACCACCAGATTCAACTTCCAGAACGCCATGACCAACATCGCTGACTGGATGAGATCCAACTGCCTGAAGCTGAACACGGACAAGACAGGAGTGCTCATCTTCAGAAAGAACTCTTCCTCATGGGACGACACGTGGTGGCCCAAAGCACTCGGACCCTTACCTACCCCCACCAATCACGCCAGTAACCTGGGCATCATCCTGGACAGCGACCTCTCCATGAAGCACCAGTTCAATGTGGTAGCCTCATCCTGCTTCCAAACCCTCCGAAACATTTTCAGGTGGATCCCCACCAGCTACGAAAAACAGGATTGGGGAGTGAAGAGGTGCCCCTCATGGGCGCTAGAGGTGGATACGTCCTCCTCAGATATTCATACGAAACAAAAGGATCCACCTCAGAAGAGGTTTTTTTAAAAGGGAATGTGTTTCCAATCTTGGTAGGACACACACAGTGTTTGCTTAAATACCCCTCACACACCAAAAGGGCCCTTGGTGTCATGCTTCATCATAGGGGTCTTCCCGCCCCGCTGCGGGACGGGCGTGCTACGACCAGCGACTGCGCGGGAGCACTGATATTGCAGTACTATGTGTGGTGTAGAGGTAGTGAGAGGAAGGGTCAGGGGTGGATGTGGGAAGTGAATTAAAAGGACCTGGCCTCATGGACTTAAGAAACTTTAATAGGTCAAGGAGGCTGGTGCTGTTAAAAAGGTGGTTCGGAGATGTCCTGCGTGTAATGTGCGATACTCCTGATCAAGTCAACATGTTTCGAAGCATCAAGGCTTCTTCATCAGGACTAGAAATGATCCCTTCAGTACTCACTATGTTGCTATCAATTAGTGTTGAAATAATGTGCTATATACAAAAAAGTGACAAAAAATGCAAAATATCATGCACTCTATACAGTAGAGCCGCGGGATGGCGTTTTTCGTAAGCGAGGAGCTGTTGACTATGATAATACAGTGGCAACACCCTTTCCACCCGTTGAAAAGGCTCAGGGAGCATTTTCTCCTGCTTACTCTAGCTTACATTTCAGAAATACTGAGTGGGCTCACATTTTAACATTACTGATTGGGTACTGTATAAAGTTTCTTAAGTCCATGAGGCCAGGTCCTTTTTAATTCACTTCCCACATCCACCCCTGACCCTTCCTCTCACTACCTCTACACCACACATAGTACTGCAATATCAGTGCTCCCGCGCAGTCGCTGGTCGTAGCACGCCCGTCCCGCAGCGGGGCGGGAAGACCCCTATGATGAAGCATGACACCAAGGGCCCTTTTGGTGTGTGAGGGGTATTTAAGCAAACACTGTGTGTGACCTACCAAGATTGGAAACACATTCCCTTTTTAAAAAAACCTCTTCTGAGGTGGATCCTTTTGTTTCGGATCCCCACCAGCACCAGGAAAACAGTGACTCAAGGCCTCGTCACCAGCCAACTGGACTACGGAAATACACTCCACAAGGAACAGCCTCCCATCTCCTCAAACGTCTACAGACCATACAGAACGCCTCAGCCAGACTCATCCTTGACCTAACCAAATGTACCAGCATCGCCCCCCCCCCCACCTCAGAAGCCTCCACTGGCTCCCATTCCAGAAGAGATGCCAATTTAAGCTGCTGACACACGCCTACAAGGCCCTCCACAACACCGGACCCTCCTACAACAACCATTGCCTGATTTTCCACCAGCCGACCAGACAACTCCGATCTGCCTCTTTCGCACACATCCCCCGCATCATGTGGAGCCGCAGTGGAGGTTGTTCTTTCTCCTACCTCTCTGCCAAATCCTGGAACGACCTCCCACTCTACCTCCGAACCGCTCCCTCTCTCACCATCTTCGGGAAGGGACTCCAGACCTGGCTCTTCAACTAATTCTGACTACCCCCAGCACCTGGATTACCCCCAGCCCCCCCCCCCACACACACACTTCCCCGGGTTGATAAGCTGCACCAAAAGATTAACCGGTTGAGCCTCTACTTACAAAATTACAAAGAAAAACTTGACGCCGAGCAAAATACTCTATATATTAACCCAGACACTGGAAGAATGGTTACAAAAACACCTCCATCACCAACAAACTCACTAAGAGGAAGAAAACATTTGAAGAGGAGATCATGGGACCACAACTAAAAAAGACCCCAAAAAGAAACATAAGGACAGGGGTTCTAGCCCCATACTGTTTCCTCAACTACCACCTCATCCCCACCCACCTTTACCTATAACCTCTCCTCCTCCACCCACTCTGCTGCCAACACACTCTACACCACCCCCGCCTCCATCATCACCACAACACTCCCCGAACGCTCACCCATGGGGGATCACCCTCACTATCCCCACTGGGGAGCATGGCCTAAGGGATAACACTGACCCCTATGATCAACCATACTTCACAGATTCTCAGGGGGACCCTCAAAATATTGACGATGCATGGGGTGACTAAAATATAGATCCTCCAGATGATACTGACCCTGACCTTTCTAGTGCTTAATTTGTAAAAAAAAACAAAAGAACATAAGTGCATGGGCTCTCGTCTGGAGTCCCCTGCCGCTTGCACCACAAATTGCCCCTGCTATGCTGCCAACGATTGTAACAACACAACTACTAACCATCACACTCCTACGGTTGTAATTATTCGGACTATTTCAGACCCCCAAAGCTAAAAGAAAGGCTTGGGCGGCAGGTAATAGTATTTTTTAAATGACTATTGAATTAATGATTAACTGTTGTGATCATCTCTAAATTAGCCGGAGAGCGTCACCTTGTGGCAGACTGTCACAAGCTCTGGTGTTGACATTTAAGTGCTGGTGCCGAGCACCGGAAACAACCGGCTCAAACTAAGCACTGCCTTTAACCCTCTAAGCCCTCCTCACCAGACACTTACAAACCTACGAACACTGGGGTTTCTTTCGAAGAGACCAGTACAGAGGGGCATCAAAAACATGCACCTCCACAGATACAGCCACAGCTCAAAAGCCTCACAGCTTCCATCAGTCTCAGTAAACCTAACGGATATACTATATGTCACAATACAGAGGCAATCGGGGTTGAGGTCAGGATCCGCTTCCAAAAGGACCACTTCAACCCAAAAGTGACTTTCCAAGCCTCCACCTATGCACTTAACACCAGTACGGGGTCGGCTAAAAGACTACTACACACACTGTGCACAAATTACATCAGACCAGTGGGTACTTTCTATAACAAAAGACGAATATTGTCTCAAACTCACATTTCCACCTCCCAGTATCCCACCTCGCACACAATCTATGTCAAGAGAGCATCTCTCACTACTTGAAGAATATATTCAGGCTCTCATTCAAAAAGGGGCAATAGTGCCAGTCCCACCACAAGGCCAAGGATGCGTGGTGTACTCACTCTACTTTCTCATTCCGAAGAAAAACGGTACATTAAGGCCTATATTGAACCTCAGGCTACTCAATAAATACATCCTGTCGGAGCACTTCCACATGGTAACGCTCCAAGAAGTTATAAGTTTGCTCTAGCAAGGAAACTTCATAACAGCCATAGATCTTAAAGATGCCTATTTCCACATTACAATACATCCAGCCCATCAACATTACCACCATTCTCAAGCAAGTGGCCGACATTACCAGTTCAAAGTGTTGCCATTCAGAGTAACTACTGCACCAGGAGTATTCACAAAATGTCTCTCAGTTGTAGCAGCGCATCTCTGAAGGGGGGGCACGCATGTGTTTCCATACCTATATGATCGGCTAATCACAAGTGGAAGCAAACAGCGATGTCTGCAAGCCACTCAAAAGGTAATCGGCCTTTTACACAGATTAGGCTTTATGCTTAATACAACAAAATCTCACCTTCCCCTTACAAATTCAACCATTCCTAGGGTAACCCTAAACACCATCACAGCCAAAGCCTATTCCAATCCAGCAAGAGTTCAAAAGTTTCAGCTAGCTTTGCCTCTTTTTCAGCTACATCATCAAGTCACATCAAAACTGTGATGATCCTTTTAGGGATGATGGCTTCATGCATCTGCATAGATCCACACACTTACCTACTCATGCGCCCCCTGCCATGGTGCCTCCAATCACAATGGACCCCAGTGGATGGGCATCTTGAATGTCTAATGTGGGCACTTCAAAGCCCCCAGTTCCTCAGGCAACCATTACAACAGATGCATACCTACAAGGTTGGAGGGCACATATGCAAGAGGTCACATTGTGTGGTCCATGGGCTCGAACTCAAAACTTCCTACATATCAATCACCTAAAGTTTCTTGCGATTGAATTAGCTGTCAAACCTTTTCAACAATATCTTCAACACAAGGTGTTTCTAGTCTGCACCAACAATATGACCGCCATGTATTATATTCAGAAACAGGGGGCAAACACTTAATACAGCTCTCCCGCATAGCCGAGCGCATATGGCACTGGGCCATACCTCACAAAGTTCACGTCCTAGCAGAATACCTGGCAAGGGTGGACAGCGACTTCACAGATATGCTCAGCAG
Organism: Calotriton arnoldi; assembly: GCA_963921515.1. Taxonomy (NCBI): domain Eukaryota; kingdom Metazoa; phylum Chordata; class Amphibia; order Caudata; family Salamandridae; genus Calotriton; species Calotriton arnoldi. Next base: position 2,290,054 of record CAWUFW010001065.1, on the reverse strand, counting down.
AATGCAGCAGCAGGTACATGAGTGCGAAATCAGAACAACAGTTCTACAATCCGGCTTCTGGCAGTGGGGCACCCCAGAGATAGACCTCTTCGCCACACAACAGAACGTGAAATGCCAAAGCTTCACCTCCAGGTTTCCTCACCCACAGTCCAAAGGCAATGCCCTATGGATCAGCTGTACAAAAGGGGATGATGGACGGAACGTTTGAGCCAATCAAACACTCACCCCCAGTCAACTGATCTGGGTTTAATCCATCATCATTCTTTAGCTCACTCCACCACCCCAGTTCAGACATGGCCATATGCAAATCAGTCTGACCCTGTGCCTCATGGGAACAGTCCAGCCCGAACTGCCAAGCCATGTCTTCCCTGGACCGGAAACAAGCATCCTAGGACCGGTTTCTGGCATTCCAGCCGTCATCAGCCAGGCTTGCTTGAATCCAGTGGCAAAGTGAGCAAGGGACCCACGTCTGGGCATACCCCGCCAACTTAGGGCGAACAAAGCGATACAAAAGGGGATGATGGACGGAACGTTTGAGCCAATCAAACACTCACCCCCAGTCAACTGATCTGGGTTTAATCCATCATCATTCTTTAGCTCACTCCACCACCCCAGTTCAGACATGGCCATATGCAAATCAGTCTGACCCTGTGCCTCATGGGAACAGTCCAGCCCGAACTGCCAAGCCATGTCTTCCCTGGACCGGAAACAAGCATCCTAGGACCGGTTTCTGGCATTCCAGCCGTCATCAGCCAGGCTTGCTTGAATCCAGTGGCAAAGTGAGCAAGGGACCCACGTCTGGGCATACCCCGCCAACTTAGGGCGAACAAAGCGATACAAAAGGGGATGATGGACGGAACGTTTGAGCCAATCAAACACTCACCCCCAGTCAACTGATCTGGGTTTAATCCATCATCATTCTTTAGCTCACTCCACCACCCCAGTTCAGACATGGCCATATGCAAATCAGTCTGACCCTGTGCCTCATGGGAACAGTCCAGCCCGAACTGCCAAGCCATGTCTTCCCTGGACCGGAAACAAGCATCCTAGGACCGGTTTCTGGCATTCCAGCCGTCATCAGCCAGGCTTGCTTGAATCCAGTGGCAAAGTGAGCAAGGGACCCACGTCTGGGCATACCCCCGCCAACTTAGGGCGAACAAAGCGATACAAAAGGGGATGATGGACGGAACGTTTGAGCCAATCAAACACTCACCCCCAGTCAACTGATCTGGGTTTAATCCATCATCATTCTTTAGCTCACTCCACCACCCCAGTTCAGACATGGCCATATGCAAATCAGTCTGACCCTGTGCCTCATGGGAACAGTCCAGCCCGAACTGCCAAGCCATGTCTTCCCTGGACCGGAAACAAGCATCCTAGGACCGGTTTCTGGCATTCCAGCCGTCATCAGCCAGGCTTGCTTGAATCCAGTGGCAAAGTGAGCAAGGGACCCACGTCTGGGCATACCCCCGCCAACTTAGGGCGAACAAAGCGATACAAAAGGGGATGATGGACGGAACGTTTGAGCCAATCAAACACTCACCCCCAGTCAACTGATCTGGGTTTAATCCATCATCATTCTTTAGCTCACTCCACCACCCCAGTTCAGACATGGCCATATGCAAATCAGTCTGACCCTGTGCCTCATGGGAACAGTCCAGCCCGAACTGCCAAGCCATGTCTTCCCTGGACCGGAAACAAGCATCCTAGGACCGGTTTCTGGCATTCCAGCCGTCATCAGCCAGGCTTGCTTGAATCCAGTGGCAAAGTGAGCAAGGGACCCACGTCTGGGCATACCCCGCCAACTTAGGGCGAACAAAGCGATACAAAAGGGGATGATGGACGGAACGTTTGAGCCAATCAAACACTCACCCCCAGTCAACTGATCTGGGTTTAATCCATCATCATTCTTTAGCTCACTCCACCACCCCAGTTCAGACATGGCCATATGCAAATCAGTCTGACCCTGTGCCTCATGGGAACAGTCCAGCCCGAACTGCCAAGCCATGTCTTCCCTGGACCGGAAACAAGCATCCTAGGACCGGTTTCTGGCATTCCAGCCGTCATCAGCCAGGCTTGCTTGAATCCAGTGGCAAAGTGAGCAAGGGACCCACGTCTGGGCATACCCCCGCCAACTTAGGGCGAACAAAGCGATACAAAAGGGGATGATGGACGGAACGTTTGAGCCAATCAAACACTCACCCCCAGTCAACTGATCTGGGTTTAATCCATCATCATTCTTTAGCTCACTCCACCACCCCAGTTCAGACATGGCCATATGCAAATCAGTCTGACCCTGTGCCTCATGGGAACAGTCCAGCCCGAACTGCCAAGCCATGTCTTCCCTGGACCGGAAACAAGCATCCTAGGACCGGTTTCTGGCATTCCAGCCGTCATCAGCCAGGCTTGCTTGAATCCAGTGGCAAAGTGAGCAAGGGACCCACGTCTGGGCATACCCCCGCCAACTTAGGGCGAACAAAGCGATACAAAGGGGATGATGGACGGAACGTTTGAGCCAATCAAACACTCACCCCAGTCAACTGATCTGGGTTTAATCCATCATCATTCTTTAGCTCACTCCACCACCCCAGTTCAGACATGGCCATATGCAAATCAGTCTGACCCTGTGCCTCATGGGAACAGTCCAGCCCGAACTGCCAAGCCATGTCTTCCCTGGACCGGAAACAAGCATCCTAGGACCGGTTTCTGGCATTCCAGCCGTCATCAGCCAGGCTTGCTTGAATCCAGTGGCAAAGTGAGCAAGGGACCCACGTCTGGGCATACCCCGCCAACTTAGGGCGAACAAAGCGATACAAAAGGGGATGATGGACGGAACGTTTGAGCCAATCAAACACTCACCCCAGTCAACTGATCTGGGTTTAATCCATCATCATTCTTTAGCTCACTCCACCACCCCAGTTCAGACATGGCCATATGCAAATCAGTCTGACCCTGTGCCTCATGGGAACAGTCCAGCCCGAACTGCCAAGCCATGTCTTCCCTGGACCGGAAACAAGCATCCTAGGACCGGTTTCTGGCATTCCAGCCGTCATCAGCCAGGCTTGCTTGAATCCAGTGGCAAAGTGAGCAAGGGACCCACGCCTGGGCATACCCCGCCAACTTAGGGCGAACAAAGCGATACAAAGGGGATGATGGACGGAACGTTTGAGCCAATCACTCACCCCAGTCAACTGATCTGGGTTTAATCCATCATCATTCTTTAGCTCACTCCACCACCCCAGTTCAGACATGGCCATATGCAAATCAGTCTGACCCTGTGCCTCATGGGAACAGTCCAGCCCGAACTGCCAAGCCATGTCTTCCCTGGACCGGAAACAAGCATCCTAGGACCGGTTTCTGGCATTCCAGCCGTCATCAGCCAGGCTTGCTTGAATCCAGTGGCAAAGTGAGCAAGGGACCCACGTCTGGGCATACCCCGCCAACTTAGGGCGAACAAGCGATACAAAGGGGATGATGGACGGAACGTTTGAGCCAATCAAACACTCACCCCCAGTCAACTGATCTGGGTTTAATCCATCATCATTCTTTAGCTCACTCCACCACCCCAGTTCAGACATGGCCATATGCAAATCAGTCTGACCCTGTGCCTCATGGGAACAGTCCAGCCCGAACTGCCAAGCCATGTCTTCCTGGACCGGAAACAAGCATCCTAGGACCGGTTTCTGGCATTCCAGCCGTCATCAGCCAGGCTTGCTTGAATCCAGTGGCAAAGTGAGCAAGGGACCCACGTCTGGGCATACCCCGCCAACTTAGGGCGAACAAGCGATACAAAGGGGATGATGGACGGAACGTTTGAGCCAATCAAACACTCACCCCAGTCAACTGATCTGGGTTTAATCCATCATCATTCTTTAGCTCACTCCACCACCCCAGTTCAGACATGGCCATATGCAAATCAGTCTGACCCTGTGCCTCATGGGAACAGTCCAGCCCGAACTGCCAAGCCATGTCTTCCCTGGACCGGAAACAAGCATCCTAGGACCGGTTTCTGGCATTCCAGCCGTCATCAGCCAGGCTTGCTTGAATCCAGTGGCAAAGTGAGCAAGGGACCCACGTCTGGGCATACCCCGCCAACTTAGGGCGAACAAGCGATACAAAAGGGGATGATGGACGGAACGTTTGAGCCAATCAAACACTCACCCCCAGTCAACTGATCTGGGTTTAATCCATCATCATTCTTTAGCTCACTCCACCACCCCAGTTCAGACATGGCCATATGCAAATCAGTCTGACCCTGTGCCTCATGGGAACAGTCAGCTCGAACTGCCAAGCCATGTCTTCCCTGGACCGGAAACAAGCATCCTAGGACCGGTTTCTGGCATTCCAGCCGTCATCAGCCAGGCTTGCTTGAATCCAGTGGCAAAGTGAGCAAGGGACCCACGTCTGGGCATCACCCGCCAACTTAGGGCGAACAAGCGATACAAAGGGGATGATGGACGGAACGTTTGAGCCAATCAAACACTCACCCCCAGTCAACTGATCTGGGTTTAATCCATCATCATTCTTTAGCTCACTCCACCACCCCAGTTCAGACATGGCCATATGCAAATCAGTCTGACCCTGTGCCTCATGGAACAGTCAGCTCGAACTGCCAAGCCATGTCTTCCCTGGACCGGAAACAAGCATCCTAGGACCGGTTTCTGGCATTCCAGCCGTCATCAGCCAGGCTTGCTTGAATCCAGTGGCAAAGTGAGCAAGGGACCCACGTCTGGGCATACCCCCGCCAACTTAGGGCGAACAGGGAAGACATGGCTTGGCAGTTCGGGCTGGACTGTTCCCATGAGGCACAGGGTCAGACTGATTTGCATATGGCCATGTCTGAACTGGGGTGGTGGAGTGAGCTAAAGAATGATGATGGATTAAACCCAGATCAGTTGACTGGAGGTGAGTGTTTGATTGGCTCAAACGTTCCGTCCATCATCCCCTTTGTATCGCTTTGTTCAGCCCTAAGTTGGCGGGGGTATGCCCAGACGTGGGTCCCTTGCTCACTTTGCCACTGGATTCAAGCAAGCCTGGCTGATGACGGCTGGAATGCCAGAAACCGGTCCTAGGATGCTTGTTTCGGTCCAGGAAGACATGGCTTGGCAGTTCGGGCTGGACTGTTCCCATGAGGCACAGGGTCAGACTGATTTGCATATGGCCATGTCTGAACTGGGGTGGTGGAGTGAGCTAAAGAATGATGATGGATTAAACCCAAATCAGTTGACTGGGGGTGAGTGTTTGATTGGCTCAAACGTTCCGTCCATCATCCCCTTTGTATCGCTTTGTTCGCCCTAAGTTGGCGGGGTATGCCCAGACGTGGGTCCCTTGCTCACTTTGCCACTGGATTCAAGCAAGCCTGGCTGATGACGGCTGGAATGCCAGAAACCGGTCCTAGGATGCTTGTTTCCGGTCCAGGAAGACATGGCTTGGCAGTTCGGGCTGGACTGTTCCCATGAGGCACAGGGTCAGACTGATTTGCATATGGCCATGTCTGAACTGGGGTGGTGGAGTGAGCTAAAGAATGATGATGGATTAAACCCAGATCAGTTGACTGGGGGTGAGTGTTTGATTGGCTCAAGCGTTCCGTCCATCATCCCCTTTTGTATCGCTTTGTTCGCCCTAAGTTGGCGGGGGTATGCCCAGACGTGGGTCCCTTGCTCACTTTGCCACTGGATTCAAGCAAGCCTGGCTGATGACGGCTGGAATGCCAGAAACCGGTCCTAGGATGCTTGTTTCCGGTCCAGGGAAGACATGGCTTGGCAGTTCGGGCTGGACTGTTCCCATGAGGCACAGGGTCAGACTGATTTGCATATGGCCATGTCTGAACTGGGGTGGTGGAGTGAGCTAAAGAATGATGATGGATTAAACCCAGATCAGTTGACTGGGGGTGAGTGTTTGATTGGCTCAAGCGTTCCGTCCATCATCCCCTTTGTATCGCATTGTTCGCCCTAAGTTGGCGGGGTATGCCCAGACGTGGGTCCCTTGCTCACTTTGCCACTGGATTCAAGCAAGCCTGGCTGATGACGGCTGGAATGCCAGAAACCGGTCCTAGGATGCTTGTTTCCGGTCCAGGGAAGACATGGCTTGGCAGTTCGGGCTGGACTGTTCCCATGAGGCACAGGGTCAGACTGATTTGCATATGGCCATGTCTGAACTGGGGTGGTGGAGTGAGCTAAAGAATGATGATGGATTAAACCCAGATCAGTTGACTGGGGGTGAGTGTTTGATTGGCTCAAGCGTTCCGTCCATCATCCCCTTTTGTATCGCTTGTTCGCCCTAAGTTGGCGGGGTATGCCCAGACGTGGGTCCCTTGCTCACTTTGCCACTGGATTCAAGCAAGCCTGGCTGATGACGGCTGGAATGCCAGAAACCGGTCCTAGGATGCTTGTTTCCGGTCCAGGGAAGACATGGCTTGGCAGTTCGGGCTGGACTGTTCCCATGAGGCACAGGGTCAGACTGATTTGCATATGGCCATGTCTGAACTGGGGTGGTGGAGTGAGCTAAAGAATGATGATGGATTAAACCCAGATCAGTTGACTGGGGTGAGTGTTTGATTGGCTCAAGCGTTCCGTCCATCATCCCCTTTTGTATCGCTTTGTTCGCCCTAAGTTGGCGGGGTATGCCCAGACGTGGGTCCCTTGCTCACTTTGCCACTGGATTCAAGCAAGCCTGGCTGATGACGGCTGGAATGCCAGAAACCGGTCCTAGGATGCTTGTTTCCGGTCCAGGGAAGACATGGCTTGGCAGTTCGGGCTGGACTGTTCCCATGAGGCACAGGGTCAGACTGATTTGCATTGGCCATGTCTGAACTGGGGATGGTGGAGTGAGCTAAAGAATGATGATGGATTAAACCCAGATCAGTTGACTGGGAGTGAGTGTTTGATTGGCTCAAACGTTCCGTCCATCATCCCCTTTTGTATCAGCTTGTTCGCCCTAAGTTGGCGGGTATGCCAGACGTGGGTCCCTTGCTCACTTTGCCACTGGATTCAAGCAAGCCTGGCTGATGACGGCTGGAATGCCAGAAACCGGTCCTAGGATGCTTGTTTCCGGTCCAGGGAAGACATGGCTTGGCAGTTCGGGCTGGACTGTTCCCATGAGGCACAGGGTCAGACTGATTTGCATATGGCCATGTCTGAACTGGGGTGGTGGAGTGAGCTAAAGAATGATGATGGATTAAACCCAGATCAGTTGACTGGGGTGAGTGTTTGACTGGCTCAAACGTTCCGTCCATCATCCCCTTTTGTATCGACTTGTTCGCCCTAAGTTGGCGGGGCATGCCCAGACGTGGGTCCCTTGCTCACTTTGCCACTGGATTCAAGCAAGCCTGGCTGATGACGGCTGGAATGCCAGAAACCGGTCCTAGGATGCTTGTTTCGGTCCAGGAAGACATGGCTTGGCAGTTCGGGCTGAACTGTTCCCATGAGGCACAGAGTCAGACTGATTTGCATATGGCCATGTCTGAACTGAGGTGGTGGAGTGAGCTAAAGAATGATGATGGATTAAACCCAGATCAGTTGACTGGGGGTGAGTGTTTGATTGGCTCAAACGTTCCGTCCATCATCCCCTTTTGTATCGCTATGGATCAGCTTGTCAGGGATATTACAGACCCTATCCCAAGCAGCGGAATCTAGCCATCTGGCTCCTGAAGTCATAGAATACAAAACCTTGTTTGTTTCCTGCTCCATTTACAACAAACAGGCCTTGCGTATACCTCTATTAGACTGTACTTGGCAGCACTCTCTGCATACTTGCAAAATAGACAACACATGTCTTTATTTAAAATTCCCGTAATTAAAGCTTTTATGGAAAGGTTAAAAAGAGTCATCCCCCCTCCATCCCACCAGCACCAGTCTGGAACCTTAATATAGTACTGACCAGGCTTATGGGTCCACCTTTTGAACCATTATGTTAATGTGTTTTACAGTTCCTCACATGGAAAGTAGCATTCTTAGTGGCTATAACATTTATTAGACTAATAAGTGAACTCCAAGGGCTCACTCTGGAAGAACCTTTCTTCCAGTTTTGTACTGATATATTAGTACCAAGAACAAACCCCAAATTTCTCCCTAAAGTGGTTTCCACATTTCATGTAAAGCAGACCATTGAGCTACCTGTGTTCGTTCCTAAACCATACTCCGTAGTAGAAAGAGCTCTACCCACTCATGATGTTAAAAGAGCACTAATGGACATCGAGAAAAAAAAAACTCTTTCACAAAACACAGCAACTTTTCATTGCTTTTTCAAATCCACAAAAGGGTTCACATATCTCTAAAGCAGGAATTGCTAGATGGATAGTACGATGTATACAAACTTACTAACAGAAAGCTAAGCGATTGCTACCCGTAACTCCAAGAACTCACTCTACATGTAAAAGAGGAGCCTCTATGGCTTTCTTAGGAAACATTCCACTTGCAAATATCTGTAAAGCAGCTACATGGATTAATCCTTCCACCTTCACACTACTGTGTTGTTGTCTTAGCTAATCAACAAGCTACAGTGGATCAAGCTTTATAAAGAATACTTTCAAACATCTACGTGAACTATTAGCTAGCCACAGCTTTTGGGAAGCACTGCTTTACATTTGATGCTATGCATGTGCATCTATGGCCAACACATTCTATGAATGGAATAAGTTACTTACCCTCTAGGCATCAATTCTTAGCATGTAGTGCTGTAGATTCATATGCACACACCCTCCTTTCCCGAACGCTAATAACTAATGTACACACTTTTGTACTAAAACACTCCCTCTTATTAAAACTTTGCTTGCGTGTCCATCCTTACTGTCACTCTGCTGCTCCTATCCTAAGCTCACCCGATGAGCCAAAAAAACTATCTAACAAAGGAACTCATGACCATGCGCAATACAGACTATAGGAAGAGTCACCATACCTCGTGACTCGAAAGACTCCTTTGAAGAAAAACAAGTTGCAAATGTCCGAGCCCAACACTAGATGGCACGAGTATGCTAAGCTTAGGAATCTCTGGCACTACACGCTATGAAGAGATGATTACAGGGTAAGTAATATATTCCTTTTTGGAGAGTTTTGTAAGAAGTGATGTTAACACTAAATTCCTCAATTTCTTTCTTTTTAACACAAATCTCAGTGAGTTGTCTTTTGTCAAGAAGGTTTTTTTTTTGCATAATTTAGACCTTGTTTGAATTATAACCCATTTAATTGTGTATTTGTGGTGTCCCTGGCAGCAAACTACAGCATTGATATTACAAGAATAATTTGCTTCAGGACGGGAGTGATTAGAAGTGAATAGTAACATGAGAATAACACTCATCATGCCTCCAGTTAGTTAGTGCTACATATTCCACATTGTTGTAAGCATGGTCCGCAAGCTGATGCTTCATAGCAGGAAGTATGCCAGTCATTTTGCAATAGCCTTGATTTGCTTGGGTCAGCAGGAGCTGAAACATTTGTACAGCAAAAAAGTACCAAAGCACACAGGAAGTCCATATAGTTCACCAAGATCAGAACAAGTACAATGCAGTGAAAATAAAAAAAAATTTTAGTCCGACTAGTTCTTTCCTCAAGGATGATTTTCTTTTTTTGCGTAAGGCCGGGTGCCAGTACCATGATGGCACCTCTCAATTTGTAACTGCTATATATCTACTTCCCCCTAACTCTTGTTATACAGATGTACAATTGTCCTGGCATAACCACCAACTGTTTTGGAGCTGAAACATTTATCCCTTTTTCGACCTCAGTGATGTAATGGGCTTCCTCATGCTTAGCCATTCCCCAGATAAGCCAATTGCTCTCCCTCTCCTGGGCACCATCATACCTTGGGGCCCCTTGACACGTGAGCAGTTATCTAGTATTGGATCTTTCATAGATTCTCATGCTTGAATCATTCCCCGTCGTCGAAGTGGGAGTTCCACGGTATCACAGAAAAGCAGTATGTATAACTATCATAGGCTATAATGGCAATAGGCAGTCAGTTTAATTGCCCATCTATGTCCTTTTTGAGTAAGGACTGAACTTGAACTACAACATCAGCATCCTTCTTTCCTAAAGTGGATGATGTTCCATGTCAGCCTAATCATCACCCTACTGGTGTTTTATGCTCTGCCCCCCCCCGTCAGATGCTAGCACCCACTAGAACACTGCCAAGAGAGGCCGAGTCCCTCAGATTTTCACTGCATGTCGTGTGTAAAGGGAGTCTCCCTGAGCTCTGCTCAGTTTTTAGGTCTCGCCTATGCGCTGCATAGGAGGGCCTTTAGCCATCGGTCTGCTCATTTTCAAGCACACACTCATGCTTGTGGCGGCATCCACCTTGCCGTAGCGAGCAGCGGCGCGCCACAAGCACGAGTGCAGTGCTTGAAAATGAGCAGACTGCTCTCCAGCCTCGACATCCTTGCGCTTTCACTTTCGTTATCCGCCCAGGCCTAGTGCTTGCGGTTACGAGCCGCGGCGCGCAGTGTGCCATCTGTTATGTGTCAGATGTCGCGCGCGCACCACGCAGCTCGCATGTTGGTGACTTGTTTTCCTCGAGTGTACTTTCTGCTCGATGCCTTCTTGGTTCCCCTGGATCGTTTCACTGACGAAAGGACATTTCCCGGGATCGTAGATATCGGCCGATGTCCGAGTTGATTGTGTAACTTCCCCAATAACGTTTTGCCACTAGGACGCAACCCTCTGCCCGAGTACTCCGATACTTCCCAGACGGCCGCCAATGGGAAGCCTCCTCTATGCAGGCAGTCTCCGTGCTCCCTCTGATCGTACTGTGCGCTTCAGCTTCGAGGCGCTGACTGCTCGTCCCTTCTAGTTTTTGGGGCAGGTCCTGAGATCGAATCAGATTACGTACCTTTAACTCTGCCCAGGGCACACCATGTAAGGTCTGATCATGATGCGTGTGCATGTAGTACAGCTAGAAAGACAACTTGTTTGTCGGTTTTAACTCGTCATAGCTGCCAAGGTTTCAGATTGCTTATGTGTGACATTTTCATAATTTCAATGTAATTATGAGTGACATTCAACGACTATGAGTGACACTTTCTCGCGAGCAAAATTATGCAATAAAGAAGAGGGAAACATATAAATACAAGAAATTAAACATATTTTTACAACAAGAAACCCTAATAAGAGCTTACAACTGTTGTAAAGCTCCAGAAATTGAAGGGCACTAAGCTAGTAAAAGCAGAAACTCACAGCTAATCCTCATCAAAAACAGTTTTGCGAATATGTGTGGTTCATGTTCTTTCTCTCCATCTCCCCTTTTGTCCTCTTTCTTGCTTTTCCCTCCTTCCCACTGTCTCATTTCCCTCCCTGGTACTCTTTTTATTCCTCCTTCCTCACCCCCTCCCACCTTCCCCGTCTCTGCAATCTGGACCTAAAAGCACTATGAAGCAGTCAGCACTGTCCACTTTCTAGTGCTTTTTTCAAGTCATTCAGTTATCCAACCCTCTTCCCCCATTAGCCACCCTCCACTTGGCTGCCAAAGTCAAAAGCTCTCCCAGAGGGGAGAGCTTTTGGCTTTGCCAATACTTGTTAAATCTACTCTTCCTCTGCATACTATGAGCACACACTCGTGCCCAACAACTGCTCAGACAGTGCAGCGTAACGCTGCGACCGCATAAACCCCATTTTTACTGGACAAAATTATATTATGTGCGACGTCACCGCTCCCATTCACTCTGGGAGAACCACATGAAGTGCAGCTACATTAATGAACAAAAAAGATGAAACCGTTTAGACATTAGATTAAAAGCTGCATTCTAATCATTCAGTATAGAATGCTGTGAAAGGTAAAAACCGTTTATGAAACAGGAAATTATCCTGAGGTACTATCCTTCCTAATGACCATGTCAGCTCCACATATGCAAAGCTGTATTGTCAAGTGCCATATATACTGACTTTGCCCTGGGCCCAGCGCGCTCTGATGAAATAAAGAGCCTTGCAGGGTGTTTATAAAAAAGCGCACTCTGTGATGCACTTTCCTATGTCCTGCAAGCTCCTGAGTCCTCTTGCTGGACAATCAGTGATAAGGGGCTTTTTTTCACGGCAGACTGCCCAAGTACATCTCCCCTCCCCGTCCTGAACTGACCAAGATTGTGAGCCGTCTCTGGCGGTCACTTCTGCCTGCCCCTCTGTTTGCTCCCTGTGGCGTCACCTTAAGAGCGCATTTTAAATGAAGAGCAAAGGATCCTGGCACAGGCTTTTGCCTGGAATGGCCACACTTCTCCCATGCATCACCCCGATCCTCTCTCGGCAGTGTGTGCGAGCAGGAGAGAAAGGCCTGTGTGAACAGCTAGGGGACAAGGATGCACTCTACACAGCGTGGGTTAGTCTGCCCCCACTGAAGTTAAGTGCAGAAAAACAGCCTTTCAGAAAGGCAGAGAAGCTGCACATGCCGTCTGAAACTTGCGTTCCTATCACATAGTGAAAACGAAACTACAAGTGATTCCAAGAATAAAAATCAACATGCAAAAAACGATTCCCTCACGTCACAGTGGATAAACTCAGTCAGCTCCCCGACGGAGCAGGCAGGTTCTAATTTGTGTGCCCTTCACACCAACCCTAACGTGTCGTATTACTTACTGTGGTGACTGAATTCATGTAGTGCTCACGAGGCTCTCATCGTGGGCTGCTCCTGGCTGAGTGTTTCGGCGACTGCTAAAGACAAGACGTACATGGCAGGCTGGCAGTAAACTGTCCATTCGGGCAGGCTGGCAGTAAACTGTCCATTCCAGTTGTTCTAGGGGTCCCGCCTGCTGGCACGAGTACAGAAGGCCCTAACCCAACACACACAGTAAAGCAGCCGCGCCCCCGCTGGGAGATCCAGCAACCACACGTGGGTCTCAGAGAGGCCGGACGACCGGGGCTGACAGAGGGAGAAAGAAACAATGTATCTCTGTGTGGTATGTTACCATGACTACGAGCTCTCTCGGCCGGCGCAGGAAACCTAAATTCAATCGCAGGCAGAGGGGGCAGTGCTTAGCACAAGCCTGTATTTGGACACCTTATGATCCCCAAAGGGTGTCAGGGAGCTAAGCTACATATGCGTGACAATGCATTTAATGCGGAGATGCGGACACCGGCATTAATATGCGTTAGTGTCACGCCTGTTGCGTGACACTTGGCAGGGCTGACTCGTATGTTTCAGACGCCACAGGCTCGTTCACTGAAATGGTCCGGTGCCATAAACACAACTAAAACAAGGCTGCGCTATATTTTTCAAGGTTTAATTGGTTACTGCTTGGGCAGCAGATGGCAGGCATGGGAGGCGTGCGGGGGACAACGGGCCAACTTTGCCAGAGCACACCGGCTGACCTCGGGTCCACTGCTCTCTTCAGGAAAGCCGGAAAAGTCTTCAGGAAGCTCTTGGCCCTTCTCCCGTCAAACACCGGCTTCCGCACTCTGCTCTGCTCGATTCCTGGTGGCAGCTCGCCTTACACGGCTCCAAATGAAAGCGGCAAGATGCAGGGGCCTTTCAAGCACTGCAGGCATGTAAAGGAGCACATCGTAAGCAATTGTTTATATGGTGCATAAAAATAAGAAGTGACCACAAGGTGGGCGTTATGTACAGCAATTTGAAATGGATAAATATATAAAATATACATAATAAATAGGATGCCCTGGAAATGCATATGAGTAGTAGAGCTTCTTATAATATGTCAACTACGGAACTATTGTTTCTTTTGATTTTCTATGTGCTTTTAGTGAACGTTCCGGCCATCCTATGTGATTCTTCTCTGTTAAGTCTATAAGCCTTTTTATTTACTTTTTTGGCTTGGAACAGTGGGATGAATGAATGTCCTGCACCACCCAGAGCAGCCAGGACATGTCAATAGCGCATCACATCAGGATAACAAGTCGGCATTCCCCTCCCCACGAAGTGTCTTTTGTAAAGCCAGACAGATAGGCTTATTTACTACTCAAAATATTTGTGTGAATGTTTTCCAGAATAGGGAGTCATTTCCCAACAAATGAATGTCCGTTCCCTTCCCCCACCAACTTGTTTCCGTCTCGAACGCCACAATGAATGGCACTTCCCTTTCACGGGTTCGTTTGATGTTAACCAAAAAATGTGCCCCTTATCTGCTATGAAGCCCTAAACACAGGGCACAAGTCCTAAAAAAAGAAGTGGGGGGACTCTCCAAGTCAGGTGGTGTTACAGGAAGTGACATCACGACAGGAAGTGACATCACGACAGGAAGTGACATCACATGTGCAGCAGATCCATCATTTGCACGTATTGCAAGATTTAATAATTGAAGCTGCTCAGTGCATAAGCCTGTGACTTTAGGTCCCTGTATAGAGGAATTAACAGCCCAAATGTGGATGAAGTTTGGTGTACAACTACATTAGTAAAGACATTATGTGCTGTAAGCGAGGCATACTAAAACATGGCACCATGAACAAAAGCAGAGTTTGCGCGTTGTAAAAAAACAAAGAAAACTACATGCTAGAAACTACAATAGTGGTTATCAAAACTATCAAATTTATTACGCTACCTAGAACACCACAATTAAATATACTGACAAGTTTAATACACTGTGACCATGATAAAAAAAATGCAAGGTGCACTCTGTACAGTTTCAACCTAATACTATGTACATCTGTTATTGCAGACATGATGAGAACTATACATTATTGTGATGGAAATTGCACTACCAGCCATTAAAAAGCTTCTTAAACTTATTCCAGTGTAAAAAAAAAAAAATCTCCTGTTTTTCTGTAATGTGATTCTCCAGTTATTCCGAGAGTTTAACTAGGGGAATAACTAACTGACAGAACCGGAGAATATTAATTTAAAATGATAATACATTACATAGAACTGTGGTGGGTGCACTCCCTGTCCCCTTAATGCGTCATTGGTTATAGGAGAACATGCATTATATACTCCTCAGGTCTGCCTACATCATGCACAAATTAAACAACAGAGGTGAAGGTTCATTCAGTCTACTGTTAATGAAGGAATGAAGGTTTCGCAGCTTCCCCAGGCATTCACAGTGAAGTGCCTATTAAACTAAAGTGCTTGGCATTTGTGAACTCATGATGAACCAATAAAGCGTCCTCCAAGCAATCAAGGGGAATAGGTGTTTTTACTTTCTGAACAGCATGGTGTACATTTACAATCAGAGGTGCAACTAGAGTGAAATTAGCGGGGGGGGGATGCTAATTCTTTCAGCAATCGCAGAGTGAAGATTTAGGGGCTCTAAAAAGGGTTGAAAACACAACAAAGCCTCATTCACAAGCAAATGGTCTTTTAAAGACCTGTGAAGTACTCTGGTGGGGCTGTGTGTGTGCCCGGGAAGCTGTCTCAGCCCAGGCTGACACACACGACGGGGAGGGGGGGCTAGAGCCTTTTGAGCACAAATCTATTCATTTTAAAGTGCAACATTTGCAACATACAGAAACACCAAAACCCGTCCTTGCACCAGCAGCGATCCACAATCAGTGGGTAAAAGAAGAGCTAAAATTACAACTGCCACAGAGGCACACACAAAATTATCCAAGAGTATCAATATTTGTGAAACTGAGGCATATTAGACATAAACCACGGAAAGAGAGGAACGATAGCCAATAAGCTGATGACAAGAACAGAACCTTCTTCATCCTAGCCTACTTCCAAAACTCATTAGGAGGGTGGCTCTGCACTGGGAGCGATATCCAGTTCAAAAACGTGTTTTATTTATTTTATTATTATAATTTTGTATACTGCGTAACCTTTCGTCTGTGGAAGACCTACTCTTAAATGTAATTTGTGTCATATAGGGAGTTACAGAATCTGCTAAATGTCTCATTGATTTTCGAACAAGTGAATTACAACTGCTACAAAGCTCCCACACACGTGTATTTGTGAATCAGAAGCCATTTCTCAAATAAAGACGCCCGTTTTCATAATTGTACTGTAGATGGTAGTCTTTCCCTGTCCTTCGCAACCGAAGGAAAATCATTTTTATGTAGTGTGATCCATCATCAAGCAACTACTCGGGGAAACCGTATCGTTCTTAAACGCTCTCAGATGTCCAGTAGCAAAAAATAAATGAAGGGATGGTGCATTAAGGGATTTCTAGCCGAGCGGAGGACTGTGAGTGCGCGCCCCCGAGGCACCTCCCTCGCCTAAGGCTGTGGCGTCCGGGGACCCAGTTTGTGTTTATCCACCTAGCAGCGGACGCTGGCCGAAATCTGCGCTCTAACATGGCGCTGTTGCGGAGTCACGCTAGAAACACGGGGGTTCTAGCAAACACCGTGGAACTAAGTTTGAGCAGGGCATGAGTCGGGGTACCACGCGGGTGGACGGCGCCCCCCACTTATTTTACTGGGTGGCTGCCATCATAGAAAGCCCAGCTTGTGAGCAGGGGGGACGGCGTCCCCCCGGTAAAATAAGTGGGGGGACGCCGTTCACCCGCGTGGTACCCCGACTCGTGCCCTGCCTAAACAGTAAGCTGGACAAGGTTATTTTAGGCACTGAAGAGCACGTCGGGCCGGTGCCCAGGGGACTAATTCACCACAGTTAAAATGGTGCGTCAAGGTGATTCGGAACTGGCTTAAAAAAACATATAGGATGTTTATTTATACTTGATCTGTCTTGTTGTGGAAAGATGAGGAGGTCAATTGTGTTTACATTTACTTGTAAACCATGCTCCATGCACATTATGACACCCAGGCTATTTGTTCTGCCCTGAAATTACACTTTTACACCCATTAGATCTGCCAATAATGTTGCACTCTGCACGTTGGGCAGGTTCAAACAAAGTTTAATCGTTTCCAAAGTGTTATAGCACTAATAGTCCAACTGCAAAAGAAACAATTGATGGACGGAATGCTGGACAATGCAAAC
Source organism: Calotriton arnoldi (assembly GCA_963921515.1). NCBI lineage: Eukaryota > Metazoa > Chordata > Amphibia > Caudata > Salamandridae > Calotriton > Calotriton arnoldi. Next base: position 2,273,251 of record CAWUFW010001065.1, on the reverse strand, counting down.
ATTCACCCCCAGTCACAAGGATCTGGGTTAAATCCATCATTCTTTTGCTCACCACACCACCCCAGTTTGGACCCAGCCATATGCAAATCAGTCTTGACCCTGTTCCTTGTAGGGAACAGTCCAGCCCGAACTGCCAAGCCAGGTCCTCCCTGGACCAGAAACAAGCATCCTAGGACCGGTTTCAGGGCATCACCCTTCTTCAGCCAGGCTAGCTTGAATCCAGTGGTGTAGTGAGCACGGGACCCACGTCTGGGCATACCCTTCCCACTTAGGCGACAAATGCAAAAGAAACAATTGATGGACGGAATGCTGGACAATGCAAACATTCACCCCCAGTCACAAGGATCTGGGTTAAATCCATCATTCTTTTGCTCACCACACCACCCCAGTTTGGACCCAGCCATATGCAAATCAGTCTTGACCCTGTTCCTTGTGGGAACAGTCCAGCCCGAACTGCCAAGCCAGGTCCTCCCTGGACCAGAAACAAGCATCCTAGATGATGGATTTAACCCAGATCCTTGTGACTGGGGGTGAATGTTTGCATTGTCCAGCATTCCGTCCATCAATTCTTTCTTTTGCATTTGTCTGGCTGAAGAAGGGTGATGCCCTGAAACCGGTCCTAGGATGCTTGTTTCCGGTCTAGGGAGGACCTGGCTTGGCAGTTCGGGCTGGACTGTTCCCACAAGGAACAGGGTCAAGACTGATTTGCATATGGCTGGGTCCAAACTGGGGTGGTGTGGTGAGCAAAAGAATGATGGATTTAACCCAGATCCTTGTGACTGGGGTGAATGTTTGCATTGTCCAGCATTCCGTCCATCAATTCTTTCTTTTGCATTTGTCGCCCTAAGTGGGAAGGATATGCCCAGACGTGGGTCCCGTGCTCACTACACCACTGGATTCAAGCTAGCCTGGCTGAAGAAGGGTGATGCCCTGAAACCGGTCCTAGGATGCTTGTTTCCGGTCCAGGGAGGACCTGGCTTGGCAGTTCGGGCTGGACTGTTCCCACAAGGAACAGGGTCAAGACTGATTTGCATATGGCTGGGTCCAAACTGGGGTGGTGTGGTGAGCAAAAGAATGATGGATTTAACCCAGATCCTTGTGACTGGGGGTGAATGTTTGCATTGTCCAGCATTCCGTCCATCAATTCTTTCTTTTGCATTTGTCGCCCTAAGTGGGAAGGGTATGCCCAGACGTGGGTCCCGTGCTCACTACACCACTGGATTCAAGCTAGCCTGGCTGAAGAAGGGTGATGCCCTGAAACCGGTCCTAGGATGCTTGTTTCCGGTCCAGGGAGGACCTGGCTTGGCAGTTCGGGCTGGACTGTTCCCACAAGGAACAGGGTCAAGACTGATTTGCATATGGCTGGGTCCAAACTGGGGTGGTGTGGTGAGCAAAAGAATGATGGATTTAACCCAGATCCTTGTGACTGGGGGTGAATGTTTGCATTGTCCAGCATTCCGTCCATCAATTCTTTCTTTTGCACTAATAGTCCAACAGCCTGCTGTGATGCTAATGAAATTACTTTGTTATGATTGATTTGGAAAATAGGGTGTTGACTGTTGTAATTAAGCACAATAAGGTGAAGTAAATGATTCTAGCACCATCTGGAACCCAAACTCAATGTTAACAAGGGTTTTCCATTTCCGGACTCAATATTTGGTGTACATTTATGGTTTCAGTACATTGAAATCTAGCCCACTACTAACCACATACTTCCAATAACCCAATAAGTGTGGACAGGCCTTCGGAATTATGCAGCATAATGCAGCACATTTTATAATAGTATTACTTCATTATTTAGTCAGGTGAAAAGCTAAAATTAAGGACGCTGAATTAAATTTGTTAATGCTTAAACAGCACCTTTAAATACAGGTAAGGACATAGCCTTAATAATCTCTTATAAGGTCCCAAAGGCGAGGCCTATTGGCTATGCCAATGCTTGTTTATTCATGCAGAATTATTCAGAACTGTTCTGCTTCTGCAATGGATGACACTAAAGGCTTTTTCCGACCCTGCAAGACCTGTGGGAAGAAAAGACTGCATGTGGAGGACCCACATAAGGCTTGTCTTTATTGCCTCTGCCCTCAACATAAGGTAAAGGAATGTAAAATTTGTTGTACCTTTTCCTCCAAGACCTGGAGGGACGCCTTCTCTTATGGCTCCAAAAGTCAAAAACTCAGACATCTTCTGAGGAGGATACCGATGCCTTCTCAAGATCTCACAAAAGATCTAGATCCCAGGGTGGAACCCCTTAGGAGAACAGAAAGTCGCTTAAAACATCCTATAAGGACACAAGAAAGGAGAATCTAAACAATTCTCCTCAGAAACAGCATTGTCTGAGCCAACTACGCCTTCTACAAAGGCTAAAGAATATCCTCATTCTGGCTATATTGAGCCGCTATGATCGTCAAATGTGGTCAGATATTGGTTCCGTCATCGACCTAATACCTGAAGATAAAAGATCTGAGCCCAAGAAAATATTACTGAAAAGCGAGCGCAGCTCCGCAGAGATAATAGACTGCGCAATGAACATTGCCTCTACTGGCTTCCTCAGCAGTTTTAAGACGCCAAGGATGCCTTACTGCAACATCATTTAAGCCTAAAGTTCAGTCTAAGATCCTTGTTTGGCCTATGATAGGGACACTATTCGGCCAGCATATCGATGATGCCCTTTTAGCCATCAAGACTGATACTGACAAAGCCAAGTCCCTCGGCACCCTCCAGTACAGGAAGTTACCCTTTCGGGAAGCATGCGGCTGAGGTTTCTCAACATACAGGGGTGATTATCAGAGCTCCCAATCATAATGGAGCTACCAGCCCCAATTTTGACCTGCCTATAAGCAACAGGCATATTGTCAACCATCTACTGCGGGTAATGCAAGACAGGGTCTCTGCAGAAAGCCACTACCCCAGAGCTGCGATACAGGCTTCACGTTGTGACCTCAAACATTTACTCCGTCACACCCTGTAGTTGCAATCATCTCCAACTACCTGCATCAATGAAGAAACATCATGTCGGACAGATGGGTATTAGACCTAGTTACATATGGCCATACCCTGTAGTTTACAGAAAGACCACCAAACACTCCGCCAAGAGGAGCACACCCCCTCGTCTTCACTTATTAAAAAAAAAAAGAGGCCTTATAATGCTTGCCAAAGAGCAATAGAGAAGGTTCGGGTTGCTCAGAAAAGAAAAGGATTCTACTCCCAATTTTTCCCCTACTTAAGAAAACTGGAATGTAGACACATTCTGGACCTCAGAAACCTAAACAAATTCCTCCGTAGCCAATCATTTCGAATGATTACACTCTCCGACATTCTCCACCTCCTAGACAGCGGAAACTTCATGATGTGTCTAGACCTAGAAGATGCATATTTCCATATCCCCATTCATCCCAAAAACCTCAAATATCTCTGATTCACCGTAGCTGGTACCTTTTACCAATTCCGCGTCCTCCCATTATGGCTCAAATCAGCCCCTAGCATATTCACCAAGTGTTTGGCCCCGGCAGCAGTTGGTCTCTGGAAACAAGGTCATCCGGTATTCCACTAGCTTAGCGACTGGCTGCTAAAAGCTGCAACTTCAAGCCAGACTGCCAGAACTACCAAAGCCTGCCTGTCACTATTTCTCAAGCTGGGTCTTACCGTCAATCAACGAAAATCTTCAACTACTCCCAGTCAAACAATACAGTTTCTAGGAGCCGACCTGGATACTATCCAGAACAAAGCCTTCCTCTCCCAAGAAAGACAAAGGAGGCTAGCAGACTTGGCTCACAAAATCTCAAGAAAAAAGTACGTTTTAGTAACGCTGTTCAAGTGGCTACTGGGAATGATATCTTCCGTAATCAAGCTACTTCCGCTGGCTAGTCTCAAAATGAGGCCGTTACAGGAAGAGCTGCAACTCCAATGGATTCAATCAGAAGGCTCCTTTGAGGACTTCATAACCATATCTCCAAGGATGATAGAAACCCTAACATGGTGATCTCAGATCTCTCATCTCTCTGAAGGCCTCATGTTCCTGCAATTGGTATTCGATTTTATAATCACTATGGATGCTTCTTTGGATAGCTGGGGCAGCCACTAACAGGACCTACAGATCCAAGGAAAGTGGTCGGCGCGCCAGAAATCTATGCACATCAACAGCCTAGAGCTGAAAGCCATTTTTCTTCACCTGCAGGCTTTTCTCCCACGAATCGCACTAGCCTCGGTGCTCGTCCATACCGACAATGCGACCAGCATGTATTTTATCAACAAAAAGGAGGTACCAAATCTCTCACGCTGTCTCACGAAGCCCAAGAGCTTTGACGTTGGCTCAAAACCCACAGGAAATTCCTGAAGGCCGAGCACGTGTTCGACACACAGCACCTTAGCAGACACAACACCTTAGCAGACACTCTCAGCAGAGCCAAAGACAGTTGTCAGAAGTGGGAGCTGGATCAACTGCAACTGAACAGAATATTTTCGCTGTGGAGAAAGCCATCATTGGATCTCTTCGCGACAAGGAGCAACACCAAATGGCAGTTCTATGCCAGCTGATATCCCCTCCTATGATTGTTGGAGAATGCCCTTTCGATGCGATGGTCCAGGATTTATGCTTACGCTTTTCCCACCTTCCTGCTAATTCCGAAGGTTTGCAGCAAAATGAAAATGGAACACTGTCGCCTCATCTTGATTGCTCCCAAGTGGACCAGGCAGCGCTGGTTTACGGAGCTCCTCCGCCTGTCAGACTAGTCCCATCCTCCTACCGACAACATGGACATTGTTGACAATGAATCAGGGCCAGATTTTACATCTGGAGCCATCCTCTCTCCACTTACATGCATGTCTCCTCAGTTCTATGAGTTTCGAGACTTGACCATCACTCAGGAATGTAGAGATATTATCCAGAGCATGAGCGGAGGACACCAATAAAACATACAAGTTGAAATGGAAAAGATTGTTTATGATGTCACCAGAGTAATTTACACCCGAACAGATCCTGCCTTATCTCCTGCAACTGGCTAAATCGGGTCTCGTGCACACATCAGTCAAGGTTCACCTTGCGGTTATTTCACGATACAGACGATCAGCGCAGTCTCGCTCCCCCCCCCTAATAGAGTCTTAAAACAGTTTTTGAAAGGTCGGTTCAGGGCTTTCCCACCAGTGCAAGCTCCTCCCCCATAATGTCACCTGAATGTGGTACTTTCTCAACTCATGAAACAGCCTTTGGAACCCATTCACAAAGCGGAGTTAAAATTCCTCATGTGAAAGGTTGCTCAATTACTAACTCACTTCCACAAGAAGAGTCGGCAAAATGCAGGCTTTTACAGCACAAGGGCCTTTTCTGTGTTTCACCGAAGAGTTTGTACTTCTCAGAACAAACGCAAGATGTATTCCTTGTAGGAGAGTAGGATCTGCTTCACATGGGTACCCCCACTTTTTGCTGATGCTTCACTATTTTTCGACCTTAGTCTGGCTGGGGCCCTGCTAATCAGAACCCCAGCCTAGCTGCTTCCTCTTTAAAATGGTTTCCATGTGCCTTAGGCACATCTCTGATTGGAATCTGGAGTGCCCTTATAAGTCCCTAGTATATGGTATACTATGTACCCAGGGCATAGGTACCTCAGAGGCCTACCAGGGGCTGCAGCATGTATTGTGCCACCCCTGGAAGGCCATCCAAACTGACACCACAGGTCTGCTACTGCAGCCTGGGTAAGGTGGTGCATGCACCCCTTACTGTGATATAGGCTACCTATATCACTATATACATACACACATATAAACCTATAAGTCACTCCTATGGCAGGCCTTATCAATCCTGAAGGCAGAGTGCGTGGTTCCTATGTGAGAGGGTGCCCTGCATGAGCAGGGCCCCTCTGCAGCGTTCGGAGACCCTTCTCTGATGCTGTTTGTAGTGCAGCCTGACCATATACTCTTAAGCGCATTATAACCTCGCGTTAAATGCTAACTTTGGGATGGCTGCACGGAAACATGTCGTGTTTGGTGTCAAACATCTTGGAATACTACCCCCCGCCAGTTCTGGCGGCGGGGAGTAGCATTCCACCCTTCTAGAGGGAAAGACATGTACACACCGGTATACCCGGTACTGACTTTCCAGAGCCCTGGCATCACAAAATGGATGCCGCTGCCACAGACACGAGTCTGGCCTCCTGCTGCTGACCGAAACTCCGGCAGGGGAGACCTGGACAATAGGTTTCGAGTCCCAGGGAGGTGTGACCACCTCCCCAGACAGGATAGTGTGTATTGTGGCTGGGCGGGAGCCCTCTCGGGTGCTTTGAAGTCCTGCACTGGGGGCACACTTGGTGTCCCTGTGCATACCCCAGTTCAAACCGGCTCAGGGGCTTCCAGCCCCTGCTCTGGCGCGAAACTGGACAAAGGGAAAGGGGTGTAGCCACCCCTCTGCCCTGACCCTCCCATAGGTGGGGCCACAGAGTATGTCCAACCCCCTACCTTAGTATTAGGGGACCCCAGTCCTTAGGACTTTAGATTTACCTGGACGAAACTCTGACACAGAATCCTGGACCTTCGACGCTCTACTTCAAGATTAGAGGACTGAAGAATCTCCCTTGGGGTCAAGGAGTGACTCCCCTGCTTGGCAGGCACCAAAGAAGCAATTGTCCGGTCTGCATCGCTGAAGCTCCTGTCGGACGCCGAAGTCTTTGCATCACCAGAGGTGGATTTCCAGACTTCCCCGAGGCTGCCCTGAGTCCCCAGCAAAGCTGAGGCCCATAGCTGTCGTGGGTAACGTGGAACCGTGACCCCTGGACACCGATCGCATTTGCAAGTGCATCCTCTTCTGGGTCTCCCACGAAGTCGTGCTTTGGGCTCCGAGTAGCCCCAGCCTCCAGCACCAACTGCACCGAAGATCACTGGCCTCCACTCCACGAGTGTCCTGTGAGCCAGCTCCACGTGCATCGTCTCGAGGCTCCTTCGCGGTCGCTAGTCCGTTGGCTAGTAGTCCCTCCCGAAGGCCAATCTTTTTCTGCTTGGGCTCCCTGGTTGCTCCAGCTGTGCCCTGACTTATCCTCGCTGGGTGAGTCTCCCAGACCTTGCTGGTCTGCAACATCGTCCTTCTTCTATTTCCACGAGACTTGCCGTTGCCAGGGTTGTTGTCCGGTCTGCATCGCTGAAGCTCCCGTCGGACGCCGAAGTCTTTGCATCACCAGAGGTGGATTTCCAGACTTCCCCGAGGCTGCCCTGAGTCCCCAGCAAAGCTGAGGGCCGTAGCTGTCGTGGGTAACGTGGAACCGTGACCCCTGGACACCGATCGCATTTGCAAGTGCATCCTCTTCTGGGTCTCCCACGAAGTCGTGCTTTGGGCTCCGAGTAGCCCCAGCCTCCAGCACCAACTGCACCGAAGATCACTGGCCTCCACTCCACGAGTGTCCTGTGAGCCAGCTCCACGTGCATCGTCTCGAGGCTCCTTCGCGGTCGCTAGTCCGTTGGCTAGTAGGCCCTCCCGAAGGCCAATCTTTTTCTGCTTGGGCTCCCTGGTTGCTCCAGCTGTGCCCTGACTTATCCTCGCTGGGTGAGTCCCCCAGACCTTGCTGGTCTGCAACATCGTCCTTCTATTTCCACGAGACTTGCCGTTGCCAAGGCTTGTTGGGTCCAATCCGGTCAACGACACCCCTGCAATCGACAGACGTCGTGGGACAGCTCGAATCCAGCTCCTGGTTGTCGTCGACGCCTCCTGGACCTCGTGGCTGAAGAGTCAAGACGACCGTCAACCTACCTGAAGCACTCGACATCGGTGGGCATCTGCTCATCGCCTTCCTGGTCACTGGCTAGTGACCCAGACTCTGTCCCCTCTGCTTTCAGGTTCTTCAGATCTTCGATCCACCTTTGGATCCACCCGAACACTTTCGACTTGGCCGCCAGCAGCACTTTGCAGCAGATCGCCATTGAAAGCGACAACGAAACCCGACCCCGAAAGACACCTATGCACCCGGCTCCCCTGGGTGAGGTAACTCGAGTACTCCGGTGCTCCCGTGGGTATTGACACTAGAACAGCCTAGTTCTCAAAGGGTTTGCTCCAAGTCCTCCTCTAAGTGTCCCTTTTCTTTTAAATTCTAATCACGACTTTCCCCATAGAAGTTAACGGTGGTTCGCGGCTGGGTTCATACACTGCACGCGTCCCCCGTGGGTCCCCTGTGTCACTGCCTTGGGTGGTTCCTTGTGGTCCAAGCACTTCTACAGGCTCTAGGCCTTGTGTCTAGCTCAGTCGTGGTTCTTATACCACTTTATTGGTATATGGTTTGGTACGCCCCTGGGGCTCAAACGTGTATTTGTGCTATTACTGTAGATAACTAACTTATAATTTATGTACTTCGAACTCTAGCCTCATAAAGAGACTAGAGGGGTGTGTTTAGTAATAAATACATATATTTTGAATATATACCTGGTGTGGTCCTCTTTCATTTGGTCACTCAAGAGATTATAGACTGGTAAAACAAGCTGCTTTACATTCCTTCAAGACTTAGCCTGAAGGCTGCTCTCCATAGCTACCACTAGGATAGCTTTCAATAAAGGTTGTCTTTAACCTATGTCCAATAAGGGGTTGTTTGGACTGGTGCAAGGTGCCCACTATAATTAGTGGACAGCATATGCCAGGCCAACTTCTCACATTGGTGTGCAGCGTGTGGGATTCCAGCTTGCTATTGTTTTACCAGATAATCTCAATTGAATTGATCAACTGAAAACCACTAAGGGTACCTAAGGTACATATAAATCAAGCTTAGTAATACAGTAAGTTCTACTGAACTTAGAGTTGTGTGTAAAGGGACAGCACACCCTTTCTACAACTCAAGAGAGTTTAGTAGGCCACACTAGAGTAGGTAGTGCATACACCACACCTCACTAGTAATGTCTTCAAAGCCAGGACCCAGTGAGTCCTTGCCAGAAGCCAGTGGGCTTCTTCCCTCCAAGTATGATAAACTCCCATTCTTGGAATTGAGAGCATTATGCAATACTAGGAAGTTGGAGGCAGGCAAAAGTGCCAGCACCCAACACCTCAGGGAGGTGTTACTAGCTGATGATCTCAGCAGGCCCCTAGGGTCTGAAGGGGTAGGCAAAGAGGGTGGGGCAGAAGATGAGGAAGGGGCCAGGGGTGAAGAAACCCAGGCCCCCCCCTCTGAAACTGGCCAGGAAGGTGAAAATGACCTTGTCCTGGAAAATCCAATTCCTCCTGTGGAGGAGGAGGAGGAGGAGGAGGAGGAGGAGGAGGATCAGAATGACCTCCCCTTTGTCCCCCCAGGAAGAGTTCTGAGTGTGCCCAGAAGGTCTAGGTCTCCTTCTCAGGAGTCTAACCACTCTGACACCTCAATAGGGACCTCTGTCTCCTCTCATAGGAGGGAATCCTCTCATGAGAGGAGAAAGAGACTGATTCAATATGAGCAAACTCAGCTTGAACTCAGGAAACAGCAATTGGCTATAGACAGGGAGTCCCTAGATCTCTATAGAGAGAGACAAACGTTGGGACTAGAGTCCCATGGTGGCAGCAGTTTCCCCAAAGATAGGGAAAGGTCTTATGACCATAGAAACCTGAGCAAGATTGTCCCTCCCTACCAGAGTGGGGATGACATCCACAAATGGATAACTGCTCTAGAGAGGGCCTGTAAAGTACAGAGGGTCCCTCAGGAGCAGTGGGCAGCAATCTTGTGGCTCTCCTTTGCAGACAAAGGTAGAGACAAGCTCCTCACTGTTAGAGAGGAGGATGCTGATAATTACAAAGTCTTGAAGAGTGCTCTAATTGAAGGGTTTGGCCTAACCACTGAACAATACAGGTTAAAGTTCAGGGATACCCAAAAAGCACAGACTCAAGACTGGGTGGACTTTGTTGATTGTTCTGCCAAGGCTCTGGAAGGTTGGTTATTGGGCAGTAAGGTATGTGACTTCACAGGATTGTACAATCTGATAATGAGGGAGCAGATTCTTAATAACTGTCAAAATCAGCTGTTGCATCAGCACCTGGTAGACTCTGATCTGACCTCTCCCCAAGAATTGGGAAAGAAAGCAGACAAATGGGTCAGAACCAGGGTGAAGCAGAAGGTACAGAACCAAGGTGGTGACCCTAAGAAGCAAGATTCGAAAACCTCTGATAAGGGTGGGGAGAAGGGTAAAGATCAAAAGTCTTCACAAGGCCCCCAAAAATCTTCTTCAGGTGGGGATTCACAGTCTACCAAAGGGAAAGGCCAAAGGAAACCATGGTGCAAGGTCTGTAAGCAAAAGACCCACTGGACCAGTGATTGCACCAAGTCCAAAGACTCTACTCCAGCCCCCACCAATGCCCCTAAGGCACCTGCTCCCCCTAGTGCAGTTACAGTTGGTGGTGGGACTACACAAGCCAAGGGTTTAGTAGGGTTGACCCTGGGTAAAGAGATGAGCTCTGACCTAGTCAGAGAACTCACTCAGGCTGTCCTAGTCTGTGATGGAGGCATGGATATGACCTCCTCTGTGAGTCCCAGTAATCTGGGCAAGTACAGACAACAGCCTTTAATCAATGGAAGAGAGGCTTTGGCATTTAGGGACACAGGGGCCAGTGTCACCATGGTGACACAAGACCTTGTGAATCCTGGGCAGATAATACTTGGTGAAATGTACCAAGTGACCAATGCTAGCAACGTCAGAACAGACCATACTCTGGCAGTTGTTAACTTCTCCTGGGGAGGGGTAACTGGCCTTAAGAAGGTTGTGGTAAGTGCAGACCTACCCGTTGAATGCTTGCTTGGCAATGACTTAGAAACTTCAGCTTGGGCAGAAGTGGAGCTCAGGACCCATGCAGAAATGCTGGGGATCCCTGCAGATGTGTTTGCTGTTACCAGGTCACAAGCCAAAATGTCTAGCACTGAACAGGCCTTGGATTCTGGAATAATGGACCAAGTGCCCTCCAAGAAGAGGAGTAGTAGGGTAAAGTCAGTGCCTTCCCCCTTGGCTCAGAAGGAAGATCAGTCCCTTGAGGGGATGATCTCAGTCCTGAGGAAGGAACTGTCCCAGAGGAGCTTGAACCTGACCAGGTTGAGTTCTTGGGGACAGGGGGACCTTCCAGGGCAGATCTGAGCCAGGAGCAGCAGAGCTGCCCCTCTCTTGAACCCCTCAGACAGCAAGCTGCTGCTGAGGCTGCTGGGAAAGCTAGTGGTCCCCATACTGTGTATTGGGATGATGGACTCTTGTACTCAGAGTGTAGAGACCCCAAGCCTGGTGCTACCAGGAGGTTGGTTATACCTTTGAAGTTCAGGGGCTTCCTATTGACCCTAGCCCATGATATTCCCTTAGCAGGTCACCTGGGCCAGAACAAGACTTGGGACAGAATTGTCCCTCACTTTCACTGGCCCCACATGTCTGAAGACACCAAGGAGTTTTGTCGCTCCTGTGTAACCTGCCAGGCCAGTGGCAAGGCAGGTGGCACTACAAAGGCCCCCCTGATACCACTACCTGTGGTGGGGGTTCCCTTTGAAAGGGTGGGGATTGACATGGTTGGTCCCATGGATCCCCAAACAGCATCTGGGCACAGGTTTATCCTGGTGGTAGTGGATCATGCCACCAGGTACCCAGAGGCTATTCCCCTTAGGACCACTACAGCACCTGTGGTGGCAAGGGCCCTCCTGGGAATTTTCTCAAGAGTGGGCTTCCTAAGGAGGTTGTATCAGACAGGGGTGCAAACTTTATGTCTGGATACTTAAAAGCAATGTGGAAGGAGTGTGGAGTGACTTACAAGTTCACCACACCCTATCACCCACAATGCAATGGTTTAGTTGAGAGATTCAACAATACCTTGAAGGGCATGATTAAAGGGCTCCCAGAAAAGCTTAAGCTTAGGCATACTCTTGCCCTGCCTTTTGTTTGCGTACAGGGAGGTGCCTCAAAAGGGGTTGGCTACAGCCCTTTTGAACTTTTGTTTGGTCACCCTGTCAGGGGTCCATTGTGCTTGGTGAAGGAAGGATGGGAGTTACCTCTCAAGCCCCCAAAGCAAGACATAGTGGACTATGTACTTGGTCTCCGCTCCCGGATGGCTGAGTATATGAAAAAGGCAACTAAAAACCTTGAGGCTAGCCAGGAACTTCAAAAGGCCTGGCATGACCAAAAGGCTGTACTGACTGTTTATCAGCCAGGACAGAAGATGTGGGTGTTGGAGCCAGTGGCCCCAGCAGCTCTCCAAGACAAATGGAGTGGACTCCACACCATTGTTGAACAGAAGGGTGAGGTTACCTACTTAGTAGACCTAGGAACACCCCGGAGTCCCCACAGGGTTCTCCATGTCAACAGGTTAAAACCATATGTGGACAGGGCAGACATGGGCTTGCTCATGGCTACTGATGAGGGACAGGAGGAAGAGAGTGACCCACTCCCTGACCTGCTCTCACAGAACCCTGGTGATGGGTCAGTGGATGGTGTAGCCTTGGCAGGCAGCCTCACTACCCAGCAGCAGACTGATTGCAGACAGGTGCTCAATCAGTTCAGACACATATTCTCACTGACACCCAATCAGACTACCTGGTGCACTCATGAAGTGAACACTGGGGACAGTCTGCCTATTAAAAATAAGATTTATAGGCAACCTGACCATGTCAGGGACTGTATCAGGACAGAGGTCCAGAAGATGTTGGATTTGGGAGTTATTGAACCCTCAGATAGCCCTTGGGCTAGTCCAGTGGTCCTTGTGCCAAAACCTCACACCAATGGTGGGAAAAGAGAGATGAGGTTTTGTGTGGACTACAGGGGTCTCAATGCAGTCACTAGGACTGATGCCCATCCAATACCAAGGGCAGATGAGCTAATAGACACTTTGGCCTCAGCCAAGTATCTAAGCACATTTGACCTGACAGCTGGCAGATCAGACTAGCTGATGATGCAAAGCCAAAGACCGCATTCTCAACCCCTAGTGGGCATTATCAATTTGTGGTGATGCCCTTTGGTCTGAAGAATGCACCTGCCACTTTTCAGAGGCTGGTGAATACAGTCCTTACAGGTCTGGAAGCCTATAGTGCAGCATATCTAGATGATATTGCTGTCTTTAGCTCCACCTGGGAGGATCACCTGGTCCACCTCAGAAATGTTTTACAGGCCCTGCAGAAAGCAGGCCTGACTATCAAGGCCACCAAGTGCCAGATAGGGCAGAGTCAGGTTGTGTACCTGGGCCACCTTGTGGGTGGAGGCCAGGTTCAACCACTGCAGAGCAAGATCCAGACCATCATGGACTGGACTGCTCCAACTACCCAGACTCAGGTGAGAGCCTTCTTAGGCCTGACTGGGTACTATAGGAGATTTGTCAAGGGGTATGGATCAATAGTGACACCCCTGAATGACTTAACTTCCAAGAAAATGCCCAAAAGGTTCAGTGGACAGTTAGCTGTCAAAGGCATTTGATGACCTGAAGCAGGCCATGTGCACTGCTCCCATTCTACAGAGCCCTGATTACTCCAAGAAGTTCATTGTTCAAACTGATGCATCTGAATTGGGGGTAGGGGCTGTACTGTCACAATTGAATGATGAAGGTCAGGATCAGCCAGTAGCTTTCATTAGCAGAAGGCTGACCCCTAGAGAGAAACGTTGGTCAGCCATAGAGAGGGAGGCCTTTGCTGTGGTCTGGGCTCTGAAGAAGTTGAGGCCATACTTGTTTGGTACTCACTTCCTTGTTCAAACAGACCATAAGCCCCTCTTATGGCTAAAACAAATGAAGGGTGAAAACCCCAAACTGCTTAGGTGGTCCATTTCCCTACAGGGGATGGACTTCACAGTGGAACATAGACCTGAGAGTAACCATGCCAATGCAGATGGACTCTCTAGGTACTTCCACTTAGAACATGAAGACTTAACTGGGCAAGGTTAGTTTAATGTCCCTACGTTTGGGGGGGGGGTTGTGTAAGAGAGTAGGATCTGCTTCACATGGGTATCCCCACTCTTTGCTGATGCTTCACTGTTTTTCGACCTTAGTCTGGCTGGGGCCCTGCTAATCAGAACCCCAGCCTAGCTGCTTCCTCTTTAAAATGGTTTCCATGTGCCTTAGGCACATCTCTGATTGGAATGTGGAGTGCCCTTATAAGTCCCTAGTATATGGTATACTATGTACCCAGGGCATAGGTACCTCAGAGGCCTACCAGGGGCTGCAGCATGTATTGTGCCACCCCTGGAAGGCCATCCAAACTGCATATGCCAGGCCAACTTCTCACATTCCTAAGGTTCCTACCCAATTTCATCTCAATGAACCCATCATACTACAGACTTTTTTCCCTAATCTGGCATTTCCAGCCGAAAGATCGCTTCATACATTGGACATTAAGCAATGTCTTAAATTGTATCTCCACCGTACAATGAACATTCGCAAAACAGATCAACTGCTAGTGTCTTATAGTCATTTTCGTCAAGGGACTGCAGTTACAAAAGCCACAGTAGCAAGATGGATATCACTAGCAATTCAGTTTTGCCACTCCAAATCTGGCAAACCGCTCACAGCAAAAGCTAAAGTACATTCAACGAGAGCTGTGTCCACTTCGGCTGCTCTGTTTGCAGGCGTTCCACTAGAGAAGACTTGTCGTGCTTCAACGTGGAGGAGCACCCACACGTTCATGCATCACTGCTGCCTGGAATCAGCGCAATGAAGCGACGCAGCCGTAGGCCAGGTGGTACTACGTCATCTCTTTCAATAAGGTGAGCCTCTTGACATAGAGGTGTTTTATTCATATTTAAATTCCATTACATATCGGGAACACAACAGGAACATAGTTGCTGAATTCATAGCAGCCAAACACCCTTGCTCTATTTCTAAGCGCTGTCCTAATTTTAGCTAAAGCAGTAAATATGTTTTGTTTCTCATTATGGCCCGCACATCATACCTTTGATTTGTGTTCTGAAATGGCAAGTCATATATATTCTCTATCACAGCTTATTCAGGCTGGAAAATAATCTGGGTCAGGCTGAAGATCTCTTCTTCTCGATGTCCCCGATATCGCCTTCAACAAAGGCTGGTTGGCAGTGCAAACTGGTGCGACCTCTGGCGTAATAGTCTTATCCCTGGCGGAGTCCCTCTCCGACTTTGGTCTGATACCTGAATTTTTATAGTAACTGATAGCCAGTTTAACATATGTTATAAAAACAAATGCAGGACTTGCAGACACCGCTAAAGCATCAACAAGACTAAACAATCATGGCAACAAATGCATTATCTTGATTGTCATATTGGTTATAAGTAACCAACGTTGTATACAACTAAAACATATCGTCTTAGACAGTAGGCAGACATAATGTAGACATTTCTATTCATGTCTGTAAAACTTCACACTTTCTGTGAAAGAGATAGAAGAGTCAGAAAGTAGGCATAAAATAGGAATGGTAGCATCTGATGGTACCAAATGATGAAAATGGAAAAGCTGGAACGGGAATTGTCACAGTGTTCACAACATTATGTTGGCCCAAGGGATAGTATGTGGGGTTGCACACATTAGAGAGAAGTTGACTTACAGCGAGTCGACCAGTGAGTGTTCAATCTTCGCAATCTACTTGGTGAAGAAATTAGAAAATTGCTCACATCTTTCTGAAGAGGAGTTTGATTGGATCGTTGGTGGGGGATTTTTGTTGCTTGATGATGATGAAGAGTTTATCAGGGTAGTTTCTGGCCTTGTCTAGTTGGAGACCTGGGAAGATATTGAACAACTTGAAAAAACTTCGGCTTTGTCATACATTATGCCACATGCTGTTTGCAGCAGCTGAGCTGCACATATACTGATTGTAATGTTTGGGGGGGAAAAGTGTAGGCAATTGCTCCCTTTGTGATACAAAATAATTTGTTGCTTGTGCAGAACTTTAGAAGGGGTTTTATTTTGCAAAGGAAGAATTAAAAGATAGGCTTTAGGGCTCGAAACATAGCCAGTCCAGGACCTAGCTGTCTTTGAATTTTACTTTTCAGTCATTTGTTGAGTATTAACAGCTGCACAGGTGGACATCACCACCTCGTATACTCAGATTAGGCTTTCTCGCCAGTTTAACATAATATTTACACTGAAATTATCTACCCTCACACTTTACCCTGTCCCTCATCTCTTCCCTAGCAAAACCCTTCCACCTCCCCTGACCTACTTTCCCTGAACTTTTCCCTTTTTCTCTGCCAGTGGGAACTGTTGCTTTGCCTTCTGATGGGATCTTACGTTTTAATCTACAAATCATGGTCAAGCAGATTAAATACCCTAAAGTTTTGTGGCCCATAAGTTCTCGGAAGTTCTGCACTTAGAATATCCACGTTAGTTGCCAAGTTTTGTTTTACTAATCTTTATTTAGCATCTCATGGACTACTTTCTCCATCCCCAAGAGCAGGCAGATTCTACCAAGCCATATTTCTGTAGTCTTGAGGAGGCAAAGTTCCAGTATGCCAGAGGGACCTGTTGAGATGACTTTTGCACAATAATACCCCTCCGCTTCCCCTTTTTTAAAACTGAATTATAAGCTGAGTGGAGCAGTATCCGCAGATGGGATGATGCTCTGCCCAATTATACCAAGTTCGGTGTTAGCATTCCCAGACTTTCCTGGGGGTGATAACACTAGACTAGATTTTACAGGCCTAAAAATCTGCTGGTAATATTTCTTTAGGATTAGACCACAAGTGGATCTCTTTGGGACTAGACTGCAAATGTATCCCGTTACCTGCCAGACTTCTCTGCCGGGCCATATGCACTCCTTCACTTGGTGACCCTCACTATTTCTCTCTCTCTCCACTGCTACTGCTAAGAGCAGGTGGTAAATGAGAGCATAAACTGTTCTGCACTGTTATTCTCCATTTGGTGTTGATTAACTTCTAATTGCCAGCTTTATCTGCAAGGATACAGGATGGAAGCCTTTCTGACCATACAATATCCGTGTACATAAATGAACATTGCTTAGAATCCTGAGGGTAACGTGTCATTTCCAAAGGGCACCCCAACAGAATAATTTCAGTGATCTCAGTTAATTTGTCTCCAATTTCTTCTGCCACCTCCATTCTTGGCAAGACAAATATAAAAGTACAGTGGACCTTGTGTTACCAAATCTCCTCGAGCATTTATTTGAACATGTGTGGTTCACAGTGTGCAGGTGTTCAGTGGTATGATATCTATATAATAAATTGTACAGTGTATCCCACCCCATGCTCATATGTGTTTATATTGCGTCCTGCCATTGATCCTCCATTCGTTGTATGTTAAACTCTTTTTCCCCGGTTCCTTAGCATTTACATCTATGTATTCCATTGATTGTCGTTTATGAATGAGAGATGGCATATGTAGTACTTTGAGCAAGAGGAACTGTCTTAATTGATGCTCAACCCCTAACAGCCTCTTTTACCTGTGCATGGTGAACCGAATGCCAGATTTGGAGATATTGGACGAGTTCCCTTTCAGAGATGTCATAGTCCTTTTTAGCCTGCTCAGACAGGTTAATCACCCCATTCTCATATTTGTCCTTCACTTTGAGACAACCTCCTTTCTTCCATGCTACAACACCTGTTTGTAACTTTCCTGGGGAACAATCCTGGTTCTTCCATAAAGGTATAAAAGGAGAAGTGAAATGCATTAATCCCAAAATACTGCTGACTTTGTACCATACTTTGAGAGTGGCCCAGTTATTTGGAAATGTGTAGCTTCTTGTTATTGTGAGGTTTAAGAAACTAAGGGACATCCCACAGTTGGCATCCTGATAGCATGATGATAAAGCACCATGCCTTATCTGTTGTAAAACTAAGATTTTCATACACTTAGCGTTATGATTTTCTGAATTCACCCCCTTAATGGCATTTAAGCTGACCTTTCAATGTCGTTTTGTCAGTAAACATCTTACATTTTTCGGCCCAAAGTAGGGGTGCTTCTGCCTTCATCACTGCCATTTGACATTCTATGCATAACATTGTACTCAGTTATTCAATCCAATCCAATATATCACAATTGCATCTTATAATATCCGTGGCCTTCGCAGATTTCTATTCCGTTGCTATACTTCTTGTGGTAAGTGTCAAAGATAGCTCTAAAAACTTGTTACCGGGTTTATTTTTCTGGGGTCTATGGCATTAAACCAAGTCAGCATTTTCCTGATTTTAGTAATTCCGACCTTGTAGTCCTTCGGTAACCCTCCCCCAGCACTCTACACTCATCGGACTGGACCACATTGTATGAAAGAAACCTGGTTCCAAGCATCTGTGCCTAAGGTAGGAGGTCACTGAAAATGGGATAATGTTATTCACTTTGCTCGTAGTAGGTACATTGTATGTAGGAAATTTAATTCAAGGTGTTTAAATCTTGCATTTCTGGTAGCCTTTGGTATATAGTTTATATCAGTTGTCAGTCCTCTTTACTCAATTCTTTGATTAAGTCAGCTGACAATTTCTCTTAAAGAGCTATTAATTTACATTAAGAATACTCTATTAGAACTCAATCCAATCACCTTATTTCCTTCTTCCCTGATTCAATTAAAAGTAATGTTTGTATTACAACATATGTGGACAGTTTTAGATTACTCCCCTAAAACCCCCCAATAAATTTCCTCATCTCCTCTGTATTTTCGATGGGTGTGAAACTGACTTTCAGATAGACTTCTAACTGCAGATTCGTCAGCTTTTGAATATTCCCCAGGTGACAGACTGCACCTAAATACTTTTGAGCAGTACCTCTGCACGCCAGCAGGTGGCACCTTGTGGCCCCACACTGACACTGTTCCACTCTGAAAATTACTTGCTGGTTCCATAAAGACACCACTCCTTGGTGTTGACGTCGGTTCCTTTATTTCCACGCCATTAGATGCAGATCTGGAGCTACCTTTGGTCTCTTTGAGGCAGTTTTTCATCCCAAACCTTTTTCAGTATGCAAGACAACAGGATTCAAATCCTGTAAGGACCGTTGCAAACAAATGTCTGTCACAGATCCTCATCAGGTCTGTCTCTGGTGCCTAGGTTCAAGCCACGACTCTAAGGCCTGCAGTGACTGTGCTTTGATGAACCCGAAAACTGTTCAAGACCGTCAAACAAAACTCTGTTGCCAAGCACCGGAAGACTCTGTGATGAAACCGGTCCAAGTCGAAGGGTTGGTCCTGGTCCCGTTCTCTGTCCAGAAGTCGCAGGAATCATTCCCAAGGTTGGCTGTCATCGCGATTCAAGTCTTTAGGTAAGTCAAAGAAAAAACACGAAAGATCCCTCTGGGACTCTGCTCCTACCCGCCACTCACATTCTCCTGAGTGTGCGAGGGTGTCACCATGCTTCTCGAACTCGCTCCCGAAGTCGATCAACCTTGAAGCGTATCCCACAATTTTTCCCATTACCACCACAGTTTCCGGGGCCATCTGCAGCCTGGAGGCAGATTGAAGCGTTCCGCGAGGCCATGCTCGGACTCTTCCGATTGTTACCGATTTCCTCGGCCTCCAAGGAGCTGAGAGGCCCTTCATCTGGTATAACGCCAGCGGAATCGCCCTCCTCACCAGTTGGACCCTCTAAATCCACCGCTGGGCCTCCTACAGATCCTGTACTGACTCCAGCGCCACACAGGTCTCCGGGCCTCTATGCCAATGCCAACTCCCATCAACGTCAGCAAACAAGGCCCCATTGTACTCCCTGACTCCTAGTTGGTGCCTCTACAACCTTTACCGAGGCCGCGCTCGCCTTCCATCGAAGTGATACCTACCCCACTGACCTTGCCACCCCCACAAGCAAGGACACATATGTTGTACTTCTTAATTGGCATGAATTTGGACAAAGATTAGGATGCTGGTGACTAAATTGGTCAGACATGCCGCAAGGAAAATAGGTATGAGGACCTTCAAGAGACCAGTGCCTTGATAAGTCCCCTGGTCCTTCCACTGACAAGAGCGCTACTTATGCAGTGATCATGCGTAGGACAGCCAAAGTTCTTGACCTCCAGCTCCCCACCTTGGAGGTCAAAACCAATATTTTGATGGAAGGACTCCAGCTAGGTCTTACATCCACTGCGCTCCTCATGCCTTTTAATGAGGTACTTACAGATACCCTTTTGGGGGTTTGGGCCAAACCTTGCTGTAACCCCAGGCCAGTTGCCACATAGTAATACGTCACCTGCTTGCCCCGGTTGACCCTGCGTTTTGTCTCCTTTTGGTCAACATGTCTCTGCATCCCTCCTCTGAAAGCTTAGTGGTGAAGGCATCTACAAGTTGAATAAACCCAAATACTTTCCCTGACCCCTAACCCAGAGTTCACAGTGGTTACCGATGTGTCCCTTCTGCGTTAGGGGTGGCCATGTGATAGAAGATCGAAGAGTTCCTCACAGTCATGCTCCGACTCTTAGGATCCTTGCCAACTCCCTCTGGCATGCCTGTGGGACCCACGGAGCTGAGAGGTTCTCCACTAGGATAGCTGCTGGCAGATTTGCCCTCTGCGCCAGCTGTACCCTACAAGCCCATAACATGCCCACCTCTGCTCCAGTCTCTATTCAGTCTCCGGCACCACAGTCTAGAAGGGTTCCTGGTGCATCAATGTCTATACCAACCCTGTGAGACAGGGACCCAATTGTGCTCCTTTATGTCGAGCCTGCTCGACTGAAGTCATGCCCAGCCACGATTGAGGCTCCAGTTCCTCCTCTTGATTTCTCTCCAAAATGACAACAGCACACGTGCATTCCCTGCATTGATTAAGATAACATTTAGGATGCGGGTGATGAGACTGCCCACCCTTATCACATTTTTAATGTGCACTCCATTTGAGCCACTTCACAGCTGTACCTTGCTGCTCCTCACCTTCAAGACAGTATTCCTCATTGCTATTACAAGGCTGTACAGAAGAGAACCATCTCCCCCTGGATCGTGCTCTTCATTAAGATTTATTCATTGGCTAAAAAGCACCCTCCGGAATGACCTGTGTGCTCTTTCTACCCGGGCCAAAGCTACTACCATTGTGTTGGCACACAGAGTCCCTGTGCTGGATATTTGCCAGGTGGCTATGTGGGACCCCTCCATATGTTCATGGAGCAGTATTGCCTGGACAGTCCGGTTTGCTGAGAGGGGCATTTTGCCTGCTCGGTCCTGCAGAACTTACTGGTTTAGGTCCATCCACAGACTCGCCTCCAAAAAGGTACTGCTTTTGTGTCTATTCAAGAGGTGAGTAATTTGCGATTTGACATCACAATCAGAAGTACAAGTAACTTACCTTCCGTAATGCTCTTTCTGTTAGAGACTCTATCTAGCTCCACTCTAACCGACTCATTCTAATTCCTCACTGACACTCCCATCCACGCCGTTCTGTGGTTGGTCTCTCTCCCTTAATAAGATACCACGTCTAGGAATCTGCACACTGGTCAAAGCCGATCTTTCGGGTCTCTGCATCTGGGGACGCAGACAGTCTTGAAAGCAACTGATGTCAACGCGCAAGAGTAGCGCCTTTATAGGCCCCGCATGTAATTTCCTGAGCAGAGTGGCTTCATTGCGGAGCATAATGCAGCACCTACTGGTGTGCAGAGGGACTGCTGAAAAGTTTCCGGATCCAGTCTGATTTCCGGATCCAGTCTATTCCCCAGGCAAAATGCCTGGGGAATACTCAAACGATGAGAAATCTGCAGTTTGATGGAGTTTCTACCAGAAAGAGTGCACCAAAGGTAAGTAACATGTTCGTCATGCACAGCTTGGAATCAGACTTTGATGTTGCCTCCTTCTGTTCTTCAGACTAGTATCTACTAGGGTTTATCAGTTGTTCCGAACGTCTGTATTTCTGTTGTTGAACCTTCCGGCTCCAGGCTACTGATAATCCATTGGTAACCCCCAGTGTTCTATCCATTTCCATGCTTCTTTCTGGTCGGTAAAGAATACTACCTTTTCCCTGTCTAATATATTCAGTTTTAATGGAAACAAGAACTTGGACGTTAGACCTAGTTTATTAAGTTTAAGTTTCACAGCCCAAAATGAGCCCTGTTGTTGCTCAAGTGCAGTTGTGCAATCCAGGAAGATAAGTACTTTGGCTTTTTCAGTTTTGAAAGGTCCCAGGCTGTGGGCTAGTTGTAGAAGTAGGTCATAGTCTCTACAGTTTAGCAATTTTATCATTAGTCTTTGGTAGCATTCTTGACGCAGGCATCACCATGTGACCTCTGTACCTTGAAAAAGCTTGTTAGGCCCTTATGGGCCACCGTGGTCCTGAACTGTTTCTCCAGGTATAGTTCCATTCTCTGGCTTTCTGTTAATTTGCAAGACCTAGCCTCACCTTATTGTGACATGAACATCCTTCTGTTTCTTCAGCCCTGTATTTTAAGTATCTGATTGTCTCCTGCATGACTTCAATTAGTCTTCATTTCGGGGATCAGTGTGGACAACTGAGAATCTGATTTGGTGACCCATTATGAAATCCTTTCCTGATAAGCACACGAGAGGCCAGCTCCAGTGCCACAGAATCTTATGTTAGTTTACAAAGCTCTCCTGGTAACTTCAGTAGTTAACAAAATTGAGTCATGTTTATCAGAGCAGTCGTTACGGCTGTTCATTGCTGATAATACTGAAGGTTGAGTGTTCAACACTCTGGTTCTGAAATGATAAAGGTAAGGTCACCTGTGTGTTTGTTTACTTATCTGGGTTTCCTCATGAGCAAGAAAATAAGTGCATGAGCACCAGAGAGGTAGTAGACATTTTACTTCCATCTTTCTAGTGTCAAACTTATGACGTTGTTGTAAATTTAGTTGTCTACTAGTTTGCCAAACCTAGCATCTTGCTGACCAGCAGGTAGTCCCAGCACTATTTGCTTGTGTCACATGTTCAGGGGGGAGGCGTCCATGAAAGAAAGGAGGGAAGGCCCTGCCACATTGGCAGGAGCCCAGTGCATCACCACATTCTCCTAAGTTGTCATCCCCTGAACTCTTCACAGTGCCTCCTTCCATTTCCAAGTGTCAACCTTTGTGAGTGTTGCACAACTTACAGGGCATTTCTCACAGTTGACTGGCATCCATGCATGTTCCCAAGTCTCCTACTTTCAATGATTAGGAGGAGAGAGCAGTGGGGAGGGAAAGTTTACCTTGTGTCTCTAGGTTTATCTTTTATCACTGTGTGAAGAATGTCAGCCACAACTATGCATCTGTTATAGGCCTAGGTTGCTACAGTTCACCAAAGTCATTAGGTTCTTATAGGTCAGGCTTTTTCTCTTTGTATTACCCTAGGGAAGGGAAGTGGCAGGGATTGTTTTTAGCTATAATCATGTTGGATCCTTTCCTGTCCTAGCTGTGTTACAAGTATCGGGGTTCTGAATCCTGCCACATTTCCGCTCCTTCCTCTCCAGGCCCCCGTACATTGCAAGCAAGGACAACATTTCCTTTTCCAATTTTTTCCTCACCCCAAATGTGGTTCTTAGACAGTGACATGTAATTACAACCTCTAATAAAGGGTCTGATGCAATCCTACAATTTTCTAAGTCTTTTGAAGTCTTCCAGATTTCATCCCTATGGTGCCCCTAAAAGAGAGGCCGTCCAACGTTATAACATGAAGTCTCCAGGGTAGGATGTCAAATCGGTCTCTCCACGGTTTAGTGTCCTTCAGCAAGGGATTGTGATCGGATATGGTTCTATAAAAATATTTTGCATGCACATCAGATGTGTGTGTAGAACTTTAGTGCAAACAAATTTTGTCCAATCTGACTTGTAAATCATGGGAATGTGACTAATTTCTAGTGCCATGGTTCCATATTCTTCACTAATATAAGAATTTCAGTGAATATACCAGTCCTGCAAAGCTCGGGTCACCCACATCACAGGAGAGGAAGGTAAAGGTGGGTGGAACCTGTCCAACAGCACATCATATACAATATTGTAATCTCCCTACAGACCCATTGGTAAGCGAATTAATCATCAGAGAATTGGGCCATACCATCTAACATACCTTGCACCAGGGCATATCAGCCTTTCTGCTTATAATGTGTCTTATTAACTCTAAAGGGTATCCTTGGTCTTAATCAAGTAGGGGTTCCTGCAGTATAGGCTGAGTAAGCGATGGTGAATATTTGGTCCCTCCATTCTTTATCAGTTCTGTCCCATCTTCTCCTGAAAGATGTGTTTCCTCTACAAAGATAATTTGAGCGAATAGTCTTTTCAGATAGGAGTGCATCCTCTTGATAGGCGTACTCATCCCCTTGATATTCCAAATCAGGAACTTCTATTCATGGACAATAGAATCCATGTGTAAATGTTGACATTAAAAGGAATCTCCCTCAATTTGACCACTCTACGAAACGAACATCAATGTCAGTGTGACACTTTGTCGTCAGAACCTTTAAAGAAATATTACAGCGAGACAATGGTCATTAGACCACCTGTGGATCACTTTAATCCAACCCCAAGTAATATGCCCCACCCCTACCTCCCAAAAGGATAGTGAAGTAGCAGTGTTGCAACCAATAACAGTAATCAAGGCATAAGTCATACTACAACATTTGATAGTGTGGTAATAGGTTGGGTGGAGTGGGATGGGGTGGTGAGGTGGGAAAATAAAGAGGTACTGTTTTTTTGTAAAATATTCACATATCTCACTCCCTGCTGGCCATCTGTGGATTTTTTTCTTTAATCACCTGTCCAGTCTTGCAACTTTCAAAGCTATTGCTTCCTCTCTTCGTAGTTGGACTTGCTCTTGAGATGTTTGATAATTCGGCAAGGGTAAGATTGTCTTCATCATCGTCTTTTGATCTGTTCAGCAGTGGCATGGTACAGGGTCAGCCTCTTTGAGGCACCACACACTTGCATACATTCCCAGACATTCCAAGCATCCGTAAAGAAGTGTGCTCAGTCTTCAGTCATTACCTTAAGTTTTACCAGGGATAGGGGCATGTAGTGCTAGCCCAATTGGGGCCTATCAGGATTTATTTTGAACTGAGAAGGGAACACTCTTACTTGCATTATGCAGGAACACATCCCTGTCTCTATAATTAAAAAGCTTGGCTACCAGTAGCCTGGGAGGCGAACCTGGGAAGTGGTTGGTGGGCCAGGATCCTGTGGGCCCTTTCTACTGCATAATGTTTGGAAAAGACTTTAGGTGTTACAGTCTGGGTGAGCTACTACTATAGGAAATTGACTATATCTGGAGTCTCCATTCTTTCTGGCAAGCCAATCAAACATATACTATTTTGCAGAGAGCTGCCTTTGAATCTTCTGCTCCATAGTAGAAAAATCTTACCCGCTCAGTGAGGTCTGCCACTTGTTTATGCAGCTGTTCATTGTTCGGTTGTAGCTATTCTAATAGGTTTATATTTTACTTAACTTAATCAGCAAGGTCTCTGCTCATCTCCTAGGAGGCTTGCCTCTTAGCACTGAATTTCTCCCTGGTAGCGGTTATTGCATCTAGAATCTTGTCCTATTTGTCTTGAGGGGTATGTAGGGAACTACCTGCCTCTCCTTTTCATCTTGCTTGTTAGTGCTTGGTTTTAGCTGGACTAGGGTTTATCCGCCACACAGAATAATCTAGTGGTGCAAGGGATTAAGGTCCCAAGTAGAGGCTGATGTAGCAATTTTTCAACAATTTGTAGAGCTCTTCTTAGTCACTCCCCCATCTGGATCATCAATCAGATAGTTTCAACACATAGAATTTATGACAGGTTGTTCCAAATACGAAGGAACAGCAAGACCAGCGTCACGATGCAGATTTCCGGGCAGAACATCCACCCGTGAACTCAATGTACTTCATGCCAAATCCCAGATACCGTATGAGTCTTGCTAGCATTGTGTCTTGGATGTGGTGGATAGGACAATGAAGATGATCCAAAATCAGTGCTGCCTGTAGCACCTTCATACTGATTACTTATCTTAGTAATTTGAGTATGGTCCTCATTGGCTTCCTCACCATTTTGAATGGTATACCATGTGTAGCACTCATTTTGCTCATGATGTTGGCTGACACCCAGGCGCTCGCTTATTTGTTGCTTCTCCTGTTGTGGTAGAGGCGTCTGTATAAACTAGGCAGCACTCTGAGCAATTTCACTCATCCCAATCTCACTGTTCTACACATTTACAAATTGGATATGCCATTACTGTTTACAAATTGTTTGTCCTTATCAGGTAGGAACCATATGCTTTAATGTCCGCTCTTAATGGAGGTGGTACCCTCTCTTTTATGCCCACTCCCTCAGTGTTTCCTGTTATAACACCTCATGAGTCTAAAAAGTACCTCCCCAGCCTGTCTCTGCTGACACCCTGGTTGCTCCACTGAAGGCAGCAGAACATTTGTCAATCAGACTGCTCCTGCGATCCCTCAGTCTTCTCGGGGCCTCTTTTGTAGAAACTCTTCCAAAAAGGAGTGTGTTTCAGTGCTTCTTTGCTATACTGCTGCCCTGTGAGACAAGAGCTCAGTATGAGGTTGCAGTTGCCATTTGATCTGCTTGTTTTTTTACAAGGTCAAGGTGATACTGAGAGCGTCATATTTAGTGAGGCTTATTTTACACCTGATACATCTTGCCTTTGCCGAAGTTCCTTTAATAATACCCTAGACAAAGCTAGGACATCATCTGCAAATAAGATGAATTTGAAATTCTCCATGCCCGGTATAATTGCTTTTATCCAGGGTTGGCTTTTATGTGCTGTACCTATGGTTCTAGCCACAGGGCAAAAAAGTGAGGACAATGGGCATCCCTGTCCAGTCCCCGCATAGGTTAAGTAGTTACTATGTGAGAGTGGGCCATTCACTCTCATCCTTTCCCACAGTTCTTGATAGTTTACCAGTACCCTTCAAATCCTATCCCCCCAATAATGTCTCATTCTGTCTGATAGAGATTTTCCCCAGGTATCAGACTGCATCTGGAAGATTTTTCGTGAGCAGTACCCCTGCATGCCAGTGGGTGGCATCGATCGGCTTCGCGTCTCCGCGGGAAGTGACATCACAGTACCTATATAGGCACCACCCAGACACGCTGACGTCTGTTCTTTTCGTGCCATCCAGCGCTGATCCGGAGAAGAGCTACCTCTGTCATTTTTTTACAGGATTTTTTTCGACGTTTTGTCGAGGATGTCTTCATACAAGTCGGGTTTTAAGCGCTGTGGCACCTGTCATCGACTGATGTCTGTGATGGACACGCACCTTGTCTATCTGTGGTGCTTGGAGCACGACCATGATACCAAGTCATGCTCCGATTGCTGAGCCATGGCCCGACGGCTTTGAGGGAGCGGACCCTGAAGCTGCTAGCAGCCCGGCATGCAACTTCATGGAAGTAGAGATCCTGGTCGAGGGGAAGGTCCCTGTATCGTTTGCTGAGCCCGAAGTCGTCCTCGTCCAATTCGAAGTCCTCGAGACACTCCAGTAGGAGGCACAAAAAAAAGAGCTAGAAGTTGAAGTGCTCTTAAACTTGTTCTTGTCCGTTGGCTGACAGATGCACCACTCCTGGAATGGGGCGGCCATCTGGGAGAGGTGGAGATCAGAGGGCTCTGGTCTCCGGGAGAATCCGGACTCCACATCAACCTGCTGGACATCCATGCAATCGGACAGGAATTGAAAGCCTTTCTGCCCTCCATTAGGGGAAGGCTGGTACAAGTGTTTCATGGACAACACCACTGCCATGTGGTACTGCAACAATCCGGGCAGGGTGGGGTCGTGGACCCTTTGTCAAGGACCCTGCATCTATGGCCATGGCAGGAACAACAGTGGATACCCCTGGTGGTTCAACACGTGGCGGGTTCTCTGAACGCCAGAGCAGACAATCTCAGCCGAAGATGCCTAGCGGATCACAAATGGAGTTTCTAGCCAGAGGTGATGCAAAGTCTCTTTCAGCAGTGGGGAGAGCCTTGGTTAGATTTGTTCGCCTCCATCGAAAATGCGCAATGTTAGCAGTTTTGCATGCTGGAGTTTACAAGGCGGCTCTCGCTCAGCGGTGCTTTTCGTCTTGAGTGGAGTTCAGGCCTCCTGTATGCCTGTCTGCCAATACCACTCCTGCCCAGAGTTCTCAAGAAGGTCAGGAATGACTGGGCCCAAGTAATCCTTGTGGCCCCGGACTGGGCACAGAAAGTCTGGTATCCCGAGCTTCTGAGCATGGTCATTGATCATCCGATCAGGCTGCCCCTTCGAGAAGATCTTCTGTCGCAGCAGCAGGGGAGGGTTCTTCACTTGAATCTGTCCACTCTCTGCCTTCTTGCGTGGAGATTGAGTAGCGACAGTTGACTGCATTTGACCTTCCTCCCAAAGTCTGTAATGTCATCTTGGCAGCCAGGTGGCCTTCCACCGAGACAGTGTATGCCTGCCATTAGAAAAATTGTATGGTGTGTAGAAATCCGTTGATCCCCTTTCTGCCCCTCTTTCTGAAGTTCTTCTACTTTTCATTCTTTCTCTTGCCCAGCAGGGCTCTGCTCTGGGCACTCTTAAAGGCTATCTAACTGCCAATCCTTCCTTCTTGCAGTTGCCTGAACAACCCTCTTTGTTCAAGTCCCTATTGTACATAGATTCCTCAAAGGTCTAACTCATCTCCTTCCTCCTTCATTATGCCTCAGTGGGACCTTAATTTGGTTTTCAACTTTTTTGATGTGCGCTTCTTTCAAGCCTCTACACAATTGTCCCTTCAGGCTTCTCACACTGACAACAGCCTTCCTAGTGGCGATTACATCTGCCCGAAGAGTGAGTGAGCTACAGGCCTTATCTCAGCCGCCTTACCTCTCAGTCTATCCTAACAAAGTAGTGCTTTTCATAAGGGCCTCCTTTCTACCAAAAATAGTCACCCCTTTTCATGTAGGCCAATCTATCACCTTGCCTACCTTTTATGCTTCACCACGCTCCTCTAAAGAAGAGGAGCTACTCCACCGTCTGGACCCAAAAAAAGAGCGTTGTCATTCTTCCTTGACTGCACACGAGAGTTCCGGGTGGACGACCAACTCTTCATGGGGTATGTTGATGCAAAGAAAGGTTGGGCGGTGCAGAAGCAGACCATTTCCAGATGGGTCGTGCTCTGCATTAAAATCTGCTACACACTGGCCAAGAAGCAACCTCCTGAAGGCTTACAAGCTCATTCCACCAGGGCTAAAGCTGCGACCACTGCAATAGCTCACGGAGTTCCGGTCCTAGGCAACGTGGGCTTCCCTGCACACATTTGCTGACCACTACTGCCTGGACAGTCAGGTCAGCAGGGATGGGCACTTTGCCGATTCGGTCCTGCAGGACTTACTCGTTTGAAATTAGAACGCAAACCCTCCTGGGGATGATATTGCTTGGGTGTATATTCAAAAGGTAAGGAATCTGCGGCTAGAAGTCTTTATCAGATGAACAAGTTACATGTTACATACCTTCAGTAATGCCTTATCTGGTAGAGACTATATCTAGCCACAGATTCCTTACCGAACCCCCCCCCCGTACCACCTCCCTCCCACACACTCCTCCCTGCTCTGCGAGCGGCTTTCTAGGGACAGGGATGACCCCTTTCAGGGTCCTAGTTTTGACACATCAGTGTTGTTTATGGCTCCCCGCTTCTGGCGTGGACAGTTGTGAAAAGAAACTGATGTCAGTGCCACTGGGTGGCACCTAAATCGTTACTGTTACATCACTTCTGGCGCGGCTGCTGATGGACGCGGAGCCGATCGATGCCTCCTACCGGCACGCATGGGTACTGCTCTCGAAAAATCTTGCAGATCTCGTCTGACGCTTGGGAAAATTCAAAAGGTAAGGAATCTGAGGCTAGATATCGTCTGTACCAGATAAGGTGTTACCGAAGGTAAGTAACTTGTTCGATAGAGAAATCTGCGGTTAGAAGTCGCTCTTTTTGAATACTCCCTCGCATCAGACTGGATCTGGGAAATCAGGTGGTGCCACATGGTTCTGTACTGACGAAGGGTACAGTGGAGACGCTGTGGCCCTTCATTGGGGGTGTATCAAGGCACAGTCACTGCAGGCCTTGGAGTTGTGGTCTGACCCTAGGCAGTACAGTCAAAACCACATGTGGGTCAATCACAGACATTAGTTTGCAACACGTCCCACAGGGTGTGAACCCTGTAGACTTTCGTGGTGACATATTCCCTATTTCAGATTTTTTTTTTTTTTAAATTGTCTCAAAGCCATAAAGGGTAGCTCTGGATCCTCGTCTATTGGTGCTGAAAGAAAGGAACTGGTGTCATTGTGCATTGGTGGGAGCTAAAGAGGGCCCTACGTGTCACCTCTTGGATGGATTGTCATCGGTTTGGAGGCGTGAGACCCCACCTCTCGATGTGCAGGAGTATTGCTTAAGATTGTTCAGATCCAGTCTGATGCCTGGGTAGTATTCAGAAGGCGAGGAGTCTGCAGTTAGTCTTTACCAGAAAAGGCTTTACCGAAGGTGAGTAACTCGTTTGTCTACCTTGCTGAAGGCTCTTCCGGCATGCAGAAACAAAAGAAAATGCTTCTTTGTTATTTTCTTAACGATGTCAATTAGGTGTAGAGGTCTTTTGTGTTCTCCCTGGCCTGAATGCCTTTGAAAATGCCTGCTTGCTCTGGAAAGGTATGGGAGGGCATAATCTGCTCAAACCTTGACAGCTTGGCACCTATTTCTTTAACACGAGATTGATCTTTTGGAGGCATACCTCATTGGGTCTTTATTGCCTTTGGATATGGGGGGATTAAGACTTAGGACATGGAGTCTGTCTCCAGTTGAGTCTGTTATTTCATTAAAACCTTTGTCAAAATGATCAGCAGGCTTGGGGGCAAATACCTTGCAAAACGCCACCAAGAACATATTAGGCCCAAGTGCCTTGATTGTTTTCAGCCATCCAAAGGCCCCCTAGTGCTTTCTCTTTGGTGGTCTGTGCCTCTATCTTCTCCCTGTCTTTTTCCGAAATCTGTGGGAGTCCGTCATTCTGGATGTAAACTGCTCTAATTTGCCTCTCTTTTGGATCCTGAGCAGAGAGCTCAGCGTAATGGAACTGCTACTCCATGTATCTTTAATCTGCTCTTCAGTCTCCATTTTCCAACATGACCGCACAGTCCACAAGAATGGTGCTCCTCCTACTTACTTGACTTATTGCTTTGGCATTTGCATTTGGGAGTGTAGGGGAGGGTTTGGCAAGGATGCCCCAGTCTTTCTGTTCTTGGGCAGTGGCACTCTTCAGCACAACACTAGTGGTTGGCCCTGGTGCCACACACAAACACACTGGAGGATGGCAGCTGTCAAACACCCACTGCTGTTTCTGATAGCAATTCAGATTGCAGATGGTGTCTCCATAGTTCTGGTTTTAGGACATTGATGGAAAAGAAGTCATCGTCAATAGTTCTTCCCTCAAGAAGATTTTAGGTCTAATAACATTATTGGATGCTGGTCGTCACTTTTTTTTAAATTTTTTTTTTTTTTAAACAAGAGTACAACTGACTTGAAATCTTGTCCATTGCCATAGACTCTTAAGCACCAGAATTTATTTATTGTTCAGATTTGAAGTTTGTTGAATGCCTGTCGAAATATGTGCTTCCTAAGGGCAGATACTTTTGTTTGGGGGAATTGTAGTGTAACTGCCTTGCTTCTGGTTTACTCTTTCCATTTCTGCATAGGTCTCTAGTCCTTATCTCCCTCATTTACTTTACTTTGCAGTCACTCTTTGCCTTGTGGTAAACTACTTCCTTTAGTTAACATACCTCAATTGGGGGGATCTTGAGATCAAAAGTAGAACTCCTCCTTTCTAGTTTGCAAAGTCATTGTTACCTTGGTATCTTTAGTTCGAGCAGCCTCTTTTTTTGAATCATAGTGAATGACGTTATTGAGCGTACCTACTTTGTTTGTAGTATGTTTTGCTGTAGATACGCATGTTCTCCGTACTCTTGCCATCTAGTGTTGGGCTCAGACTTTGGCAAGTTTTCTTTAGTCAAAGAAGTCTTTTTTAGTCACAGGGTATAGTGACTCCTCCCTTACTTGGAATGCACATAGGCATTGACTCCATGTTAGATTTTTTTTTTCAGCCATCGTGTTTTGTCGTGCAACGACAGGGCTCTGTGTTCGGCGCTTGTAACACTATCCTTCAGGCCCATTTGGTTGCTTTTAGACTCCAGAAGCACTGAAAAAAGCTCCACTTAGCGATTGTTTCTTCAGAATGATCTTCAGTGGCCTCAGCCATATTCTCCTTGCAGGAAGACCAAGAGACCACCTTTCCTAGCCGTGATAGTAGCCTTATATTATCTATGAAGAAACCGGTAAACACAGTCTCATCCGCCTGCTTTCACACTCTATGCATGCTCCACAAGATCTTCAGATGGCTCTCAGTCAACACCTGAAGGTCCGTGACGCAGCCCCTCGTCACCTGAAGGCTGGACTACGGGATTACACTTTACGTAGGAATCACTGCATGCCTCCTAAAGAGACTACAGACAATACAAAACTCTGCGGCAAAACTCATCCTCAACCTTCCCAGAAGGACCCACATCACACCTCAAGAAGCTATACTGGCACCTGATCCAGAAGAAGTGCCAGTTGAAGATTCTGACCCACTCGTACAAAGCCCTGCACAACGAAAGACCAGCATAAACTACAAACGCATGACCTTTGACCAACCAGCCAGACACCTGCGATCGGCCTCCTTCTTCCTTCGAACCCCCCCATGCCCCCCAGAGTCCGCCGAGCCTACATCCGAGGACACTCCTTCTCACACCTGGTAGCCAAAGCTTGCAACAACTTTCCCTTGCACTTCAGGACTGCCCCATCGCTCCAGCAATTCAGGAAATTCAGGGCTCGAGAACTGGCTGTTCGAACAAACATATCACCATGCAACAGCTAGCATCTCCAGCGCTTTGAGACCCTCATGGGTGATTTGCAGCGCTTTTTAAATATTTGATTGATTTATTGACCTTCTTAGACGCCTCACCCTCAGGACATGGGGCCATCTTCGGGGCTTTGTATCCTTGCCTCGAGGACTTTGTTGCCAAGAATGCTTAAAGAGTGATGGAAAGGACAC
The DNA here is from genome assembly GCA_963921515.1 of Calotriton arnoldi. NCBI lineage: Eukaryota > Metazoa > Chordata > Amphibia > Caudata > Salamandridae > Calotriton > Calotriton arnoldi. Next base: position 2,240,447 of record CAWUFW010001065.1, on the reverse strand, counting down.
CCTTCCAATACTTCCTAAAGGGCCACTCCAAATTTCTGTGAACCAACCACCATCAGGTCTGCAAACTCTGCCTCTCCACCAGCCACAACAACACCACGTGCGAGGCCTACTTCACCTTCTAGTGCAAGAAGTCTCTTTGGTATCGACGTGATTGAAGGTGGGGCCATTGGAGAGAGGACCTTTGGTGCCGGCATTTAAGCCTGCTTTGGCACTGAAGCCCACGTTGATGTTTAATGAAAAGTTTAACACTAAGAGAAATCTCTGCGCTGAAAACACCTGTGACAGCCATCTCCAATGAGTCCGAACAACCCATCCTCCAGGGGCTTCAGGCGGAGTTGGACACTCGTCAGAAACGCCTGCTTGTCCATCATCAGACAGGCAAGATCACTACCAAGCTGCCTCCAGAGACTTTGCCACTGAACAGGAAGCTCACCTTTGAGGGGAAAATTGCTTTGGAGCCTCCCCCCACCTCCTAAGCTCAAGAGGCGCAAAGACAGGGCCACCATCTCTTTTCCTCTTTCACCTCCTCTTGCTCCTCCATCTGTTGTTCCTCTTCGCCTCCCCCTCTTCACCACCACCACCACCACCTCCTCCACACACTTCCCCTTTCCAATATTCAGCAGAGGGTTCATCCCATTCATCTAATGGGAAAGGCAGCCCACTTCACCCTGCCGACCCCTACGACACACCTTACGACCTGGTGCTTACTGAAGACCCGTGAGAAAAGAGGTTTGATCCTCCTGGCGATGCAGACTTAAATCTTTACCTTTCTAGCTCATTCCCCCCAGACAGCACTACATCCTAACATGACGTTATTCAGAGGCAGCAACATATTATAAATTGGATTTACACGTCTTCTAGGAAGACTGTGACTTCCTGATGGAGTGAAAAATCACACAGAAGGAGGCCCCTGAACAAATACATAGGCAGGGGGAACAGGGGAAATAACAAGTAAAACTATTGAAGAAACCCCACTGCCTGATACAGATTAGGAAAAAAGCTAATCGTCACTGATACACTAAACACAAGCAAGTCACATACCCCCAAAGAAACAATGCAGTGTCAAAAAACTAACAAAGTTTTCAATCAAAAATAAATTGATAACCTAAATTGCATCAAATTTATTATGTCAAAACACAAAGAATCATAATATATACAGTCAATGGATATTCAAAATTGTACAAAACTTTACAAAAAACCCAGGCGCAACATGAACACCACTACACTCATTCTCCCCCTGAGATTGTCTATTTATGATGTCCATTATATTGTGTTAATAAATTGTATTATCTTGCAGTTATATATAGTGAAATGATATTGTCTGGACGGTATCACCGTCTTACTATATTGTGCACTGTGGGTTTAAAACAGTAATCTCAGTGCTTCTGACCTTGTGTGGGGCGTAATCAAATGCTGGAATTCGGAGACAATTGGACATGTAAGATTTCTGTGTATGTGCGAATGAATGAGTATGCTTTAGATTGAGAGAATGAGTGTAGTGGTGTTCATGTTGCACCTGGGTTTTTCGTAAAGGTTTGTACAATTTTGAATATCCATTGACTGTATATATTCTGATTCTTTGTGTTTTGACATAATAAATTTGATGCAATTTATGTTATCAATATATTTTTCGTTTGATAACTGTTAGTTTTTTGACACTGCATTGTTTCTTTGAGGGTATGTGACTTTCTTGTGTTTTGTGTATCAGTGACGATTAGCTTTTTTTCTAATTTGTTTCAGGCAGTGGGGTTTCTTTAATAGTTTTACTTCCTGATAGAGTGGCTATCTAAAACCCAGTGCAATTGCTGCCTATGCTTAATGGCATGCCTAAGACCACCACAAACATCTTCTCCGGGTCGACAAGAAATATAATCCCTCTCCCAACTCCCCGTACTGCAAGCATCCCCTGAATCCTTGGTTGTCCACACAGAGTGAATGCCCAGGCCACAGGAGGTGCTCCCCCTCCAGATAAGGAGAGCAGAAAGTCGATGCAGGTGGCTACTCACTGAAGGATTGCCAGCTCTGTTTGCCTGCTCTCCTGGTAGTAAGGAGCGCGCTAGGACTAAATGCACGACCTCCTCCAGCACCTTCCTGAGGGGTATAAGCCGAGGGGTGAGAAACTGGTGGCAGAAGGTAAAACCATTTCCAATGCCACCATCTGCTGTGCCCTGGATGCCTGCTGCAAGTGTAACCCCAGCATCCTGGTCAGATGCTATGTCTGCCTCCGCGTCTCCGGTTTTTAACCAGACGTTCAGCATCTGCTCACTCTGCCCTTCAGTGGGAAACACTTCTTTGGGCCGCAGGTTAACTAGATTTTAGAGAAGCTGAAGGAAGACACGGACACCGCTAAGGCTGTGTGTGCCCTCCAAACATCCACTCTGAGGGAGTTTTTTTGTAGGCAACAGTATAGGGTAACCAACAAAACAACCTTCCCAAACACTCCTTCCTCTTATCAGAGACAGCAGCAGACCTACCACCGGCAGTTTCCACTGGGCTACTCACTTTATTTCCTTATCCCCAAAGAGAAAAGAAAAGACCTCAGACTCCTTAACTGATTTGCTCTCTCCTATCATTTCCACATCGTGACCCTGCAGGATCTCATACCCCTACTCCAGCAAAGCGACTACATGGCAGCATTACACATCAATCCTGCCCACGACACTACCTGCGGTTCATGGTAAGGGGCCAGCACTACCAGTTCAAGGTACTGCCTTTCAGCGTCACCTCTGGCCCCAAGTGTCTTCACCAAGTAACTTGCAGGGGAGGCCACCCAATTAAAGAGGGGGGCATCCGTGATTTCCCCTATCTCGACTATTCGCTGATCAAGAGTATAAGTAGCTAACAGTGCCTACAGCACACATGGTTGAATATTTCACTTCTCCACAGTCTTGGGTATAACATCAATGTAGCCAAGTCTCACCTCCATCTCCAACCCCTCTATGGCCATGCTATAGCTGCATACATGCAAAACAGAAAGCATTCCATCCTCATCTGCATCCCGGTAATTAAGGCATTCATGGAAGGCCTCGAGTCATTCCTCCCAGGTTTCCACCATTGCCAGTTTGGAACCTTAAAATTTTTTTTTGTCCTCATATCCCTTCATTCCTACTGAGCTTCCTTCTTATTTATATAGAGGAAAAAACAGCCCTGGTCAAAGGAAACGGAGATAACAGTTTTCCGGGCAGAGCATGGAGGGGAAGAGCTTGACTTTCATGTCAGGTACCCTCAGGCTGCAGTCATCTGACAGCTGATACTGATAACATCGACCTGTGCTGGTTCTATGACAACGCCTGTACTTTTATTCGTAACCAACCAATTCTACAGGGGGGACCATAGTTTGTTCACCTTATTTATTTCCTTGCGATTTTTCTCTATCTCATAAACATATAGAACTGAATCAATCCATTCTGCTTTTGATGGTCCAGTCAGAAGAACTCCATGTTTACAGATCAGCCTCCGTTCCAATAATATTAAGAAAAATAGTAACTTATTGTCCAAATTCGGCTTAGCTCCAGTCCCAGGTACCAATCCAAAAATAATAAGTTCAAGGCTTACCTCGAGTTGTGTGTGCAAAAGCGCTGATACAAACTTACACACATCCTTCCAAAAATGGTGAATAGTGGGGCAGCTGAGAAACACATGTATGTCATCGGCATTAATAAGCCCACTCTTCTTACAACTGGCTCCTGTCGACCTCTTCAATCACGAGAGCTTCCTGGGGACCAAAAAGCTCTATAGAGACAAAACAAATGATTTCGCCTAAGATACGCTGGCTTAATCACCTTGTACAATACCTGAAAGGATACTTGCCATAGGAGTTCCACATTGCAGGTAGAATTACTCCGCCCCAGAGCTGTATTGGTGTGTTGTCACCTTCGCCTTGAATATCCATAATCATCTACTACCAGGTTGCAAACACCTTCTTTTGTTGGTTATTGGTAATTAGATGTTCTTCCAATTCGTTGGTCCCCCCTTGAATTTCCTTCACCGACTGGGCCCAACTTTGTAGCTGTATGAATTTAAACGTGGACACTAACATCTTAGTCAACTGTTGGAACTGTCCCCACGAGCACAGCTGCCCTTCCTGAAAAATCTGACCCCATTCCGTAATTCCAGCATCTCTAAGACTGACCGACAGTCTTTCTTTCAGGAACTCTGGTGATCCCCGGGGAGTTCCATAGTGGGGCATACTTGCTTTAATGAGAAAGCTTTGTTAAGTGTCGAATCTGTGCCCACAGTTGAGCGGCTGCTAGCAGCACCTTTAATTTGATCTTCTTAAAAAAGTTCTGGTGCCCACATTTAAACATAAAACAGTGCCGACCTGTTCCCACCTCCTCAAGTAGGGCCTCCCATAACCTCGTGCTACCTGCTCCAACTTTATCCGACAAAAGAAATCTGACATTTTTTAATTAGAAAACACAGGCATATAATTCGAAGTCTGGGAGCGCAATTCCCCCTTTGTCACATTTTTTCCGCATCTTTCTTCTTGCGATTCTTCTCCCCTTTGCAGCCCAGATGAAAGAGTCTACCCTACTGTGAAGCTGTTTAAACCATAGATTTTTAAATTGCAGATGTATCATGTTAAAAAGTAAAGTAAATTTAGGGAGAATTGACATTTTAACTAGGTTGGCTCTCCCAAATATTGTTAATGGAAGATGGGACCAAGCGGTTATCAACCTATTGGTTTCAACCATCATTTTTCTAAAATTTTATTCCACCAGTTTATCTAATGAGTGGGTTACCTTTATTCCCAAGTAATTTATCTCCTCTTTTATCAGCACATGATTCTCTTCCATATTCCAGCCCATTGCCTCTGTTTTATTCGGATTTGCCCCGTAGCCTGCAACCCAAATTCTGTTATTAGATGCTCAAGGCTCGCTACTGCTGGCGCTGGTTTTGTGTGTAGACCATAATTACATCTGCATAAAGAGATTATTTTTTCCACCAAACACCACACACAAAGGGGCTAATTTGTTGCTCCAGCCTAATTTTTTCTGCAAATGGTTCCATGTATAAATTGAACAAAAGCGGGGAAAGGGGGAAACCCTGTCTTGTTCCTCTAGTAATCTTAAAACTGGGACTTAAATTACCATTCACCAAAATCCTTGCGGCAGCGGACCTATATATCCCCTGTATAGCCCTACAAAATCTATTACCCAGATTATAATGGTTCAACATAAAATACAGAAATTGCCAATTCACCCTTTCGAAAGCTTTGGTTGCATCTAGTGTGATGATAGCTAATGGGATCTTATGTTCCACCGCCATATCTAGTGAACCAATGAGTTCATGACTTAATTGATGCATGTATCTACCTTTCATGAACCCCTTCTGGTCTTCTGCTGCTAACTTCCCACTCACTTTGTCTAATCTCACAGCAAGAATAGTAGCATAAAGTTTATAGTCTTAATTTAAAAGGGAAATTGGCCTGTATGCAGTACAAGCTTTCGGATCTTTCCCTGGTTTTAAGATTAAGGAAACAACTGCTTCTTCCCAGGATTTTGGTAGAGCTGCTCCCTCCTCCCAGATCACTGTGAATAAATCTGTCAACACTGGACACAAGATGCTGCGTGGAGCTCATTCTGCTTCATATCATCCTCTAAAAATTATTTTTCCTCCCTAGAAAGTTTCCCCACTCTCTGATCCTCAAGCCAACTACTAAGTTGGACTTCTGACGCACACAGATCCTCGTTGAATAATTCCCCATATAAGTCTACAAACGCATGCTCGAGCTCCTGTCTCGACCTTAAGATGATCTCTGTTTCTCTACAAGTTATCTTGCTTATATCGTTCTTTACAACTTCTGCTTTGGCCTTCCAGGCCAAAAGTTTCCCGGCACTTTCACTGTATTCAAAGTGTGCTAGTTTACTAGCTTCCCATCGCTCTCGCACTCTAGCTTCTAATTTGGCAGAGAGGGAACATTTATATTCAGAAATCTCCTCCTGCCCGTTTTCAATTAGGTCTCCCTCCTGTGATGATTCCCTGCACTTTACCTCAAGTGTCGCAATCTTCTGTTCCAGCTCTTCAATCTGACTCCTATAGACTTTCCTCTTTTGCGCTGAAATACTAATCAAAACCCCTATAATAAAGTCTTATATGTGTCCCATGCGATATTTTTAGATGGGGTGTCTTTATTAAATTTAAAACACTCACTTGTCCTTTCCATTAGAGTGTCTACTACAACCTGGTCATTTAGTAATGATCTGTCCAATGTCCATCTTCATTCTTGTCTTTACTTCTCCATTTTTATTTCTAATACCACAGCTGCATGGTCAGACAAGTGAGCGAGAATATGTCTAATATTCCTGACCTCTGTCTAAGGATTTGTCGACTAAAAAAAAGTTCATCCTAGAGCGATGTTTATATTTTAAATTATGGAAGGTAAACTGCATTTCAGTGTTATGCCTGACTCGCCAAATGTCACACAGACCAAATTGTTTCATAAGGGATTTAACATAGCCTTGCATCTTAGGATTGAATCTTGCTTGTCTATTATTAGACCTATCCAGCTGGTAGTCCATTACAACATTAAAATCACCAGGCCAGATAATTGGGTATTGAAACTGCAGCAGCTCTGAGGCCAGAGCTTGTAGGGGCTCCGTATCATCAACATTTGGCCCATAGAACCCTACCAGGGTATAGTATTTACCCAGTATTTTCACGAGAGCGATAACCCATCTCCCTTTCTTATCCATTTTCCGCGAGGATAGAGATCTCAGTTTGTGTTTTTTATTAGTACAAGTACTCCCTTTGTATGGGAATTTTGCTCGTTAGTAACCATCTGCCCAATCCACCTCTGTTTTTTTACAAATCTCCAAACATTCCAGCCTAGATCGGTGGGACTGCTGGAGAATAATTATTAGAGCTGGGGCATCTTTTAAATATTGGATTATTTTCCTTCTCCTACGGTCAACTCTCAACCCATTAATATTCCAGGACAGGATCTGTATATTAAAATTATTCATTACATTTAGTTGAGATGGCTGCACAGACTTCCAAACTTTTATGCAAATTAAGGCTATGGGACTTTAAAAAAAATAAGTATTTTTTACCCTATGCTCCCACCCCGTGCTTTCTTTACCCTCCCCCTCCCTGGAGAACCCAAACCCTTCTTTCCTTGGCTATCCTAGCCATTTGGGCCTGTCGTTAAGGGAGGTGAGTGGACCCCATGTTGTGTAAGATGGAAAGAAAAAAAGAAAGAAGAAAAAGGAGGGGACAAAAAAGAAAAACAGAGTAGAAGGGTCCAAAAATACAGAGCCAATAAATAATAGCCTCGTCAGCGGTCCCTGATAGCCTAAGGCTGAGAACTCCTGCTACATGCCCAGAATCTATTGTAGTTAGGACTTCTTGAGCTTTTCCAGCAAGGCATCGGCCTCCTCATGATCCCTAAAGTTAGGCATTATGTTTCCTATCATCACTCGTAGGTTTGTTGGAAACTTTAACTGGGCAGTTCCACCTAGCTTCTTGAAGTCTTCCATTCTTTTTCCTAGCTCCCATTGCTTGGTTGAGATTACATGCGATACATCTGATCTGATGTTGAAAGAGAAACCTTCTCCGGGCAGTTGCCCGGCCTTTAGAGCAGTATTCGGTAGCTTATCTTTGTTTGAATATGTGAGGAAGTTAGCTATGATTCTGCGTGGTTTTGTTTTCGCCAGGTCCTTCCTAAATGGATCCTGCTGTATCCTTTGAATATCCTGCATGAGAGCCTCCACCGACCCCTCCCAAGCTCTGCTGGATTTCAACATATTGGTGATGAATGATTTTTAATCACCTCCCTCTATCCCTTCCGGGACATTTAAGATTCTAATACTGTTACGCTTTGCGTTGTTTTCCAAGGTTTCCAGTTTGTCTTGACCTTCTTTAAGCTTGTTTATCTGAAAGAGACTGTAGTTATAGATTCCTTACCTTTAGAATTATCCGCAGGTATCAGACTGGATCCGGAGAATTTTTTTCTCAGCAGTACCCCTGCGCATAGGTAGGTGGCGTCGGTCGACTCCGCGTCCGTCGTTGGCGTTGTGGTCGCCAGAATGACGTTGCGGTGTCTACTTAGACACTGCCCCTGCGCGCTGACGTCAGTTCCGCGCCAGCCTTGCGCAGATCCGGAGAGAGCTACCCCTTAGTCATTTTTTGACAAACTTTTTTCCTCAACTTTTGTCCAATCCTTTTTGAGTCCTAACGACTCCTGGTGTACGAGGAATGTCTCATCGACGGACCAGGTTCAAGCTGTGCGAGGCCTGTAACCGTCTGATGTCGGTTACGGACCCCCATCTCGTGTGCCTCTGGTGTCTGGGGCGCGACCACGACCCGAAGTCATGCTCCGACTACCGGGCCATGAATCCCAAGTCTTTGCGGGAGCGGTCCTGAACGCTGTTGGAGGCCCGGCACTCGGCTCTGCGCCGTTCAATGTCCCGGTCGAGAGGAAGGTCTCGGGACCGGTCACGGAGCCACCACCACCATTCGTCTTCCAAGTCTTCGAGATCTTTGGGTAAGTCGAAGCACAAGAAGAAGGCGAAGAAGCAGCTTCGCTCTTCGCGTTCTCCCCGTTGGTCGGCTGACGCGACGAGGGACCCGGAGCGTCGTCGTTCTAGAGCTCCGTCTGCGGAGCCTGCTCCAGGGACGGCTCCAAGGTTCGAGGCATAGGAGCTGTAGATCATATGCTTTGCATAGATCGCCATCTAGTGTTGGGTCCAGATGTTTGCTCTTTGTTTTTCTTCGAAGAAGTCTTTCCAGTCACGAGGTAGGTGACTCCTCCTTTCGGTGATAGTGCGCATGGGCATCGACTCCATTGTTAGATTGTTTTTTTCCGCCATCGGGTTCGGATGTGAATTGTTGCGCTCCAGTTCGGCACCGTGTCTTCGGGCCCCCTTCGACGCGCAATCCACTACCCTCGACGGTATTGTTTATTGAATGCGTTCCCATTCTCCGTGTATTGTTTGCTCTCAAAAACCTTTGATCGGAACACTCGTGGAAGGCCGTTGGGCCTACCCGTGTCGGGATCGGTAGCAGCTGATGGAACGGACTCTGTTCAAGTTATGCCCCGGGTGTCGCGCTAAGTTTCCGCGCACTGACTTGCACGAGGTGTGCAACCTTTGCCTATCTCCGGAACACGACGAGAAGGACTGCGAAGTGTGTAGGTCGTTCCGGTCGAAGAAAACTCTCCGTGATAGTCGGGCTCGACATCACGAAATGTACCATAGCTTTGCGTCTGACCTCCCCTGAGACGATTCCGAACAAGAAGAAATGCAAGCGCAGGAAGCCGAAATAGAAGAGGAACACATCTCCAAGTCCGAAGCCGACTCCGATGCCGAAGATCTCACACCGGGACAACGGATCGTGAGTAAACAGACTTCCTTCCCCTACCATCTCCCTCGTAAAAAGGCTCCGGTCCCTCCTCTGCCTTCGGGTCAAGGTCGGCACCGAGAAAACATTTCGAGAGACCACCCGCCTTCGGGCTCGGCGCCGAAACATAAACAACAGCCTTCCGGCTCGGGCTCTACTTGTCCCCATGCCGGTGCCGACCCGAAACTTTCGGCGTCGAAAACAAAACACCTTCTGGTTTCCGTGCCACCATTGTATAAACCTAAATCTTCGGAGCAGAAATCGTCGGAGCCGAAACGTTCGGAACCGAAATCATCGGAGCCGAAACGTTCGATGCCAAAACCGGCATCAAAAGAAACTACTGCAACTAAAGAGCCTCGGACCGATAATCCACCGTCGGATCCGACACAGAAAGAGATTATTAACCCAGAAACTGGACGTATTCATACCAAACTTCCAGAGAAAAGAAAAATGGGCCTACCACATTCCTCTGAAGAAGAAAAATGTGCGCACTAACCCCTCTCCACCATATATCCCACCTTCTTCACCCAGTAATCCAAATTTACTGATTATACCTACACATTCCCCTACACCACCACCACCACCTGACCCACAAGACACAGGGGATGACGATGAAGACATGGATCAATATGCACCACAAGATGCACCACAAGATCCTGATCCATGGGATCATTATAATGCTCCTCAACCAGATAATGACCCTGACCAATATCCATCGAGGCCTTCACCCCCAGATGACAACATTGGGTACATTGAACTCTTTAATAGGGCTGCACAATATCATGGAGTAGAGCTTCATAAGGAAAGCTTAGAGGCGGATTTTTTGTTAGAGACACTAAGTTCATCTCAAAGGGCTACACACACATTGCCAAGGTTAAAAGCAATGCTCAAACACACTGAGGATATCTTTAAAGACCCTGTAAAAGCTAGGATCATCACTCCCAGGGTAGAGAAAAAATACAAAGCTGCACCTAATGACCCTGTGTATATTAAAGGCCAGTTACTCCTTAACCCTCTAGTCGTTTCCAATGCTCGTAAGAGAGCTAACTCTCAAACAACAGGGGATGCCCCTCCTCCTGATAAGGAGTCCAAATTATTAGATGCTTCGGGAAAAAAGATAGCCTCACAAGCAGCTAATAACTGGCGCATTGCCAATGGCCAAGCATTGTTGGCAAGGTATGATAGAGCTCATTATGACTAACTCGAAAAGCTCATTGAATTTCTACCTGATGAGCATAAAGATAAAGCCAGTGACCTTATGCAAGAAGGTAAATTAATCACTAATACCTCTATTAGGTGTGCATTGGATCAAGCAGATACAGCAGCTCGGGCAATCAACACTAGTGTGCTACTCCGTAGACATGCTTGGCTAAGGATTTCAGGGTTCAAGCCTGAAGTGCAAGCCTCTATTCTTAACCAACCTTTTGATAAAGAACATCTCTTTGGCCCAGCTGTCGATGTATCACTGGAAAAAATGAAAAAAGATACAGAAGTTGCTAAGTCCATGGGAGCCCTACAATCACCTTCTAATAGGGGTTCCTTTCGTCGCTCATTCTATAGGGGCGACTCCAAGAATGTATCTACAGAAACTCCCTCCTCCTCTTACAAGGGCAACAATCAGTCACCCTCTTCAAGAGGGTATTTTAGAGGAGGGTATAGAGGAAACAACGGCAAGGGAAGAGGCAGAGGTAGGTAATTCAACACGCACCTCCCCTGCAAACAACAAGCAGTGACTTATTTCCCATACCCCCGATCATTCCACTGCTGTCGGGGGACATCTTTCACAATTTCTACCCATTTGGAATACGATTACATCAGACAAATGTGTTCTACAAATTATCCAATCTGGTTATTGCCTGGAACTTACAAGTACTCCCCCGAATATTCCTCTGAGATCACACCTCATGTCACAAGAACATCTCACCCTTTTAAAGCAAGAGGTTCTTTCTTTGTTGCAAAAGGGTGCTATAGAACTAGTCCCTTTACAATACCAAGGAACAGGAGTGTACTCCCTATACTTCCTAATTCCCAAGAAGGACGGCTCTCTAAGGCCTATATTGGACCTCAGAAAACTAAACCTGTACATACAGTCAGACCATTTTCATATGGTAACACTGCAACAACTGCTTCCTCTCCTTCAGCAAGGCGACTTTCTATCCACTCTAGATTTAAAGGACGCTTACTTTCATATTCCAATACACACTGCGCACCGCAAATACCTCAGGTTTGTGGTAGCAGGCCAACATTATCAATTCAAAGTCCTTCCCTTCGGAGTAACAACCACTCCCAGGGTTTTCACAAAATGCTTGGCAGTAGTCGCAGCCCACCTGAGAAAATATGTTCACGTCTTCCCATACTTAGACGACTGGCTGATAAAAGCCAGCTCGCACAACAGATGTCTACGCCACACACAAAAAACTGTGCAACTGCTTCACCAGCTAGGTTTCAAAGTAAATCAGACCAAATCCCATCTCCAACCATCCATGTCTCAAGACTATCTAGGAGCTACTATAGACACACGGAAAACTCTAGCATACCCAACACCAGCCAGAATCGGGAATATCCAAAACCTGATATCTCAGTTCCAGCCTCAACACTCCTTACCAGCCCGACTGTTCATGCAGTTACTGGGAATGATGGCGTCTTGCATTTTCATCGTCCCTATGCAAGACTTCCGATGCGTCCCCTACAGGAATGCTTAGCATGTCGGTGGAACCAGGCTCAAGGTCAATTATCAGATCTAGTGTTGGCAGACGGCCGCACCCATTGCTCTCTGCAGTGGTGGAACACACAAAACCTTTTAAGAGGGCGGCCCTTCAACGACCCGGTTCCACAGATAGTATTGACTGCAGACGCATCACTGACAGGTTGGGGAGCACATCTCCAAACCCACACAATTCAAGGGATGTGGGACTTGCAACAAAAACAGCTTCATATAAATCATCTAGAGCTGTTAGCGATTTTTCTAGCTTTGAAAGCTTTTCAAACTCAGCTACTACGCAAACTGTGCTAATTCGTACAGACAACATAACAGCCATGTACTATATTCAGAAACAGGGAGGGACACACTCCCTCCAACTGTCCCACCTAGCCCAGGACATCTGGAGGTGGGCCATTCATCACAAAATGTATCTCCTAGCAGAACACCTCCCAGGAGTAAACAACCAGATGGCAGATCTGCTAAGTTGTCAGACACAGCAAATCCACGAATGGGAACTACAACCTCAAGTTCTCCTCCCATTCTTTCAAATGTGAGGCTTCCCAGACATAGACCTTTTCGCCACTCACCTAAACGCAAAATGCCCAACCTTCGCGTCTAGGTATCCACACCCATTGTCCAAAGGCAGTGCACTATGGATGAACTGGTCAAGGATATTTGCTTACGCTTTTCAGCCTCTCCCACTCATTCCATTAGTGGTTCGAAAACTAAAACAAGTGTCCCTGACACTAATCCTAGTTGCTCCCACATGGGCACGTCAACCATGGTTCACAACCCTATTGGAACTCTCGGTAGTTCCTCATCAAAAACTACGTCTTAAACCCAGTCTCCTCACACAGAGCCATGGAGACATAAGACACCCAGACCCCAGTCAACTCAATCTGGCGATCTGGCACCTGAAGTCCTAGAGTTTGGCTACCTTAATCTACCGCCAGAATGCATGAACATTATCAAAGAGGCTAGACGTCCTACCACAAGAGCCTGCTATGCAGCAAAGTGGAAGAGTTTTGTGATTTACTGTAATAACAACATCATCAACCCGCTTGATGCTTCTGTCCAAAACATTATATGCTATTTGTTACATTTACAACATGCCAATTTAGCATACACGTCTATACGTCTACATCTAGCTGCTATAGCTGCATACCTCCAAAATAGACAGCATCTATCTCTTTTTAGGGTACCTGCCATTAAAGCGTTTATGGAGGGACTCAAAAGAGTTATTCCCCCGAGACTGCCACCTGCTCCATTGTGGAATCTCAACATTGTTCTCACCAGACTAATAGGTTCACCCTTTGAACCATTACACAGATGTGAACTACAATTTCTTACATGTAAAGTTGCTTTCCTAGCTGCCATCACATCACTCAGAAGAGTAAGTGAACTTCAGGCATTGACTATAGAAGAACCCTTTTTACAAATGCACCAAAATAAAGTGGTTCTTCAGACTAATCCTAAATTCCTTCCTAAAGTCATATCTGCTTTTCACATCAATCAATCTGTTGAGCTACCCGTGTTCTTCCCTCAACCAGATTCAGTGGCAGAACGTGCATTACACACATTAGATGTGAAAAGAGCATTGCTCTATTACATTGAAAGGACAAAACCTTTCCGTAACACAAATCAGCTTTTTGTCGCTTTTGCTCCACCGCACAAAGGCAATCCTATATCAAAATCAGGTATTGCAAGGTGGATAGTCAAATGCATTCAAATATGCTATGCAAAAGCTAAACGGACATTAACAGTACCCCCTAGAGCACACTCTACCCGCAAACTGGGGGCTTCTATGGCATTCTTAGGAAATATACCCATAGATGATATCTGTAAAGCTGCAACATGGTCTACACCTCACACATTCACAAAATACTATTCTGTGGGTGTGTTGGCAGCACAGCAAGCTAGAGTAGGCCAAGCAGTTTTACGTACACTATTTCAAACCACTGCAACAGCTACAGGTTAGCCACCGCTTTGGGAGAAACTGCTATATAGTCTATGCAAAGCATATGATCTACAGCTCATATGCCTCGAACGGAAAATGCTACTTACCCAGTATGCATCCGTTCTTGGCATGTAGAGCTGTAGAATCATATGCGCCTGCCCGCCTCCCCGGGTACCTATACCTGTTGCAGTAACATCTTACTTAGATACATGCATTCATGGACATCTCCTTTTTACTACTCTTACTAACTCCATTATCACCCTCTGCGGGAAAACAATCTAACAATGGAGTCGATGCCCTGCGCACTATCACCGAAAGGAGTCACCACCCACCTAGTGACTGGAAAGACTTCTTCGAAGAAAAACAATGTGCAAACATCTGGACCCAACACTAGATGGTGATCTATGGAAAGCATATGATTCTACAGCTCTACATGCCAAGAACAGATGCATACTGGGTAAGTAGCATTTTCCTTTCTCTCCTTTCCCCGGTGCCGGAGCGTCCCCTGCCCAGCTTCCAGCTTTCTACGACGCGCTACATGGCATCTTTGGGCAGCCCGACTCCGCCGGCGCTCCTTCGGGCCCGCAGACTCTGCTGTGGGCCTTGGGACTTCGATGCCAGCGGCTCCGGCGCCGGAGGGCACCCGAGGATCCAGGCCTTGATCTGGATCGATGCCGGTCGACCTCACGGTACCTTCCCTGGCACCGATCCTGACGCCGACGCCCCAGGCGCCGGTCTTGCTCCCGACCGGCGCCGACCCAGCCTCGACTTGGACAAGGCGCCGGACCTATGTCGTCGCCAGAGGGTACTTTTGTGCCTCTGTTCATTCCTGGTGTTCCTTTCAGGCCTGACTGGCAACCAGAGGAGGGTGAGGAGGACTGAGAGGGGTTTGTGGACCCTTTAGCTGACCAACTGGATGAGCTGGACTGGCGAGAGGACCTGGGTGACGCCAGTGGTCTGGATACCTCCCCAGACCTTGGCATACTTTATCCCCCTACGGTGGCTACGGAGGAGGGAGCGTCCTATGCAGTGGTGTTGCGTAGGGCGGCTGAGGCCTTGGGCCTGGAGCTTCCTACGGTGGCAGTCAGGACTAACCTCCTGACAGAGGTGCTTCAACCGGCGGCAGCCTCTTCGGAGCCCCTTCTGCCTTTCAATGAAGCCCTCACGGGCGTCCTTCTGGGCACTTGGTCCAAGCCCAGCACAGGGGCTCCTGTGGACAGGATGATTGCCCGACACCACCGCCTGGCCCTGGGCGACCCACTTTTCCTCTCCCAACACCCGACCCCCGAGAGCTTAGTAGTCCAAGCCTCGTCCTCAAAGGGTGCATTCCCTACTGCTTCCCCAGATAGGGAATCCAAGAAGCTGGACCACCTTGGGAAGAAGATGTTTTCTTCCGCCAGCTTAGCGCTGCAGTCGGTGAATACAGCATGCCCCTTGGGCCGTTATACCCATACAGTGTGGGATACGGTTGCGCAAGTGCTTCCACAGTGCCCGGAGGAGGCCCGGGCAGTTCTCACCCGCGCAGTGGCAGAGGGTAGAGACGCAGCTAAATTCACCATCAGATATGGGCTGGATACCGCCGACTCACTGGGTAGAACGGATTCCACGTCAGTAGCCCTGAGGCGTTACACCTGGTTGAGGACGTCTGGTTTCTCTGGGGATGTCCAATCCACCGTACTTGACATGCCCTTTGATGGCCGTCACCTTTTTGGTGACAAGGCAGACTCGGCGCTCGAGGGCTTCAAGGATTCCAGGGCTAGGGCCAGATCCTTGGGCCTCGTGGCGACTTGTCGCCCCACACAGTCTGCTTTTCGCCCCTTTCGTGGCTACGGAAGTGGTGCTCTGCCACGTTTGACCCAGTCTAGCCACCAGTTCACGCAAGCTGCCCAGCCTGTGCGTGGCTGTGGACGTGGGACCCAGCGACGCGGGTCTGGGGGCCAGCGGGCAGGCCAGTCCACCTGTACCCCCCTGCAGCAGCCTCCAAACCCTCCTAGTGCGACCTTTCAGGGCCACCAGAGGCCAGTGGGCAGCAGGATTCACCATCACGTTGGACAGGTGGGTTTTGCAGATAGTCCGAAGGGGCTACTCCCTTCGAGACTACCCCTCCCTCCATGCCACCATCCTTCCTCCATGCCACCATCCTTCCATCGCATGTCGGAGGATCATTTGGCCCTTCTCTGCCAGGATGTTGTAGGTCTCTTGGCCAAGGGAGCTATCGAAAGGGTCCCTGTGCCAGAAGTAGGTCGTGGTTGCTACTCCCACTACTTTTTGGTACCCAAGAAGGACAAATGCCTGCACCCTATCTTAGACCTCAGGGCCCTCAACCGCTTCCTCCAGAAGGAGAAGTTCAAGATGCTCACGTTGGCTCAGGTCCTGTCTGCCCTCGACCCTGGAGACTGGATGGTAGCGTTGGACTTGCAGGACCCCTATTTCCATATCTCCGTCCTGCCGGCCCACAGGCGTTACCTACGGTTCACGGTAGGCCACGAGCATTTTCAGTTCATCGTGCTCCCCTTTGGCCTTACAAGTGCCCCTCGGGTGTTCACGAAAGTGATGGTGGGGGTCGCAGCTCATCTGCGCAGATCAGGGGTTCCAGTCTTCCCCTAGCTCGACGACTGGCTGTTGAAGGCGAGTTCGCCCCAGGCTGTCGTTTCCCACCTCCAGACTACGGCAGACCTCCTGCGTTCGCTGAGGTTCACTATCAACGTGCCTAAGTCACACCTGATTCCCTCTCAGAAGCTCGTTTTCATCAGAGCAGTTCTGGATACGGCGCTGTTTCGGGTTTATCCTCCGGGATATACGGGCTATGATACCGATGTTTCAGCCTCTATCCCGGATCTCGGTGAGACTGACCCCGAGGCTGCTGGGCCTCATGGCCTCCTGCATCCTGCTGGTAGATCATGCCAGGTGGCATATGTGAGCTCTGCAGTGGGACCTGAAGTTCCAGTTAGCACAGCATCGGGGAAATCTTTCCGACGTTGTCCAGATCTCGGGGGGACTGCATGTCAATTGCAGTGATGGTTAACGAACCAAGCTTGGGTCAACGGCAGATCCCTCTCCCTTCGCCAACACGAGCTAACAGTGGTGACCGATGCGTCACTCCTGGGATGGTGCAGCCGCATGGGAGAGACGGAGATCAGAGGACTTTGGACTCCGGCTGAGTCCTCCACATCAATCTTCTGGAGCCCGGGCGATTCGTCTAGCACTGAAGGCATTCCTTCCCTCTACCAAAGGGAGTGTAATGCAGGTGTTCACAGACAACACCACCGCCATGTGGTACTGCAACAAACATGGCAGGGTGGGGTCGTGGACCCTATGTCAAGAGGCTCTTTGCCTTTGGACATGGCTGGAACATCAGGGCATGTCCCTGGTGGTTCAACACCTGACCAGTTCTCTGAACGCCAGGGCGGACGAGCTCAGCCATCGGTGCATGATGGATCATGAATGTCATCTTCACTCGGAGGTGGCGCACGGTTTCTTTCAACAGTAGGGAGAGCCTTGGTTAGATCTGGGCGCCACCGAAGAGAACGCGCACTGTCAGCAGTTCTGCACGTTGGAATTTCCAAGACTGCACTCGCTCGGCATCACTTTTCGTCGCGAGTGGAGTTGCGGCCTCCTGTATGCCTTTCCGCCTGTACGACTTCTGCCCGGAGTGCTGAAGAAGATCAAGCGCGTCCAGGCCCAAGTCATTCTTGTGGCTCCGTACTGGGCCCGAAGAGTCTGGTACCCCGAGCTCCTGAGCATGGCCATAGATTCTCCGATCAGACTGCCTCTTCGGGAGGATCTTCTGTCTCAGCAGCAGGGGATGTTCTTCCACCCGAACCTGTCCAGCCTCCACCTCCTTGCGTGGGGATTGCGCAGCGGCAGTTGACAGCTTTTGACTTTCCGCCCGAAGTGTGTAATGTTATCTTGGCAGCCAGGTGTCCCTCCACCAAGTCTGTATATGCCTGTAGATGGAACAAGTTTGTGGCATGGTGCACAGCAAAGGCTGTGGATCCCGTTTCTGCCCCCCTTTCGGAGGTACTCTTGTTAATCCTCTCTCTAGCCCAGCAAGGCTCTGCCTTGGGCACTCTTAAAGGCTACCTTTCGGCCATTTCTGCCTTTCTTCGCCTTCCTGATCAGGCTTCCCTTTTCAAGTCCCCTATTGTAAATAGATTTCTGAAGGGCATTACTCATCTCTTCCCTCCTTCTCCTTTTGTAATACCCCAGTGGGACTTGAACCTTGTCTTGACATTCCTTATGTGTGCTCCCTTTGAGCCTCTACATAACTGCCTTATCGGGCTCCTTACTCTGAAGACTGCCTTCCTTGTCGCCATCACCTCTGCTCGCAGAGTGAGTGAGCTTCAGGCTCTGTCCTCTAAACCTCCTTATCTGAAAGAGACTATTAGTTATGGATTCCTCACCTTAGAATTACCCCCAGGTGTCAGACTGGATCCGGAGAATTTTTTCCTCAGCAGTACCCCTGCGCATCGGTAGGTGGCGTGGGTTGACTCCGCGTTCGTCGTTGGCGTCATGATCGCCGGCATGACGTTGCGGTATCTACTTAGAAGCCGCCCCTGCGCGCTGACGTCAGTTCTTTCTTTTTCCGCGCCAGCCAGCGCAGATCCGAAGAGAGCGGTACCTCGAGTCACTTTTTGACTGATGTCGGTAACGGACCCCCATCTCGTGTGCCTATGGTGTCTGGAGCGCGACCACGACCCAAAGTCATGCTCCGACTGCCAGGCAATGGCCCTGAAGTCTTTGCGGGAGTGGTCCCGAAAGCGTCAGGAGACCCGGCAGTCAGCTCCGCGCCGTTCAAGGTCCCGGACGAGAGGGAGGTCGCGGGACCTGTCGCGGAGCCATCACCACCACTCCTCGTCTTCGGGTAAGTCGAAGCACAAAAAGAAGGCGAAGAAGCATAGTCGCTCTTCGTGTTCTCCCCGTCCGTCGGCCGACGCAATGTGGGATGCAGACAGTAGTCGCCCGGCTCTGCCCGCGGAGCCTGTTGGGTCGACTCCGAGCCTCCCTCCCTTTCCGGGGGCCGGGGCGACCCCTGCCCAACTTTATAGCTTTTACGAAGCCCTGCACTCGATCTTTGGGCAGCCTGACTACGCCGGCGCGCCTTCAGGCCCCGTGGACTCGGCTGGCGGCTCTAGACCTTTGATGCCCGTGGCTTCGGCTCTCGCGCCGCAGGGACCCAGGCCTGGATCGGCGCCAGTTGACCTTGTGACACCTCCTCCGGCCCCGAATCCATTGGCGACCCTTCCGCCCCTGGTTGTGTCCCAGCCGACGTCGACCCCAGCCTCCCCCTCGATGTGGACACGGAGCCGGACCGACGTCGGGACCGGTGCCGACCGGTACTTTTGTACCCCTGTTCTCCCCTGGTGTTCCCTATCGCCCTGAGTGGCTACCAGAGGAGGGTGAAGAGGACTGGGAGGGGTCTGTGGACCCTCTAGCAGACAAGTTAAAAGAACCGGACTGGAGAGAGGAGTTGGGGTGAGGCCAGTTGTCTGGACAGCTCCCCAGACCTTGGCATGCTATCTCCCCATACCGTGGCTATGGAGGAGGGTGCATCATACGCAGTGGTGTTGCGTAGGGCGGCTGAGGCCTTAAACCTTGAGCTTCCTATGGTGGCGGTCATGACTAACCTCCTGACCGAGGTGCTTCAACCGGCAGCGGCCTCTTCGGAGCCCCTGCTGCATTCAATGAGGCCCTCACAGACATCCTTTTGGGCACTTGGTCCAAGCCCAACACAGGGGCTCGAGTGGATAGGATGATTGCCCGACGCCACCGCCCGGCCCCGGGCGACCCCATTTTCCTCTCCCAACACCCCACCCCTGAGAGCTTGGTGGTCCAAGCCTCGACTTCCAAGGACGCATTCCCTACCGCACCACCTGATGGGGAATACAAGAAGCTGGACTACCCTGGGAAGAAAATGTTTTTTTCCCCAGCTTAGGACTGCGATTGCTGAACACCGCATGTCTCTTGGGCCGTTATTCCCACTCTGTGTGGGACATGGTTGCGCAGGTGCTGCCACAGTGCCCGGAGGAGGCCCGGGCCGTGCTCTCTCGTGCAGTTGCCGAAGGGAGAGACGCAGCGAAGTTCACCATATGATGTGGGCTGCACACCGCCGACACGCTGGGCAGGACGATTTCAATGTCAGTAGCCCTGAGACGCTACACCTGGCTGAGGTCCACTGGCTTTTCGGGTGATGGCCAAGCTACACTTTTGGACATGCCCTTTGATGGCCGTCACTTGTTTGGTGACAAAGCAAACAACGCGCTCCAGCGCTTTAAGGACTCCAGGGCTACGGCCAGGTCCTTGGGCCTCGCTTCCACCTCTCGCCCCGCACAGTCTGCTTTTCGCCCCTTTTGTGGCTACGGGAGGGGTGCCCTGCCACGTTCCGTCCAGAGCCACAGGCCTGCGCAAGCTGTCCAGCCTCTGCGCGGCCGGGGACCCACCGTCGTGGGCCTGGGGGCCAGCAGACGGACCAGAACACCAGCACCCCCTCTGCAGCAGCCTCCAAGCCCTCCCAGTCCGACCTTTCAGGGCCAACTTTTGCCAGTGGGTGGCAGGCTTCGCCATCACCTCCCCCATCACCTCCCCCACTGGCTCAACATCACGTCGGACAGGTGGGTTTTGCAGAAAGTCCGAAGGGGCTACTCCCTCCCCTTCGAGAATACCCCTCCATCCATGCCACCACAATTCCAGCGCATGTCCGAGGATCACTAGGCCCTTCTCCAACACGAAGTTACTGCTCTCTTGGCCAAGGGAGCCATCGAGCAAGTTCCTGCCCCAGAAGTATGTCATGGTTGTTATTCCCACTACTTTCTGGTGGCCAAGAAGGACAAGGGCCTGCGTCCTATCTTGGATCTCAGGAACGTCAACCTCTTCCTCCGGAAGGAGAAGTTCAAAATGTTGACACTGGTCCTGTCTGCCCTCGACCCTGGAGACTGGATGGTAGCGTTGGACTTGCGTTGGACTTGCAGGATGCTTATTTTCACATTCCCGTCCTGCCGGCCCATCGGCGTTACCTACAGTTCACAGTAGGCCACTAACACTTTCAGTTTACCGTGCTCCCCTTTGGCCTTACCAGCGCCCCTCGGGTGTTCACGAAGGTGATGGCGGTGGTCGCAGCTCATCTGCGCAGATTAGGGCTTCCAGTCTTCCCCTATCTCAACGACTGGCTGTTGAAGGCGGGCTCGCCCCAGGCTGTCGTCTCCCACCTCCAGACTACGGCTGACCTCATGCATTCGCTGGGGTTCACCATCAATGTGCCGAAGTCACACCTGATTCCCTCTCAGAAGCTCCTTTTCATCGGAGCGGTTCTGGACACAGCGCAGTTTTGGTCTTATCCTCCCGAGCAGCGAGTCTGGGATATTTGGGCTATGATTCCGATCTTTCAGCCTCTATCCTGGGATTCGGTCAGACTGACCCTGAGGCTGCTGGGCCGCATGGCCTCCTGCATCCTACTGGTGGACTATGCCAGGTGGCATATGCGGGCTCTGCAGTGGGAGCTGAAGTTCCAGTGGGCACAGCATCAGGGGAATCTTTCCGATTGTGTCCAGATTTCGTAGGGCACTGCACATCAATTGCAGTGGTGGCTAACGAACCAGGACTGGGTCAACGCCAGGTCCCTCTCCCTTCCCCAGCCAAAGTTCACAGTGGTGACAGACGCCTCGCTTCTGGGGTGGGGCGGCCACATGGGAGAGGCGGAGATCAGAGGCCTCTGGTCTCTGGCGGAGTCCGGGCACCACATCAACCTTCTGGAGCTTCGGGCCACCCGACTTGCAGTGAAGGCATTCCTTCCTTCTGTTAAAGGGAGAGTAGTGCAGGTGTTCACGGACAACACCACCGCCATGTGGTCCTGCAACAAACAGGGCGGGGTGGGGTCGTGGACCCTATGTCAGGAGGCACTTCGTCTCTGGAAGTGACTGGAACATCAGGGCATGTCCCTGATGGTTCAACACCTGGCAGGTTCTCTGAACGCCTGGGCGTACGAACTCAGCCGCTGGTGTATGATGGATCACGAATGGCGTCTTCACTCGGAGGTGGTCAAGGTCTCTTTAAGCAGTGGGGAGAGCCTTGATTAGATCTATTCGCTTCCGCAGAGAACGCGAAATGTCACCAATTCTGCACGTTGGAATTTCCAAGGCAGCACTCGCTAGGCGACGCTTTTCGACGCGGGTGGAGTTGCGGTCTTCTATATGCTTTTCCACCTATACCACTTCTGCCCAGAGTGCTGAAGAAGGTCAAGCGCGACCGGGCCCAAGTCATTCTTGAGGCCACGGACTGGGCACGAAGAGTCTGGTATCTCGTGCTTCTGCACATGGCCTTCGATCCTCCGATCAGACTGCCTCTTCGGGACGATCTTCTGTCGCAGCAGCAGGGGATGGTCCTCCACCCGAAACTGTCCAGCCTCCACCTCCTTGCATTAAGATTGAGGGGCAACAGTTGACCGCTTTCGACCTTCCTCCCGAAGTCTGTAACATTATCTTGGCAGCAAGGCGTCCCTCCACACAAATGGTATACGCCTGTAGATGGAACAAATTTGTGGCATGGTGCACAGCAAAGGCTGTGGATCCCCTTTCTGCCCCCCTTTCAGAGGTTCTCCTCTTCATTCTTTCTTTGGCCCAGCAGGGCTCTGCTCTGGGCACTCTAAAAGGCTATCTCTTAGCCATTTCTTCAGCTTCCTGATCAGCCTTCTCTTTTCAAGTCCCCTATTGTAAATCGCTTCCTTAAGGGCATTACTCATTTGTTTCCTCCCATTCCTTTCGTACTGCCCCAGTGGGACTTGAACCTGGTTCTAACCTACCTTATGTGCGCTCCTTTCGAGCCGCTACATACCGGTCCTCTCAGACGTTTGACACTTAAAACTGCCTTTTTGATTGCCATCACCTCTGCTCGCAGGGTGAGTGAGCTTCAGGCTCTTTCTTCAAAACCTCCTTTCCTGGCTGTTCATCCGGACAATGTTGTCCTTCGCACTAGGCCTTCTTTCCTTCCCAAAGTGGTTACCTCTTTCCACATAGGACAGACCATCACTTTGCCCACCTTCTTTCTGCCCCTGCATCCTTCTAAAGAGGAGGAGAGGCTCCACCGTCTGGATCCAAAACGTGCACTTTCATTTTATCTGGATCACACAAAGCAATTCCGGGTGGATGACCAGCTCTTTGTTGGCTATGGGGCGCCAAGAAAGGTTGGGCTGTGCAAAAGCGGACCATCTCTTGATGGCTCGTTCTTTGCATTAAAATCTGTTATTCCATGGCAAAGAAGGAACCTCCAGTGGAGCTGCACGCCCATTCCACCAGGGCGACGGCAGCCACTACTGCTTTGGGACGTGGAGTCCCTCTTCATGACATCTGCCAGGCAGCCACGTGGGCTTCATTGCACACGTTTACTAAACACTACTGTCTGGACAAGTCCGAAGGGACGGCTTCTTTGGCCGTTCAGTTCTCCAGGACTTTCTGGTGTGAACTTGGTTCGCAGACCCACCTCAGGGGGTTGTTATTGCTGGGGTATCTATTCTAAGGTGAGGAATCCATAACTAATAGTCTCTTTCAGATGAACAAGTTACTTACCTTCGGTAACGATATATCTGTAAGAGACATATATTAGTTATGGATTCCTCACCGCCCCACCCATCCTCCCCGTTCTGAGAAGTGACTTCTAGGGTAAGGGACTCCCTTTCAGGGCTCTAGTTTTTGTGCACCAGTGGTCAGTGTCTTGCATGGCTCTGCGCTTCTGGTGTGGAATGTCGTGTAAAGAACTGACGTCGGGGGGCGTGGCCAAGATGGCGGCGGAGTAGCACCGTTCTTTAGGGGCTCCGCTCGCCGAGGCCGGCAATAGGCTTCCATCGGCGGCTTTGGGACCGATACTCTGCCGGATTGTGATCTCCGGTCTTCCACGACTCCAGGGGCGTCCGTACACCTGCGGAGGAAGAAAGTTTTTGGCGCAGTCGGCTGCCGCAGCCTAGAGTGCACGGAGACGGCGAGGTAGAGCAGGCCTCGCTGGAGCGACCGTTAGGGGAGGAGGGGCGCGGAACCCGGGCTTTGACAGGCAGTGAAGGCCGGCGGCCCGAGGGAGTCCTGGCCGTCCGGAGGAGCTGTCCCTGGAGTGGTGAACACAGGCGGTGCTTCCCGCGATCGGCGGCCCGGGTCGGAGTGGTGACCCCGGCCTTGCGGAGGAGACTCAGCGGGAGAGGAGATAGCGCCCGGAGGTGAGAGCGCGTACTGCGTGGTTGGCACGGCCCTCTCCCCCGGGGTGCTCCGCCGGACTCACAGACAAAGTCTTGGGCAGCAGTACAGGGCGACCAAGCGGCCATCCCGATGGGGATTGTGTTTGGAGGTGCGCCGGTGGCGCAAAGGCCGAGCCGCGTGGGCGCGGCTCCCGGGGACAGGGAGACGCCTCAGGAGAGACTGACCTCGCGACGGAGGGGAGGGCCGGAGCGGCCTACCCAGGGCAGAGGCTGCATCTCTCCACCGCCTGTCCTCCGTGGACTCCAGTGCGACGAAGATCCCCGGGCCTGAGGGTGGGGCCCTGTGCGGAGGGGGTGCCTGAGGCGGGGGGAGCCGACGCTTCGTGTGTGCCCGCAGCGCTGTGCGCTTTACTTCGCGGAACCCCGGACCTGCAAGGGGGTGCGACAGTTGACTGCCTCGCCTGGAAGTGACACACACTGGGGCCTTCGCCACGTGGCCCCCGTGCTGGCAGGGTCTGCCAGCCCAGTCTGCAACCCACCATTTCACTTACCGGGTGATCACCTTAGGCGCCGGTTGTGACGGCAGATCCGACGGACGGGCCCCAACGCCCACGGTAACCCAGAGGCACCCCCTGAGTCGGGGATTGGGGTTGAAGGAACACTGGTCCCCTGTACACAGGCAGCCGGATATGGCCTCCCAACGGGGGAAAAAAACACATCCCATGTAAGGAATATTCTATTAAAGATTTACTTCAAAAGCCGGGTGGGAAGAAAGCTGGGGGGCCTAGCACTGATACCCAAGGTTTGCAGCCCGGCGACGCCACGATGGATACAGCGGCCGGGCACGCGGTCGAGCCCGTCACGAAGGAATTCATGGAGCAGCTCTTTGGCGCACTGCGAGAAGACTTCGCTGGGCTGCGACAAGACCTGGCGGCCGACATTGAGCAGCTCCGAGCAGATCTGGGCGAAGTTGGGGATAGGGTGAACACTCTGGAGCGTAATGGGGACAGGCGGGAGGAAGAGCTCGCTGAACATACCCGAGAACTCATCACCCTCCGGGAGCAGCAGGAGGAGCTCTACCTTAAGATGGGAGATTTGGAGAACCGCTCAAGGCGCTCTAACATCCGCATCAAGGGTGTACCCCTTCGGGCGGATGGAGGTAAGCTCGAGGAGTGGGTTCTTCGCCTCTTTCACCACATGGCCCCAGCCCTGAAGGATCAGGAGGTCACCCTTGATCGTACACACCGTGCTGGGCGCCCTGCCTCCGGCCCCGGCCAGCCACAGGACATTCTGACTTGCGTCCACTCCTACAGGCAGAAGGAGATCATTATGGCTGCCACACGCGACCGACCAACTGTGGAGTTCGAGGGCCTCCAGACCTCTCGCCCTTTACTCTCCAGAGGCGTAAGGAGCTGCGACCAGCTACAACCTTCCTCCTGGAGCAGGGGATACGATACCAATGGGGGCATCCGTTCAGACTCTCCTTTGTCTGGAACAAGGAAACGCATGGAGTGCGCAACCTACAGGAGGCGAAAGAGGTCATTGGATCTGCCCTGGCATCAACCGAGGACTCAGACGCAGCAGAAGGTGATCCATCATCGGGGAGACAGCGGCGGCCGGGCAGGAGACGGGGCCTCAGGAGAGGGACCCAGGCGAAACCCACCGAAGAGGAACGTCGCACGGAGAGGGAAGCCCTACTACGGCAAGTGATGGACCAGGAGGATTCTACTGCACCAACAGGGGAATGATCCGCCCAGTTGATGTCCTGAGACCAGGACTCGGGAAGAATGGTCCAAGCCCAGTGTCTCGTGAAGTCGGTCTTGGGGAGGGGGGTGGGGGAGAGGAGCCCTGGCCTTGGAGTGGTGATGACCGATCGTCGGACTCATGGACCCCTGCACACTGGTGCACTATGTTACCAATGGCCGACGTCTTTGAAGTCACTTTTTGTTCACTCTCTCTTTGTTTCTTTCTCTCTCTCTTTCCTTTCCTCCCTCCTTTCCGCCAACGAGAGGGCTGTAGGTCTCTTGCAGTCGGTGGAATATACTGCCATTCTGCGAACAGGTAGGGTGACTCTTCATTTCAAGCGGATGGGGGCGGCGGGTGGCATGGGGCAGGGTTGTGTTCCTGTGCGTGGGAGGTGGGTCCTGCTGTGTACTTTGGGTGAGGGGGTTGAATTGTTCTATTTGCTTCCCCTTTGTTGGGCTGCGCTTGTTGTTTGCTTTGCGACTCCGCCCGACCTCCCTTTACATTTGTTAGGACTGCCTTGCCACCCTGGAAATACATCAGGTAGAGATGCTGCGACCTGGGAGTCGGCTGCCGCTAGGGCCGGGGGGTGGAACACACGGGGATGGAGTGGATGCCAGGCAGTTGCGGTTCTCCCCGAGATAGGTCTGCCTATAGCGCGAGTACACCCTTCTTTCCCTCTCCATGACACACCTTAAAGTAGTTATCATGAGCTTCAATGTGCGGGTCTTAATTCACCAGCGAAACGGCGTGCACTCCTTGCCTTGTTGAGGGATGCTAAGTGTGATATCTGCCTCCTACAGGAGACCCACCTCATGTGGGCAGATTGGAAACGGCTTCGATCCCCCTGGTTTGATCGACAATATTTCTCGGCGGGAGCGGGTAAGAGGGCCGGAGTGGCGATCCTTTTAGCCACACACTTTACGGTAAGGTGGTGGGAACACATACGGAGGTTGCAGGCCGTCTCTTGGACTTGCGGGTATTGCTGGGCGAGAGGATCCACACGATTGCCTCAGTCTATAGCCCTAATGAGCACCAGGAGGCCTTCCTACGGGATGCTCTGAGTTCGATTCAGGAATCGCCTGATGAGGACCTTGTCATCGGAGGGGATTTTAACATAGTCCCTAACGCGGAGCGGAACAGATAGACGTTGAGGATGGGCTCGATCTCTGACATGTTGCTTCAGAGACTACGGGAGGCAGGCCTCACAGATGCCTGGCGCCATCGCTTCCCGACTGCACGGGAGTACACCTTTTTCTCTGCGGCCCATCAAACGTCCGCCCGCTTTGACCTTTTCTGGACTTCCCAGAGGGTTACGGCGGCCACGGACGATGTTTCTATTGGGGTCGCGGCGCTTTCGGACCACTCCCCGATCGTTTTAACGCTGCTTCTCCCGGGGGGCTCCCTGTAGAGAGAGTGCGTGGCATTTAAGCCGCAAACTACTCACATACGATGCCAATATTGCTGACTTACGGGGCGCAATCAGGGCGTACCTGGAGGTGAATGACGAAGGCTCAGTGGGGATCGCTACGCTTTGGGACGCCATGAAGGCCGTCGTCCGCGGCCACTGTATTGCTATCGCGGCGGGCCTAAATAAAGACCGCAGGGCTAAGAGGGGGGAATTGGAGGATCAAATTCGGGAGCTTGAAGGGGTACACCGACGCACGGGGCTGTCCAAACTCGACGCTTGCTCACACAGGCGAGGAAGCAACTGCGGGCATTGGATCTCTATCGCGCCAAGTACGCTCTGCACGAAGCAGCGCTACTATGAAGGAGGGAACAAGGCGGAGAGGCTTCTTGCACACACCCTGCGAGCTGAAACGGCGACGTGTCGTGTCGCGGAAATCGTGACTGACCAGGGGGAGAATCTGCGCGCCGATGGGGACATTGCGTCTGCCTTTGAAGCTTTCTATAGGACTCTCTACTCGGCTGATAACCTAGATCCGGCTGTGGCCAGGGACTATGCGCTAGCGGCACCGGTGACCCTGCTTGTAGCTCCGGTTGCTGCTCATTTGGACGCAGACATAACTCCCGAGGAGGTCTTCAGGGCTATCCAGGGCCTTTCGGTTGGCAAGGCGCCGGGAGAGGACGGCCTCCCGGTCGATTTTTATAATACCTTTGCGTCGGATCTAGTTCCCCTTCTGGTGAGGCTGGTCAACGCCTTTAGCGATTCTGGGGAATTTACCCCGTCGATGTCAATGGCGGAGGTAGTGGTCATTCCCAAGCCCGGAAAGGACCCCCGAAAGTGCGCTTCCTATCGCCCTATCTCCCTGCTCAACGTGGACCTGAAAATCTTCACTAGTATTTTGGCTGCCGGACTCGCTCCTCATATGCAGGGCATGGTGGATCCCGACCAGTTGGCGTTTCATCCCGGACCGCGGCTGCGGAGATGGGACCCGTAGACTCTGTCACTTACTAGACAAGACGCAGAGGACCCAGATTCTGTCGTTGCTTCTCTCGGTGGACGCCGAAAAGTCGTTTGACCGGGTCCACTGGACTTACTTACAACAGGTTCTCTGTCGCTTTGGGCTTGGTGACAGGTTCTGGAGGTGGGTGAATTGCGTCTATCATGGTCCCCAAGCACGTATCCGGGTCAATGGGGTGGTCTCGCATCCTTTCCGGGTAGGACGCGGCACGCGGCAGGGATGTCCCCTCTCTGCCCTCCTTTGCCGAAAGAGTGCGTCAACTCCCCTCGGTAACTGGGATCCGGATGGGTGGCAGGGAACATAAGATCTCCCTATACGCGGACGACGTACTTCTGTTCCTAACGCACCCGGGACTCTCTCTTCCCCCTCTGCTGGCGGAGGTAGAGGCTACGGGTTTTCTACCACCGCGAAAACTGCACAGGTGAACTATACAGAGGCTCTGCACAAATTGCGTCTCGAACTAAACAGTAAGAAAAAACACGCCCTTTCCTGGTTGGGTAAGATTGCCGCCGTCAAAATGACGATCTTGCCCCGTCTGCTCTACATTATGCAGACGCTTCCGCTCGCCCCACCACCTACGACACTGGCTCTAATGCAGTAACTCATTAACAGCTTCATCTGGGGGGGTAAGAAGCCACGTATGGCGCAACACCTCACCTATTTGAGGCAGGAATGAGGGTGGTCTTGGTATCCCGCACCTTAGGCGTTACTATGAGGCGGCGCAACTGCGCTGGATGGTGGAGTGGTATCAGCTAGAGTCGGAAAAACATTGGTGTTTTATGGATAGAGGGGTCGCCGGAATCTACATATGGAAAGTTCCCTAGCTACCCAGACGTTACAGGCCGCTGGGTGCGTATCTCTCCCCAGTCTTGCGAGCCACTATGCAGGTGTGGGATAGGGTCCAAGAAAAGTGTCAGCTGTCCTCCACTGTCTCGCCCCTGACCCCCTTTATTGGGAACCGGGATTTCCCCCCGGCCTTCGTGGCAACGCCTACCTCAAATGGCAGGAAGCAAACTGTAAACGCATAGGCGACCTCTTCGATGAACGGGGAATCCTGGATTTCCCCAGACTTGTGGCTCACTATGGGATCCCCAAGGATGCACAATGGCAATATCTGGCGCTGCGCCATTGGGTCACACAACCTCACATCCGCCTGCATGCTGGTCGGCTCCTTACAAAATTTGAGATTTGGTACATCACACGCACATCCAATAAACGCCTTCTATCGGATATTTATGGCTTCCTCAACAAGGCAAGAATTCAGGTTAAATCCCCGGCGCAGCGTAGGTGGGAGGTGGGATTGAGTCGGGAGTTCTCTCCCAAAGAGTGGGTGGACATCGTTCACAGGGCCTGGGCATCCTCATGCAGCACATCAGGGAAGGAGATGCTCCTCAAAATTGCACACTATTGGTATTATACGCCAGCGAGGGTCGCTGCATGAAAGCCCTGTAGCAACAATCTCTGTTGGCGCAACTGTGGGGAGGTGGGTACACTGACCCATATCCTATGGCATTGCCCTAAAATACAGGCATTTTGGGACACTGTTCTACCTCTAGTGGATCAAATATACGAGATGGAACTCCCCCGCTTTCCTAGTTACATTTTGCTGGGGCTACCCAACCCTCTCACGTACCCTCTCTGGTCCTGCAGGGGTAGAGCGATCACCTTGGCACTAGGGGCAGCCAAGCAGGTCCTCTTGGCGAGGTGGGGCACGACTGATATCCAGACCAAACTTGATTGGCTACACAAAATGTGGGAAATTGTGGGGATGGAGCGGATTACAGCTGGAATCAACCACACACTGCCTAAAATTGATCAGACCTGGGGGTCCACGGTGGCCTACTTATCGTCTGAATTTGTGGAGCTCACCTGCCCTCGCTATCTACGGGTCCTGCGATTCCCTACGACCCACATAAAGGATCCGCTACCACCCCCAAAGGCCACTTAGCCCTAGACCCTACCGCGTCAAACCATAAACCGTGGGTGGATCCCTGTCCTCTCTTCTCTAGTTTCTTTAGTTCTTTCTTTGCTTTCTCTCACTGTCTTCTTATCTTACTCTTGCATAAAAGTCTCCTTTTGAAAGTACGTTCCCCGCCGGCCGGTGGTTGTAGGTGGGCGTAATGTTTATGATTGCAACATACTCAATAAAAAGATTTAAACCATAAAGAACTGACGTCAGCACTCAGGGGCGGCGTCTAAGTAGATACTGCGGCGTCATTCCGTCGATCACGACGCCAACGTCGAACACGGAGTCGACCGACGCCACCTACCGACGCGCAGGGGCACTGCTGAGGAAAAAATTCTCCTGATCCAGTCTGATGCCTGGGGGTAATTCTAAGGTGAGGAATCCATAACTAATATATGTCTCTTACAGCTATATCGTTACCGAACGTAAGTAACTTGTTCTTCTTGCGGTTCATCTGGACAAGGTAGTCCTAATTGGGCGCCAAGAAAGGTCAGGATGTGCACAAACGCACCATTTCTCAATGCGTTGTCCTATGTATTAAAATCTGCTACTCCTTGGCGAAGAAGGAAGCCCCGGTGGGTTTGGGTGCTCACTGCACCAGGGCGACGGCGGCTACTACTGCCTTGGGGCATGTAGCCCCACTCCTTGACATCTGTCAGGCGGCCACGTGGGCATCCCTGCACAAGTTCACCGAGCATTATTGCCTGGACAGCCAAGTCAGGAGAGGCGGCTACTTTGGCCGTTCTGTTCTCTAGGACTTTCTGGTGTGAACTTAGTTCGCAGACTCTCCTCCGGGGTTGGCATTGCTGGGGTATCTATTCTAAAGATAAGGAATCTATAACAACAGTCTCTTTCAGATGAACAAGTTACTAACCTTCGGTAACGATGTATCTGTAAGAGACATATGTAGTTTTAGATTCCTTACCGCCCCACCCATCCTCCCCGTTCTGCCAACTGACTTGTAGGGATAAGGACTCCCTTCCAGGGCCCTAGTTATGTGCACCAGTGGTCAGTGGCTTGCATGGCTCTGCTCTTCTGGCGTGGAAAGTCGTGTCCGAACTGACGTCGGCGCGCATTGGCGGTGTCTAAAGCAGACACCGCGACGTCATTCCGGCGACCACGACGCCAACGACGGACGCGGAGTCGACCGACGCCACCTACCGACGCACGGGGGTACTGCTGAAGATAAATTTCTGTGGCTCCAGTCTGATGCCTGGGGTTAATTCTAAAGGTAAGGAATCTATAACTACATATGTCTCTTACAGATACATCGTTACCGATGGTAAGTAACTTGTTCTTTAGGCTGTTGAGTTCTTTTCTGTCCCTAGTTGCCTCCTCCTGCAGATCCAGCACCAATACTTCCAAGGCTTGCGTTCTTTGAGAGAAAGACTCCAACTTTTCTGCTAACCCTTCACAAACCCCTTGGATTTCCTTTTGATTGGCTTGAGAAGTCGCAAACCCATTTTTTACCTCCTCTCCAATGGATTTCATTAGATGCTCCAAGGGGCTTATCTGCAAATCCTAATCTTTCACTGGGGGCACAAAGCCTGGCAGACCCTCTCCCTACCGTCTCTATCAGTGCCTCCTTAGGGCCCCCATTGCTGAGCTTGGGTCTCTTTCTCTTTCCTCAGTAGAACCCTCTTCGACCAGACATTGTTATCTATTAGGGGTCACGGGGATCTGAAGAGCACCTAGTGCCTCCACCGGTTGTTCGGGGAACGTCATGTTATCCCTGATGTCTTGGTCCGCCT
The DNA here is from genome assembly GCA_963921515.1 of Calotriton arnoldi. Classification (NCBI taxonomy): domain Eukaryota; kingdom Metazoa; phylum Chordata; class Amphibia; order Caudata; family Salamandridae; genus Calotriton; species Calotriton arnoldi. The sequence goes on along the minus strand of CAWUFW010001065.1, from coordinate 2,208,390 downwards.
TATAGACCCCTCTAGTGGGCGCCAAAGAATCTGCGTGTCTTGAAAGGGGGTCACCTGACCTTTGGGTTCCTTCAGGGATCTTTTCATGTAGCTTAAAGTACGACCTTAAAGACGGTGTGATTACTCCAGTATTGGAACTTTCATAGATTCCCATTGCTTGTATCATTCCCCGTCGTCGAGATGGGAGTCCCCGGTATACATAAAATAGCCATAGAAATAAGTACAAAAAAAGAATTAGGCCTAGGCCCCTTCTAGTTTTGTAGCATATCCACCTCTTTGGCTATTCATTTTGTTTGGTCTCTTTTACACAATCAGAATAGCCTCACCCCATAGAACCTTGCTGAGAGAGCCTCAGATTTTCTACCGCACGTTGTGCAAGGGAGTCTCCACTGAGCTCTGCTCAGTTTTTTCCTATTTACCCATTTCTTGAACCTGTTTTTCAATCTACACTACGTGGTCAACATGTCAGACAAGGAGAAGAAGGCCCTCTTCAAGGCCTGTGCCACCTGCTCCAAGAAAAGACTTTATGTGAATGACAAACATAAAGACTGTATTTATTGTTTGTATCCTGACCATAAGGCGGCTGACTGCAAGATTTGTCGGACCTTCTCCACGAAGACCTTGCGAGACCGTGAGGGGCATCTGTTAACGTGGCTCCAGAGGCTTAAGGCAAGAAAGGATCCTGTCTCCAGTGACAGTGATGACGCTTTCTCGGCTACTTCATCCAGGAGGTCTCAAAAAAGGGGTAGGTCTTCTCCTTCTACTTCTTCAGACCCCCCTTCCAAAGCCTTTCAAAAGGCCTCTCAGAGGTCTGACAGGCGGAGTCCCATCAAATCTCCTCACCAAGGTGTAAAGGAGAGGGAAGGACTTGTCTCAGGAGTGGCACTGGAAAAGAAGGCGAGCTATGTGCCTTCTTCTTCATCTTCTTCTCCTATACCTGAAAAGATGAAAACTTTTAAAAAACCAGCTTCTATCCCATCTGATGGAAAGGCTGAGAAAAAAGTTTGCTCGTCGACTACGGCAACATCTATTCCGTCGACGACAACTTCCAAGACTTTGTCAGCGTCTTCTTTGGCTCCGTCAACGGGCTCGTCGACGAGAGTTTCCTCGTCGCCGCCTGTGACGAAAGGATCGCCTTCGATGCCAGGCTCGGATGCGCTGTTCACTCTGTCGTCGACGCCGACACTGACGACGTCCACGTCGACGAGGATGACGACGGGGATGGTGGCGACGGCTACCACGTTGGCGACGACGACGGCTTCTACCATGATTTTGACGGCTGTCTCGACGACGATCCCGTCTATGGTGTCCCTTGCTCCGTCGACAGCTCAAACATCGTCGACGACGGCTTCGTCGACGACCTCGTCGACGATATAAATGTGGCAATTGCAATTCGGAGACGCCGCATTACACCAGAGATGACTTCTCCTAGAAAGGTGACACCTCTGCCTCCTGCTCTTCTTCTAGAAGAAGAGGTTTCTGATGACGATGATGGACCTTACGGAGATGCTGTTAGTCCATCAGAGCTGAATGTCAAATACCAGGACTCTGACTCGGAGGAGTATTACATGAATTAGCAACAATATGAGCCCCCGTTAAGGTCTCAGGAGGTCTATCAGCAGGAGATGGTCTGTACGCCATCCTCCCTTATCACAGACTTGCAATTCATGCTATCAGATTACAGGAGGAGATTTCCTTCACAATCTCCTGCCCAGGATACAGTACTAGTGCCTGCTACTCCACTTGCTCATCCGGTTACACCCCAATTTCCTCCACAAACTTCGTTGCCGGAGTTACCAGAACCACCAGTAATTGCTGTCCAGGATGATACATCGGACGATGACCAGGGGACAACAACTGTTCCGGATCCTGACAGGGAGTGGGATGATTACATCATTCCGGATCCCGCCTCTCCGGTTCCGGAGCCGGCGGATTCCCCCCCGGCGGATATTGGGGGTTTCCATAATCTAATGGAAAGAGCGTCTAAAAGATTCGACCTGCCCATTCCAACAGTGCAGTCGGAATGTTTCTTGTACGACTTTAAGGAACCCTACAGAAAGTCAGTCCGAACCATCCCAATAGTGGGTCACGTATGGGATGAAGGGCTCAAGATAATGAAGACGCCTGCCACTGTAATACCTGTTCTTCCTCGTCTAGAGAGGAAATATAAGGCCCCCCGAGGACAGCCCTGCTTGTTTAGTCAGCCAACCTAAACCGGATTTGGTAATTTCTCAAGCGGCCCAAAGAAAATCTAAGAATCTGGCGGCCCCTCTCACTACACCTCCGGATAAAGAGGGCAGGCGCTTGGATAATGCCGGAAAGCGGTTTTCTTCTATGTCTAGCCTTCTTGTCAGGGCAGCCAACGCCTTAGCAATCCTTGGTCGGTATGATCGCCAGATGTGGTGCGATCTTTCCCCTTATCTGGACCAGTTGCCGGAGGAGTCTAAGGTGGAAGCTAAGAAAATCCTCGAAGAGGGAGAGAGAACATCTTCCGAAATAATAGACTGCGCAATGGATATTGCCACAACAGCTTTCCGGTCCCAAGCGGGGGCGGCGGTCCTTCGACGCCAGGGCTGGCTTCGTGCTACTTGGTTCCGGCCTGAAGTCCAAAATAAGATCTTGGACCTTCCCTTTGATGGCGAGGCGCTCTTTGGGAAACATATTGATGATGCGCTTCAGGATATAAAAAAGGATACGGAAACAGCAAGATCCCTCGGGACTTTACAATACCGCAAGATCCCCTTCCGTGGGGCTAGGGGTAGAGGCACCTCCTCCTACAGAGGCGGATTTCAACAACAGCGTTATTCCTCCTACTCGCAGCCCTCTCAATCATACCGGCCGCAATATACACAAAGGCAAGGCCAATCATCTTCTTTCTCTCGTTCAACTTCTAGAGGACGACAAGGGCGCCAGGGGAGGGATTCCTCTAAGCGCCAATAGCGGCTTCTTGGCTCTTCCTACTGTTCCTTTGTCCCCTGTAACACCAGTGGGGGGCAGGATATCCCAATGCTTCCGAAGCTGGCAACTGATAACATCAGATCGTTGGGTTCTAAATATAGTTCAATCGGGCCATACTCTGGAATTTCAACATCAACCACCATCCAAGCCCCCTCGTGCCACCGAATCCAGACATCTTCATCTTCTACGTCTGGAGACACATCAACTACTCCTCAAAGGAGCGATAGAACTGGTCCCTCTTTCTCAACGGGGAGAGGGATTCTACTCCCGGTTCTTTCTAGTTCAAATGACCGTAGAAAAATGGCGCCCTATTTTAGATCTGAGGGAGCTAAACACCTATCTCATCAAGCTCTCGTTTCGGATGGTCTCCTTGCAGGACATTTTGCGGCTCCTCAGTCCGGGAGATTACATGGCAACTCTGGACCTCGAGGACGCATACTTTCATGTCCCCATCCACCCAGCCCACAGGAAGTACTTGCGCTTCACAGTAGCCAAGAGCCACTTTCAGTTCAAGGTCCTGCCTTTCGGACTCCGATCCGCGGATTTTCACAAAGGTATTCGCCCCTGTGGCGGCGTTTCTCAGGAAGCAGAAGCTCCAGGTCTTCCCTTACCTGGACGACTGGTTGCTAAAAGCTCCGTCTCATCAAGCAGCAGAGGAAGCTGTCAGGACCTGCACACAGCTCTTCAGTCAATTGGGGCTTCAGCTCAATACAGAAAAGTCAGTCCTGTGCCCGTCCAGATCAGCCCGGTTCTTGGGGGCCATTCTGGACACATCTCGCTGCAAAGCGTTCCCTTCAAAGGAAAGACAAACCAGGCTGATCACCTCAGCTCGTCGATTGCAACGAAGAGAGTCACTTTCAGTTCGCCTCTACAAGTCCCTCCTCGGGTCAATATCATCCTGCATTCCTCTGATTCCCCATTGCAGGTTACGAATGCGCCCCCTCCAGGAGCAACTGGATTTGCAGTGGCGTCAGGCTCTTTCGAGGACAAGATCCTAGTCACTCAGCCTATGAGAGAAGCAGCAGCATGGTGGACAAACAAGGACAACATCTCCCAGGGTCTCACCTTCAGGGTCTCCCCAGCTCCTCTAATAATTACAACAGACGCCTCACTGGAAGGCTGGGGAGCGGTCTTACAAGACCTTCAAGTAAGCGGCCGCTGGCTGCCCCAGCAACGTCTGCTTCACATCAATCTGTTAGAGCTCCGGGCGATTCGTCTCGCCTTGCAGGCCTTCCTTCCGCGGATTCGACAGTCATCCGTCCTGTTCCGAACGGACAACACGACGGCCATGCACTACGTAAACAAGCAAGGAGGTACAAGGTCGTGTCGATTGTCGAAAGAGGCGCAGGCGATTTGGAAATGGGCGATACAACAGGAGATATCGCTCTCTGCGGAACATCTTCCAGGTGTCCTCAACAAGGCGGCGGACAAGCTCAGTCGCCTGAAATCTTTAAGCCATGAGTGGGAGTTAGACCACGCCACTCTGGAGGAGATTTTCCGACTCTGGGGCACTCCGTCCATAGATCTCTTTGCCACTCCGGAGAACAAAAAATTGCCGACTCTACGCAAGCAGGCATCACCATCCAGGATTGTTGGGGAATGCGCTTTCGCTGGCCTGGTCAGGCGTCTTTGTTTACGCTTTTCCTCCGATTCCACTAATTCCCAGACTTTTCCGGAAGCTCAAGGCGGAACCCTGCAAGATCATTCTGGTGGCCCCGGCGTGGCCCCGCCAGTTTTGGTTTACGGAGCTTCTTCTTCTCTCCCTGGACCCTCCAGTTCATCTGCAGCCGATTCCTTCCCTGCTGACGATGTCCCAGGGCCAAGTGATACACCCGGATCCGAGGTCTCTTCAGTTATCAGCGTGGCTCCTGAGTACCGAGAATTTCTAGATCTAAATATCTCGTCAGAATGTAGAGAGGTACTTGCTCAGGCTCGAGCCCCAAGTACAAATAAAACATATCGCTTGAAGTGGAAGCGTTTCTGCCTTTGGTGCCGTCAAGAAAACATTCATCCCTACTCTTCTGAACCTCATCAAATTTTGCCGAACATTCTGACATTAGCAAAATCAGGTTTAGCTCATTCTTCCATCAAAGTACACCTTGCGGCCATTTCTAGATTCAGACCAACTTCCTCTGGACCTTCCCTCTGGTCGGCAAGGATTGTCAAACAATTTCTTAAAGGACTTTTTAGGGTTTTCCCTCTATTTAAGCCTCCACCGCCTCTGTGGCAGCTTAACTTAGTTCTTACTCAGCTCATGAGGCATCCTTTTGAACCGATTCATAGGGTGGACCTTAAATTCCTCTCATGGAAGGTGGCCCTCCTTTTCGCCTTAACATCTGCCAGAAGAGTGGGTGAACTGCACGCTCTTGCTATTCAGGAACCTTTCCTGCAGTTTAAGAAAGAGACTTTGATATTAAGAACTAATCCTAAATTTATTCCAAAGGTACCTTCAGACTTCCATTTGAATGAACCAGTAATTCTCAAGTCTTTCTTCCCTCGGCCTACTACTCCAGCGGAGAGGGCACTCCACTCTCTGGACATTCAGCGATGTTTGAAGTTCTATCTACAGCGTACCAAAGACTTCAGGAGGTCAACACAGCTCTTTGTGGCCTTCAGTGCTCCTCGCAAAGGTTTTCCTCTTTCGAAGCAAGGGATTGCTCGTTGGATTGCCAGCGCTATCCAATATTGTCACCAAGCAGCGGGCAAGCCCCTGGAAGGGCGGGTCCGGGCGCATTCTACAAGAGCTATGTCTGCTTCAGCGGCTCTCTTCGCCGGAGTTCCTATCAGGGACATTTGCAGAGCAGCGACCTGGAGCAGTACCCATACCTTCACAAGGCATTACTGCTTGGATTCCTCAATGCGGAGTGACGCTGCAGTGGGACAGGCAGTCCTGAGGAACCTCTTTCAATGAGTGGTGAGCTTTCCCTTCTAACCCTCCTTCCTCTTGTTTACTTACGCTCTTCGCACATTTTGCAAATCTACATGCTTTGACGTTTCTTTCTGATGATTGATTACTGTTCTATTATCCATTCACTGTGGGGGATTAATGTCTGTACTGAACATGATGCATCTTGCAATGTTTTATAATATTGTATTGCTTCGCAAAATGTGCGTTCTCACTGCTAGCTATTCTGATACAAGCAATGGGAATCTATGAAAGTTCCAATACTGGAGTAAGAAAACAAGTTACTTACCTGTAACTTTGGTTCTCCAGTATTGGTAACTTTCATAGATTCCCATGCGCCCACCCTCCTCCCCTGGGAAAGCTCAGCCTTCAGCATCTTCTGTGGTACACACAACGGCTATGAAAATCTGAGGCTCTCTCAGCAAGGTTCTATGGGGTGAGGCTATTCTGATTGGCTATTCATTTTGTTTGGTCTCTTTTACACAAAGAGGTGGATATGCTACAAAACTAGAAGGGGCCTAGGCCTAATTCTTTTTTTGTACTTATTTCTATGGCTATTTTATGTATACCGGGGACTCCCATCTCGACGACATGGAATGATACAAGCAATGGGAATCTATGAAAGTTACCAATACTGGAGAACCAAAGTTACAGGTAAGTAACTTGTTTTCTTCTTAAGCTTTTAGATTTTTGATATTGGGCATTTCGGGGTTTGTCCTTTGTAGGGGTGGGCCTTAGAGGGGCCTGCAGATCTTTCCTTAAAGTATCTCCCCCCTCACCCTAAGAGGTGGCTGAGGGATTTTGTTTTGCCCAAGAACCTTTAGTTTTCGCCTTGACCCTGGGTACCTCAGGTTCTTTTTCACAGGACTCTTATTTCCTGCCCAAAATTAAGGGTACCCCCAAAAGCTTCAGCACTTCTCAGTGAATATCTATTAGGCTTATGCTCCTTTTGGCCTTTCCCCCTCATTAGCCGTGAATAAATCACATTCCTACCTGGGAAAACTTTAACCAGGGGGATATTCTCTGGCACTCCTCCCGGTGAGCCCGACTGCTCGCTGCTCTCCATTGTAACTTCTATAGAGGAGAAATTGACCGGCTTGCCCCCGGCCCCGCCTCCATACACCCTCCGTCCTGGCGTGCCTCCCGCGGGGTCCAATCTTCCCACAGATGGCGCAGACTGCACTCCGCCAACCCTGCTGCCTCCAACAGTCCTCAGCGTGACTCCTCGCGCCCTCACAGTTCCCGGGCCGCCCTTCTCCAACACAAACAGTCCTCTGGATCGCTCGGCAACGAGAGGGCTCCCATTTGACTCGAGGGCTCCGCCCACCTTCATCAGCGCCACACGCCTGACAAGCCGCCGATGCCGCTGACTCCGTCAGGTGAGCTCTTAACTCTGCAGCTTTACGAGCCTTGCCAAACCAGAAATGGGCTGAAATAAAAAATTTAAGTTGCAGCAATTTTGCAGGCATTTTACCACTGCTCATGCATTTCGCCTCCTCCTTTCTCTCACCTCACTCACACTCCCCCCTCCGACAGACGCGCGGGCAGCTGCTAGCTGTCCGCCATTTTCTCCTTACGTGGCTTCTGGACGAACCTTAACATTGTACTTACCAGACTCATGGGTCCCCCATTTGAACCTTTACATTCTTGCCTGCTCCAGTACCTTCCCTGGCAGGTAGCCTTCCTCATTTCAATAACCTCTTCACTCTGTATTAATGAGTTACAGGCACTTAGACTGCAGGAATCCTTCATACAAGTTCATAAGGACAAAGTAGTGTGCAGGGCAAACCCAAAGTCCCTTCTGAAGGTGGTTTCCCCATTCCACCTTAACCAGGCCATAGAGCTCCCACTCTTTTTTCCCCTAGCCAGACCCTTTAGAACCAAACCTGTACACAAGGCAGTCCAACTGTGTGTGCTCTTTGCAAAGCCTCACAAGATGCAACCAACATCGAATGCTGGGATTGTTAGATCGATAGTTAAGTGTATTCAGACTTGCTATCTCAAAGCCAAGAGAGCCCTCTCGTTAAACCTAAGGCTCACTCTACTCACAAGAAGGCTGCATCCATGCCTTCTAAGGGAGCATTCCCCTAGCAGACTTATATAAGGCGGCTACATGGTCAACCCCACACACAGTTACTAAACACTATTGCGTTGATGTCCTAGCCGGTCAACAAGCTATGGCTGTTCAAACTGAATTAACAACCTTATTTCTGACGTCTGCCTCATCCACACACTAGCCACTGGTTATTGGAGGGTACTTCTTTACAGTCTATGCAGAGCATGTGTATGTACAGCAACATGTACTACAAATGGAAAATGTTTCCGACCCTGTAAGTATCTGTTCGTCGCGTATAGTGCTGTAGATGCACATGTGCCCACCCTCCTCCCCGGATGCGTTTTACTCTGATCAGAATTCTCACTTTTTCACTCATTATCTTATATCTGCAGTTCACATGTGCAGGTGCATAATATAATGTTCAATCACCACTTCATACTATGACCGCAATGCTTAAAATAATCTAACATGACGTCTATGCGCATGTGCATTGCCAATTAAGGGGCTTGTGCCTTGAATGACCTCTTAGGCTGATCACAACTTGCAAACAGTACAATAGAAGGCAGGAGTATGCAGAGAATGTGAATCTACTGCTCTACACGCTACAAATAGATGCATACACGACAAGTGACATTTTCCTTGTGAGTTGGAGTACTTCAGCAGTGTAGGTTTTGAGGTGGATGGTGCCTTTTTTATGCAAACAAGTGGTTTCTCTCAAAAAAGTGATATCTCCTAAAGACAAAATTCTACTAAAAGCATAATTGTTGTTTTTCTATTTTGTTGTTAAAATGAATTGCAAGTTTTATTGTAATCAGAGTTGACCATGAAGGAAAAAGTTATTGTTTTTATTTGATCTTGTGAATTGTGCAAAATGTTTGCGCTGTTGGTGACCAATATATAGTACTCTTCTTACTACTAAACCTTTTCTTGGGCTTCTTTTTCTTTTCTTGTGACAGACCACAGTACTATAAACTGATTGATGAATGCTTGTCCCAGATCATTCTACACAAAAATGGTGCTGACCCAGACTTTAAATGCAAGCGTCTAAATATCAATATTGAAGGCTTGATTGGTAAGTGCATGATTAGCTTCTATATATATCCTTTACTTTCTTATGTCCGAAGTACCTTTAGGATGTTGGCTAATGACGTCCTCCCACCTCCACCTTACATCGCCCCTTGTGTAACCTGGACCCTACTTATGTGTAGTATAAATAAGCAATTTGTATTTGCATTGCTGTGTTGTACAATGGCAGTCCCTCTACCTCCTGAGGTCTATTTTGAAATAAGAATCACCTAAGCCTTTACCTCCTATATTTAGTTGTGGCTCTATTTTCACCTGTCAACATGTGATAAAGCAATATTGGGAAGAGGATGCAGAGTCTCTCAATCTATCGTGGAAAGGGCAAACAAATTTGGAAATCTGAGAACCTTTACTATATCAAAGTTTAAGATGTCCAGAAGCTTTACAGAAATATACCTTCAAATAAAAACCAATATGAATATATAGGAACAATAACAGACCCTCCTGCCTAGGCTTGCATCTCTTCTCAGTTCCTACATTTTAACATTTCTAAAGCAGAAATAGATTCTCGCCTCCTTTCCTCACACCTACTTCCATTCTGTCCCTATTGCATTCCCGAGAGCTCCCATCTTATTAATGTCTGTAACTTGCGTATTACATTTGATTCCTGGTTCTTCATCTCCTGTTGAATTTCCTCGTCACATTCACTAGCTGATTTTAGCTGTGAAACATGTAAATAATGTTTTGCCTTTCCATACAAAAAACATTTTGTCTTACCATTTTCTTCTCATGCTTAAAGTCTTATTCTTTGTTTCCCTGCCGCATTCATGCTTAATTTATAGTTATTTTTCATCCCCTTCCCACTACACAAGGCTCTCCTCCATTTTCCTCTCTCCCTTGGCTTCCTTTTCAGTCTATTTTTTTTGTTTTCTCTGTATAACATTTAAATGTATTCTTTGACTTGCTTACCCTAGCTACATTCGCTAGTTATGTTTTTGATCCTTGATATAAATTCCGGTCTGCTTCTGAACTTGAAGGCTATGCCTGCCGTTGAAACACACTCAATCATCCATGCATTCAGTCTGATTTCTATACTGTTCCCTTCTAAGAGAGCAAATCTTTTGTTTTTCTGTTTGATGCATCTTCCCACAGATTCCTCACCTTATTAATACTCCTTCAAGGTTTCAGACTGTTCCGGAAAACTTGTTCCCCAGCAGTGACTCACCAGCACCACCAGGTGCTGTGACATAGCTCCTGCCATGACTCTTCTGGATGTGACGTCACCACCATATATTAGGCGTCTACCTGCACACCGACGTAAATTCCTGTTTTTCTGCACCTCATGGATACAGCATGGGACACTCTTTGTGTATTGTACTCACATTTCTCTGCTCTGGACAGTGCCTAGATGAGATATCTTCACAAAGGGCCTGAGTTGTAAGCCTTCCAGATGGTGTTGCAAGATGTCCCCTTTGGGTCCCCATAACAACCATATGTAGTGCCTGGGGTTGGGGGTATGGCTCCATAGCCTGCTGCTCTTGTTCTCAATCCATGTGAAGGCTATCGGATATGCCATTTGTTTTCTCTTTTTTTTTTTTTTTTTTTTTACTAAACCCTGCAGGGAGACTTCCAAGTGTACTCCCTCTCCCAAAGTTTTACCTTCCAGGGAATGCTATACTAAGAGCTCTAGCTCTACCCACAAAAAGCATAAAAAGAGCCATAGGAAAGGGGAGTAGTCCTCTTCCTTGAATAAGCAGTCCAGTTTTCAGGAGAGTCTTGATCCCAGAATTTGGACTCTTCCTTGACATTAGGTGCAAATTTTCTCCCCTGGTGAGTCATCACCTGGATGCATCAAAACAAATCCAAAATTATGGCCTTGACTCCACAGACACCCTTGCTCGGTTTATGGGCATGGCTGTGAAGCTGTATTGGCATGCTTGGATGCTTTCCACTGGATTTTCAGGAGATCTGCTGGCTTCGCTCATGGATATGCCATTGGAGGGTGAACTGCTGTTCTGTGAGAAGACTAGCATTTTCTTGGAACACTTCAAGAACCAGCAGGGCTGTGGCCCGCACCCTAAGCCTTGCCTCTCCTGCACAGCAAATCCAACAAGAGTATCAGAACTTCACTGCAGTTGTTGAGATTCCATGTATTCCCGTACTTGCTAAAACCATCTACAGCTGACCACTCTCCTTCTTGATGTGGTTTTTACCATCAAGTCCCACCTCACTACTGCATAAATGTTGACCGTAATAGGGGTGGTGGTCGGCACAACCCTTATGAAGGCCGTTCCTCCATCTCACAGGATCATGGATATTCGGGGGAGGATTCAGATGTGATAGACTCAGGGTTGGATCCCTGTCCTGCAGTTTTTGCAGCGGGTAGGCCTCATAGCCTTGTGTATCCTATTCATGCCTCGTGCTAGATGGCAGATGAGAGCCCATCCTTCTGTGGAACCTGAAAAGGCATTTGCTACAATATCATGGAGGTAGGGATCTTCCAGTCGGTGCATCAGGATCTGCATTACTAAATGGAGCCGTACATCCTTCTTAAGGTTCACCCTTTTAGTCCTCTGAATATTCAAGCTACCATAGTTATGGATGAGAGTACTTATTAAGGTGACATGTTGACACTGGGTCTTTGGTCTGTGTGGGAGCAGTATCTGTACATAAATGTTCTTGAGCTATGGCCTGTCCATCATGCGTTGAAGATCATCTTCTCTTTCATAACAGTAGTAAGGTCCAGGTTCTGTCAGACAACACCAATACCATCTATTCTATCACCAACAGGGTGGTGTAGGGTCATCCATCCTATGATGGTATGCGAATCTCCTGTGAACGTGGGTGCAGCGACAGGGAGTCTGTTAGCGGCCTATCTCACAGGCTTCCTCAGTGTGAGAGCGGATGCCTTCTTTTGCCATTTGAAGGGCCACAAAGATATAACAACACCCCGAAGTGACTTAAGCAATCACTTCAGATTGGTGTTTCCATTCATTTATCTCTTTGCCATGTCTCAGAACAGAAATTGTTTTCAGTTTTGTGCCATACACTTCCTTCAGAACAGTCCCCTGGGTTGTCTTCAGGTTAAATTGGTCTCTGGGCCTGGTGTACGAATTTCTGCAGATCATGCTTCTTTCCATGTTTTGCGAAAAGTGCTAGAGGATCACACACAGCTAATTTTGATTGCTCCAGACTGGTCAAGAAGGAATCTGGTATGCCGATCTTTTGCCACTCAGCATTTGGTTTTCTCTTTGTCTGTTGCCCAGAGCAGACCTACTCTTGCAGCAGGGTGGTCAGGGCCTTCACCCCAGTGCCCAGACTCTGTGACTGCACTTGTGGAAATTTGAGCAGTGCTGGCTAGAATCCTTTTGCCTTCCTGATAGTCGCAGATGTCATGTCGGTGACCAGGAAGCTTGCCACCAAACCTATCCGTGCAGCCCACTGGGCACATTTGTTCTTTGGTGTGAGTCATAAGGTGTTATTCCTTTTACATCTCGCCTGTCTTACTTCTTTAAGTTTGCATTGTTCCATGTGAAAAAGAGTTTGACACAGCTATAATTAAAGGCTACATAGCAGGCCTGTCTGCAATGATATGTCTTCTTGTTTAAATTGCTGCTAGTGCATATTTTCTGAAAGGTTAGCTTTACTTGTTCCCTCCGACTCAATGGGATTTAAACCTTGTTTGACTTTCTTGATGGTCATCTCAATTTGAGCTGATGCAGTCGCCCAATTCGATGACTTACTCTTTAATTTAAAAACTGTTCCCTTGGTATGATTACTTCTGCCCACATGGTTAAAGAAATGCAGCTTCTTTTGGTTTGTGTGTGCTGCACAGTTTTCTATCCAGATAACTTGGTGCTTGGCACTTTTCCATTCTTCTTACCCATAAAAGATTCTGCATTTTATATGGACCACTCTAGTACCTCCTTTGCATACGGAAAAAGAGGAGGAACTTCTGCATAAGTTGAATCCTGGTCATGTGGTGTCATACTTCATCTAACAGAAGCAGCAAAACCGGGTTGATGACTAGGTCTTTGTGGGCTTCGTTGAAGCAAAAACAGGCAAGACCGTGACAAAGCACACAATTTTGCATAGTGTTCACCTGTGCATCAAGATTTATGCACTGCCCAAGAAAGATCCTCTGGAGGGCATTTCTGTTCATTTCTCCAGGGCCATGACTGCTTCCATGGCTCTTTTCAGAGGCATCCCCAGTTGCTGAAATGTTCCTGTGAGGTATGTGGTCGTCCTTGCATACTTTTGCAAATCACTATTGCCTCACGTCTCAGGTATGCAGTGATGCTTTGGTACTTATTGTTAAGGTGGGGCATCTGCAGGGAGATGTATACATCAGAAGGAAATGTTTATTTGACCATATTTCTGGTGGATATAATCTTTCCACTGATTCCTCACCGCTCTCTTTCCCTGTTGACCTAGGCCTACAGTAAGTAAGATCCCAAGGTATGCAGTTGGGCATGCAATATTTTTGGCTGTCGTGGTTCTCAGTTCCTTTCCGCATATCTTAATGAGGCACTGAAAAAATGCCTGGCACAGATGTCAGTGCGCAGGTTAGCACGTAATATACTCCAGTGACTCCACAGAAGCTGGGTTATGGCTGGAACGTTGTGGTGCCACCTTGTGGTGCTAGTGAAAAAGTTTCCTGGCCAGTCTGAAGCCTGTAAGGAGTTTTCAAGAGGTGAGGTGTCTGAAGAAAGATTACAAATCCATCAGAAATGGTGTTTAGAAGGCAAGTAGCTTTTAGTTCGTTCTCTGCAGTGATCATAATGTTGTTTGTCATTGGTAAATTACGTTTTCTTTGTACTGTTGCTACCTTGCCTCTTCAGTACTTTGTAAGTACTTTTTAAAGTCAATAAAATGAAAACAAAATGGCTGAATTTTAAATCCCACTGGTTTAACTCCTCTTCCTTTTGCTCATGTGTACATATACTTGTTTTGATTTTTCTTAAGTATTTTTTACTTGACCAAAGAGATTGAAAATCCCGAAATAAGCTGCAGTCAGGGTGTTCTTCCAGGGGTGCACACTATAGATACGCAACACAAAAACATGGTAAAAGATAAAACAAGTGCAAGAATTGGCACCGTTATACCGAACAATGAACCGAGAGTGAACTAAAAGCAGTATGAAACCTTGTTTACTACTCGGAACAGTCTTCAAAACCCTCCAAAAACAGGTTGTTATATAGTGTATCCAGTGCCAGAAGCTGGACCTCATCCATGCACCTCATCTCTTAAAGTTAAAGACTCACCTCCTGAGAAGTTGCTAACCTCTAATACCAGTTTGATATTATGGTTATCTTCGTTACATAACTAAACGCTGTACCAGCCAACATCTAGGGCCCTGGAACTCTTACAAAAACAAAAAACTTTCCAAGTGAATCAAAGACAATGTGTACTTAATGGCCACTTTTGCTTGCCATTTTATGTCTTTTAGCACAAATGGGGAGAAAAAAAAATGATAAAATGAAAAATGAGTTAAAAGCGCATACAGCAGTATTACTGTCCCATTCTATTTTTCATTATTCTTTCTTCAAAAGAGTAAACGATGAAAGAGAACAGTCCCATGGCTTATCGGTGACCGCCAAAATGCTATTATTCTGTAATGGGACAGCCCCTCAGTCAATTCTTACATATTTTCAAAACTCTGCTTCAATTCATGGGGTTCCACTAAGGGAGAAAGAAGGGTTGTTGGTGAATTTAATTTAGAAATCCATGGTACAGAACTGGTGTTACAGGTATTACAGGTAAGTAATAGTTCCTTCTTTATCATAACAACTTAAAATATATGGAAGCAGTGACTAGCATAGCAAACCTAACCCTTCATAATGTTTGGCAGTAAGGAATGGTAATAAGGGAGGCATATCAATAATCCATTCTGCTTCTTTTCCCCTTTCAAATAATGGAGTGCAAGAATATTCTTAATGCAATTTCTGGAAATCTTAGCTTTCTATGTTCACATAATGCAATAGTGTCTGCCATATTTAAGAGTTAATCTACTTCTAATAAAAAAGGGAAATCAATCCTTAAATGGTGAAACTATTTTCAGATTGAATAGGTGATCCCAACCTTGTGAAAATGTTTCACTTCTCATTGATACTCCTTGGTTGTGCTAGCACTACTTTGCAACTTTGACAGAAGTTGAGGTTTGTTCTGAAATGCAGGTGGAGGACACAGGAGCTCTGATTTGGAGAGGCCAAGACTGAAGACGGTCTTTAAAAATACATTTTAAAAATAATCTGTGATAGAACATTGGTCGATTTATGTAAGGACAGAAATATATGTCAAAGCAGTCCTGAATCAGCCCTCAAGGAAAGGTTGAAATATGTTTTGTAGAAGAGTGTAGTGTTAATCTGCTAGCAAAACCACTACAGAGGATGAGATAAAGGGGGGTGTACCACAAGGGCAAACCCCCTTATGTTCATTTTTCATTTTGATAGGGAAAAAACATTGTTTTACCTACAGCAAAAGGGATGAATTTTCACAAAATGTGGAGGATGAGTAGCGGCTTAGTCCAACTCATGATTTGTTGTCATTAAAATGTAAGCTTTTTTTTTTTAAGGTTTGTGGATCTCTGTCATATATTAAAAATGAAGTGTGCCCCTGCTGGCTCATCTGTATAATTTGTTTAGCACCACAGGCACTCTCACAGACACCATGAAATTGGCAAACATCACAGTTCTCCCTAAGCCTGGTAAAGATCCGGTGTACTGCTCATCCTACCGACCCATTTCACTATTAAATGTTGATGCCAAGATCTATATCAGCATTTTGGTGTCTCGTCTTGTGCCCTATATGCAGGGCCTAGTTGACCCTGATCAAGCTCGGTTTATCCCAGAGAGAGGCTGCAGTGATAACACTAAACGCATTTGGCACCTCCTTGATAAAGCACAGCACTCCTGACTACCTGCACTTCTCTTATCTGTCGATGCCGAAAAGGCATTCGACCGTGTACACTGACCATACCTCAGCCTGGTACTCGCCAAGATTGGACAGGGTGCACGGTTCTAACGTTTGATCTGGTGTAGCTACGCAGATCTTGGAGCTATGGTTATGGTTAATGGGATGATGTTGCAACCATTCGACGTGGCAAGAGGCACCCGACAGGGTTGCCCCCTATCCCCAGTACCATTTGCCCTTTATATGGAAACATTTGCTGAACGAATACGCAGGAATCCCAACATATCAGGCATACCAATGGGGGGTAGGGAGCACAAGTTGTCTCTTTAGGTCGACGACTTCATGATTGCTGTAGCACAACCATTCACATCCTTGCCTTTACAAATACGCAAGACGGAGGCGTTCGGACAGGCATCTGGATTCAAGATTAACTTCCAAAAATCTCAGGACCTCAATCTTACTTTTCCCAAAGCTGATCAGGCCAAGCTTGAACGTCTTTCCCCTTTGCATGGACTGCCCACTGAGTTAAGTACCTGGGCTTGCAGATCTATTCTACACCGGGGTGTACTGCTGACAAGAACTACGCCACCCTCCTCTCCAATACCAAGTCTGATCTTTCCTCATGGAAGAGATACACCCTTTCCTGGCTAGGGCAACTTGCAGCAGTCAAAATGACCCTATTGCCCAAGATCCTTTAAATTATGCAGACACTTCCTCTTCAACCACCCCCACATATACTTGGCAAACTGTAACACCTCATAGATTACTTCATTTGTGCTGGGAAAAAGGCTTGTACGCGAAGAAACAAACTTACCTGACTCAAGTGGAGGGGGGACTGGGCATACCTCATTTAGTGAGATACTGCCAAGTGGGTCAACTTCGATACCTGGTGGAATGGACTAGACCTATTACTGGTGCCTCATAGATCAAGCTGGTGCCAGAATTCACATATGGAATGTGCCATGGTTACCCAGACCCTCCTGACCACCAACGGGGTTTACATATCCCCCCATAGTTCGGGGGACGTTGGGCGTGGGTGACAGAGTACTAGTGTCACAACAACCTTCCACCCCATCTCGTCCCAGACCCCAATAATAGGGAATCCGGACTCCCTTCCCCCCAGCGTTTGAAGGTCCACCTTCATACAGTGGCTAACTGTAAGAGTGTGGGGGACTTTTTCGACCTGGATGGGCTCATGAATTTAACCCAAATCCAATCTAACTATGGCCTTCCCCCCCACTGCATACTGGCAATATATCTCCATTCGCCACTGGATTATGCAACCTTACATTCATCCACATGCCCGCTGACCCCTCACGCTGTTTGAAAAATGGCTCCTCATCCGCTATTCCAGCAAGCGACTCTTTTCGGACATTTACGTATTTCTCATTACACCCACCAGTAGTTCCCCTTAAATTACCAGCACAGCGTCGATGGGAGCTGGAATGTTAATGCACCTTTACCCCCAAGGAGTTGTGTGACATCTTACATAAAGACGGTACCTCCTTCTGTAGCACATCTGGCAAAGAAATGTTGCTCAAAATAGCACGCTACTGGTATTGCACACCAGCTAGATTGGCCAAATAGAAGCAAGGGGGAGACGCCAGCTGTCTGACGCAATGTGGACAACTTGGCACACTGATGCATCTTCTTTGGCACTGCCCCAAAATACAACCGTTCTGGATGGAGGTTCTAGCAGATGTCGATGAGATAGGACACTGAGCTCCCCGTGTTCCCCAGTTATATCTTATTCGGCCTTCCGAATGTATTAACATATCCTTTGAAGTTGGCACTGGGGCAGGCCATCACTCTGGCACTTGGTGCAGCAGGGGCTCCGACACATTACCGACAAGACTAGACCGGCTATACAAACTATGGGAACTCATGGTAATGGAGAAATTGACAGCGATGGTGGCTCGCACACTGCCACATTTCGACAAAACCTGGGGCCCTGTATACGGTTTCTCTCTAATGACTTCAGGAAGTTGACCTGCCCAGTATATCTGAGTACTCTGCCTCACATAGGCAGCCTATACTGCCAACTGAAACATAATCACACCACTCTGAAGTAAATCCCCTCCTTCCTGAGATCTGGGCGTTATCCACATTGTTCACCGAGAGCCGTCAAGCAATTACTCTTCCCTCTTCCTTGGCCCTCCTTCCTACCCCCTCACCTCCTTGCTTTTCTATTACCCGCTTTCCATCTATTGTTCCCACTTACTTCCTATTGTCCCCCTACTGGCTGCTGGATGTAGTTGGGATGTTTGTTGTATTGTGTCTAGACTTAAAACAATAAAACAGATTTAAACCTAAAAAGAACTGTGGTTTAATAAGTGACACAGGGTTTCCACCTTCCCCCAGGGATGTGGGAAAGTCTGAGAGGGTTATTTATTGGTCCTCATCAATAATGAGTTAATAATTTAAAAAAAAAGAAAAGCTGTTGTCACCACAGTGCTAGCTGCAGATCTATAAATCGCTATCAATCTGTTCTTTAATCAAAGATTTAACACATTTTCAAATATTTATTAGTGATGAAGAAGACAGTGAGGGCCATTGGTAAGTTGCCCAATTTCTGAGACCTTACAGATTCATGCATCTCTTGGTTGATTTCTCAACTTAACATATAGTTATATCAGCCCAGAACGGCAAGTTTGTTTCTTAGTTGTTGCACAGATGTCTTGAGATGTCTTAAGAGCAATAAGCAGAGTTAGCAGAATGAATAAAAAGCAAGGTCTCATGAATTAGAATTGTTTCAAAATATTTTAGATGTGCTGAAAATTAGCATTTTAAATAAACTATGCTTCTTCACCATATTGTAGGTGACTTTTGACACATACATGGCCTTAGCCTGTGTTTAGGAGGAGCCAGTAAATCTCTATGAATTCATGTAACCATGCCAGGTATCACCAAAAGTCCAAGATCTTACATGTCTGAATCGCGGAAAAATATTTCTGAGTTCTCCGGTAGAGTTTATGCTCCCTGAAGTCATGGTCCTCATTCTAATGTTTGTCACGTCTTGCCCCCTGGGATGTAGTTCCCCGCCCTCCTTTCCCCATCACAGAGAAGAAGGGTAGAAATGTTGGCTGCAACTCTGATTTACCACTTCAAGGGTACTGCCTGCAGCATGGCAAAGACTGAGGCACACCTTTCCTCAGTCTCTCTGGCCAAATGAGGCCGTTACACCAGTTTGTTCATTCTTGAGTCCGATAATCCACAATCACACACTGAAGCTGCAGCAAACCCTAGGCTGCAGTCACTTAGGCCATTGGGGCAGGCCTCCAGGTTCCCACTTGCAGCTCCAGAGGTGCCAATCTGCAGTGCTAGAGATGAGACAGCGGTGCTACTCTTGGACCACAATACAGGTACAATTTCCCACTGCTCACTCACTGTGGCACATCATTATGTTCGGAATCACCTGCCCTACGCAGCACATCCTGCCTTCAGCTCCTCAAGCCTCAGCATTTTGATAGAGGGACATCAGTCATTGTAGGAGCTCACACACTGTGTCATCCCCTAATATAGCACCATTGTTAATGTTGCTGTCTCCGTTTGGATAAATGAGTTGACAACCATGTCCAGATTTATTTAGTATGGAACAACTACTATGGACCAGCCACATAACTTTAACTGTTTTCCTTTTTGCAGGTAATGTGGGCTAAACTGGGTCATTTGCATTTGTTTAAATGCTTTCAGAACTAAGAAAGTGATAATAGTTGGACTCGGACCTCTTGCTGGGCTACTGTTCTTAGTATGATATTGAACTTCTTGAGTCTACTGCGAGTTTCCATGTATTGTTAGGAACCTGAAATTGATGTATTAATGGTTGGGAGCATATTTTTAAGAAATTCATTGACACGCTTAATGCTGGCCCTTATGTTGTCAAAGCTTGCATATCCGAGGGATGTTTGGCTGTAGATCAGTGCTCTTATTTGTATTATGTTCCGTGTACTAAAGTCCTTCAAGGAGATATTTTAAACATATTTAATAGTCATGGGTTTTGGAACCTGCTTTGTAGTCCTATCAATTCCTTCTCATTTTGGAAGCATTTGCTGTTTGTACAGCAATGCGCTGATTTTTTGTGTGGACAGGATCATTGAGAAGAGTGATTTGTAAAGGAAGCATTTGTGAATTTAGCTTGTGTACTGTATATCAAATAAATTGTTTTGTGTGGATGAGTTCATGGATGATTTTTAACATCTGAATAAATCTTCATGGTACTTAAAAATCAACTTTGAATTTATTCAGTTCAACTCTGTTAAACTAGCCTTCCAGGATATTAAGTAAAAAAGAAACTGGTCTGGCTGTGCAGTCCTACAAGTCACTGCTACACTGGAATTAACCTGTCATGCACAATATTTCTTTATCTGTTAGTAAATGTACTAGCTTCTAATCCAGATGTAAAGGACAGAAGCTTTAATCATGTTTTACAAAGTGTTGTAAAAATAGAAATCGCTTTAGAGTAGCATCTTGCTAAATATTTGCTTTAAAAATGATAATTGACTAAACTCGATGTTCAGCTTCCCTGCATTAGAATCTCTTCTTCAATAGATTGGTAAAGGCGATTTCCAATGGATGCTTTTCACCGCTGATTCCTGAACTGGGTGGATCTGGAAACTCTTGCAATAGCTACTGCACTGTGGAATCATTGGCCTCCGTTGAGACTGTATCCTGCGTCTGTACACATCTGAAAGAGACACGTTAGTGACATATTCCTTACCTTAGAATATCCCCAGGCGTCAGGCTGGATCCGGAAATTTTGCGTAGCAGTACCCTTGCGCGTCGGTAGGCGGCGTCGTGCGGCTCCGCGTCTGTCGTCGGGATCGCCGGGATGACGTCGCGGCCAGTACTTAGACGCCGCCCCTGCGCGCTGACGTCAGTTCTTTCTTTTTCCGCGCCAGTAAGCGCAGATCCGGAGAGAGCAGTGCCCCAGTCAATTTTTGACTGATTTTTTGTGACTTTTTGTCACTGTTTTCTCGAGTCTTTACGACTCCTACGGTGTCGGTAGGGATGCCCGGCTTCAAGCCATGCGACGCCTGTGGTCGAATGATGTCGATCACGGACCCGCTTCAGGATTGTCTCTACTGCCTCGGGCGCGACCACGACTCCAAGTCGTGCCCTGACTGTCGGGCCTTGCATCCGAAGGCTTTGCGAGAGCGGTCTCGAAAGCTCCTCGAGGTCCGGCAGTCGGCTCCGCGCCAAGCCAAGCCCCGGTCGAGAGAGAGGTCGAGGGGCCAGTCGCGGAGTCCCCATCGTTCTTCGGGGTCAAAGTCTTCGCACTCCTCCGGTAAGTCGAAGCATAAGAAGTCAAAGAAGCGACATCGCTCGACGACTTCCCCTCGCCGGTCGCGCGACTCGGCTGAGGGTCCTGTGGAGGAGCCGCCGCATTACCCGCCCTATCCGGGTTCGGGGACGACTCCGGCCGAAATACAGGAGTTCCTGTCGGCCATGGCCCGCCTCTTCGGGCCTAAAGGACCCCCGGTGCGCCTTTGGCCCCGCGGGCCCGAGTGGGGTTCCTACGGCGCCGCCGGTGACTCCGGTCCCGGCCCCGCCAGCGACACCAGCCCCGGCTCCGGTGCTGTCGCAACCCCGATCGACGCCGGTTGACCTCACGACACCTCCACCGGCGTCGATCTCACCGGTGCCGTTCACGACGCCGCCCGGGGCTCCGGGCGACGTCGTCCCCAGGTTCTCTCCGGACCCGGACTCTGCGCCGGACCGACGTCGATCGGCGCCGCTGAGACCTTGGGTCCCACATGTCCCTCCTCCTTATATTGATCCTGATTTGGAGGACGAAGAGAACTGGGAGGGGTCTGAGGACCCTCTCACTGCCCAATGTGACTACGATAAGGACTGGGCTGAGGAACTTGGGGAGGCCAGTGGTCTGGACACCTCTCCAGACATTGGCATGCTGTCTCCTCCTTCCGTGGCAACGGAGGAGGGAGCAAACTTTGCTACGGTGCTGCGTAGGGCAGCTGAGGTCCTGCACCTCCAGTTACCTACAGTGGCTGTCAGGACTAACCTCCTGACGGAAGTGCTTCAGCCGGCGGCTACCTCTGCGGAGCCACTGCTGCCGTTCAATGAGGCACTTTCGGACGTTCTTTTGGGCACCTGGTCCAAGCCCACCACAGGGGCTCCTGTGGATAGGAACGTAGCCCGGCGCCATCGCCCTGCTCCGGGCGACCCCCTGTTCCTTTCCCAACACCCCACCCCTGAGAGCTTGGTCGTCCAAGCCTCCGCCTCCCAAAGCGCCTTCCCTACCGCTCCCCCGGATAGGGAATCCAAAAAACTGGACCAATTTGGGAAGAAGGTTTTTTCTTCCACCAGTGCTGGCTTGCGGTCCGTCAACACCGCTTGCCTTTTGGGCCGATATACCAACTCCTTGTGGGATTCGGTGGCGCAAGTCCTGCCCCAGTGTCCTGAGGAGGCCCAGGCACTGCTTTCCCGCGCCATTGCGGAAGGAAGAGATGCGGCGAAGTACACTATCCGGTGTGGCCTAGATACCGCCGACTCGCTAGGCAGATCGCTTGCAACGACAGTGGCGCTGCGCCGTCACGCCTGGCTGAGGACCACTGGTTTCTCAGGCGATGTCCAAAACACACTTATGGACATGCCCTTTGATGGTGTCGGCCTTTTCGGCAACAAGGCAGACCATGCGCTGGAGCGCTTTAAGGACTCACGGGCTACAGCCAAGTCCCTGGGCCTTTCTGCTGTGCGCCCTCCGCAACAGTCTGCTTTTCGCCCCTTTCGTGGCCACGGAAGGGGCGCCCAGTCATGTCCGCTGCCCAGCCACCGGCCCGCGCAGCAAGCGTCTTGGCGTGGCCATGGACGTGGCTCCCGCCGAGGCGGGTCGGGTAACCAGCGTGCGGGTCAGGCCACCACCTCCGCCCCGTCCGCGGCCTCCAAGCCCTCCTAGTCCATCCTTTCAGGTCCACAGCACGCCAGTAGGGGGCAGGGTCCGCCATCACCTCCACCACTGGCGTGCCATTACATCGGACAGGTGGGTCTTGGACATTGTCCGAAGGGGCTACTCCCTCCCCTTCGAGACTTCCCCCCAGCCATGCCACCTCAATGCCACCGCATGTCGGGGGATCATTTGGTGCTTCTTCAAAAGGAAGTTGCGGCCCTCTTGGCCAAGGGGGCCAACGAGCGTGTTCCGACCCCAGAAGTAGGACGTGGTTGTTACTCCCACTACTTTCTGGTGCCCAAAAAGGACAAGGAGGACATGCGTCCTATCTTGGACCTCCGGAACGTCAATCGCTTCCTCCGGAAGGAGAAGTTCAAGATGCTCACCCTAGCTCAGGTCTTGACTGCCCTCGACCCTGGAGACTGATGGTAGCGTTGGACTTGCAGGACGCATATTTTCACATCCCCGTCCTGCCGGCCCACCGGCGTTACCTGCGGTTCACGGTAGGCCTCGAGCATTTTCAGTTCACCGTGCTCCCCTTTGGCTTTACCAGCGCCCCTCGGGTGTTCACGAAAGTGATGGCGGTGGTCGCAGCTCATCTGCGCCGGGCAGGGGTTCCAGTCTTCCCCTACCTCGACTACTGGTTGCTGAAGGCGGGCTCGTCCCAGGCAGTCGTCTACCACCTCCAGACTACGGCCGAACTCCTGCACTCGCTGGGGTTCTCCATCAACGTGCCGAAGTCGCACCTGATTCCTTCTCCACAGCTCCTTTTCATCGGAGCAGTTCTGGACACAACGCAGTTTCGGGCTTATCCTCCCGAACGGCGAGTCCGGGATATTCAGGCTATGATTCCGATCTTTCAGCCTTTATCCTGGGTTTCGGTACGGATGACCCTGAGGCTGCTGGGCCTCATGGCCTCCTGCATCCTGCTGGTCGATCATGCCAGATGGCATATGCGGGCTCTGCAGTGGGACCTGAAGTTCCAGTGGGCGCAGCATCAGGTGAGCCTGTCCGATTACGTCCAGATCTCGGAGGGGACTGCACGGCAGTTGCAGTGGTGGCTCTCGAACCGGCAATGGGTCATGGGCAGATCCCTCTCCCTTCCCCAGCCAGAGCACACAGTTGTGACGGACGCGTCCCTTCTGGGATGGGGCGGTCACATGGGAGAGGCGGAGATCAGAGGCCTCTGGTCTCCGGCGGAGTCCCGGCTCCATATCAACCTTCTGGAGCTCCGGACGATCCGACTTGCACTCAGCATTCCTTCTCTCTGTCAAAGGGAAGGTAGTGCAGGTGTTCACAGACAACACCACCGCCATGTGGTACTGCAACAAACAAGGCGGGGTGGGGTCGTGGACCCTATGTCAGGAGGCTCTGCGTCTCTGGACATGGCTGGAACATCAGGGCATATTCCTGATGTTTCAACACCTGGCAGGTTCCCTGAACGCCAGGGCGGATGAACTCAGCCGCAGGTGCATGATGGATCACGAATGGCGTCTTCACTCGGAAGTGGCGCAAGGACTCTTTCTACAATGGGGAGAGCCTTGGTTAGATCTATTCGCCACCGAAGAGAACGCGCAATGTCATCAGTTCTGCGCGTTGGAATTTCCAAGGCAGCACTTAGCTCGGCGAAGCTTTTCGTCGCGAGTGGAGTTGCGGTCTGTTGTATGCCTTTCCGCCTATACCACTTCTACCCAGAGTGTTGAAGAAGATTCGGCGCGACCGGGCCTAAGTCATTCTTGTGGCTCCGGACTGGGCTCGAAGAGTTTGGTATCCCGAGCTACTCAGTATGAGCGTCGATCCCCCGATCCGTCTGCCTCTTCGGGAGGATCTTCTGTCGCAGCAGCAGGGGACGGTCCTCCACCCGAACCTGTCCAGTCTCCACCTCCTTGCGTGGAGATTGAGCAGCGGCAGTTGATTCCTTTCGACTTGCCTCCCGAAGTTTGTGATGTGATTCTGGCGGCCAGGCGTCCCTCCACTAAGGTGGTATACGCCTGCAGGTGGAACAAGTTTGTGGCATGGTGCACAGCAAAGGCTGTGAATCCCCTTTCTGCCCCTCTTTCTGAGGTTCTTCTGTTCCTTCTTTCTCTGGCCCAACAGGGTTCTGCCCTGGGTACCATCAAGGGCTATCTTTGTGCAATTTCGGCCTTCCTCAGGCTTCCTGATCAGCCCTCCCCTTTCAAGTCCCCTGTTGTTAACGGGTTTCTTAAAGGCATTACACACCTCTTCCCTCCTGTTCCGTTTGTGATGCCTCAGTGGGACTTGAACTTGGTTCCTACCTTTTTAATGGGCGCTCCCTTTGAGCCTCTACATAACTGTCCTCTTCGTCTTCTAACTCTGAAGACAGCCTTTCTGGTGGCCATCACCTCCGCTCGGCGGGTGAGTGAGCTCCAGGCTCTTTCGTGCAAACCCCCCTTTCTGTCTGTCCATCCAGACAAGGTTGTTCTTAGGACGCGTCCATCCTTCTTGCCAAAGGTGGTTACTGCCTTCCACATTGGGCAGACCATCACTTTGCCCACTTTCTTTCCGCCTCCGCATCCTTCCAGAGAGGAAGAGAGGCTCCACCGTCTGGACCCAAAACGTGCGCTTTCTTTTTACCTTAACCGCACACAACAGTTCCGGGTGGATGACCAGCTCTTTGTTGGCTACGTGGGCGCCAAAAAAGGTTGGGCGGTACACAAGAGGACCATCTCCCGCTGGGTAATCTTGTGTATCAAAACCTTCTATTCTTTGGCTAAGAAGGAGCCCCCTGTTGGGCTACGTGCCCATTCTACCAGGGCAACAGCTGCTACCACGGCTTTAGGTCGCGGTGTTCCGCTACAGGATATATGTCAGGCAGCTACGTGGGCCTCGCTGCACACGTTTACCAAGCATTACTGCCTTGACAGCCAAGTCCGGAGGGACGGCTTCTTTGGCCGCTCTGTTCTCCGGGACTTCCTTGTCTGAATCTGTTCGCAGATCAACCACCGGGGTTGGTATTGCTGGGGTATCTATTCTAAGGTAAGGAATCTGTCACTAACGTGTCTCTTTCAGATGCACAAGTTACTAACTTGTGTAACGATATATCTGTAAGAGACAGTAGTTAGTGACGGATTCCTTACCGCCCCACTCATCCTCCCCGTTCTGCGAACTGGTTTCTAGGATTAAGGACATCCCTTTCAGGGCCCTAGTATTTTTCAGACACCAATGTCAGCTTCTTGCATGGCTCTGCGTTCCTGGCGTGGAAAGTCGTGTACAGAACTGACGTCAGCGCGCAGGGGCGGCGTCTAAGTACTGGCCGCGACGTCATCCCGGCGATGCCGACGACGGACGCGGAGCCGCACGACGCCGCCTACCGACGCGCAAGGGTACTGCTATGCAAAACTTTCTGGATCCAGCCTGACGCCTGGGGATATTCTAAGGTAAGGAATCTGTCACTAACTACTGTCTCTTACAGATATATCGTTACACAAGTTAGTAACTTGTGCGACAGGGAGACTCGTAGAGAGACCCCAGCACTGACATAAGTTCCTCTTTTTCTGGACCCAGTGATGTGGATGCGGAGCTCTGCTCATACCAATTTTTTTCTCCCACCAAAACCTTTGAAAGCGCAAGTAGCAGTATGCAGGAATGTTACTTCCAAAGGTGACATGATTCAATCTGTGCTGCCCATGTCGAAAGAAATAATGTGTTAGTGACCCGCATGTCATCTGCATACGGTGCCTTGAGTTCAAGCAGAGTCCTGCCACAAATGTTTTCTGAAAGATCCGAAGGCTATCGGGGAACGAGAAGCGCTCACGACATCCGACTTCAGTACCCGACTCAGAAGTTGGAATATATGCGGAGTCTAGAGCGTATGCATCTAGAGTAACCACGGGCGGAGAACTCTGCTCCACCCACGGATTGTGCGGAGATTTGCCTACTCCGCATTCCGCAATCTCCGCACACTCCGCAGCGAAACGGAGTTGGCCAGCCCCCGTCTCCACCCCCCCCCACCCCCCTCCCTCCTATTAACAATGAATTAGACTTTAATGAAAAGTAAGGAAGAGTAGGAGGGCAGCCCGGGGACGCCGCAGTACAGGTAAGTGATTTTTATTTTACTTTTCATTAAAGTCTAATTCATTGTTAAAAGGGGGGGGTGGAGGTGGGTAGCGGAGCGGAGTTCCACAGAGTTTGTTCCTAACTCCGTGGACCTCCGCGTAGTCCCGCTACGCCAACTACGCCCAGGGTTAATCTAGAGTTCCCTAGGTTAACATTGACTGCAGCCAATTGACCCCTTCTAGGATGCCATGTGTAAGTATTCAAAACCATTTCAGGTTCCTCTGGGGTCCTAATTTCCCTGACCTTATAAATTCACTGAAAAAACCCAAAGGTTAAATTAACGTTATAGTTAGGTGAAAATGTCTGTGACAATGTAACATTTTATACTAAAAAAACACAGAAATTTACCAGTTATAGTTATCTTACTAGCTATAACGCATGCCCTAAAGTAACAATAACTCGCGCCCTCGCCATGCACTGCTTGTGACCTCACATATTGCAACACTCATGCCGTGTTCAGTGACATTATTGAGAGCATTGCTGATGAAAGCTGAAGTGACATCATTGATGGCAACACTGTGCATGCCGAGGGCCATTCACAGTGGTGGCTGCCACTCACTGGCCCATTGCCAACTCCGTTGGACTCCCCTTGCTGTGACAGGTATCATTGGGAAGTGATGGACGAGCCTAACTAGCACGTCCCAGAGGCCAACAGAAAAAGGGTGTAGGAGCTGGTAGCTAATGGTTGACTCCTAATATCCAGATTCCCACCAGAAATGCAACAGCACCTCCTTAACATGCATTTTGATGGTGAGCATCTCTTATGACCTCAGGTCGATGGGATGTTTGGAAAAACCAAAAAGGACATGGACATTGCAAAGGGTTCATAGCAGAGATGTAAGAATCGGAAACATAGTATCTGAAGAGGGTTAGGTAGATCATTTAATGTCAGTATATGCAGGAAAAGACAATGTTGGGATTAAGAAGATTTCTCCCTTTGACAGTGATTTACTTGCTTAGTTTGTAGAATTTGCAATAAGAGAAATTATCACACAAAGTTAACTAGATCTGCAGGATCGAATGGTTTGCAGGCACTCATAATAAAGACTAATATAAACCGGTGAGCAAAGTTTTATGCAGGTCTGTTTATACAGTTTGGATCTGCTCGAACCTACCCTGAGAATTGGAAGGGTGCAATAATAAAACCGATCTTTAAAAAGGGCGATCTGGTGGACCCCGAAACCTACTGGTTAGTTAGTTCAATGGATGTGGGTGCAAAAATATTTAGTATACTATTGCTCCAGGCTCTTACACAGTTATGTAAAGAGTTGAATCTGATTTCTTTGAAACAGGGCTGCTTTATACCTGGGCATTCTACTATCAATCATTGCTTTAGCATATGGGCTACTGTCATAAAATCCTGAAATAATGGCGGTTCCTTTTATACTTGCTAGATTTCTGGGCCGCCTTTGACCTAGTGGAATGAGAGATTATGGGGGCAAATTGGAAAGCATGGAAATTACTCCAGTATTGGAACTTTCTTAGATTCACATGCTTAAATCATTCTCAGTCGTCGACATGGGAGTCCCCTGCTACCTTAGAAAAGCAGCGCAATGATGGGTATAGGCTGTAAAAGGCTTATGCCCCTTCGTTTAATGACACATTATAGTCATTTTAAAAAAGAGACCGAACGTAAATCTTGACCAATCAGGTTGTATCCCCCTTTAGAACAGTTTTGTGAGAAACTGGAGTCCCTCAGATTCTCTACCACACTTCGTGTTAGGGAGTCTCCTCTGAGCTCTGCTCAGTTTTCATGTTCCAGACTTGTTCTACAGAGAATTTGGAGGTCATATCTCTTCAGATATTTACAGATATATCAATATCCTTCAGTATCTGTATTTTTTATTGCTCAAATCTGACTTCACCATGTCAGAGAAAGCAAAAAAGAGCCTATTCTGTTCCTGTGCTACCTGTGGCAAAAAGAGGCTTCACTCCAATGACCCTCATCAGGACTGCATTTATTGCCTATACCCATTGCATAAAATAAAGGAGTGTAAGGTATGTCGTACCTTTTCCACTAAAACGCTTAAAGACTGCGAGGGGAGCTGCTCTTATGGCTTCAAAAGCTGAAGACGAAAAAGGAAGCTGTGTCAGAGTGACCGTGAGGACAGTGAGGAATCTTCTTCTACCTCTAGAAGATCACTAAAAAGAGAAAAAGAGAGTCTCCTATACTCACTCTTCTCTGGAGCCACTTAAGAAATACTATAAAACATCCTCTCCAGGCTCTTACAAGGAACGCAGCCTTTCCAAATCACCTCATGAAGGTGAGACTTCTTCAGAAAGAAAGGAGAACAACTCCTTTTTTTCCGCAGAAACTAGAAAAATGTAATCGACACAGTCGATGGCAAAGAACACCGCCTTCTCTACTACCATCATCTGTATCTTCTCGACGGCCTCATCTTTCTCGCCGGCAATGTCGTCGTTGATGAGCCAAGCCCCAATACTGTCAACACCAAGATCGTTCTCGCCTCGATGACGGCACCCCCTGTTGACGGCGTCGACTACGATCCCGCCAACGGCACTATCCCTGTCGACGAAGACACCACCTTCGAAGTCACTACCGTCGACAAAGAAATCAGTTTCCACTGCGTCGATGGTGCAAACTTTGTATACAGTCTTGACGATGATCTCGTTGATGAGAGAAAAATCGGAAAAACATGGAAAATCCAAGCAACTCACCCCTGCACATACTTCTCCAAGTAAAGTGTCACCATACCTGCCAGCTTACCTTTTAGATGAGGATGACTCGGATCAAGATGGCCACTTTGGTGTGGCTCACAGCCCATCTGACTTACACATGAAATATCAACCAGAAGACGATGAGGAGGAGTACTATGAACAAAGTTATTACACCCCTTAAGAACAATTTCATTGGCAGTACCAGAAGGAGATGATTTCACTTTCGTCATCATTGGAGTATGACCTGCAGTTCATGCTGTCTTGACAACAGGATGCGTTTCCCTCCATTACCGCCTTCCACTAGGCATGCCTCTCCACTGCCAAAATCTCCATTGATGCAGCCTTCAACACCACAGGCTCCTTGGCCACTGCTTTTGTCTCCGCCACCACTGCAGGACCCGCTGACAACTGTCCCTCAGGATCCCACATCCTCTGAGGGTGATAGAGAAGAGGGTGAGCTTTGTGACACTCATGCTGAATGGGACGATTGCATGCTACCAAAGCCATTATCTCCAACGCTTCCTCCTGTGGATTCGCCTCCCGAAGATACTGGAGGTTTTCGTTACCTACTTGAGAAGGCATCAAAAAGGTTTGATCTGCCAATGCCCACAAAACAAACAGATTGTTTTCTGTATGACTTTAAATAACCCTTTTGTAAGCCCATCAGGGCCATGCCCATTATTGACTATATCTGGGAAGAGGGCATAAAGGTAATGAAGATATCGGCTTCGGTGGTGGCAGTGTTACCATGCCTTGACAACATTTATAAGACTCCTGAAGATGCTTCCGCATGTCTTACTGGTTTCTGTTGTCACACAGTCGGCCCTGCCCCACTCCAAAAACCCTTCTGAACCTATCTCGACGTCTCTAGACGAGGAGGGTATGCACCTTGACAGCATTGGGAAACTATTTTCCTCCATGCCCGCACTAACGGTCAGGTCTGCGAACTCGTTGGCAGTTCTTGGAAGGTACGACTGACAAATGTGGTAGCATCGCTCCGTACCTCGACCAGCTACAGCTACCCAAAGACATCAAAGCAGGAGCCAAGAAAGTGTTGCATGAGGGTGAGCGCACATCATCTGAAATAATAGATTACACCATGGACATTGCTAGTATCGGTTTCCGGCAGTTAGCAGGTGCTGCAGTGCTCAGGCGTCAAGGCTGGCTTAAGGTGACCTCTTTCCTACCAGATGTTTAAAACAAAATCTTAGACCTCCCTTATGATGGAGAAGCCCTCTTAGGAAAACATGTGGATGAGGCCCTCCAAGCACAGCCAAGTCATTGGGAACCCTGCATTACTGAAAAGTGCCTTTTTGTGGCGCACGGGGAAGACTAGGACAATCTTCATAGAGAGCAGTTTCATCCGCAATACCAGCAAAGGTAGCCACCAGTCATCCTATGCTAGACCCCTTCCTAGGGGAAAATCAGGACGTCTAGGAAAGGATACAGGCTGTCGCCAATACCGCGCTTCAGGCACCAGCTATGTATATATTCACTGAAAAAACCATAGGTTTCAGGGGCGTTATAGTTAGTTGGACATTTCACTCGTACAAAACCCGTGAAATTCCCCGTTCTAGTTAGTTCAGCTAACTATAACTCGTGCCCCCGCAATGCACTGCTGATGACGTCACATATTACATCACTCATGACATGGTCAGTGACATCACTGATGACATCTCAAATGACATCACTGATGACATCATCCATGTGATAATTTCATGCATCTTCTCACCCCCTAATATAACTTTTGATACACCCACTATAAATTACAGACTGCCATTCTCAAAACCATAGACACTCCAACACCAATAACTACATACCCACTCACTGATTCTTAGGTTTACACACACATCCACTCACTCACCCGTACAGTCACTCATACTTACGGTCACTCAGTACAGGACTATCATATGCACTCATACACCTATATAGACACTTACACACCGCCACTCATCCATAGAGGTACTCACACACCTAGTCAGTCATGCAAATAATTAATCACGCTGCCATTTACTCACCTATACAGTTATACACACACCAGCTCACTTACTCATACAAATACTAGCACATTCTTACGCTCTTATACAATCACTGATACAAGTACACACTCATCTTTTAGCCACTCTCACAATCACACACTCACTTATAGCCATTTATATACTCCAACACACATATATACTGCCTTTCACATATGTAGTTACTCACACATGTACCACTGAGATATACATTCACTCACTAACACACCCATACACACACTCACCCACCCATACAGTCCATCACAGATGCACGCTTGAAACCATGCACCCAGTGAATCACCCACTCACACATCTATGCACAGTCACACACACCCCACCCACACAAACACTCAGGCACCCATACAGATACTCAGACAACCAATAAATAACCCATGTAGACACTCATGTAGCTATTCACAAACCCATGCAGCTGCTTACACACCAACAGACAGACGGATACAGACATTCACACAGTTTAGTCACTAACCCATGCATTCAGTAAGATACGTTTAATCACTCACTTATAGAGTCAGTCACGCACCTACTAAATCATCCATTCAGACACTTATACACTCGCTCATTCTTCAATACGCCTTTCCCTATATATATTAAACATATTTAAACTTTACAGAAACAGTCACTGGATGATGTCATCAGTGATGTCATCAGTGATGTCATCAGTGATGCCATTTGAGATGTCATCAGTGATGTCACTGACCATGTCATGAGTGATGTAATATGTGACATCATCAGCAGTGCATTGCGGGGGCGCGAGTTATAGTTAGCTGAACTAACTATAACGGGGGAATTTCACGGGTTTTGTACGAGTGAAATGTCCAACTAACTAAAACGCCCCTGAAACCTATGTTTTTTTCAGTGAATTTCTAAGGTTTTTTAATGCTAATTTCTAACTATAACGTCCCTGAAACCTATGGTTTTTTCAGTGAATTTCAAAGGTTTTTTAAATGCTAGTCTCTAACTATGCCTACAGAGGTAGGACATGTGAAGAAAGAAGAAAAAACGCACAGAAAGAAGCAAAAGAAATGCAGAAAGAAGCAACAGAAGTCCACAAAGACGAAGAAAAGTGCAGGAAGAAGCAAGACATGTGCAGAAAGAACCAACAGAGGAGCAGAAAGAGGCCTTGTTGCAAAATCATCCTGTGCCCACAACTTTTTCAGACGGGTACTGGTGGTAACTGACTCTGACTAACCAGGCCTAGAGCCAGTGCTATGCTAAAAGACACTTAGAATACAGTGAAAACACCTACATACACTAGGGAACACTATGCGTTGGGGTACCCCTTTGATTAGCATGTCCTCCTCTGTAAGGCCCTAGTACATAATAGGGCAGGGGGATTAAAACTTCCTCTTAAAACGCGCTACGGGGCGCGTTTGCATAGTGGTGAAGGGAGGGGGGGGGCCTGAGGTGACATGTGTGCAAACACGCCCTGTGGTGCGTTTTAATTTGGGGGAATTCCTCTCCAATCCTGAGGGTCCCTGGGGTCCAACTAGCCCACCACGTACCTCCAGTAAGCGCCACAGGGCTGCGTTGCAGAGAGGTGGCCCAGGCCACGCTCCTTTTTACACCACTCTGCAACGCAGCTCTGTGGCGCTTACTGGAGGTACGTGGTGGGCTAGTTGGACCCCAGGGACCCCCAGTATTCAAGGGGAATTAGTTCCCCATCTTACAACGCACCAGGGGGCGCGTTTGCAGAGTGCTGCAGGGAGGGGGCGGGTCCTCCGGTGGGACGTGCTCTAAACACAGTTTGCGTTTTTGCCCGGGCTTCTTCTGCCCTTTGGGACTCTGTGGAGTGTCTTTTGCCTACCCTCCCTGAGTGTCCTCGGGCTGACATGGCTTGTCTCATTCACGAAGGCAGAGAGATGGCGCGGTTTGCGATTCGGTCCGCCATTGATTCTACCGATTCGGTGGGTAGGACAATGGCGCGGTCCGTTGCCTTGCGCCACCATGCCTGGCTGCGCGACGGGGTTTCCCCGACAATGTCCGTGACAGTCTCCGGGATTTGCCTTTTAATGGTGTGTCCCTGTTTGATGCACATGTGGACTCTGCGGTTCGCCGCCTTCTGTCTAACCTTCCGTAGATTTTGTTCCGGTTGAGGTCCTTGTCCTCACCCTGCTTTGTTGTCTTGACTTCATGTTGGGCCCGGGTTCATGCTGTAATACCTGAACGGCCTGGGCGGCTCCTCGCCGTATTTTCTTTCCTTTATGCAGCAGATTTGCTGCTTATCCTTCCAAGTTCCTATATCCTGGTGGTTAAGGTTGCACCCTTGCTCCACGGGTTGTGTTCGGAGCCTGTGGTTTCTAAGTTACACTTTTACGTCCTCTGTCTATGAGCTCACGCTCCAGAGGTGCCCCTGGTTGGGGTTGATACTTACCCTATGTGGGGTATTTGTTTGCTATTGTATAGCTGCCTTCTTCCTACAGTAGCCTTTGTTTGCTTCCGTGGGGTCCCTTTCACTAGGTCCTCCTGCAGCTGTGCCTGTATGTTTTGCACGCTGCTGCTGCGGGCCCTTCAGGGGCCTTCTTGCGAGCCATTTGTTGGGTGTCGGCTGCTGGCCTGCATTTTCCCGATACCTTTCTTCAGGACGGAAGGGCTTTCTGATCCCTCCCGTCCCCTCATGGTTCTTCGCTGCGGCTGTTCCATCTGTGGCCGCCCTACCGGAAGGCCCGGTCGTTGTCCCCGAGCACTCATACTTAGCTCGGCACTATCCCTCTGTGTTGTATCGGCGTACCATGCCTGCTCCCTAGTGTCACCGGCTGGTGCGTTTTTTCCGGCGACTTTATGTTGCCTCGTTCTACTCTGCTATATCCATGCTGCGTAGCCCTTTCATGGTGGACTTCGCTCTCCATGGTGGCGTTCTGGCTCCAGACGTGGATGATCTTCCTTGTCTTGTGCCT
Source organism: Calotriton arnoldi (assembly GCA_963921515.1). Classification (NCBI taxonomy): domain Eukaryota; kingdom Metazoa; phylum Chordata; class Amphibia; order Caudata; family Salamandridae; genus Calotriton; species Calotriton arnoldi. Next base: position 2,173,946 of record CAWUFW010001065.1, on the reverse strand, counting down.
TGCTTTTGGCACTTCCTCTGCCACCGTTTCTCATGCCCCTGTTGCGTTCCGCGCAGGTGTTGTCGTGCTTTCCTTCGGGCTGCGGTTGCTGCTCTCAGCGGGGGCGTTCTCCTCAGAGCATTGTTGTCTGATGGGGCGTCTTAGGGGAGCGGATGTGGTCTCCCGGCTAGATGCCGACTTTCGAGCTGGAAAACGAGGTTCCGATCTCGGGGTCGACTCCACATCCTGTGATTCTGGGCAAATCACGACTGGCTTGGCCTCCATGCCTCTCTCGCGATAGCCAGTGGGTCTGCTCCACCTCCGGTGGCTGTTGCGTCTAGCTCTGGGCATTGTTCAGTCCAGTGCTGCTGCTGCGTGGCTGTTGGGGCTCTGGTGTTTTTTCTTTTTCACCAGTGTGCTACACACACACACACACGCCTCCCGTAGGCTTACTACTCCGGGTGGTCGCCGAGGTCTGATCCCTCACTTTTCGTGAGCGCCGTTCACAGAATGCGCCTGGTCATGCGCCTCTTGTGTCTCAGCTTTTGCTCGTGGCGCTTCATGGGACCTTCTCCTTCCATGGTGTGGTTCTGGTGGTACATACGGTTTCTTTGGTGTACTTCTGTTACCCACATGCGTGGCACTGGTTGTTACCGTTCTTTTCTGCCTTGGGCTGTCCGCCCTTTTTGCGTAATGGGTGCATTGGCAGGTCTTGTGTTTCTTGTAACACTGACTCATCTTGGGCGTCGTCAGCATCTTCCCGGTGCTGTTCCCACTCTCACAGTGTTTCTTTCACTGTCATGCATGGCCTTCCTGCTCTCGGACTCGGTACGTCCTTGTACCCTAGTTAGACCTGCCTCTTTCAACGGTCCATCGGATCCTGTGGATCCCTCACATCCTGCATTGGTTCCTCTCCGGCTACAGCAGGTGTCCACTCTTATTCCACACTCCCCTTTTGGGTTTGTGCTCATTTTCTCCGCTGTTGACCAACAGGGATTTCCTGCCGCCCTCGGCAGCCTTTGATGCCACTTCCTCCGGAGTATCCTGGTCCGGTGTTGGCCATTCTGGCAGCGCTGTCCCCACTGTGTTTAGTCAGCTGGTTGACACTTCTGTTCCCTTGTGAACTTAGTGGGGTTCTGTCGCAGACCCGCCTCCAGTGGGGTATGGCTTTGGTATCTATTCTAAGTTGAGGAATCTGCGGCTAGATGTCTCTATCAGATGTACGAGTTACTTACCTTCGATAACGAGGTATCTGGTAGAGACGTTGTCTAGCCGCAGATTCCTTAACGCCCACCCATCCTCCCCGATCTGCGAGGACCTTTTCAGGTGGGGTTTTCGGCTTTCGCCTCCTTTGGGGTAGCTTGTCCTTCTACGGGGTGGCGTTTTTCGCCTTGCTCCCCGTTGGACTCTTCCTTTGGTTTACTTGTTCTGTTCCCCCCATTCTCATACTGGGGTGGTGGGTTCAGGTGTCCTTCTGCGTTTTTCCGCATCAGTTTCTTCCAGTATGGTGCCTACTGGTGTTCTCTACCCTCCCACCCGCCTTCTCCGTTGACGCTCCTGCAGTCAATTGGTTTTCACGTCTTTTTTGGCCTGTTCCTCAGTCGGATAATTCTCTCACAGGGGACACGGTCTCCCTATTTCTTTCTTTCTTTTCTTAATCCTATGGGTTGGAGCTTTTTGCCTGTCGCTCTCGGCTCGTTTATTGCCGTCTTGCCTCGGGAGTGGGCACTCTCTCGCTTTTGCGGGGTTGCTTCTCAGTATACTGTTCTGCCCTCTTCATTTCCTTTCATCCGGTGCAGACTTTCTGTCGTCTGCCTCGGTCTTCTTTTTATAGATCGATTTCCCTCAGGGGTGACATTCACTTCGCTTTTGCGAATTAGCTTCTCAGAGTATTGCTCTGCTCTTTCCTTTTCAACACCTTTCAGTCGACAGTGCTTCTCACTGTCGTTCATGGTGCTTTCTCACCCTTTGGTTCTTTCTCTCTCATCAATTTTTCTTTTTTATTCGCACACTGTTCCCATACTCTCACAGTTTTGCTGGGGGCTCCGCGTTGTGGCGCGAAAAAGTTCCTCCGAAGAAAACTGACGTCAGCGCGCCGGGAGGGTCTTATATGGCTCCACTGACGTCATGTCCGGGGACGACGTCAGGGCGGAGCCAGGCGGCGCCGCCCCCCGGCGCGCAGAGGTACTGCTGCGCAACATTTTCCGGATCCAGTCTGACGCCTGGGGATATTCTAAGTTAAGGAATCTGCGGCTAGACAACGTCTCTACCAGATACATCGTTACCGAAGGTAAGTAACTCGTACTTCAGTAGTTATTTAGAAATTAAGGTTCAAACCTGTTTTATATCTGGACAGTTGGGTTCGCAAGAGTTTAGCAAGAGTCCGCCAGTCGTGTGGCATGGAAAAAAATAGAGCGAACTTATTGGCTGAGGTGGCTTTTTCCCCGATGGTAGTCTTGTTGCAGTGGGAACAAGGGCTTCTATTGGAGCTTGTGTTGTGATTCTCTTGGCGCAACCTATGCAAGAGAAATGTTGCGTCCACCATTACAGGACATGGGGACTCCGTCTGCGGACATAGAACTCGTACTGCTGAACACGTCATTAACCGGGATACTTTCCATTCTATGATTTTTTACGATAGAACTTACCTCGCATCAGGACTGAAGTCCCATTACGTTTGACGCTTGGGACAGTAAAACAGCAATATGCTGAGGAGGATGCTGCGATAAGAGTGTGACGATGTGGCTCAGTCAAGGAATAGACCACTTGTTCGCATGATTGTGCCTTGAGGAAGCCTATGTTTAGGCGAAACGCGTTGGATGCGCTTATTGAAAGGAAATGGATTAAAGAAACCGAAAACTACAAGCAGTGACTGACTCGTTTTATTTGCTATAGTACTGCGTTCAAATTGTTGTCTACTACATTTTGGTTTCTGTTGCCTCTCAATCTATGTTTTAAGCATCTAATGTATGGCCAATTGGTAGCCGGTCTTTTTGGGGTGACAACTTGGCTTAACAATTGGTGTTTACTTCAGGTGGTGCAGCTACTGACCCCCTGGCTGCCAATCTTTGTATCTGAAAGAGACACGTTAGTGACAGATTCCTTACCTTAGAATATCCCCAGGCGTCAGGCTGGATCCGGAAAGTTTTTTGCGTAGCAGTACCCTTGCGCGTCGGTAGGCGGCGTCGTGCGGCTCCGCGTCCGTCGTCGGCGTCGTGATCGCCGGGATGACGTCGCGGGCAGTACTTAGACGCCGCCCCTGCGCGCTGACGTCAGTTCTTCTTTTTCCGCGCCAGCAAGCGCAGATCCGGGAAGAGCAGTGCCCTGGTCATTTTTTGACCATACTTTTTGGTGAATTTTTCACTGTTTTTTCATCTCTCAAGGTGTCGTAGGGATGCCCGGTTTCAAACGTTGCGGCGCCTGTGCGCGGATGATGTCCGTCACCGACCCGCATTGGGAGTGTCTCTTCTGCCTCGGCCGAGGCCACGACACGGAGTCTTGTACCGACTGCCAGGCCCTTAACCCGAAAGCTTTGCGAGAGCGGTCTCGAAAGCTCCTCGAGGCCCGGCATTCGGCTCCGCGGAAGCCCCGGTCGCGTGAGAGGTCCAGGGGTCGATCGCGGAGTCCACACCGGTCGTCGGCGTCGAAGTCTTCTTCGTCCGGTAAGTCGAAACACAAGAAGTCCAAAAGCATCATCGCTCTAGGACTTCGCCTCGCCGGTCTCGCGACTCGGCTGAGGCCCCTCCCGGCACCGTCCCCGCCCCCGCGGCCCCGGACATGCCTGTGGAGTCGCCCCCGCCATACCCGCCCTTCCCGGGTTCGGGGGCGGATCCGGCCAAAGTGCAGGAATTCCTGTCGGCCATGGCCCGCCTCTTCGGGCCTCCAGGCCCCTCCGGTGCGCCTTCGGGCCCCGCGGGCCCTGATGGGGTTGCTCCGGCGTCGCCGACGGCTCCGGCCCCGGAGTCGCCCGTGCCTCCAGCCTCGATCCCGGCTCCGGCCCCAGCCTCGATCCCGGCTCCACAACCCCCATCGACGCCGTTCGACCTAACGACACCTCCGCCGGCGCCGATGTCTCCGGTGCCGTTCTCGACGCCGCCCTGGGCTCCGGGCGGCGTCGTCCCCCAGTTCCTTCCGGCTCCGGACATGGATCCGGACCGACGTCGCTCGACGCCGGTTCCGGCGCCGATGGGACCTTGGGTCCCAACTGTCCCTCCTCCTCCTTATTTTGAACCAGAGGAGGACCAGGTGGACTGGGAGGGGTCTGATGACCCTCTGACACGACACTGTCAGTACGATGAGGACTGGACAGAGTCTAGGGGAGGCCAGTGGTCTGGATACTTCCCCTGACACTGGCATGCTGTCTCCTCCCGTGGCTACGGAGGAGGGAGCCAATTTTGGTACGGTGTTGCGTAGGGCAGCTGGGGCCTTACGTCTCCAACTCCCTACTTTGACGGTCAAGCCTAACATCTTGACAGAGGTGCTTCAGCCGGCAGCCTCCTCTGCGGAGACTGTGCTGCCGTTTAACGACGCCCTCACTGACGTTCTTTGGGCGCCTGGTCCAAGCCCAACACAGGGGCTCCTGTGGATCGGAACGTGTCACGACGCCATCGCCCAGCTCCGGGCGACCCCCTGTTTCTCTCTGTCCACCCCACTCCTGAGAGCTTGGTTGTCCAAGCCTCCGCTTCCCAAACCGCCTTCCCTACCGCCCCTCCGGATAGGGAATCCAAACGCCTGGATCAGTTTGGGAAGAAAGGTTTTTCTTCCTCCAGTGCTGGCTTGCGGTCCGTTAACACCGCTTGTCTTTTGGGCTGATATACCCACTCCCTGTGGGATTCGGTGGCGGATGTTTTGCCCCAGTGTCCTGAGGAGGTCCAGACACTGCTTTCCCGCGCCATTGCGGAAGGAAGGGATGCGGCTAAATACACTATACGTTGTGGCCTTGACACCGCCGACTCGCTGGGCAGGTCTATTGCAACGACGGTGGCGCTCCGACGCCACGCCTGGCTGAGAACCACTGGTTTTTCAGGGGATGTCCAGAATACTCTCATGGACATGCCCTTTGATGGAGTCGGTCTTTTGGGTCCAAAGCAGACCATGCGTTGGAGCGCTTTAAGGACTCACGGGCTACTGCCAAGTCCCTGGGCCTTTCTGCTACACGCCCTCCGCTGACTTCTGCTTTTCGCCCCTATCGTGGCCACGGTAGGGGCGCCCCTTCACGTCAGCAGCCCAGCCACCGGCCCGCGCAGCAGGCGTCTTCGCGTGGCCGAGGACGTGGATTCCGCCGTGGCGGATCGGGCAACCAGCGTGCGGGTCAGACCACCACCTCCAACCTGTCCGCGGCCTCCAAGCCCTCCTAATCCCTCCTTTCAGGTGCACAGCACGCCAGTAGGGGGCAGGGTCCACCATCACCTTCCCCACTGGCGCACCATCACCTCGGACAGGTGGGTCTTGGACATTGTCCGAAGGGGCTACTCCCTCCCCTTCGAGACCACCCCCCCCAGCCATGCCACCTCAATTCCACCGCATGTCAGGGGATCACTTGGTGCTTCTACAGAAGGAAGTCACGGCTCTCTTGACCAAGAGGGCCATCGAGCATGTTCCGACCCCAGAAGTAGGGCGTGGTTGCTACTCCCACTACTTTCTGGTGCCCAAAAAGGACAAGGAGGACCTGCGTCCTATCTTGGACCTCCGGAACGTCAATCGCTTCCTCCGGAAGGAAAAGTTCAAGATGCTCACCCTAGCTCAGGTCTTGACTGCCCTCGACCCTGGAGACTGGTTGGTAGCGTTGGACTTGCAGGACGCATATTTCCACATCCCCGTCCTGCCGGCCCACCGGCGTTACCTTCGGTTCACGGTAGGCCCCGAGCATTTTCAGTTCACCGTGCTCCCCTTTGGCCTTACCAGTGCCCCTCGGGTGTTCACGAAAGTGATGGCGGTGGTCCCAGCTCATCTGCGCCGGGCAGGGGTTTCAGTCTTCCCCTACCTCGACGACTGGCTGCTGAAGGCGGGCTCGTCCCAGGCAGTCGTCTCCCACCTCCAGACTACGGCCGAACTCCTGCACTTGCTGGGGTTCTCCATCAATGTGCCGAAGTCGCATCTGATTCCTTCTCCACAGCTCCTTTTCATCGGAGCAGTTCTGGACACGACGCAGTTTCGGGCCTATCCTCCCGAACGGCGAGTCCGGGATATTCAGGCTATGATTCCGATCTTTCAGCCTTTATCCTGGGTTTCGGTACGGATGACCCTGAGGCTGCTGGGCCTCATGGCCTCCTGCATCCTGCTGGTCAATCATGCCAGATGGCATATGCGGGCTCTGCAGTGGGACCTGAAGTTCCAGTGGGCGCAGCACCAGGGCAACCTGTCCGATCACGTCCAGATCTCGGAGGGGACTGCAAGACAGTTGCAGTGGTGGCTCTCGAACCGGCAATGGGTCATGGGCAGATCCCTCTCCCTTCCCCAGCCAGAGCACACAGTTGTGACGGACGCGTCCCTTCTGGGATGGGGCGGTCACATGGGAGAGGCGGAGATCAGAGGCCTCTGGTCTCCGGCGGAGTCCCGGCTCCATATCAACCTTCTGGAGCTCCGGGCGATCCGACTTGCACTCAAGGCATTCCTTCCCTCTGTCAAAGGGAAGGTAGTGCAGGTGTTCACAGACAACACCACCGCCATGTGGTACTGCAACAAACAGGGCGGGGTGGGGTCTTGGACCCTTTGTCAGGAGGCTCTGCGCCTCTGGACATGGCTGGAACATCAGGGCATGTTCCTGATGGTTCAACACCTGGCAGGTTCCCTGAACGCCAGGGCGGACGAACTCAGCCGCAGGTGCATGATGGATCACGAATGGCGTCTTCACTCGGAAGTGGCGCAAGGACTCTTTCTACAATGGGGAGAGCCTTGGTTAGATCTATTCGCCACCGAAGAGAACGCGCAATGTCATCAGTTCTGCGCGTTGGAATTTCCAAGGCGGCACTCGCTCGGCGACGCTTTTCGTCACGAGTGGAGTTGCGGTCTGTTGTACGCCTTTCCGCCTATACCACTTCTACCCAGAGTGTTGAAGAAGATTCGGCACGACCGGGCCCAAGTCATTCTTGTGGCTCCGGACTGGGCTCGAAGAGTTTGGTATCCCGAGCTACTCAATATGAGCGTAGATCCCCCGATCTGTCTGCCTCTTCGGGAGGATCTTCTGTCGCAGCAGCAGGTGACGGTCCTCCACCCGAACCTGTCCAGTCTACACCTGCTTGCGTGGAGATTGAGCGGCGGCAGTTGATTCCTTTCGACTTGCCTCCCGAAGTTTGTGATGTGATTCTGGCAGCCAGGCGTCCCTCCACTAGGGTGGTATACGCCTGCAGGTGGAACAAATTTGTGGCATGGTGCACAGCAAAGGCTGTGAATCCCTCTCTGCCCCTCTTTCTGAGGTCCTTCTGTTCCTTCTTTCTCTGGCCCAACAGGGTTCTGCCCTGGGTACCATCAAGGGTTATCTTTGTGCTATCTCGGCCTTCCTCAGGCTTCCTGATCAGCCCTCCCTTTTCAAGTCCCCTGTTGTTAACAGGTTCTTAAAAGGCATTACTCACCTCTTCCCTCCTGTTCCGTTTGTGATGCCTCAGTGGGACTTGAACTTGGTTCTTACCTTTTAATGTGCGCTCCCTTTGAGCCTCTACATAACTGTCCTCTTCGTCTTCTGACTCTGAAGACAGCCTTTCTGGTGGCCATCACCTCCGCTCGGCGGGTGAGTGAGCTCCAGGCTCTATCTTGCAAACCTCCCTTTCTGTCTGTTCATCCGGACAAGGTTGTTCTTCGGACGCGTCCGTCCTTCTTGCCAAAGGTGGTTACTGCTTTCCATATTGGGCAGACCATCACTTTGCCCACCTTCTTTCCGCCTCCGCATCCTTCCAGAGAGGAAGAGAGGCTCCACCGTCTGGACCCAAAACGTGCGCTCTCCTTCTATATTGACCGCACAAAACACTTCCGGGTGGATGACCAGCTCTTTGTTGGCTACGTGGGCGCCAAAAAGGTCGGGCGGTGCACAAGAGGACCATCTCCCGCTGGGTTACCTTGTGCATCAAGACCTGCTATTCTTTGGCTAAGAAGGAGCCTCCTGTTGGGCTGCGGGCCCATTCCACCAGGGCAACGGCTGCTACCACGGCTTTGGGCCGCGGTGTTCCGCTGCCGGTTATTTGTCAGGCAGCTACGTGGGCCTCGCTGCACACGTTTACAAAGCATTACTGCCTTGACAGTCCGGTCCGGAGGGACGGCTTCTTTGGCCGTTCTGTCCTCCAGGACTTCCTTGTCTGATCTTTGTTCGCAGACCCACCACCGGGGTTGGTATTGCTGGGGTATCTATTCTAAGGTAAGGAATCTGTCACTAACGTGTCTCTTTCAGATGCACAAGTTACTAACTTGTGTAACGATATATCTGTAAGAGACAGTAGTTAGTGACAGATTCCTTACCGCCCCACCCATCCTCCCCGTTCTGCGAACTGATTTCTAGGGTTAAGGACATCCCTTTCAGGGCCCTAGTATTTTTCAGACACCTATGTCAGCTTCTTGCATGGCTCTGCGTTCCTGGCGCGGAAAGTCGTGTACAGAACTGACGTCAGCGGCAGGGGCGGCGTCTAAGTACTGCCCGCGACGTCATCCCGGCGATCACGACGCCGACGACGGACGCGGAGCCGCACGACGACGCCTACCGACGCGCAAGGGTACTGCTACGCAAAAAACTTTCCGGATCCAGCCTGACGCCTGGGGATATTCTAAGGTAAGGAATCTGTCACTAACTACTGTCTCTTACAGATATATCGTTACACAAGTTAGTAACTTGTGCTTCAATTTGAGAAAAAAAAATATATATCTATATATATATCTATATATATATCTATATCCATCCACTTCAAATGCCTGCCACTGGATTTGGACAGACTCCACCACGCTCGGGTTTGCTGTGAAAAACGGGTTAATTTGGCACACAAAACAACGGTGACGCGTTTCAGTAGCAGCAGTTACCTTCCTCAAACCAGTTGTGGTTGCCATTTTTTAGTTCTTTTATATACATGGTCCAGGGTTTTTTACACAACCTTAAAGTGACAGTGCATGAAAACATCAACTCATTTAAAGTGACTTCGTGCTCATTCTTAAAAGTGACTAGTGCATACCGCGGCTGCATTGTTCATCTTTCTCTCCCTTCATGATGATTTAAACATATTAACACACATCCTTAAACTTATTCAGATTATTGTCAATCATGGGCAAGTGCCCTAATCAATTAAAAGGTCTTAAAACAGATTGTGCATAAGTTAATAACACTATTATATCCATGGTGGGTAAAAAATGCGTCAGCGGCTATAGTACACTAATAAAATCAACATAATTCTCACATTTACCCATGCTAAAAACCTCGTGAAAAACATCTAAGTATGCTGTGTTTCCATACTAGACATGAGCTGTCTCTCGACATGCTGCATCTCCTTCTGTGGGCTTTCACCACGCCCATCGCTTTCATTCGTTCCTTGGGCAGTCTTTCAAAATTCCTTTAGTTTGGTAGGTAAATACTGGACTTTGTCCCATCTTTTAGCTGTTTTCTTCCCACCCTGCAGACTGACCTTGTTACATGGATTATTTCACCATTGACCATTTATAGTGTCCGCACACTTTCTCTTTTGCCTCCGCTTCTTATCTTAGTTTACTGCCTGTGTTCAAAGCTCTGCTCCTATCTCCGACTGCCGCCCTTTGACCATGTTGCCTTTGCTCTTGCCCCTCTCCCTTGTCTGTGTTGACCATCTCCCTCCTCCTCTCCCTTTTCTAAATGTGTGGTGTTTTTTTTAATATATGCTACTTTTTTTAAATTACAATACAAGGCCTCTCCCTGCCCCACCTTCTAGCAAGCACATGCAAGCCTGCTGCCGGTGCTTCCTGTGCTCATTGGAAGGATTAACACTCTTCCCCCCCCCCCCCCTCCCTCCCCCAGCAACCTTGTCTTCCGATTCCTCCTTGAGGGCACCATGGCTTTCCTCCTGCTTGATTTTTATTGGTGCTGCCTCTTATTTGGACCCAGTGAGTCCAGATGCTGCTCCATTAGCTTGGATATCCCTCCCCCAAGACGCGGATCATCTTCAGGGCATGGCAGTCAGCGGGCTGCTGCTCAGATGCTGGAGCTGTTTGTATGGGAGTTCAGCAGCGGGACAGCGCTGAAACACCTTTCAGCCTCTAGGCACATGGTTGCAAGTCCTAGACATGGCTCGGGTAGTTGTCATGGAGACTCTAGGATAGTGTTGTCGCTGGCTCTCAGTTCTTGCAGGATGGTATTCCTTGACAAGCCTTCGTAGCCCACAACCTGGGAGGGAGGCGGCTGTAGAACAACTGTAACGACTGAACACCCTACCAGTCGCCTGCAAGGAAATTTCCGGTCCGTCACTGGTTCTACTGTCCGAATCGTACAATGATTGCACATGTCACAGAGCTTAAGCCTGTGTTTATCTCATGCTTGGCTCTTGTGAGCTACATCAGTTCTGGGGATCATGGTGGGAGGCAGACATGCGCTCTGTCAGGGTCTGTATGGCAGCTGCAGGGCTGGCATCCTTTCTTTAAAGGCATCATTACGCCTGTTTGTTTATGCCTTATTAGGTTCTTTGTCTCACTCTACTTCTTTTTTTCTTGCAAACGCTGTTCCTCTCGGCAGTTCCTCCTTTGCTTCTTCGCCTATGCCTTCCCAGTGTTGCTCCCTGTTACCGCTCAGCTGCAATTAGTTGCTCACCCTCCACCCCTCTGGTTTTTAATGCATTTTAATTCTTTTCAGCAGTCTGGCTGCTCCAATTTGCTCCAGAGTTGCTCCTTTCTCTGTAAAGCACCTTTGTGTGCTTTTTATTTTATTAATTTACTGCTCCAAAATGAGTGTCCATCATCTTGGAAGGGTAAATTAAAAACTCTGTGTCAACTTCTGCCCGGTAGGCAGATAATGTTCCATAATAATGTGAGTTTGTACAAATTGAGCCCACACTTGGCCATCTTATTTATGCACTAAATGCACACAAGTCCCGCATGGTGTCAAAGTTTTCCTTTCCATACCCAATAGTGTAGTCCAACTGGTTCAAGTTAAATTAATCAAGACTAGAAGTCCCAGAATACATTAGGTTGTGAATAAATGAATGTGTTGGAAACACGGTGCCTCCTGTGACCTGGAGTTCTGGCTAACCACTCACGAGACTTGGGTGCAGCCCACCGCCTTTGGAGTCAGTCAAAAGTCGCGGGTGTTTACAGTTTAGTCCAATACACATTGTATCCGTGCAATGCCCTGGGGGAAATCTCGTTGTCCCCCCTCTCCTTTCTTTACTGCGGAGATTGCAACAAGCAGTGATCACAAGTGATGAGATCACACCTCGGCTCAACCACCGGATGCTTGGCGTGGTGATAGGAGTGTCAGATGCTCCCTCTGTATACCCTAAATATGAAGAAATGGGAGAACCAAAAATATCCTTAAACTGCAAGTCTGACACAACCAACATTGTGAGCCCCTTTATATATTGTGTTTTATTTTGGTTTATTCTGCTGTTTTTATCTTCTGTTTAATTCTCAATAAAGCGTCGAATACCCTATCAGGGGATTTGCCACGCTTTATAAATCCTGATTGATTGATTAAGATAAGAGAAAGTTCTAACTATCTGAATTTTAAACTAAAAGGTAATAGAGGCAAAAGAGCGCCATCTGCGCCCACTCCCCATTCAAGAGGTACTAGAAATGAAACAAAGTTGTATTTTCCGAAAAATGTACACAAAGAATGGTTATTGTCAAACTATTGTACAAATTATCGGTGAAGCATCACCAGGAGTATCGTTGTCTCGTTCGCGTGGGCCCTGGAGGTGTGGAGGGGGTGCTGGAGGAGGTAGGTCCTAACACGCTGTGCACAGCACCGGAAGATTAGTGTTCCATGCAATTCAGTTTTTTGGAGTCCCCAAGGCCCATACTGAATATATTGATCAGTTCTGGAGGCCTCAGATTCAGCACTGAGATCATTTATTAATACACATTCAAGATAGCAGTGGTAAATAATGTTCCTCATGGTGTCAGGCTCTGGACGCTCATTATCAAGGCCTAGGTGCTTAATGGGTCAAAGGGTATACTAGCGTGGTCTTGTGTCGTTTAAATTTATCGGTAAGATGTGATTCAGTGCCCAGTGGACGATTCATCCTCTGGCGTTTCATCTGCCATAGGGAGACATCATAACCCTCAAAAGCTTTCAAATAAACAAATTGGATAGCCTATGTATAGCATTCACACCTTGCTTTTCTTCGAAGAAACTATGTCGCACATAGCAATTTTTGAAAACGAGGATACTATTACAATTTGTTTCTCCAAGCATAATGCCCATTCCAGCCTTCAGTACTATGTTATTGGTGACATGGATTCATCTGGTAAACTTCAAAATTTAACTTTAAACAAGCAACGGCTGACCCAAACAAGAAAGTAGCTGAAGCTGTCTTTCTGAAAGTATGGATGTTTGGTGTTGATGACTCCCTCTGGTAACACCTAAAACTGTCTGTAGCTAGACTTAAAATGAAGTTGAGTCATGAAAGAAAAGAAATGTGAGGTTGTGTGCCAAATAGGTAGAAAGAGTAAACCAATCCTTCATTAAAATATAACAAGTATAGAGGGTTGATTACAAGGTCGGCCGAGTAGTTCCTAAGTCTGATACACACCCCAGTAACCCCATGCAATACGTGGGAAAGCTTATTTCGTATTTTTTCTCTGCATTCTGCTACTTGTATTTGTTCTATCATAAATGCAGAACAACAAGTACCAGAATTCAACGTAAGGACTACTCGAGCTGCTCCCACCTGGCCGGGACAGACAGGGTCAAAAGCCCTTCCGGTCCCCATTCACAGTTGTTAAAAGAGCTGAAATACCACTCCCCTCATCTCTTCACCACATTTAGAGAGCGATCGGTTTACCTTCTGTGGGAAAGGCTGCACCTTCCCCTTCACACCTGGCAGCGCACACCGGCCTTGCGCAGAGCTCCCATTCTCCATGGCCACTGACCCATGTTGATGACACAAGAAATTGGCCCTTTAAAAGCACAGGCATCAATCAGAGCGGCCACATGGAAGACCAGTGTGACCCGTGAGTTCATTTTATCTCGTAAAAAACGATAATTCTTTAATTACACCTGCCACATTTCTTTTCCATAAAGAGCTGTACCTGCATACAGAGAAATAAGATTTCCCAGCAGCGAAGTGGCCCTCAGAGGCCTGTCTCGAAATGGTACAATTGTTGGTCATTCGAACGTCCAAAAGCCTGGTGTATGACAGACTCTGCCCCAGCACTACGAGCATCACCGAGATGCCGGACATATCTGCTGTGTTTTCTTTTAATAGTCTTACATATATATGCCTGAGATAACTGACTCAGTCCCATTCCTAACAGCCTGATATATGAACCGGTCCTTTGAGTAAATGTCGCCAAAGCTTTATAGACTTGTTTTTGACTTCTCAGGTGCTACGATACTTTTGGAGGGACCTGTTATGTCCCTGGCCCAACCAGCCTTACAGTGGGTTGGGTCTGACCTGTATTTGGCATTGCTCCAGGCTACCAAAGGCGCAAAGCATGACAGGCGACCTGCTCTGATTTATCTAATCTTTCAGGCTAGACTTCATCCCGCAGTGTGCATGACAGAGCACCTCCCTCCTGGTCCCACTTGAAACTTCACAGATTTACCATTCTGACTTATGATTGGCAGCCTCCAACTTGAAGCATGACAGATTCTGCTCCAGTTCTACAAGCCATTCAAGTGTTCTTACTTCAGAGGGAGTAACTTTTCCCAGATACGGGGCTGACAAAACAACTGCTTGTCTATAGTCTTACAAGTGCCTGGCATCTGACCGATTCTGAACCAGCCCTATCAGCCTTAGAGAGGGCCTGCCTGTTTGAAGGCCTCTGCTTTTAAACTGATATTTGTACAGGGCTACTCCCAGCCCCCCGGTGTTGGCAGGTAGGATTTTACTCCCCTACAAACATTCAAATCTCATCCGAGCTCCTGTTTTCTGTTATTAAATTTGCAAGATCTAGTTGTTCTGGCTCAAGCTTGTTTGGTTAGTTTCCCTGTCGCCCCGATCCTCCGGGGTGAGGGGCTGCACGTAGGAGATCCATTCACTTATGGAGAGGAAAGGCTCACAGCCCAGGTTTCCCTTCACATGGTGATACTGAAAAGATGTCTCCATCGCCCTCTTTCAGTTTCTCAGGTGTTCATGTCTCTTCTGCTTCCCAGGAACTCAAAATACTAGCTGGGCATCACTTCAGCATTAGCACCTCCCTCAAAAACCTATAAAACAAGTATTAAAACGGGAAGAAAAAAGTTGCAAGCATTGCAAGGACAAAAAAACTCTAAGACATTTTTTATGTTAATTCTTTTTTTAACAGGGTCGTTCAGTTGTACATAATGTCTTCTTGGTTAAATACAAGGTAACAAAAATGCTTATGACACTTTATTATTATAACAATTCAACTTTTGGTTATGCCAATGCTTGTATTGTTCTGCTAATAACTATGGTGCCGTTTGCCGAATCTAAATGAAACATTAAAAAAAAGGTTCATACAACTCTGCTCCTTTCTGGAAAGTTTCAGGGTGATCCGTCAAGCGGGGGTTGAGGGGAAAAAACTTGTTTTTCCAATGCAGTTTCCCAAAGAATTTTAAATAGCTCCACAGCGCTACAGCCAAAATGGCTGAATGGAATTAAACCAAATTTGGCAAAAAGCTAGATCTTTAACCAGAATACATGCTGTGTATGTTTTGGTGTAAATCGGTTCGGTAGTTTTTGAGAAACTAAGATTCACAATTTATAGATATTTCAGATATTTCAGGCTGCAGTAGTATAGCGGGACCGGCAAATAAAGTTAAGATCTGACTGGCTGACATCAACATCTACGAAGATGTTAGGCTTCCAGTTTTTGACAAAATCCAATTCAATTGTTCTTTATTCAGATATAAAAATCCATAAAAGATACAAATAACATCATACAAATAAAAGCAAGGGGCAAATATATTGTAAATCATTAGCAGAAGTGTGCCGACAAGTATATATGAAAGTTCTTTAGAAACAGCCATAAGACTTGCCATAAATACTTTGTAATCACAATTTGCTGGACAAATATTTACAGTTAATCACTCTCATAATGTAGATTTTCTAGATGAGTATATGTTTTCCTCCTTTTTCTTGCATGTGAAATAATCTAGAGACTGCGAGGCAAACTTCTATTGTACTTAATTACATACAAAGTTAAAAGCATCCTTAAAACAAATCAATCTGTTAGCAATAAATAGTTTTAAAAATCTTTTTTTAATATCCTTATAAAAGTTACAAAAAAGAATAAAATGTTGAGTAGACTGTACAAATTTACCATTGCGTGGGCAATTTGTTAGACTCTTTGTCCACTATCCCATCTGTGGAAATGCATCCATAAAATGTAAAGTGCACTACCGAAGTCTAGTGAGGTAAAACCTATCCTGTGTCCCGGTTACAACGTATAAATAGCTCTGAATACCATTGGGCACATAGCAGTTGAGATGGTTAAATACTCTCACAGGTTTCCCTCATAGCTCTCTTTGGCCCATGAAAATCATCTTTAATTCTTTTTTACTGTAATCTAAAACTCTTCATGAATCATCCAAAGTAAAATTAATATATAAGAGATTATTCACATGGGCAAACCAGGGAATTTTATCTCTACTATCCAAAGCCAAGCAATCGCTAATGATTTCTTTAGTAAACTTTGTTCCAGTATTGGACCAGATTCCCTGCCAGGTCAAAAGTGCTCTAATATAAATAGGTCTTCTATATAGGGGATTGTTAGTTCTTTGTGGACGATATATACTGAAGTAGAGCGGGGTACTTCAAGGAGCCTACATAGGAAGTTATTCTCCATTTATTGAAGTGCTTTTGTTGTTGACGACCCCCACAAAGCAGCCCCATAGTTAACACTACTAATGCATTTACATTTGTATAATTGTAATATTTCAGGTATGGGTTTATTCCCAATCTTTGCTACAAATTTAAAAATTGCTTCTATTGTTCTAGAGAATTTCATACTCGCAATTTTCAGATGCGAGTTCCATACATTCTTATTTGAAAAATGAAGGCCCAGATATTAAAACTATCAACTTCTGCTATTTTCCGCCCTTTTAATCAGTGGATTCTCTTCTTCATATTACCTGTACC
The DNA here is from genome assembly GCA_963921515.1 of Calotriton arnoldi. Lineage (NCBI taxonomy): Eukaryota > Metazoa > Chordata > Amphibia > Caudata > Salamandridae > Calotriton > Calotriton arnoldi. The sequence continues at coordinate 2,157,768 of CAWUFW010001065.1, read as the reverse complement.
ACAAACCATCTGAAAGGTTTTTGTTCGGTTTAGTTTCATATCCCTTACCTCCATAAATGCATTGAAACAATTGATCAAATATTGTAGGCCGTTCGCGGTCTGTGATAGCAGTACCGCGTCGTCGGCATATAATAGGGTTGGGACTAAACATTTTTCTATTTGGGGGGGGGGGGGGAGGTCCATCGGCTATTTGCTGTAGAAATGCTTCCACCCCATTGATATATAAAGCGAACAGGAGTGGAGTGGGATTGCACCCTTGTCAAATACCTCTTGTGATCTTAAAATCTGAAAGAAACACGTTAGTTATAGATTCCTTATCTTAGAATTACCCCCAGGCGTCAGACTTGATCCGGAAAGCTTTTTCGTCAGCAGAACCTCGGCGTGTCGGAAGGTGGCGTCGGTCGACTCCGCGTCCGTCGTCGGTGTCGTGGTCGCCGGGATGACGTAGCTGCAGCTACTTAGACGCCGCCCTCGCGTGCTGACGTCAGTTCTTTCTTTTTCCGCGCCAACCATCGCAGATCCAGGAAGAGCGGTACCTCAGTCATTTTTTGACTAACTTTTTCTTGACTTTTGTCGACTTCTTTCTTCGAGTCTCCGACTCCGAAAAGGTGCACGAGGGATTCCCAGCTTCAAGGCATGCAGTTCCTGTAACCGACTGATGTCGGTGACGGATCCGCACCGCAGGTGTCTTTTTTGCCTGGAGCGCGACCACGACCCCAAGTCATGCTCCGACTGCCGGTCGATGGCGCCGAAGGCTTTACGGGAGCAGTCCCGAAAGCTGCTTGAACATCGGCAGTCTGCTCCGCGCCGTTCGAGGTCCCGGTCGAGAGGAAGGTTGAGGGACCGGTCGCGGAGCCACCACCATTCCGGTTCGAAATCATCGAAGTCTTCGCACTCGGGGTCGGGTAAGTCGAAGCACAAGAAGAAGTCGAAGAAGCATCGTCACTCTTCGACTTCTCCTCGTCGGTCGGCCGATCCAACGAGGCACGCGGGTGGTGCCCCTCCAGCGGCTCCGCGCGCGGAGCCTGCAGAGCCGACTCAGAGTTTCCCTCCCTTTCCGGGACCCGGAGCAACTCCCGCCCAGCTTCGTACGTTCTACGAGGCGATGCATGCCATCTTTGGGCGAACCGGCCCCACTGGCGCGCCTTTGGGCCCCGCGGACTCGGTTGGGGGGCCTAGGTCTTCGCTGCCGGCGCCGCTGGCCCCCCTTGGATCCAGGCCTGGATCCGGAACGGCGCCAGTTGACCTCGTTACGCCTCCACCGGCGCCGCTTCCGACAGCACCACTACCGTGTCCGACGCCGGTTTGCCCCCCGGCCGGTGTCGATCCCGGCCTCCAACCTGACGTGGACACGGAGCCGGACCGGCGTCATTCGACGCCGGATCCGGCGCCGGGTGGGGTTTTCATGCCCCTGTTCACTCCTGGGGTCCCTTTTCAACCATGGTGGCACCCAGAGGATGATGAGGAGGACTGGGAGGGGTCAGGTGACCCTTTAACTGACCAGTTGGAAAGTGAACAGGACTGGAGAGAGGAACTGGGGGATGACAGTGGTTTGGACACCTCCCCTGACCTTGGCATGTTGTCTCCTCCTACCGTGGCTACGGAGGAGGGAGCGTCATACGCAGTGGTGTTGCGTAGGGCGGCTGAGGCTCTCAACCTCGAGCTTCCTACGGTGGCGGTCTGGACTAACCTCCTGACGGAGGTGCTTCAGCCGGCTGCAAGCTCTTCGGAGCCCTTGCTGCCATTCAATGAGGCCCTCACCGACGTCCTTTTGGGCACCTGGTCCAGGCCCAACACGGGGGCTCCCGTGGACAGGATGATTGCCCGACGCCACCGCCCGGCTCCGGGCGACCCCACTTTCCTCTCCCAACACCCCACCCCAGAGAGCTTGGTTGTCCAAGCCTCCACTTCAAAAAGCGCATTCCCTACTGCTCCCCCGGAAAGGGAATCCAAGAAGCTGGACCACCTTGGGAAGAAGATTTTCTCTTCCGCCAGCTTAGGACTGCGGTCGGTAAACACTGCATGTCTCTTGGGCCGTTAATCCCACTACGTGTGGGATACAGTGGCGCAGGTGTTGCCTCAGTGTCCGGAGGAGGCCCGGGCAGTGCTCTCCCAGGCTGTGGCCGCCGGGAGAGATGCAGCAAAGTTTGCCATACGTTGTGGGCTGGACCCCGCCGACTCTCTGGGCAGGACCATTTCAACATCGGTAGCGCTTCGTCGCTTCGCCTGGATGAGGTCGACTGGCTTTTAAGGGGATGTCCAGAACACCTTGATGGACATGCCCTTTGATGGCCGTCGCCTTTTTGGCGACAAAGCAGACAACGCTCTAGAGCGTTTCAAGGACTCAAGGGCTACGACCAAGTCCTTGGGCCTCTCCACCCGCCCTGCGCAGTCTGCTTTTCGCCCCTTTCGTGGCTACGGAAGGGGTGCCCCGCTACGTCCTGCCCAGAGCCACAGGCCGCAGCAAGTTACCAAACCTTCGCGCGGCCAGGGACGTGGGAACAACCGTCATGGTTCCGGGGGCCAGCGGGCGGGCCAGTCCACCAACCCCCCCCCCTCCGCAGCAGCCTCCAAACCCTCCTAGTCCGACCTTTCAGGCCCATCAAACGCCAGTGGGCGGCAGGATTCACCATCACCTCCCCCACAGGCACACTATCACGTCAGACAGGTGGGTTTTGCAGATAGTCCGAAGGGGCTACTCCCTCCCCTTCGAGACTACCCCTCCAGCCATGCCACCAAGATACCACCGCATGTCGGAGGATCATCGGGCCCTTCTCCAGCAGGAAGTTATGGCTCCCTTGGCCAAGGGAGCCATCGAGCGCGTTCCTGTCCCAGAAGTAGGTCGTGGTTGTTACTCCCACTACTTTCTGGTCCACAAGAAGGACAAGGGCCTGCGTCCGGTCTTTGATCTCAGGGACGTCAACCGCTTCCTCCAGAAGGAGAAGTTCAAGATGTTGACGCTTGCTCAGGTCTTGTCTGCCCTCGACCCGCAAGACTGGATGGTAGCGTTGGACTTACAGGACGCTTATTTTCACATCCCTGTCCTGCCGGCCCACCGGCGTTACCTACGGTTCATGGTAGGCCACGAGCATTTTCAATTTACCGTGCTCCCCTTTGGCCTTACCAGCTCCCCTCGGGTGTTCACGAAAGTGATGGCGGTGGTCGCAGCTCATCTGCGCCGGGCAGGGGTTCCAGTCTTCCCCTACCTCGACGACTGGTTGCTGAAGGCGGGCTCGTCCCAGGCAGTCGTCTCCCACCTCCAGACTACGGCCGACCTCCTGCATTCGCTGGGGTTTCCCATCAATGTGCCGAAGTCGCACCTGATTCCCTCTCTGAAGCTCCTCTTCATCAGAGCGGTTCTGGACACGACGCGGTTTCGGGTCTATCCTCCCGAGCAGCGTGTCCGGGATATTCAGGCTATGATTCCGATCTTTCAGCCTCTATCCCGGTTTTCGGTCAGAGTGACTCTGAGGCTGCTGGGCCTCATGGCCTCCTGCATCCTGCTGGTCGTTCATGCCAGGTGGCATATGCGGGCTCTGCAGTGGGACCTGAAGTTCCAATGGGCGTAGCATCAGGGGAATCTGTCCGATTGCGTCCAGATCTCGGAGGGCACTGCACGTCAACTGCAGTGGTGGCTCACAAACCAGGATTGGGTCAATGGCAGATCCCTCTCCCTTCCCCAACCAGACCACACTGTGGTGACGGACGCGTCCCTTCTGGGATGGGGCGGCCACATGGGAGAGGCGGAGATCAGAGGCCTCTGGTCTCCGGCGGAGTCCGGGCTCCACATCAACCTTCTGCAGCTCCGGGCGATTCGTCTTGCACTCAAGGCATTCTTTCCCTCTGTCCGGGGAAGAGTAGTGCAGGTGTTCACGGACAACATCACCGCCATGTGGTACTGCAACAAACAGGGTGGGGTGGGGTCGTCGACCCTATGTCAGGAGGCCCTCCGCCTCTGGGCATGGCTGGAACATCAGGGCATATCCCTGGTGGTTCAACACCTGGCAGGTTCCCTGAACGCCAGGGCGGACGAACTCAGCCGCAGGTGCATGGTGGATCGCGAATGGCGTCTCCACTCGGAGGTGGTGCAAGGTCTCTTTCAACAATGGGGAGAGCCTTGGTTAGATCTATTTGCCACCGAAGAGAACGCGCAATGTCAGCAATTCTGCACGTTGGAATTTCCAAGGCGGCACTCGCTAGGCGACGCCTTTCGTCGCGAGTTGAGTTGCGGTCTGTTGTATGCTTTTCCGCCTATACCACTTCTGCCCAGAGTGCTGAAGAAGATCAAGTGCGACCGGGCCCAAGTCATTCTTGTGGCTCCGTATTGGGCACGAAGAGTCTGGTATCCCGAGCTGCTCAACATGGCCATCGATCCTCCGATCAGACTGCCTCTTCGGGAGGATCTTCTGTCGCAGCAGCAGGGGACGGTCCTCCACCCGAACCTGTCCAGTCTCCACCTCCTTGCGTGGAGATTGAGCGGCGGCAGTTGACGTCTTTCGACCTGCCTCCCGAAGTCTGTGACGTAATCTTGCCAGCTAGGCGGCCCTCCACTAAGACGGTATACGCCTGCCGGTGGAACAAATTTGTGGCATGGTGCACAGCAAAGGCTGTGGATCCCCTTTCTGCCCCTCTTTCTGAAGTACTCTTGTTCCTTCTCTCTTTAGCCCAGCAGGGCTCTGCTCTGGGCACAGTCAAGGGCTATCTGTCAGCCATCTCTGCTTTCCTTCGGCTGCCAGATCAGCCTTCTCTTTTCAAGTCCCCGGTAGTTAACCGTTTCTTAAAAGGCTTAACGCATCTTTTTCCTCCAATCCCCTTCGTTATGCCTCAGTGGGACTTGAATCTTGTGCTAACTTATCTAATGTGCGCTCCCTTTGAGCCGCTTCATAGCTGTCCCTTACGGCTCTTAACTCTTAAGACTGCTTTCCTGGTAGCCATCACTTCTGCTAGTAGGGTGAGCGAGCTCCAGGCCCTTTCTTCAAAACCTCCTTTCCTATCTGTACATCCGGATAAGGTGGTTCTCCGAACCCGTCCATCCTTCCTTCCTAAGGTGGTCACTGCCTTCCACATTGTGCAGACCATTACCTTGCCCATCTTCTTTCCGCCTCCGCATCCTTCGAAGGAGGAAGAGAGGCTCCACCGTCTGGGCCCAAAACGTGCGCTCTCCTTCTATCTGGATCGCACGAAACAGTTCCGGGTGGATGATCAACTTTTTGTTGGCTAGGTGGGCGCAAAGAAGGGTCGGGCCATACACAAACGCACCATTTCACGATGGGTTGTGTTGTGTATTAAAGCTTGTTACTCTCTGGCTAAAAAGAGCCTCCAGTAGGGCTAGGCGCTCACTCCACCAGGGCGACGGCAGCCACTACTGCCTTGGGAAGAGGAGTGCCTCTAAATAACATCTGTCAGGCAGCTACGTGGGCATCACTGCACACGTTTACGAAACACTACTGTCTGGACAGCCAAGTCCGGAGAGACGGCTTCTTTGGCCGTTCTGTTCTCCAGGACTTTCTGGAGTGATCTTGGTTCGCAGACCCACCACCGGGGTTGGTATTGCTGGGATATCTCTTCTAAGGTAAGGAATCTATAACGTGTTTCTTTCAGATGAACAAGTTACTTACCTTCGGTAATGATATATCTGTAAGAAACATTAGTTAGTTATAGAGTCCTTACCGACCCACCCATCCTCCCCGTTCTGCGAAGTGATTTCTAGGGTTAAGGACATCCTTTCAGGGCCCTAGTTTTGTGCACCAATGGTCAGTGTCTACCATGGCTCTGCGTTTCTGGCGCGGAAAGTCGTGTACAGAACTGACGTCAGCGCGCGAGGGCGGCGTCTAATTAGCTGCCGCAACGTCATCCCGGCGACCATGACGCCGACGACGGACGCCGAGTCGACCGACGCGCAGAGGTACTGCTGACGAAAAAACTTTCCGGATCCAGTCTGACGCCTGGGGGTAATTCTAAGGTGAGGTATCTATAACTAACTAATGTTTCTTACAGATATATCGTTACCGAAGGTAATTAACTTGTTCAACAGGGGTACATTCTCCATTATCACCATAGCATACATGGGCAGTTAGATAGCTACATAGTTTTGAAAGGAAGGATATTATATCTGATTTTAGGACTTAGTCTACATGTCATAGGAAGAAAAAAACCTATGGGGGAAGGGTAGGGATATCCTAGCCCCCTAGAGAAGGGTAGCATTCCGTTTCCTTAATTATGTGTATGGCTATCTGTCTCCTTAAGGCAGATGGAAATACCTAACTGGGGTGCTGGACTTTCCAGTCATGTGGCTTCCTCCTAAAGAGAAAGAAATCTCACTTGCAGCCTTTCTCAAAAACTGTTCTGTTCGCTTAGACACAACTGTTAGACCTTTCTCAGAATCGGGTGTTACCAGTTTTAGTTCTGCACATATTATTTTAATCTGCTGAATCTGTTTTTTTAACATCTTGTTGTTCTGAATATTTGCACTTGTGGAGCTAAAAAAACGGTATTTGCACTTACGGGGGAGGGGCAGCTGCAAAAAAAGCAGCTTTTTAAAAACATTTTTCCGGACAATTTCAATTTTTTATTCTTGTTCTTGTTGTACGCACAAGGCTGCTCCTACTTCCGCATTCCTTCTCACAATCCCACTGTGAGATACCATTTTTGTTGAGTTGTGCTCCAGCGTTTGGGATTTGCTTTACTTGCTATAAATGGCCTCAATGCCCCGGGCGCGCAGCGGTTAGTTTTGCACCTATTGTTTTAATCTGCTTTATCAGTTTTTTTAACATCTTGATGTACTGATTATTTTCACTTTTGGGGCTAAAAAAACTGTATTTGCACTTACTGGGGGCGCTGCAAAATAAGCAGCTTTTTAAAAACATTGTTCCAAGCAATTTAAATTTTTAATTCTTGTACATGTTGTGCGCACCACAGCGCTCCCGCTGCCACTTCCGCATTCTTTCTCGCGATCCCACTGTGAAATGCCATTTTTATTGAGTTGTACTCCAGTGTTTGGATTCTCTTTGTTACTTGCTATAAAAGGCCTCAAAGCTCTGAACGTGCAGCGGGCGCCACTGGCACGCACGTCAAAGGCAAGCCCACCTACTCCCGGATCGCGTCCAGCGCCAGCCATGCTGCCAGCAAGCCTAGCCATAAGGCCCCCGCTAGAGCATATACTAGGGCTGAGCTCTTGAATTCAATACTACTTCCAACAATCATATTATTGAGCTTGCGAGGGCTGTTGAGAATGGGGGGGTTGGGGGGCGGGGGAACTGTTGCCTTTGTTGCGTTTCTTCCCTAGACCTTTATGCTAAGTCTGGTCTGTCCATTGGTAAGGGTGGTGATCTAATCCCTTTCTTTGAGTCAGATGCTAAAACCTCGTCCACACTCAGCCCATCTTTCTCTGCTTCTCTCATCAACTGTCATTCTCTACCTACACATGCCTTAGACATTTTCAACCTATTCTCTGAGAATCGTTGGGACCTGTTGTTTTTAATAGAAACATGGCTCAAGGCCTGGTTGGCTGCTGATATAGCCTTGGCTATCCGTCCTGACTTCTCTATTAAACACACTGATTGGTTGCAGAAAAATGGTGGAGGTCTTGCAGATATATACCGCTCCTCCTATTCTTGCTCCATCTCTAAATTGCTGAACATCGACTCCTTACAATTACTATTGGATGCACTAGGTCAATTGTCCCCGCTCTACGCTAATTTTGTGGTACTTGAAGATTTAAATCCGCATGTCTATGACCAAAATAACCGATCTGCGCAGCAATTCCTGACCTCACTAGAAGGTTGAAATTTGGATCAACTTGTTATGGAACCCACTCACAAAGCAGGTCACACTCTTGAACTCATTTTTTGGAACCCCTCCACAGCTTTGACTAATCCTGTGTTGAAACTTTCCTGGTCAGACCATTTTTTGATCCCTTTTTGCATTCTCTTGCCGTCCTTACGACGGGTGCACGGGCCGGTCAATAAAACATCCAGACCCTGTAATAAAATCTCTGAAGCACCATTTGTGAAGACCCTACACTCCACTCCCTATTATTGTAGCAGAGCACTGGAATCGGACCCTGCCACCTTCAGTAACTGGCTGATCTCTGCACTGGACACTATTGTTCCCATAAAAACCCACACCTCTAATAGATCAAAACCATCCCACGCCATGGTTTTCTGATTCACTTAAGGTGGGAAAATCTCGTTGCAAAAGATTTGAACAGAGATGGAGCACAGCTTATGATAATGAGGCGAAAGTAACTTAGCTGCACTGAAATGCTGTCATTCTGCCATCCAGAAAGCTCAGAAATCCTTCATTGCTTCATCCATTTCTGAGGCAGACAATAAACCTCGCAAACTTTTTAAACATGTTAAAAGCTTCCTCTCCCCCACTGCTAAAGAAAATTTTTTCTCCCCTTAGCTGCAACTTTGTTAATTCTTTTATAAGGAAAAGGTTCTCTCCCCTTAGCTGCAACGTTGTCAATTCTTTTATAAGGAAAATCTCTACGACCAATTCAGTATGCAGACCCCTCCTGATTAGGACGCCCCTGTCCTCACTCAGTCAGTTCCTCTTTTCACTAGGTCTGACCCGATTTCCTCAGAAGACTCCACATCGGAACTGCCTAGGTGTAAATCTGGATCCCCTCTGGACCCTTGCCCACCAGCTATTTTAAATCTGGCTTCCTGTGTGGTTGACCCCTCCCTCAACATGTTGATGTTTAACTTGCTGGAATTGGGATTGGTTCCTACAAGCTGGAAACAGGTGCTTTTGCTCCCTCTGATGAGAAAACCATCGGCCGATCCAAATGTCCTCAGCAACCTTAGACCTATTTCTGTTCTCCCCACAGTTGCTAAACTTATGGAGAAAAGGGTCAACAATCAGTTGTCGCACTTCTTTGAGTCCAAAGGTTACAGTACCAAGTCTGCCCTATTCAAGGTATAAGAATTCATTAAGAAAAAACTTGATTAGAGCTTTCCAGTGATGGTCATGCTCTTGGATCTGTCCTCTGCTTTCGATACTGTTTCCCATGCCTTTAGTACTCATTTAGTCCTGACCATGAATGTCATCCAGTTTGGGTTAGTTGATACCCTGGAAGTGGGTGTCTCATAGGGAGGGGTAAGGTGTCAGTCACTTAAGAATGATGGCTTCTCTAATAAGATCCGGAACTGGAAGGAATTGACAGTAATTTCATGATTCAAACCAAAACTCAGGTGGCCATGTCGTAGATCATCAAACAATGGGCCATTCGGGGAGTCAAGCTGGCAGACACTGCAAATAAAGTGTATTTCTGAGCAAAGGCTAAATTGGTACCCTTGTACCCCGTCTGCATCTCAAGGAAAGTCAGCACACATGTTGAGTGGACTGTTGCCCTTCTTAATAATCTATTGTACACACCTTGTACCTTTCCCCACCTTATCACCTTTCGCTGACACTACCTTCTAAGAGGTCATCCATGGCTCTGTCTATCTGCCAACAAGAACAACACACTCCTTCAAACATTTTAGTGGCTACAAGGAAACTTGTGAGCCTTCCTCCGATTCTACCCACTTGTACCCATCTAGCTGTAGGGAGACAGTGCTAATATGATACTCAATGTCCTACTCTAGCCCCAGATGTCATTTGTTTCCCTTCTTACTTCAGCCAGCAGTGAAACCACCATTTCACCTAATTTACATACTCCTTCTGTTGTCAGTTGCCAGGTTACACCTGACCTCGCATAAGTTGACTGGAAATATCTCCAGCTGAGGTGGCCTTTGAAATCTATCCCTGTTAGAAAAAAACAATCTCTGTTGTTGCTAGGTCCATATGCCATTTGATGCATATTTGTTATTGAAGTTTCCCAATGTCCTTTAATCCTTGCCTCAATTTTTTGAGGAATTGGTTTATGAAGAGTTTAACTTCATCTTCCCTGTTTTGTCAATATCCAGATGTCAAGGTCTCTAAGATATTTTAGGATTATCTTTCCACCCTGCAGCCTCTGGTTTCTCAGTTATAATACATATTCTGGATTCACAGACTGTTATGTAGCCCCTTACTGTCTCAGGAGCTTTGATTTGTTTTCCTTATAGGGACCACATTTGAGCCTATTAAAATGGCTGCACTGTATTTCTTAGTTCTAAATTAGATTTCCTTTTAGCAGTTAACTCCGGAAGGCAGTTTGCGGAGCTGGGAGGCCTTTTGGGATCTGAGCACCACACACAATCCTGCAGGATAGGGTGATCTTTCCTTGTAAGCTATAATTACTTCTGGCTTCTACAGCTGGTCTGCCCCTGGTGTTGCAGCTTCCTTGACAAAAAATAAAAAGGTTTCTGTAGAGTTAGTGTATAGAGTGGTAGCCTGGTCTGCCCAGAACATGTGTTCAGTGTTAGTTTCTCTCTTTGCTCCTGGTAGGTTTGGTCCTTTGGCAAGGAGGATCTAGCGGCAGCCTGCTTGTAATCTTGATGCATTTTTTATTTTTGTTAATTATATGCTCATGTGTGACAGGATACATGCTTTGGTGTCTTACAACGTATAAACACTTCTAGCTGCAGATTCTTTACTTTAGAATATCCACAGGCGTCAAAATGAATCTGGAAGATTTCCAAGCATTACCCCAGCGCGCTGGTAGAGGTTGCCACCTGCACCGGAAGTGACATTGCGGTACCTATATAGATGCCACCTTGGCGCACTGACGTTAGTTCTTTTCTTTTCGTGCCAGATAGCACTGATCCGGTCTGAGCTTCTCCTAAACCGTTTTTTGACTGGGTTTTTTCAACTGTAGCCGGGTCACGACTCCAAGGTGTGTGAGGACTGCCATGGCAGTCACCCCAAGGCACTGTGGGAGCCGTCCCTCAAGCACTTCACTGTCCGACGTCCACCAAATCTGTGACATTCGAGGTACCGTTCATGTGGGAGGTCCCGGGATTGTTTGCGGAGCCCCTCCCGACCTTTGTCGTCGCATTCGAAGTCATCCGGGAAGTCAGGCAAGTCCCACAAACACAAGAAATCCAAATGCTTTTCGACTTCACAGTGTCCGTCGGAGTCGTCTGACGAGATGATGGAGTGTCTGCACTCCAGGCCCTGCAAGTCGGTGCTACCTGATCCTGGGTCCGCTCCGCACTTCCACGATTTTGCCCGAGCAACACCCGCCAAACAAAAAATTTTATGAGGCCATGCGCATTTTTCCCCACAAGTGTGGGAGCAGTCCTTACTAGGACCAAGGCGACAGGTTCACCCTTGGCGACAGTTGGATCCCAGGGATCCCTTGCTGGATCCGGAGCAGAGCCTCGGGCTAGACGGAGATCTTCCTCGGCGCTCACTTCAGTACCGATGCCCCTAGGCGGCGCCATCAGCCCCATCGTGATTCCCAACTCCGACACAAAGCCAGATGGAAGTCGTCTGACGGCACCAAGGACATAATTCCCAGAGCTGAGCCAGTGCCTTACTTGATGAATAGGCCTGGTGAGGGAGACGTTTTGGAGGGGGTCTATGGACCCTTATGGAGGCGACCCTGTTGATGAACAGGATAACTGGTATGTGGAACTGGGTGAGGCCAGTGGGTTGGACACTTCACCGGACTCTAGCCTGGTTTCTCCTCCTGTGATTACTGAAGAGTGAGCCCATTTGCAATGGTGGTGCACAGAGCTGCTGAGGCCCTGGACCTTAACCTCAGTGGCAGTCAAGACTAATGTCTTGGCGGAGGTACTTCAGCCAGAAGTCACCCCCTCAGAACCCTTACTCCCATTCAATGAAGGCCTTATGGACGTCCTACTTGGGGTTGGTGCAAGCCCTTCACAGGGGCTCCTGTGGGTAGGATGATTGCTCGCTGTAATTGTCCTGTCCTGGATCATCGCCTTCTCAACCTTTTCCTGAAAAAGAAGTTCAAAATGCTCACGCTCGCCCAAGTTTTGTCTGCCCTAGACCCGGGAGATGGAATGGTAGCATTGGACTTGTAAGACGCATATTTCCACATCCCCATCCTGCCAGCCCACAGATGCCATCTGCTGTTCACAGTGGGCCAAGAGCACTTTCAGTTTGCTGTGCTACTTTTTAGCCTTACTAACACCCCTTGGGTGTTTACCAAGATGATGGGGATGGCCGCAGCTCATCCTCGGAGGTTGGGCTTTGTCTTCCCCTACCTCGACTACTGGCTGGTGAAGGCAGACTCGCCCCAGACAGTTGTCACCCACCTTCAGACTACACCGCACCTTCTGCACGTGTCAGGGGTTCACTATCGATAGGCCTAAGTGTCACTGGTCTCCCTCTCAGGCTTCCTTTTCATCAGAGCTGTTCTGAACATGGTGCAGTTTCTCCCCTATCCTCCCGAGTGGTGAGTCCAGAATATTCTGGCAATGTTTCAGCCTCTACCCTGGATTTCAGTGAGTCTGACTGAAGCTGTTGGGCCTCATGGCCTCCTGCATCCTGCTGGTGACACATGCCTGCTGGCATATGCAGGCTATGCAGTGGGACCTGAAGGCCCAGTGGGGGCAGCATCAGGGGAATCTCTCTGACATGGTCCAGTTCTCAGATGGAACTGCAGAAGACCTGCAGTGGTGGCTAACGAACCGCGATTGGGTCCGTGGCTGACCCCTTTCCCTTTCTCAACCAGATCTAACAGAGGTGAGAGATGTGTCACTCCTGGGCTGGGGCGGCCACCTGGGAGAGGTAGAGATCAGAGGACTCTGGTCTCCGGCAGAGTCCGAGCTCCACATAAACCTGTTGAAGCTACGAGCGATTCTCTGGGCAGTAAAAGCCTTTCTTCCTTCGGTCAAGGGAAAGCTGGTGCTGGTGTTCACGGGCCACCCCACCCCCATGTGGTACTACAGCAAACAGGGTGGGGTGGGGCCGTGTTTTCTGTGTCAAGAAGCCCTGCGCCTCTGGACATGTCTGTAACAGCAGGGCATTTCCCTAGTGGTTCAGCATGTGGCAGGATCCCTGAACGCCAGAGCGGACAAACTCAGCTGAAGATGCCTAGTGGATCACGGATGGCGTCTCATCCGAAGGTGGTGGTGGGTCTCTTTCAGCAGTGAGGAAAGCCTTGGTTGGATCTGTTCGCCACCACTGAGAACATGCATTGTCAGCAGGTTTGCTTGCTGGAGTTTGTAAGGCGACTCTCGCTCGAAGGCGCTTTTCATCTCGAGTGTAGCTCCGGCCTCTTGTATTTCTTTCCACCAATTCCACTCCTGCCCAGAATTCTCAAGAAGATCAGAAACAACCGGGCCAAGTCATTCTTGTGGCTTCAGAATGGACACGGACAGTCTGGTATCGTGAGCTGTTGATCATGATCACTGGTCCTCCAGTCAGGCTGCCTTTTTGGGAGGATCTTCTATCACAGCAACAGGTGCGGCGTTTCTCTCCTGGACATCTGTCTGGCGGTGACATGGGCATCACTGCACATGTTCACAAAACATTACTGCCTTGACAGTCAGATCCGTCGCAATTGGCACTTCGTCTGTTTGGTCCTGCAGGATAATTTGGTTGAATCTGGTTTGCAGACGTTCCTCCGGAGTGGTATTGCTTGGGTATCTATAGCTGAGAGAAACAGTTAGTTATAGATTCCTTACCTTAGAATTACCCCCAGGCGTCAGACTGGATCCGGAGAGTCTTTTGTCAGCAGTACCCCTGCTGACTGGAATTCTCTATCAGATGAACGCCTTATCTGGTAGAGACTAGTTAGCTGCAGATTCCTCAATGACCCTCCCATCTTCCCTGCTCTGCGAATGGGTTAAAGTGTAAGGGATACCTTTTTCAGGACCCTCCACTTTTCTACACCAGTGGACAGTTCACTGTGGCTTCGTGGTCCTGGTGTGGAATGTCGCAAAAGTAATTGACATCAGTATGCTAAGGTTGTGCCTAAGTAGGTACTGCACATGTAACTTCCGGTGCGGACGCTGCTGACGTGGAGCTGGATGACACCACCTACCAGCGTGCACGGGTACTGCTTGAAAGTCTTCCTGATCCAGTCTGATTAATGGGCATACTCTATGGTAATGAACTTGCGGCTAGATAGTCTCTACCAAATAAGGCATTACCAAAGGTAAGTAACTTGTTCTTTATGAATGCTATTTTGAATTGAAGTGCTATTGGTGTAAGAGGATTTTGGCCTAAACCAGCTCAGTGGTAAGGACTGAAGAGGAAGATGAAATGCTGATTACTTACTGTAACCTTCATTACTCAGGTTTTATTAATCACAATCTTATCTCCCCACCCTTGCTCTTCGTAAGGTATTGTACTGGAAGAGTGGAGTATGAAGACCTACAAATAAAAGAAATATTATCAGCCAAACATTTTGGTGAATGAGTCTTCCATTTTTTAGTACAGGGTGGCCATCTAGAGGCAGTAATCCTTAACATGTAAAGACTGTGATGAGGAAGACCCAGATTTGCTGTGATTAAGTCTGTAAGGTATCAGGTCATCGCAGGTTCCGATTCCCAAGAGGCTACTTTTCAGTTAGCTTTGTTTTCCATTGAAGGGTATGTGTACACTAGTGGTTTCCATGTTACGACACAAAGCGGTCAGCTACATTCATAGGATACTCCATTTAATTTTCTTCGTTGTTGGGCTATGTGTGAGGACACATTTTATGTGGCTGCTAGTCTCTGTACTCTAATTTTGGACATAAAATGATTTACCTGTCATAGTTCAGCACTCTTATATGCCTTTTTAAGAACATATTTTGTATAGCACTTCACCATGAGTATTTGGTGAAATGTCTTTTTCAGTTTCGTTTCCATCTATAAAACTATCCAAAAGGAATATTTTGTTTAGGATTAATGGCATAAGGTCTGCAGAATGATGTTGTGGTCTATAGATTTTGAATTCAAATTACTACATAGGTTTCCCTTTACTACAGTGTTTAAAAATCAAGGAAATGGATAAATGCGTTGAATTTTAAATGGCTGTTCCATTATTTCAGCGTACACTTAAAAAACATTAATTTTTTCCATATTTTGATCAATTATTTATAGGGATTATGTTTGAATTCAACTTCCTTTCCATCAAATGCCATCATATGTTTGTCAAATGAGGTTCCCAGTTTGTATCCTTAATCGCTGAATAGAATTGTTTTTTGTATGTGAAGCTTTGAGCATTATACAATGAAAGACTTGTAACCCTAGTAGGGTGAGGTTTGGTCTAAAGAAAATTATGAATAAACTAAACTATACTCATGTAGTTTTTCATCCACAGTGACTAAAAGTTCCTTTGCATGACAAAAAGCACATTACTCAATGGGATTAGTCAATTTTGTGTAGTCTTTTAAATAGACCGATTTTTTCCCACAAGTCGGTGAAAGAAACTATCCATGTAGAATGATAAAAGTTTCATATTCAAATGCATCCCTGATAGTATTTGTTTTCCTAGTACAGCAATACATTTCTTACAGACTGCACCTCTGAACGTTATATTTCTGCAATTCTTCCCCTTATAGATCATTTGATCGATAAGCAAAAGGTGGAGGAAAGTGAAACCAAATCAAAAGATCTAGAAAAAAAGGTAAGTAGGAGATCTGTAATTTTTAAAACTGTCTGATCATAGTCTTGCTGCTAATATTGTTGCTGCCTTTTTAAGTTTTCCTTTTACTTCTTTTCCATTGTTCTGTTTTTTAATATTGTTTTTGCACAATACCAGACTATTTCAGGACTATTTCATATCCATATTATTGCACAATAGATAAAATTAGTTCTCTATAGACAGTCATCTGTCTGCAGCCCTTGGCAAAGGCCTGACTACCACTTAGCCCCTCCAGTCCTTTGAATTGAATGTTCATTTTTGCTTGTTGAAGTTCCCAAGAACGCTCTCTCAGAGATGCATTCTGTTGAGAGTGGAGCACAGGACTTGTGTATGCCTTCCCACTACAACCTCTCCTGGCCTGAGTTTTGAAAAGAATCAGGAATCATCAGTCTCAAGTCATCCTAGTGGCTCTGGATTGGGGCCAGGAGAGTGTGGTACCCAGAACTAATCTCTGATCAGACTGCCACTTTGCGA
This sequence comes from Calotriton arnoldi, assembly GCA_963921515.1. Lineage (NCBI taxonomy): Eukaryota > Metazoa > Chordata > Amphibia > Caudata > Salamandridae > Calotriton > Calotriton arnoldi. The sequence goes on along the minus strand of CAWUFW010001065.1, from coordinate 2,141,817 downwards.
GAATCTTTTGTAGCAGCAGCAGGGCAGGGTCTTTCACCCGGGCTTGCACAATCTACATCTTAATGCGTGGAGATTGAGCAGCTTCAGCTAAGTGCATTTGGATCAACCTCCTGAAGTAGTGGATGTCATCTTGGCGACCAGGCATCCTTCTACAAAATCTTTTTATGCTGAACAGTGGGACAAGTTGTAGCTTGTGTGGTACCAGTAACACATACCTGTTGCAGGCCAACCTGTCGGACGTCTTAATATTTGTGCTATCTGTGGCCCAGCAAGAACTTGCAATGGGCACTACAAACGGTCTTTATCCACTTCCCAAGAAACTATACCATTGCAGCTAGTCAGGTGGATTCTGTAACATTAATTGTAGTGGAATGTCATAAATGATTCTTCCAGGGCCCAGTAACATTCGATCTGCAACACCAAATCTACTCCATGGGTTTGCGATTTCTGTTTCTTAAACATAAAAATAAGCAGATTCCACAGAAGATAAACTTCTTCAAAAACTATGCTACACAGAACGAACCAGCACCTTGACCAGAAAGTGGAATGTCTGGTGTAGAAAAAGAGTAAGACAAAGGCTTAGTGAAAGGAGAAAATGGGGAGGACAGATAGGGAGATGATCAACGTGTTGACTGGCAAGGCCCCAAAAAAGGTCATAAAGGTTCCTGTTTTGAAGGAAGTCCTCCACACCTTGTACGCTTTTTTGTTCCTCTATTTCCTAACAGATGTTTCAGCCCCTTCACTAAAAATGTCGATGGCAGCTGAGAGGAAGTTTAATGTTTAAATTGCCGTTGCATATTGCTATCCTCATCATCATTTTTTGCTCAGAAAATCTACAATTCCATCATTGTATATTTATATGCAATTCAAAGACAATCATTATATATTACTATGCAGATCTTAGCTATTAAAAAGCTCACATGCAAATACAGAGCTACGTGACGAGCTCAGCCCAGAATGAATATAAATCCATGTTCAATTACTTCAGGTAGAAAGCCATCTTTGTTTTGCTAGGCTTTTCAAGATAAAATTGCACTACAGAAATGAATCTGTTCTTCTGTGCACTTGTACATTGCCAATGCTTATTTCCTGTCCTTGATTCCATATTCCAGCATAATGGGAACCAGCCAGTTACCTATTTTATCATAAAGGGCAAATAAAGAGAAATCACGTTATCCTCTCTGTGCTACTGAACAAATACAACTCAAATTTATCGACTGCCTTATAGCTGTAAAACTGCTTGGTGGAAGAATGCCCGAAATGGATTTAAGATAAAGTGACCTCAAATATAGAGATGTCATCATGTCCAGATATCTTTCTCAAATAGATGCCACTTTATGTTGGAGAAATGCTGACTCAAGGAGCTGTCATGAATATAGTTAACTGTTTCACAATAAGCATGAACCCAGCATTTTCTTTTTAGTAACCCTTCAATTCCCTGTGTACAAATATTACGATCTGACCAAACTAATGTGTGGCCCAGTTGCATCAAAGTTCCCTTTTAATAAAAAAAAAACAAAGGAAGAAGGGCAGTGTTTCCGATTGTAAAAGGTCCTGTACTGTTGTTATACGTAGAAGGCTTTATTAAATCAAATTCAAAGTTACAGCAGAACCAATTCAATGGCTCAACATCTGCTTAATCCCAAGTTTCCATCTCTAAGAGCTTTATTGGGGTAGATTTGTATTTTACATGGTATCTAAAATCTTCAGTTGACGTATTATCTTCTTAGTGATTTGTGGGTTTCTGAAGCCTATGTACTTATTATCCCCATCTAATTGTATGAAATCCTGACTTCATTGTTAGCTAATGAGCAAGCCCTGGGTTTGGCACATTGTTTGCAAATCGATGTTCAAATCAGTAGGCCATGGTCGCTTTCTGTAGGAGAATGAGTCTATATTTTGTGTAGCACAGAACAAATAATCAAGGAATTTGTAAGAGGCATATTTGGAAAGTTATCAGATCTACAAGCCATCTCCATCTTGAAAAGCTGGTTCATTTATTATCAAAATTATTGGGACATTCTTTTGAGCCCATGTATGAGGCAAACATATAATGTGTTTCTGGAAAAGTGCAGTTATGTATGTGAGGTACAAAAGCTGCCACTATGATTCCACAACAATGCATCGATGCAGTCCACCTCCAAAGTCTACTCCTCAAGTACCTACTAATCTGTTTTTTCAAGATCTTCCAAACCTACAAAGAGAGCTGTCTATACTCTTAACACAAAAGGCATGTTCTTACTACATTGACAAAACTAAAGAACTCCAAAAGTCAGAACATTCATTTTTGGAATTGTGAGCCATTAATAAAAGCCAAAGACTAATAAAAAAAGGAATAGCCACCTAAAATACAGCATCTGCGATTAAGAAGCCAACAAACTTAGAAATAGGAGTTAGCGCTTCACTAGACAAATAGCAACAGCTACAACCTACCTTGCCGGCGTGACACTAAAGGACATTTGCAAGACACTGGTGTCACTGCAGCACACTTTTTGGATGTAACTGCTGCTTAGATATTAGATCTAGAACAGAACTGAGAATGCCCAGGTGGTGTTGAATAACCCATGTTAACAAGTGAGCTTCACTTCTTTCTACCCACAATGTATGTACTGTTTTTTAATGCATTCGAAACGTGAATATTGAAATTTGAAAAAGGTTAATTGCCTGTATCTCTACCTCTTGAGCATGTATGTCTTTCATGGATGTATATGAAAGCTACCCTCTTAACTGGTGAGGCCAACGTTATGCAATTGCTATTGGCCTTTTCCACCACATTGATGGAAGCAGAGAGGATCTTGCTGTCCACAGTGAGAGATTGCACCAGTAAAGCTGTAGAATGGCTAGTTCTGGCAGCGCTGAAAAACAGCAAACATCTGGCAAACCAGTGATAAGTGGCTCGGTCAAGATCTGGCAAATATGGGAATGGCTGGGTTGTGACCTAAAGTGCCACTGGAAAGAGCTTTATCATCCATTGACAAAGTTCTCTGTAAAACTTACCTGGGAGACTACTGCAAAATGTTCTCCAGGGTTGAAAGGGCCAGTTAAGCAGACTGATTAACCTAGGCTATGAACCAAGCCATAAAATGGTTCAGCATATTTCAAGTGAGTAGGTAGCTACTAAGAATACCCCCCACACCTCCGGTTGGCACACCTACAAGAACCTTTAAGCAGTTTCTGCAGACAAATTAAGAAGAATGGAGTGACAATCTGAGTCAGTTCTAAAACAGCCCCTCACCCTTCCTTAACGACATCCATCATCCATATGTCCCTTTTCACATTTTCAGTTTTGCGCGTCATTCAAGTCCTAAAATGAGCAATTAAGTCAAACTTCCTGACCAAGTCATACCCAGTGTTAAAGGCCACATAGACACTCTGGCACCTATTCATTACAGGGGGCCATAGTGCCTGGGCTCGGAACAGTCATCACTTCGCAGTTGAAAAAGTTAAGTATAGCTACAAGAATACATTAAATCCATGTAGAAATATATTCCGCTGTGTATTGTTCACAAGTGAGCGATTGTGGTGCTTGTGGAACTGGGGTCTCTGTTCTAAGGTGTGTTTGAATTAGAAAAAAGCTTCCACATTGTATCTCTTGCCAAACTAAGTAAGAAATGAAAAAGCTTTAAGTTATCCCTCTTTGTTGTATATAAATATTCTCATATTCATTCTGGAAACTGCAGGCTCTTAGCACTTTGCATGCAGCCACTGTCGCCTCATTTTAAAATCCTCCTTCATTTATGTTGAGCAGTTACATTTAATTATGTGACAGTGCAACACTTAACCATAGTCAGTAGCAAAAAGGAGCATGTTTACTCTTTTTTTTTAAATTTTGAAATTATAATGTAGCTGCCATAATGAGAACAGATACTAAGTGCGCAGTTGGTTGGTGGCTTCGCCTTGGAAATTTTATTAAAGAGCAAGGAAGGACTGATAATGGCCTGCATGGCCCACACTGGTGGGGATAACTAAAGTTATGACTAGAATGCTATTAGAAGGCTATGTTTTGTCAGGTATCCTACTGGCATTTAAAATTCACAGCTGTCATAGAATTAGTTGAACTTGTTATGCTGCATCATCTCCTTTTTGCGTTTCCAGCTTTTTCAGTTTGTGCACATTCGTTGTTAAAATGAGCTACTTCTGATGGATTTTGTTTTATCAAGCTTGGAATATAAACCTATCCAAGACCAATTTAAAAGCAGAATTCATATGTTGTTTACTTCTTTGCTTTCTGTTTGAACGTTTCCCTTTTCTGCTTTGACTGGAAGTGTTCTATTTTTTTGGGGGTGGGCTAACCAACCAATTCACTTGTTTGTCTACAAACTACCCTACAAACATTGCCTTTGAATTCACTCTTGAGATAATTGTGCTCAACTTTCATTGGTCTATACTTTTTATTTCCCTACCATTTCAGCTGGATTCAGAGCTTACAGCACGACATGAACTACAAGTTGAAATAAAAGCGAAGGAGAATGATTTTGAGAAGAAGTTGTGTGAATTGCATGCTGACAAGCAGACGTTAAATGTTGAAAAACAGCTTATTGATCAAGAGAAGCAGACACTGGAAAGTAAAGTTTCTCAGTTAACAGAAGAGGTAATGATTGCATTTGTATGTTTTTGCAAAACCTAGGGTGCAAACTTATGGTAACACCTTTTTTAAATTTGATATAAAAGCTTCAAGCACTGACGAATTAGGGATTAGGATCATTCCCCTTTGGTCTCCCAGCTCCACAGTCTCCACCATTCCCATCATCAAGTGCCAACTTCAGTTTTTTGATGCTCTTTGACACACCACTGACATTTCTGATACAAGAAGTCCTGGGAAGGTGATCAGTTCCTATTCCTTGACAAAGCACCACAATTACTGGTAAGAAAACCTTTCCTTCCCAGTCATTAGCTCTTTGTCATAGGATGGCCACTAGAGTAGAATTTCAAGCAGTAACCCCATAGGGCAGCTGGGACTAAGGAGAAAACAAACTATAAATCTTTGCAAAACATTTTTATGGCACCTTCCGTACTGTTGAATTAATTTTCACTTTCAGATCAAAACAGTGAATTGTAGTGAAAGTGTAAACTGGTCTACATATCCGCATGATAAATTTAAGCAGTACTCTAGTCAGTACACTTTTCTTAATTGGCTATAGTTTCTGCTACACTTTTTTTTTAATTTTTTTTATTTGTTTTATTGGTACAAAAATAACATGCAGCATTACAATCTGGAATCATTTGATCCGTTGCTCGTGCAACACTTTTACATAATATCGGTACAATTTATAAGCATATCTGGACGGTTTCTCTGAAACATAAACAGTGCCCCAGTGTACAGTAGTTAATCGTCTTCCTGTGAGGAATCTGCAGTTGGCGCAGTACATATCCCCCCTCTAAATGCATTCCATATTCCCCACAACCGTTCCCATTTTTTGGGACATCTCCTATTTATATACACCGCTCTTTCTGCCACCATGGCCAGATCCATGTCTGCGCTCCAGTCTTGAATCGTAGGAGTGTTCCGAGCCCCCCACAATCTAGCTATGTTTCGCTTCGCCACCATCATGCCCAGTGTCGCCCATATTTGTGCAATGGTATTAAGGTCTGTTGCCTCCCAAATGTTCAATAGGCAGCGTTTAGGTTCCGGTGGTACAGGGGCAACACTGAGTCGAGTTATTAGGGACATAACCTCCACCCAGTACGCCGCTATTGCTGGGCATTCCCACATTGTGTGAAAAAATGTCCCTATTGCTCCACACTGCCTGAGGCAATGTGGATTATCAGTCTTGCCTATCTTGCATAGTGTTGGTCTTGTATAATATATCCTATGGAGCACTTTCAGTTGGACTAAACTGAGTTTCGACGGGATCGCTAGCTCTCTGGGGGATGCTAATGCCTCTTGCCAGTCCGTCTCATCCAGATCTCCTACATCTGTCTGCCATTTTTCCCGGAGAGGTTGTGTGGGGTCAGGATGGTTGTTTATTATCTTTCGGTATGTGAAGGACGTGGCTTTTTTGGTCATATGATCGGTGAGGAGCCTGTCCTCCAGAGGGGAGGCTTCAGGAAGGTTAGTGTCTGGAGGGATGGCCGCTTCAAGGGCGTGTTTAATTTGAAGATAACAGAATCGTTCCGTGGGTGCCATCTTGTAGTGCTCTTGGAGGTGAGTGAACAGGAGTACTTTTCCCTTGCGCTATCGTAGATATTCCTATAGCATCCCATTGGTGGAAACCTTTGGTGTTGCGCAGTGTACCTAATGCACTCGTATCCCAGAGAGGTGTTGCCTGCGTGAGTACATTTTGCCACACCATCTTTCTTTGCACTATATGCCAGAGTTGGATCGTGTGTTTTGTTGGGCCCAGCAAGGTCAATTTATGGTTAGCATTGTAGAGCGCACGGTTGAGCTTCTCTGGACCCAGGAGCGACCTGTCCAAGCGGAAGGCCGGGTCTGCCTGTGGGGCATGAATCCATTGGTTTATGACTGCTAGCTGGGACGCCCAATTGGACATTTGGGAGCGCTATGCCACCGTCGTACCATGTCCTGATTAATTTGGTCATCGCTATTCTGGCTGGTTTCCCATCCCAGAGAAGTTTGGTAACTTCTGTTTCGATGGAACGGAAATAGGACGGGGGAACTAGGAATGGGGTGTTGTGTAGCGCATAGAGGAACCGAGGGAGCGCCATCATTTTAAAGAGCGCAGCCCTCCCCAACAGTGTCAGTGGTAAGGTTTGCCAGTGTTTGGCATCTTTCCGCAATCTTTTTAGGGGTTCTAGGAGGTTAAGGGTCATGAAGTCCTCTGGGTCTGAAGTGATATGGATTCCTAAGTATTTGAAATTATCTCCGACTATCGTCAATGCACATCCCTTAGGCAGTTTCGGTGGAGGGCTTACCAGTACATAGAGTATCGATTTGGTCCAGTTAATCGTGTAACCGGAGTGATTCCCGTAGGAGTTACAAATGTTCAAAATCCTGTGCAGTGAACGCTCAGGAGACGCCATGTACAGGAGGATGTCATCCGCATAGAGGGAGATGCGCCTTTAAGTCCTCGTACCAACGCAGTCCCCGGATGACAGGATCTTGTCTGATCCATGCGGCAAGTGGTTCTAGCACGAGTGCAAAAAGGAGCGGGGACAGCGGACAGCCTTGTCTGGTGCCACGTCCCAGCGGGAATTCATTGGATATGCGGCCGTTCGCCACCACATGTGCAAGAGGGTTCGTATACAGTAATTTCACCCAGGAGCAGAACTTGGGCCCAAAGCCCAGTCGATCCAGAACTACAAACAGAAAGGGCCACTCAACTGTGTCAAAAGCCATACGGGCGTCTAAGGACAAAATAGCTGTCTCTTCTTGTATTGTGTGTCTGCGCCCGAGCACGTTATGTAATCTACGCATGTTTAGGGCAGTGTTTCTGCCCGGCATAAACCCGGATTGGTCCGGGTGGATCAACTTAGCTAAGTAGGGAGTCAGTCTATTGGCTAACATCTTAGCGAGGATTTTAGCTTCGGCATTGAGCAGCGAGATGGGCCGGTAGGAGGTGCATTCTTGGGCAGGTTTTCCCAGCTTGTGTATAACCACCTTGGCCACTCTCTGGTCTTTAGGGAGTTCTCCCAATTCTAGGCTTGTGTTGTACATATTCAATAGGTGGGGGCAATTGCCGTCACATTTTGTTTATAGAGTTCTATTGGGATGCCGTTCGGTCCCAAGGCCTTCCCCGTCTGTATGTTTCCTATTGCTATCGTTAGCTCATCGGTAGTAAAGTCCGTGTCCAACACCGACGTGTCGTCGTCCGTGAGCCTTGGGAGTCGTATGTCGCAGAGAAATGCAGCCGCATCTTCCTGCTGGAATTTGGTTGTGGGGGTGTAAATGTCAGTGTAGTGAAGTGCCAGGGCGTCTACTATTGCTTGGGGTTCTGTGATTATTCCTCCCATAGGGTCCCGAAGTTCTGCATCCAACGGCTCGCTCGTTCTCGCTTATCGAGCCATGCTAGATTGCCCGCTGTGTCCCCTGTCTCGTAAATTGTGTGGAGCGTGGTTGTCAATCGAGTTTTGGCATCGTGCCATAAATACTCCTTGTATTCCTGTTTTTTTAGATTAAGTCGGCGCGTGTTGGAGTCTGAGGGATCCCGTAAGTGTTCTGATTCTAAATTATGCAAGTCCTGCTCGAGTGTTGATACCTGTCTGGCCTTCTCTCTTGTGGTTTGTGATGAGGGATATAGCCTATCCCCTAAGGACAGTTTTGTATGCTTCCCATAGGGTAAGGGGAGAGGTGACTGAGGATTTGTTTTCAGTGAAATAGTACTTTGTAGTGGCGGTGAGACCCTTCCTAATCTCTGGATTTTTGAGATAGCCTGGGCATATAGGGACGAGACGTCGCTGGGCAAAAGTGTTACGCGTGTAGTTTACCATTATTGGCGAGTGATCTGATATCCCCCGTGGGAGACATGTCATGTCAGTAAATTTCCCCACATTGTCCGCTGATGTCAGTATATAATCAATCCTAGAGAGACTATTATGTACGCCAGAGTGTGATGTATATTGTTGTGCTTGCGGGTATTGTGAGCGCCACACGTCGACCAGGCCAATTGTCGAGGAAATCAGCCAGGGGAGAGTGCGTTTGGTGCTGTTGTCGGTGGGGTGTCCTGTCTAGCATGTCGTTAAGGGTTGCATTCAGGTCACCACCAAGGATAAGGTCTCCCTCTGGGAGTCGGAGCAGGAATGCGCTCAGCGCCGGGAATGCCAGTGAGTGGAGCGCGGGGGGGTAGGTATACGGTCACAATGTTGAGAGATCGTCCCTCCCATTGACAGGACATGGCCACGAAACGGCCCTGATTGTCTGTGTATGTGTGCTTAATGATCAGTGGGCACTGTTTTTTAACCAGGATCCCAACCCCTCGAGAGCCAGAGGAGAATTCTGAGTGGGCTATCAATTTAAAGCCCCATCTGTCTAGAGCCTTACAGGTTGTCCCTACCAAGTGGGTTTCTTGAAGGAGAACTACTGAGGGCGCTTTACGTTTAAGGTATTGTAATACCAGTCCCCTCTTCACCTTGTCCCCAAGGCCATTGACATTCCAGGAGATCAAGGAGAGGTGTAGTGGGTGTTGAGGTAAAGTAACTGACATATTAGGGCGGGTGATCGCACATGACACTGGGGTCTGTAGTGGAAGAGTACACATGTTGACTACTAAGCAGCGGTCGGATACGATTGTAATAAGGGTGCACCATAACCCTTAACTTGGAACATAGAAATGATAAACTTATAAAAATACGATGAAACATTCGCCCCTCCCTGCATGACGGTTTGCAAACTTCCCGTCTCCCCAACTATGCAGAGTGCCTAGAACCCATTTCCCAGTAACTTCGTAGGGGGGGGGGGGGGGGTGAGATCACCCCGGTTACCTCCCCAAATGTACCTCAACATTATATACGTTATCTGATCCGTCGCTCAGGAATCTTCAGAGACTAGCACCAGTCCCATAATGTCTCTCTGCCATGATAGAGGGTCCATTCGAAAGTGTCCCCAGGCGGAGCTGTGAGGCCCCTACCTACGCACAAACGGCCCATCGGTCGTGATGTTCCGCGGTTCGTAGTTCACGGTTTTCCTGAGTCGTTTGGAGGTTTTGTGGGCACCAGATGTCTGTAACGAGTTATGGGTGAGATTTTGTTCCTCCAGAGGGAAGTGTACCTTCCTTTGGTCATTGTTCATCGTCGGGCTTCTCAGTCGTGAGGGTTGCGTTGCGTCGCTCCGCTATTGATGTGCGCCCTGTTTGTTGGCCATGGTCGCGGCTTGTCCCATCGGAGTTCGCGGCTCGTTGCCAGCCCTCGAGCCAGTCATGTGCATCCTCAGGGGTTGTAAAAAACCATGTTTTCCCTTTGGCAACTACCCTCAACTTAGAGGGGAACATCATGGAGTATTTAATCTCACGGGCTCGAAGTTCTTTCTTCACTGCCAAAAAGCTACGTCGTTGTCTGGCGATTGTGGCCGTATAGTCGGGGAAAAAGGAGATAGTACTCTATCTGAAAGAGACACGTTAGTGACAGATTCCTTACCTTAGAATATCCCCAGGCGTCAGGCTGGATCCGGAAAGTTTTTGCGTAGCAGTACCCTTGCGCGTCGGTAGGCGGCGTCGTACGGCTCCGCGTCCGTCGTCGGCGTCGTGATCGCCGGGATGACGTCGCGGGCAGTATTTAGACGCCGCCCCTGCGCGCTGACGTCAGTTCTTCTTTTTCCGCGCCAGTAAGCGCAGATCCGGGAAGAGCAGTGCCCTAGTCAATTTTTGACTAACTTTTTTGTGAATTTTTTCACTGTTTCTTCATCGAGTCTTCACGACTACTAGGTGTCGTAGGGATGCCCGGCTTCAAGCCATGCGGAGCCTGTGGTCCCATGATGTCGATCACAGACCCGCATCTGGAGTGTCTCTTCTGTCTCGGCCGAGACCACGACACGAAGTCGTGCCCTGACTGCCGGAAACTTCACCCGAAGGCTTTGCGAGAGCGGTCTCGAAAGCTACTCGAGGTCCGGCAGTCGGCTCCGCGCCGCACCAAGCCCCGGTCCCGGGAGAGGTCGAGGGGCCGGTCGCGGAGTCCCCGCCGGTCGTCGGAGTCCAAGTCTTCGCGCTCCTCGGGTAAGTCGAAGCACAAAAAGTCTAAGAAGCGTCATCGCTCTAAGACTTCGCCTCGCTGGTCTCGCGACTCGGCTGAGGCCCCAGTCGGCACCGTCCCCGTGGCCCCGGACATGCCTATGGAGCCGCCCCCGCATTACCCGTCCTTTCCAGGTTCGGGGGCGACTCCGGCCGAAATACAGGAATTCCTGTCGGCCATGGCCCGCCTCTTCGGGCCTCCAGGTCCCTCTGGTGCGCCTTCGGGCCCCGCGGGCCCTGATGGGGTTGCTCCGGCGTTGCCGTCGACTCCGGTCCCGGCGCCGCCTGTCCCACCAGCCTTCATCCCGGCCTTGGCTCCGGCCTCGATCCCGGCTCCGGTGGTACCGCAACCCCCATCGACGCCGGTTGACCTAACCACGCCTCCGCCGATGTCCCCGGTGCCGTTCCTGACGCCGTCCGGGGCTCCGGACGGCGTCGGTCCCCGGCTCTCTCCGGCTCCGGACATGGAGCCGGACCGACGTCGCTCGACGCCGGCTCCGGCGCCCGATGAGACCTTGGGTCCCAAATGTCCCTCCTCCTCCATATTTTGAACAAGAGGAGGACCAGGAGAGCTGGGAGGGGTCTGAGGACCCTCTCACACAACAGTGTGAGTATGATCCGGACTGGGCTGAGGAACTTGGGGATGCCAGTGCTGTCTCCTCCCGTGGCTACGGAGGAGGGAGCTAATTTTGCAACGGTGTTGCGTAGAGCAGCTGGAGCCTTACATCTCCAATTGCCTACTGTGGCTGTCAGGACTAATCTCCTGACGGAAGTGCTTCAGCCGGCGGCTTCCTCCTCGGAGACCGTGCTGCCGTTTAATGATGCACTCACTGACGTTCTTTTGGGTGCCTGGTCCAAGCCCACCACAGGGGCTCCTGTGGATAGGAACGTGGCCCGACGCCATCGCCCTGCTCTGGGCGACCCCTTGTTTCTCTCCCAACATCCCACCCCGAGAGCTTGGTTGTCCAAGCCTCTGCCTCCCAAACCGCCTTCCCTACCGCCCCTCCGGATAGGGAATCCAAACGCCTGGACCAATTTGGGAAGAAGGCTTTTCTTCCTCCAGTGCTGGCTTGCGGTCCGTCAACACCGCTTGCCTTTTGGGCCGATATACCCACTCCCTGTGGGATTCGGTGGCGGCTGTTTTGCTGCAGTGTTCTGAGGAGGTCCAGACACTGCTTACCCGCGCCATTGCGGAAGGGCGAGATGCGGCTAAATACACCATACGTTGTGGCCTTGATACCGCCGACTCGCTGGGCAGATCGCTTGCGACGACGGTGGCGCTACGTCGCCACGCCTGGCTGAGAATAACTGGTTTCTCGGGTGATGTCCAGAATACACTCATGGACATGCCCTTTGATGGAGTCGGTCTTTTTGGTTCAAAGGCAGACCATGCGCTGGAGCGTTTAAGGACTCACGGGCTACTGCCAAGTCCCTGGGCCTTTCTGTTGTACGCCCTCCGCTAACCTCTGCTTTTCGCCCCTTTCGTGGCCACGGAAGGGGCGCCCAGTCACGTCAGCTGCCCAGCCACCGGCTCGCAGCAAGCGTCTTCGCGTGGCCGAGGACGTGGATACCGCCGTGGCGGTTCGGGCAACCAGCGTGCGGGTCAGGCCACCACCTCCAACCCGTCCGCGGCCTCCAAGCCCTCCTAGTCCCTCCTTTCAGGTGCACAGCACGCCAGTAGGGGGCAGGGTCCGCCATCACCTTCACCACTGGCGTCCCATCACCTCGGACAGGTGGGTCTTGGACATTGTCCGAAGGGGCTACTCCCTCCCCTTCGAGACCTCCCCCCCCCCCCCACCCATGCCACCTCAATTCCACCGCATGTCAGGGGATCACTTGGTGCTTCTGCAGAAGGAAGTCACGGCTTTCTTGGCCAAGAGGGCCATCGAGCATGTTCCGACCCCAGAAGTAGGACGTGGTTGCTACTCCCACTACTTTCTGGTGCCCAAAAAGGACAAGGAGGACGTGCGTCCTATCTTGGACCTCCGGAACGTCAATCGCTTCCTCCGGAAGGAGAAGTTCAAGATGCTCACCCTAGCTCAGGTCTTGACTGCCCTCGACCCTGGAGACTGGTTGGTAGCGTTGGACTTGCAGGACGCTTATTTCCACATCCCCGTCCTGCCGGCCCACCGGCGTTACCTACTGTTCACGGTAGGCCTCGAGCATTTTCAGTTCACCGTGCTCCCCTTTGGCCTTACAAGTGCCCCTCGGGTGTTCACGAAAGTGATGGCGGTGGTCGCAGCTCTTCTGCGCCGGGCAGGGGTTCCAGTCTTCCCCTACCTCGACGACTGGCTGCTGAAGGCGGGCTCGTCCCAGGCAGTCGTCTCCCACCTCCAGACTATGGCCGAACTCCTGCACTCGCTGGGGTTCTCCATCAATGTGCCGAAGTCGCATCTGATTCCTTCTCCACAGCTCCTTTTCATCGGAGCAGTTCTGGACACGACGCAGTTTCGGGCCTATCCTCCCGAACGGCGAGTCCGGGATATTCAGGCTATGATTCCAATCTTTCAGCCTTTATCCTGGGTTTCGGTACGGATGACCCTGAGGCTGCTGGGCCTCATGGCCTCCTGCATCCTGCTGGTCAATCATGCCAGATGGCATATGCGGGCTCTGCAGTGGGACCTGAAGTTCCAGTGGGCGCAGCACCAGGGCAACCTGTTCCATCACGTCCAGATCTCGGAGGAGACTGCACAACAGTTGCAGTGGTGGCTCTCGAACCGGCAATGGGTCATGGGCAGATCCCTCTCCCTTCCCCAGCCAGAGCACACAGTTGTGACGGACGCGTCCCTTCTGGGATGGGGCGGTCACATGGGAGAGGCGGAGATCAGAGACCTCTGGTCTCCGGCGGAGTCCCGGCTCCATATCAACCTTCTGGAGCTCCGGGCGATCCGACTTGCACTCAAGGCATTCCTTCCCTCTGTCAAAGGGAAGGTAGTGCAGGTGTTCACAGACAACACCACCGCCATGTGGTACTGTAACAAACAAGGCGGGGTGGGGTCGTGGACCCTCTGTCAGGAGGCTCTGCGCCTCTGGACATGGCTGGAACATCAGGGCATGTTCCTCATGGTTCAACACCTGGCAGGTTCCCTGAACGCCAGGGCATGATGGATCACGAATGGCGTCTTCACTCGGAAGTGGCGTAAGGTCTCTTTCTGCAGTGGGGAGAGCCTTGGTTAGATCTATTCGCCACCGAAGAGAACGCGCAATGTCATCAGTTCTGCGCGTTGGAATTTCCAAGGAGGCACTCGCTCGGCGACGCTTTTCGTCGCGAGTGGAGTTGCGGTCTGTTGTACGCCTTTCCGCCTATACCACTTCTACCCAGAGTGTTGAAGAAGATTCGGCACGACCGGGCCCAAGTCATTCTTGTGGCTCCGGACTGGGCTCGAAGAGTTTGGTATCCCGAGCTACTCAGTATGAGCGTAGATCCCCGATCAGTCTGCCTCTTCGGGAGGATCTTCTGTCGCAGCAGCAGGGGACGGTCCTCCACCCGAACATGTCCAGCCTCCACCTGCTTGCGTGGAGATTGAGCGGCGGCAGTTGATTCCTTTCGACTTGCCTCCCGAAGTTTGTGATGTAATTCTGGCAGCCAGGCGTCCCTCCACTAAGGTGGTATACGCCTGCAGGTGGAACAAGTTTGTGGCATGGTGCACAGCAAAGGCTGTGAATCCCCTTTCTGACCCTCTTTCTGAGGTTCTTCTGTTCCTTCTTTCCCTGGCCCAACAGGGTTCTGCCCTGGGTACCATCAAGGGCTATCTTTGTGCCATCTCGGCCTTCCTCAGGCTTCCTGATCAGCCCTCCCTTTTCAAGTCCCCTGTTGTTAACAGGTTTCTAAAAGGCATTACGCACCTCTTCCCTCCTGTTCCGTTTGTGATGCTTCAGTGGGACTTGAACTTGGTTCTTACCTTTCTTATGTGCGCTCCCTTTGAGCCTCTACATAACTGTCCTCTTCGTCTTCTCACTCTGAAGACAGCCTTTCTGGTAGCCATCACCTCCGCTCGGCGGGTGAGTGAGCTCCAGGCTCTATCATGCAAACCTCCCTTTCTGTCTGTCCATCCAGACAAGGTTGTTCTTAGTACGCGTCCGTCCTTCTTGCCAAAGGTGGTTACTGCCTTCCACATTGGGCAGACCATCACTTTGCCCATCCTTCCAGAGAGGAAGAGAGGCTCCACCGTCTGGACCCAAAACGTGCGCTTTCCTTTTATCTCAACCGCACACAACACTTCCGGGTGGATGACCAGCTCTTTGTTGGCTACGTGGGCGCCAAAAAAGGTCGGGCGGTGCACAAAAGAACCATCTCCCGCTGGGTGACCTTGTGTATCAAAGCCTGCTATTCTTTGGCTAAGAAGGAGCCTCCTGTTGGGCTGCGTGCCCATTCCACCAGGGCAACGGCTGCTACCACGGCTTTAGGCCGCGGTGTTCCGCTGCAGGATATCTGTCAGGCAGCTACGTGGGCCTCGCTGCACACATTTACAAAGCATTACTGCCTTGACAGTCAGGTCCGGAGGGACTTCTTCTTTGGCCGTTCTGTCCTCCGGGACTTCCTTGTCTGATCTTTGTTCGCAGACCCACCTCCGGGGTTGGTATTGCTGGGGTATCTATTCTAAGGTAAGGAATCTGTCACTAACGTGTCTCTTTCAGATGCACAAGTTACTAACTTGTGTAACGATATATCTGTAAGAGACAGTAGTTAGTGACTGATTCCTTACCGCCCACCATCCTCCCGGTCTGTGAACTGATTTCTAGGGTTAAGGACATCCCTCTCAGGGCCCTAGTATTTTTCAGACACCTATGTCAGCTTCTTGCATGGCTCTGCGTTCCTGGCGCGGAAAGTCGTGTACAGAACTGACGTCAGCGCGCAGGGGCGGCGTCTAAATACTGCCCGCGACGTCATCCCGGCGATCACGACGACGGACGCGGAGCCGCACGACGCCGCCTACTGACGCGCAAGGGTAGTGCTAAGCAAAAACTTTCCGGATCCAGCCTGACGCCTGGGGATATTCTAAGGTAAGGAATCTGTCACTAACTACTGTCTCTTACAGATATATCGTTACACAAGTTAGTAACGTGTGCGTTCGTACCTGACAGAAGGGGCCGCCCTGGCCGCCTGCAGGATGAGATCACGATCCCGGAAGTTAAAGATACAGGCTAATATGGGCCTGGGGGGCGCTCCTGTTTTAGGCCTGCCGCCAGGAACGCGATGGGCCCTCTCGACTGAAAAATAGTTGGAGAGTCCGCGAGGCTGGAGGTGGTTCGTAATTAGGTCCTCTACAAACAGGTCCATGGCTGGCCCCCCTGCTCCCTCCGGCACTCCCATGATACGTACGTTATTGCGCCGAGAGCGGCCTTTGTAATCGTCCAGCTTCGCCGCCATGAATTTGTGCTCCGTCTCCAGGCGTTGCATTTGGCGCTTGAGGGTTGCAGTGTCTTCACCAAGAGTGACCGTCGTCGTTTCAACATCTTCACCCTCGTGCTCAGTTTTCGGAAATCGTCCCTGATTAACGTGAGTTCAGTAGCGACGTGGCAATTTTGGACTCCAAGGACGTGTGTATCTTCGTCAGTGTGGCCATTATATCTTGGAGCGTTATTTCTTTGTCGTCGGTTGCGGTGTTCTCCCCGACAGGTGTTGCTGCCTGGTCCGGTAGCTCCTGGCGGGCCTTGCTGTAGGCATACTTGCCTAATTTAGGTGGGGGTACGGCACGTTGGCCCCGTCCGCCCATGACCGCAGGAACTTGCAGCTTGCGCGTGCCAGTGACAACTGAGGCGGCAGTACTCACCGCTCCCTGCCTGTGCGTGTGGTCCTCGCACGCGGCCTTTCGGGTTTCCAACCACCGGAGCCGTACACCGCTTGATGGTTCTCTGACAAGTTGTCCTGATAAGGCAGTGTCTCTAGTTGCTGGTGCCTTGCCGGTCCTGACAGCCAGTGCTATTACGCCGCGTCCTCCGGTCAGGGCAGAAACCTGGATGGCGTATACGCTGGGGGCTGCGGCGGTGATATGCTCCCAGCCCCTGCTCCCTTATAGAGAGCGCTCTCCTGTTGCAGGATCATTCACCGCCTGGAGGTCTGTTGGAGTCAGGCTGTGTTATGTGGGCACTGCAGGAGGGGCCGCTGTGTGTTGTCTCGGGCTCGACCCTCTGAGCTCCTGAGGACCAGCGCAGGCGGGTCCGCTTCACCGCACAGCGCGCGCCGCGGGCGAGACGGCAGACACAGAGAGGCCCAGACCCAAAGGGGCAAGGAGGCTCAAATCCCGACGTGGCGCGCGGGCCGCGGTCAATGCCCGTCTTCTTCCAACAGCGTTAGATGGCACTGGAACGCGGTTCAGGTCCGGATGAGTGAGGCGGATGGTCGGGGAATCTGGCGGAGGTCCGGAGCTCCTCTAGGCTGCGGCCGTGTTCGTCGGCTGCCGGCCACGCCCCCCTATTCTACTCTTAAGTATATTTTTGAAGAATGTTCTGGGTGCATTCCACTGCAAAATCAACAAGCTGAAGGAAGGAATGCTTGAAATAATCTTAGCCACTTGCAATTGCTTGGGCCGCATTCCAGGCTATTGTTTTTTGCCTGCTATTCTAGCTAGAGACACCTTATTCAAATCAGTCTTGGTCCTGCTTCAATAGGAAAAGTCCAGCCTGAACAGCCAGGTGTGAGCACAAGCAATGCCAGACCAGTTTTGACTTGCATAGGTCTCGTCAGGGAGGTGAAGCTTGAGTAATATGGCATTTCAGGCAAGTAGCCTGACATCTAGCACTCAGTCTAACATTTTACTCTTATCTAGTTAGGTTCTTCCAGATAAATGTACATTCACATTCAGAATGTCTCGCGTTCTGTTACATCAGAATTTCTCATTTCCATTTTTGCTTTTGTATATACTAAACGCGATCATGATTTTTAAGTTTAGAAGTGTATTTATATTTCGATAATATTTTTTTTATTTTCTTTTATTTACTCCATTCCTTAAATTTGCTGTTATTGAACTCTAGCCAACATACAATTTGCATTCAATTAATTTCTCACCTTATAGGTGGTTCTTCAGAAGTTCATTTATACAGTAGCCTTTAGTATGACTAATTAAATCACCACTACCTTTAATTCAGGTACATCATGATTTTTGTGAACAAAGTTTGCATTCCTTCCCATCATCTGTATCAATAGAGCGAAATCTTTATTATCTTCTGATTTCTTTTCTAAAACAAATCGAGGAGTGCAAGTCCAGCTGAGGCTGAAGCAAGTGTAGGGGAACCCTATATAAATACCTCATCCTGTCCTTAAACAGCTGAGAGAGTTTATCATGAGATGAAGAATAGAAATGACAAACTCATCTGTACAGAGAGGCCTAAGGATATGACAGGCTGGACTTAAACTCCTCAGTATGGCTGTTTGGAAAAAAATACAGACCTCTGCAATCAGATTCTTCCTTCCTTCCAATGTGAAACTGTCCCACCAGACTGTTTGGTTGTTGCAACACTCAAGATTACACTTCTGCTCAGCCTTAATAAGAAAACATGAAGATGGACTTCATTGGCAAAAAAAAAAAAAAGGGTACCAGACTCCTGCAACACTTGAGAGTCGCTAGTTCTACCACTCCCTGGCCAGATGTACTGATTACCTGGGCAGAAGTGATCACGTCTTCCCTAAAGCACCTTCCTTGAAGTCTTCCCCCCAAAATAGAGAAGACTTCAAGGAAGGTGCTTTAGGGAAGACGTGATCACTTCTGCCCAGGTAATCAGTGCACCGAAGGACTCTGTAGATTGGTCGCACTGGCCACTTCCTGAAACCATTCTTCATGGCTCTTCCTCAGATGTCAATAATGAACGTGTCTTTCACGAGTTGTTTCCTATTAGGCACTCATGCGGATAATGACATTCAATGAATGAAGAAGGAGACAAACTCTCAAATCTAAAGACCTGTAGAAGCAGAAGTGGTTCTTAAAATATAGTATAAATGATATGGAAGAGGTCAGCTGCCCTTATGTATGCCTTATTGGGAAAGGCAGCATCAGATTAAGTGCCAAGGAGTATAGCAACTCCTTTATAGGGTGTTTTTTCGAATAAAAAATTTGCAGTCGGATGGATTTCCTTAACAGCCTTCCATGGTTGTTGGGAACTCTTCCTCTTGTCTGTGCAACGTTCGCACTCTAATCTAGTCGGGCAAGTGGGACATTTTACCTCCTCACCTGACAGAGGATAGTAAGGGACAATTGGGTGCAAGCTATTGAAAATAATTGATATGTAATGGGTAACTTTGCAGCAATGGTGTTGACACCTCTCCACCTGTTTTGGCTGGTACAGTAGATTTAATCCTTCCTTTACAGTAATATGGTGTAACTGATGCCTAAACATCAGAAGGACAAGGACATACTCGACCTCCTACTTAAAAAGATGAGGAGCCCACACATTTAGTATTTACCTTTTCTAGGATGTAAAATGTGGCAGCAAATTGGTCAGGGGGCTAAAGTCTGGATGCTAGTCCTACATCAAATAGTCCTGAGTCTTCTATGATAAGGCTGGATGGTTTCCAAAGACCTACCATATGCATATTTCCTGTACCAATATGCAAAGATCATAGAAGATCCCTAAGGTTTTGAATAAGGACAAGCCACTACAAGTACCAGGTTCTGCCTTTGTGACTCAAATCAGCCGTGAGCAAACTCTAATTTAATAGCAGTAGTAGTGGTGGCCCGAATGTGAAACAGTACCTTCTTGCATTACAATTAAATGATTATCTAGTGGAAACAGACTTACCACCAAAACTCCCAAGATTACCTTCAGCCAACTCAGAATCTACCTCTAGATTAGGGCATGCAGGTAAATCCTTTTCAACTCAATCTTCCAACCTCTTCTTTACCCAGTACTTGGTAGCAACACTAAAGACAGTGCCTAGAAAAGTGTTTTCTTTGTGGACAGACTGCCATCCACACAAATTAACAACCAACTCTGGAAGACACGTCTGCAGTCTTCAGGGTGTCTGGTAATGTAGTAATTTGTAACGGATTCTACTCCAGCTGCAGTAATCTTTGATTGCTTCCAGAATTAAGTAATCTGTAACTAGTTCCATTACAGAAATCATTGCCTATGACTTAATATATTAAAATCTGCAACAATTAATTACATTTTAGTTGCATTCAACTTAATTGACCGACCACTATCTACTTGCATTCAGCTACCGTTTTGTAACCTGTTCTAGTACCATTGCGTTCAACAACTTGTAACTTATGATATTTTTATTTATTTATCTGTGAAACATCAACAAAATAGATCAAGTGTCTTTAATTTAGTCATTTAACTGATTTTCCAGGTGCAGTAGTATTCAGCACACTACATCTACAGCGCTCCATAGACCAATTCATATTTTTTTGTCAACGCCTTTTTAAAAAAAATTTGAGAGAAAGAATTTAAAACAACTTTACAAATGTGATGTCTTTCTCCATATCAGAGTTATAAGATGATGGTTTCTCATGTAACACCTGAATCCTCCCACCTCACCATATAGGATCCTACCAGTATTCATCATATTGACACATACGTTTAACAGGCTTTATATTGTCTTTTACCACATTGACACCTGAGATCACCTAATCTCCACATGTCCTTTTCTGTTTTCTGCAGAAAAATTGAAAATTCCTAAGGAGAACCCAGCAACAGCCAGCCCTGAACCTTGGGGTGCAATGTGCAACCCCCCCAACCTAAATATTGCAGTGATTAAACCAAATCCATACCCATGTGTGAAACTGTTTTATTAAAAGATGTGAAAATGCCGCCGGTGCATGATGGATCACAAATGGTGTCTACACTCGGAGGTGGTGCAAGGTCTCTTTCAGCAGTGGGGAGAGCCTTGGTTAGATCTGTTCAATACCGAAGAGAACTCGCAATGTCGGCAGTTCTGCGCGTTGGAATTTCCAAGGCGGCACTCGCTCGGCGACGCTTTTCGGCGCAAGTGGAATTGCGGTCTTCTATACGCCTTTCCATCTATACCACTTCTGCCCAGAGTGCTGAAGATGAAGCGCAAACTGGCCCAAGTCATTCTTGTGGTTCCGGGTTGTGCTCGAAGAGTCTGGTATCCCGAGCTCTTGAACATGGCCATCGAACCTCCGATCAGACTGCCTCTTCGGGAGGATCTTCTGTCGCAGCAGCAGGGGACGGTCATCCACCCGAACCTGTCCAGTCTCCACCTCCTTGCATGGAGATTGAGCGGCGACAGTTGACAGCTTTCGACCTTCCTCCCGAAGTCTGTAATGTAATCTTGGTATCCAGGCGTCCCTCCACCAAAACGGTATATGCCTGTAGATGGAACAAATTTGTGGCATGGTGCACAGCAAAGGCTGTGGATCCCCTCCCTGCCCCTCTTTGAGGTTCTTTTGTTCATCCTTTCTTTGGCCCAGCAGGGCTCTGCTCTGGGCACCCTCAAAGGCTATCTTTCGGCCATTTCGGCCTTCCTCCGCCTTCCTGATCAGCCTTCTCTTTTCAAGTCCCCTATTGTAAATAGATTTCTTAAGGGAATTACTCACCTTTTTCCTCCTATTCCTTGCGTAATGCCCCAGTGGGACTTGAATCTTGTCTTAACTTACCTTATGTGTGCTCCTTTCGAGCCACTGCATACTTGTCCTCTCAGACTCTTGACTTTAAAGACTACTTTTCTGGTTGCCATCACCTCTGCTCGCAGGGTGAGTGAGCTTCAGGCTCTATCTTCTAAACCTCCTTTCCTTGCTGTCCATCCAGACAAGGTTGTCCTCCGGACTAGACCTTCTTTTCTTCCCAAAGTGGTTACCTCTTTCCACATAGGACAGACCATCACTTTGCCCACCTTCTTCCCGCCCCCCCATCCTTCCAAGGAGGAGGATAGACCTCACCGTCTGGATCCAAAACGTGCGTTATCATTTTATCTGGATCGCACAAAACAATTCCGGGTGGACGATCAACTCTTTGTTGGCTATGTGGGCGCCAAGAAAGGTCGGGCCGTGCAAAAAAGAACCATCTCTCGATGGGTCGTCCTTTGCATTAAAATCTGTTATTCCTTGGTGAAAAAGGAGCCTCCGGTAGGGCTGCGTGCCCATTCCACCAGGGCGACGGCAGCCACTACTGCTTTGGGACGTGGAGTCCCCCTCCGTGACATCTGCCAGGCAGCCACGTGGGCATCTCTGCACATGTTCACTAAGCATTATTGCCTGGATAGTCAAGTCCGGAGAGACGGCTTCTTTGGCAGTTCAGTTCTCCAGGACTTTCTGGTGTGAACTTAGTTTGCAGACCCTCCTCCTGGGTTGGTATTGCTGGGGTATCTATTCTAAGGTAAGGAATCTATAACTAATAGTCTCTTTCAGATGAACAAGTTACTTGCCTTCGGTAACGATATATCTGTAAGAAACATATATTAGTTATAGATTCTTTACCGCCCCACCCATCCTCCCCGCTCTGCAAACTGACTTCTAGGGTAAGGGACTCCCTTTCAGGGCCCTAGTTTTGTGCACCAGTGGTCTTGCATGGCTCTGCGCTTCTGGTTTGGAATGTCGTGTAAAAGAACTGACAGCGTGCAGGGGCGGCGTCTAAGTAGGTATCGCGACGTCATTCTGGCGATCACGATGCCAACGACGAACGCGGAGTCGCCCGACGCCACCTACCGACAGGCAGGGGTACTGCTGAGAAAAAATTCTCCGGATCCAGTCTGATGCCTGGGGGTAATTCTAAGGTAAGGAATCTATAAGTAATATATGTATCTGAAAGAGACACGTTAGTGACAGATTCCTTACCTTAGAATATCCCCAGGCGTCAGGCTGGATCCGGAAAAGTTTTGCGTAGCAGTACCCTTGCGCGTCGGTAGGCGGCGTCGTGCGGCTCCGCGTCCGTCGTCGGCGTCGTGATCGCCGGGATGACGTCGCGGGCAGTACTAGGCGCCGCCCCTGCGCGCTGACGTCAGTTCTTCTTTTTCCGCGCCAGTAGCGCAGATCCGGGAAGAGCAGTGCCCTAGTCACGTTTTGACTATCTTTTTTGGTGAATTTTTCACTGTTTCTTCAACGAGTCTTCCACGACTCCTAAGGTGTCGTAGGGATGCCCGGCTTTAAGCCCTGCGAGGAATGTGGTCGCATGATGTCGATCACGGACCCGCACCTCGAGTGTCTCTTTTGTCTCGGCCGAGACCACGACACGAAGTCGTGTCCTGACTGCCGGAAACTTCATCCTAAGGCTTTGCGAGAGCGGTCTCGAAAGCTCCTTGAAGTCCGGCATTCGGCTCCGCGCCGCACCAAGCCCCGGTCCCGGGAGAGGTCGAGGGCCGGACGCGGAGTCCCCGCCGTTCGTCGGATTCAAAGTCTTCGCGCTCCTCCGGTAAGTCGAAGCACAAGAAGTCTAAGTGGCGTCATCGCTCTAAGACTTCGCCTCGCCGGTCTCGCGACTCGGCTGAGGTCCCTGTCGGCACCGTCCCCGCGGCCCCGGACGTGCCTGTCGAGTTACCCCCGCAGTACCCGCCCTACCCGGGCTCGGGGCGACTCAGGCCGATATACAGGAATTCCTGTCGGCCATGGCCCGCCTCTTCGGGCCTCAAGGTCCCTCCCGGTGCGCCTCCCGGGCCCGCGGGCTACTGATTGGGTTGCTCCGGCGTCGCCGTCGACTCCCGGTCCCGGCGTCGCCTGTCCCACCAGCCTTCGTCCCGGCCTCGGCTCCGGTCCCGGCCTCGACCCCAGCTCCGGTGGGGCCGCAGCCCCCATCGGCGCCGGTTGACCTAACCACGCCCGACGCCCGATGTCCCCGGTGCCGTTTCCGGCGCCGTCCGGGGCTCCGGGCGGCGTCGTTCCCGGTTCTCTCCGGGTCCGGACATGGTGCCGGAGCAGCGTCGCCCGGCGCCGTATCCGGCGCCCGATGAGACCTTGGGTCCCTGATGTCCCTCCTCCTCCATATTTTCAACCTGAGGAGGACCAGGAGAGCTGGGAGGGGTCTGGCGACCCTCTCACACAACAGTGCGAGTTTGACCCGGACTGGGTTGAGGAACTTGGGGATGCCAGTGGTCTGGATACCTCCCTGACTCTGGCATGCTGTCTCCTCCCGTGGCAACGGAGGAGGGGGCTAATTTTGCAACGGTGTTGCGTAGAGCTGCTGGAGCCTTGAATCTCCAGTTGCCTACAGTGGTCGTCAGGTCTAACATCCTGACTGAAGTGCTTCAGCCGGCGGCCTCCTCTTCGGAGACTGTGCTGCCGTTCAACGAGGCACTGACTGACGTTCTTTTGGGTGCCTGGTCCAAACCCACCACAGGGGCTCCTGTGGATAGGAACGTGGCCCGACGCCATCGCCCTGCTCCGGGCGACCCCCTGTTTCTCTCCCAACACCCCACCCCTGAGAGCTTGGTTGTCCAAGCCTCTGCCTCCCAAACCGCCTTCCCTACCGCCCCTCCGGATAGGGAATCCAAGCGCCTGGATCACTTTGGGAAGAAGGCTTTCTCTTCCTCCAGTGCTGGCTTGCGGTCTGTTAATACCGCTTGCCTCTTGGGCCGATACACCCACGCCCTGTGGGATTCGGTGGCAACTGTTTTGCCGCAGTGTTCTGAGGAGGTCCAGACACTGCTTACCCGCGCCATTGCGGAAGGGCGTGATGCGGCTAAATATACCATCCGCTGTGGCCTTGATACCGCCGACTCGCTGGGCAGATCGCTTGCAACGGCGGTGGCGCTGCGTCGCCACGCCTGGCTGAGAACCACTGGTTTTCGGGAGATGTCCAGAATACACTCATGGACATGCCCTTTGATGGTGTCGGTCTTTTTGGTTCGAAGGCAGACCATGCGCTGGAGCGTTTCAAGGACTCTCGGGCTACTGCTAAGTCCCTGGGCCTTGCTGTTGTGCGCCCTCCGCTCACGTCTGCTTTTCGCCCCTTTCGTGGCCACGGAAGGGCGCCCAGTCACGTCCGCAGCCCGGCCAGCGGCCCGCGCAGCAAGCGCCTTCGCGTGGCCGAGGGCGTGGATACCGCCGTGGCGGTTCGGGCAACCAGCGTGCGGGTCAGGCCACCACCTCCAACCCGTCCGCGGCCTCCAAGCCCTCCTAGTCCCTCCTTTCAGGTGCACAGTACGCCAGTCGGGGCAGGGTCCGCCATCACCTTCACCTCTGGCGTCCCATCACCTCGGACAGGTGGGTCTTGGACATTGTCCGGAGGGGCTACTCCCTCCCCTTCGAGACCACCCCCAGCCATGCCACCTCAATTCCACCGCATGTCAGGG
This sequence comes from Calotriton arnoldi, assembly GCA_963921515.1. NCBI lineage: Eukaryota > Metazoa > Chordata > Amphibia > Caudata > Salamandridae > Calotriton > Calotriton arnoldi. Next base: position 2,117,013 of record CAWUFW010001065.1, on the reverse strand, counting down.
GATCACTTGGCGCTTCTACAGAAGGAAGTCACGGCCCTCTTGGCCAAGAGGGCCATCGAGCATGTTCCGACCCCAGAAGTAGGCGTGGTTGCTACTCCCACTACTTTCTGGTGCCCAAAAGGACAAGGAGGACATGCGTCCTATCTTGGACCTCCGGAGCGTCAATCGCTTCCTCCGGAAGGAGAAGTTCAAGATGCTCACCCTAGCTCAGGTCTTGACTGCCCTCGACCCCGGAGACTGGTTGGTAGCGTTGGACTTGCAGGACGCCTATTTCCACATCCCCGTCCTGCCGGCCCACCGGCGTTACCTTCGGTTCACGGTAGGCCTCGAGCATTTTCAGTTCACCGTGCTCCCCTTTGGCCTTACCAGTGCCCCTCGGGTGTTCACGAAAGTGATGGCGGTGGTCGCAGCTCATCTGCGCCGGGCAGGGGTTTCAGTCTTCCCCTACCTCGACGACTGGCTGCTGAAGGCGGGCTCGTCCCAGGCAGTCGTCTCCCACCTCCAGACTACGGCCGAACTCCTGCACTCGCTGGGGTTCTCCATCAATGTGCCAAAGTCGCATCTGATTCCTTCTCCACAGCTCCTTTTCATCGGAGCAGTTCTGGACACGACGCAGTTTCGGGCCTATCCTCCCGAACGGCGAGTCCGGGATATTCAGGCTATGATTCCGATCTTTCAGCCTTTATCCTGGGTTTCGGTACGGATGACCCTGAGGCTGCTGGGCCTCATGGCCTCCTGCATCCTGCTGGTCACTCATGCCAGATGGCATATGCGGGCTCTGCAGTGGGCCCTGAAGTTCCAGTGGGCGCAGCACCAGGGCGACCTGTCCGATCACGTCCAGATCTCGGAGGGGACTGCAAGACAGTTGCAGTGGTGGCTCTCGAACCGGCAATGGGTCATGGGCAGATCCCTCTCCCTTCCCCAGCCAGAGCACACAGTTGTGACGGACGCGTCCCTTCTGGGATGGGGCGGTCACATGGGAGAGGCGGAGATCAGAGGCCTCTGGTCTCCGGCGGAGTCCCGGCTCCATATCAACCTTCTGGAGCTCCGGGCGATCCGACTTGCACTCAAGGCATTCCTTCCCTCTGTCAAGGGAAGGTAGTGCAGGTGTTCACAGACAACACCACCGCCATGTGGTACTGCAACAAACAAGGCGGGGTGGGGTCGTGGACCCTTTGTCAGGAGGCTCTGCGCCTCTGGACATGGCTGGAACATCAGGGCATGTTCCTGGTGGTTCAACACCTGGCAGGTTCCCTGAACGCCAGGGCGGACGAACTCAGCCGCAGGTGCATGATGGATCACGAATGGCGTCTTCACTCGGAAGTGGCGCAAGGACTCTTTCTACAGTGGGGAGAGCCTTGGTTAGATCTGTTCGCCACCGGAGAGAACAGCGCAATGTCATCAGTTCTGCGCGTTGGAATTTCCAAGGCGGCACTCGCTCGGCGACGCTTTTCGTCACGAGTGGAGTTGCGGTCTATTGTACGCCTTTCCGCCTATACCACTTCTACCCAGAGTGTTGAAGAAGATTCGGCACGACCGGGCCCAAGTCATTCTTGTGGCTCCGGACTGGGCTCGAAGAGTTTGGTATCCCGAGCTACTCAATATGAGCGTGGATCCCCGATCCGTCTGCCTCTTCGGGAGGATCTTCTGTCGCAGCAGCAGGGGACGGTCCTCCACCCGAACCTGTCCAGTCTACACCTGCTTGCGTGGAGATTGAGCGGCGGCAGTTGATTCCTTTCGACTTGCCTCCCGAAGTTTGTGATGTGATTCTGGCAGCCAGGCGTCCCTCCACTAAGGTGGTATACGCCTGCAGGTGGAACAAATTTGTGGCATGGTGCACAGCAAAGGCTGTGAATCCCTTTCTGCCCCTCTTTCTGAGGTCCTTCTGTTCCTTCTCTCTCTGGCCCAACAGGGTTCTGCCCTGGGTACCATCAAGGGTTATCTTTGTGCTATCTCGGCCTTCCTCAGGCTCCCTGATCAGCCCTCCCTTTTCAAGTCCCCTGTTGTTAACAGGTTCTTAAAGGCATTACTCACCTCTTCCCTCCTGTTCCGTTTGTGATGCCTCAGTGGGACTTGAACTTGGTTCTTACCTTTTTAATGTGCGCTCCTTTGAGCCTCTACATAACTGTCCTCTTCGTCTTCTGACTCTGAAGACAGCCTTTCTGGTGGCCATCACCTCCGCTCGGCGGGTGAGTGAGCTCCAGGCTCTATCTTGCAAACCTCCCTTTCTGTCTGTTCATCCAGACAAGGTTGTTCTTCGGACGCGTCCGTCCTTCTTGCCAAAGGTGGTTACTGCTTTCCACATTGGGCAGACCATCACTTTGCCCACCTTCTTTCCGCCTCCGCATCCTTCCAGAGAGGAAGAGAGGCTCCACCGTCTGGACCCAAAACGTGCGCTCTCTTTCTATATTGACCGCACAAAACACTTCCGGGTGGATGACCAGCTCTTTGTTGGCTACGTGGGCGCCAAAAAGGTCGGGCGGTGCACAAGAGGACCATCTCCCGCTGGGTTACCTTGTGCATCAAGACCTGCTATTCTTTGGCTAAGAAGGAGCCTCCTGTTGGGCTGCGTGCCCATTCCACCAGGGCAACGGCTGCTACCACGGCCTTGGGCCGCGGTGTTCCGCTGCCGGTTATCTGTCAGGCAGCTACGTGGGCCTCGCTGCACACGTTTACAAAGCATTACTGCCTTGACAGTCAGGTCCGGAGGGACGGCTTCTTTGGCCGTTCTGTCCTCCAGGACTTCCTTGTCTGATCTTTGTTCGCAGACCCACCACCGGGGTTGGTATTGCTGGGGTATCTATTCTAAGGTAAGGAATCTGTCACTAACGTGTCTCTTTCAGATGCACAAGTTACTAACTTGTGTAACGATATATCTGTAAGAGACAGTAGTTAGTGACAGATTCCTACCGCTCCACCCATCCTCCCCGTTCTGCGAACTGATTTCTAGGGTTAAGGACATCCCTTTCAGGGCCCTAGTATTTTTCAGACACCTATGTCAGCTTCTTGCATGGCTCTGCGTTCCTGGCGCGGAAAGTCGTGTACAGAACTGACGTCCGCGCGCAGGCGGCGCCTAAGTACTGCCCGCGACGTCATCCCGGCGATCACGACGCCGGCGACGGACGCGGAGCCGCACGACGCCGCCTACCGACGCGCAAAGGTACTGCTACGCAAAAAACTTTCCGGATCCAGCCTGACGCCTGGGGATATTCTAAGGTAAGGAATCTGTCACTAACTACTGTCTCTTACAGATATATCGTTACACAAGTTAGTAACTTGTGCCTCTTACAGATATATCGTTACCGAAGGTAAGTAACTTGTTCGTTAGGTCACATTCTTTTTCTGTCAAGAAAGTGCTGATTATCACAGAGTGAGCTTAACTGGTGAGTAGCAACCAGTAGCTCCATGGATGGTGCTTACGTGAGGCACTTTCTGACCCACCTCACATTTTTTAATCATAGTTTGTCAGACCATTGACTGATGGATTGTGACCTGAACTGGGTGGTTGATGCGTTTTTAATAACGACTAACACATATGGGTGGGCATGACTAGATAAGTAAGCATAGCCTCACCAAGGAGTGATACATGATACCCATTTGGTAGATATTGTTTAAAGTTGTCATGTGTGTTTTCTATAACGGGTCTTGTTGTTTTGTGAAATGTTTATAAAGGGCGTCCTGGTTATAATTCCCTCTGATGCTCCCTATTTAATAGTTGAGAGTGTGGTACCTGGAATTCCTGGGCATGAGCATCTATCTTCTGATCAAGCTGCTACTTTGTAAGGATCTTCTTTGACAGCTGCAGCAAATTGTGCAGGCCTGCACCGTTTTTATCTCCATGCTTGGAGATTGAGCAGCGGCAGTTGACCTTCTCCTCCTGCCACCTGAGGCCGTTGATGTCATTGGGACAAATTTGTGGATCGGTGTGGCACTTGATATATTGACCCATTACCATACTGAGGAAAGTAGAGATTATACAGATAGCACTCCAAATGTGTTCCCTCTTAATACACTGACTGTACAAGGCAGAGTGTATGATCAGTTTGCTGTGACTTCATTTGAGCCGCGAAAGGCAAAGCAGTGACCTACCACACTATTTCATGTTAGGTTGCTTATTCTATAAAAATCTGTTGCACCTTGGCCAAAAAGGACACTCTTGGTGGCATTTGTACCATGGCAGCTTCTTATGCTCTTAAAAGGGGCATCACAGCCACTGATATTTGCCATGTGGCCACTTGTTGGCTTTTGAATATGTTTGCAAAACATTACCGGCTTACAACTCAAAGGCTCATTGACTGATGGGTTTGTTGCAAGACTATCTTATGGACGCGTTGTGACTCATTCATAAGGTGAAAATCAGCAGAAAGAAGTGTCCATCAGAAGAAAAGCTTATTAGCCTTTGGTAATACTTCTGGCGAGTACTATATTTTACAGCAGGTACCTCACCACCCTGATTCCTGCCCAGGGCTAGTGGTGTGTTTGCTAAGATCCCAAGGTACGCAGTGATATATCTAGCGTTATTTTATCTATGTTCCAGCGCTGTCAGTTCCTATCCACACGGCTTGCGTGGGAGCCGAAAACGTGCAAGGAATTGATGATAGTGCTTCTTATGGTGCTGATAGCCCAATTTTTTCACATCTGGTCATGATGAAGCTGAGAATCATTGCTTTCAGCACTGCAGAATTATGCACGGAAATCAATTCCTGTTGCTAACAGGGGAACTTTTAGCTCTTTAATAGTAGCTTCCTAATTTAAGTTTGTCAAAAGTGTAGTTCATAGACAACGTACCCTAGTAGCCCCAGTGTTGTCTGTCCTTCATCTGTTTACTCAGTATGTCTTGACTTTTGGTCTGTGTAGCATTCACTGTCTGATTTAAAATGTTCTTAATAATTATTGTTTAATGGAAAGTATTGAGCCAAAAGCTAACATTTTTACCGCGCACCTGGGTATGCTCTTGCCTTTCATCTCTTTATAGTTGGTTTCACTTTCTAGCGTGGCTGTCATTCCCACCTCGTTGCTAATGTTTGTCTTTTGGACTATTGACTTCCCTAGTTACTATAGCAAGTAATGTGTCCTGGTACCATTCATGGGTGAGTTGGGCTGTTTTGTTTACGCTATGTTTTTGGTAAGACACTTCGAATTTTGAAATTGATGCATATTTCAGGCTAATGATTGTTGGTGGTGAAGTTAACTGTTACGTGAAATTATGATTTCATGTACAGTTGCATAGAATTTAGGTTTGAATGATGTGTTATTTTACTTACACTAATCATTTGTTTTGTTTTGGTTGTAGGTGACCAGTCTGTCAAAGAAGCTTGAAGTCACTAAAAAGGAAGTGGCCAGCCTTTCTCTTTTAACTGTTGCTTCTTCAAATTCTGGTACTGCTCCTCCTCCTGCTCCATCTCTCCCTGGGGTTGTTCCTCCTCCACCAGCTCCTCCACTTCCTGGTGGTAGTGGTGCAGGAGCTCCCCCTCCACCACCTCCTCCACCACCATTACCATCATCACTCTCAGGAAGCATCCCGCCACCGCCACCACCACCACCACTTCCTGGTGCTTCCGGAATACCACCTCCACCGCCACTTCCTGGTGGTGCAGGCATCCCACCTCCCCCACCTCTACCAGGTTTTCCTGGAATTCCCCCTCCACCCCCTTTACCTGGGGGTTCTGGCATTCCACCTCCCCCACCCTTTCCTGGGGGCCCTGGAATACCCCCTCCACCACCACCTCCAGCATTTCCAGGTGCACCACCCCCACCACCAGGAATGGGTGGACCACCATGTGCTCCTGGATTCCCAGGTTGGGGAGCCCCTGCAGTACCTACTCTGCCGTATGGATTGGCTCCAAAGAAGGACTACAAGCCAGAAGTGCAGTTGAAAAGGCCAAATTGGTCGAAGGTAATTTTTGCTATACCCTAGTGGATTTTTACTAAGGCCTCCTGATTGTCTGTATTGAGTATATGGATGCCTGTTGATTGCCTATATTTAATGTATGCAGCAACTTGCACGCATTCTCCCACACTCATTAACCCACTTGTCCTCAGTTGTCATAGTAAATCTCTACTTTTCATACTATGATTCAATCACCCTTGCTTTCTCTTTATGGGAAGTTCAGTGACGTTGGTCAATACATCAAGCAGGTGTGCCAACACCTTATGAGAAAGAGGCCTGAGTGCAAGAATGACCTTACTCGAGGCCAGTCCATGACTACCTGCTATGTCATAAACACAAGGAGAGGAGAGACGCAGTTATTTGTGACAGTGTCCGTCTTGCCTGTATCCGAGACAAGTGAGCGTAATGCACACAGGTAAATCGGGACCATCAATACCTGCTATGTCTCCATTACATTAGCTTCTTATACCAGTCCCTAACATCTTTAGTGAATTTTTTTAGACTTGAATGGCATTCACCATCAACCCAAGCACAGTCTACAAAAGAAGCATTCCTTCATTAGCCTCATGTCTCTGTAATTTCCGGGAAAGGTTCTTGTTAAAAGAAACAAAAGTCAGCGAAGCCACGTTGGTTTGCTTTTTCAAATGATGCTGCAGTTGTGTATGTTGTGAATGCTGTGTAACTTGAAGGATATTAACAAAAGAGAAAGCACTGTACACAGAGGAGAGGGTGTTCCTTTTATTTTACTTTTCCTAGGACAAAAATCTACAGTGTTCAGACCAAACATCCTTTTTTCCATGCTTTCAGTAATTTCCTGCTCTTGTTGTAGAAGGTCTCTGTATACTTTATATTGAAGTTTTCAAGCAACCCCTTTTAATACATCTGCGTTTCAACCTCATTTTACCATTTTCTGCTGCAGTCAACAAGATGAGCGGCCCTTAAGCTTTGTCCTTGGAGGCAGCCTTCTCGTGCTTTAAACCGTCAAGTATGTACTTTTTTTTTGTTGTTGTTAACTCTCTTTATTGCGGTTGTTATTACAGCTTACATCAGTATAGACACAGCAGCAAACATCAAGTGAAACAGTTATGCGTCTCTTATCCATTGGTCACCCCACATTCTCTCACCCCCTTCCCTAGTCGTCAGCAATGGCATTTGAGGAATGTATTGTGCATGGTGGGCCACTTCCCGGGGCGGAGGGGGAAGTACAAATGTTGCGTCTGTGTGTTCCATTTTCCCCAAACCCGATCCCATTTCATGGGGCATCCTCTATTCGTATAGACCGCCTTCTCTGCAGACATGCACCCGTCCATATCCCGCTCCCACTCTTCCTGGGTCGACAGTTCAGGCACACCCCACTTATGGGCAATATTTCACTTAGCAATAATAAAACCGATGGCAACCCAGAGTTGATCCATGCGGGTCATGTCAGTGGCCTCCCATACTTTGAGCAGACATAGTTTGGGTCACCGAGGCAGGGCACCGCCACTCACCCCACTCACCACTGCTGTTACTGTGTTCCAGTATGTCTGGATAGCCAGGCATTCCCAGACTGGGTGATAAAAGGTGCCAATTCCCCCACACCTCCTTCTACACTCTGCGTTGCTACGTCTACCCATCTTGACCAGTGTTGTGCATGAAATATACATTCTGTGGAGAATCTTTAGTTGGATTAGCCTCTACCGTGATGTTATGGCGACTTCTCGCGGGGAGACTAGCCCGTCGCACCAGTCCTCTTCCTCTAGGTTCACCGGACCTGTCAGCCAGCGCTCATATAGGCGCTTTAGAGGGTCAGGAGGGTTATTAGTTATCTTACGATAAGTAAGAGATATTATCCTGCGATCTATAATGTTCCGTGAGCAGCCTATCCTCCAGAGGAGAGGCCTCCGTTACTTCACCTTCCTCTCGGAGCACCGCTTGCAAGGCGTGTCGTATTTGCAAATAACGGAACGCTTCCCCCGCGGACAACTCATACTCCTTTTGTAAGTCGGCGAATGTGAGTATTTTCCCTTTTTTTTAACCAGGTCTCCTACTTGTGATAGGCCAATGGTATCCCATTTGTCGAACCCTTGATATCTGCTCAACATCTCTGCACGCCATAGAGGTGGTTTTTTTGCGTCACTTTATTATACCAGCCTAATTTGTTTGTGGTGGTGTGCCATAGGGCAACTGTAAGGGCCGTTAGGCCGGTGAGTTGCTGCCTATTTGGTTTCGTATATAATGCTTCTCTGAATCCCCTGAATCCCCCGTTGCCCATCAGCCACTTATCCATGCGGCAAGCTGGTTCTTGCTGCACGCCGTATATCCATTTATTAATGATCGACAGGCGTGCAGCCCAATAGTAGACTCGAATATCTGGCAAGGCTATCCCCCCGTCATACTATCCCCAGACCAGCTTATGAGCTGCAATACGGGGTGACTTCCCGTCCCAGAGCAGTGCCCTGACTTCCCCATCTATCGATTTGAAGAACGTTTCAGGGACTCTATACGGCGTATTTTGCAGGGCGTATAGGAAACGGGGCAAGGCCATCATTTTATATAATACCGATCGCCCCAAGAGGGACAGTGGTAGTGCAATCCAATGTCGAACATCGCCCTGTAGCCGCGTTGGAGGGTCTTGAAGATTTAGTTTGTGGAAAAGTTTTGGGTTAGCCGTCAAATATCCAGAGATATCGAAACCCTTCCGTCGCTATCGTTGCTCCGCATTCTACCGGCAGGACCGGGGCGGACCCGCAGAGCAGATATATTACCGATTTTGACCAGTTAATAGTGTATTCTGAGTACCTCCCAAAATTGGAACAGATCTGGAGTTCCTGCTAATTGAGGCTCGAGGGGACGCCACATACAACAAAATGTCGTCAGCGTAAAGCAAGATTCTATCTTCCCACTCCTTTGCCCACTTTAACCCGCGTATCAAAGGGTCTCCACGTATCCAGCTCGCCAAAGGCTCGAGAATTAGTTTAAATATAATTGGGGACAAAGGGCAACCCTGTCTTCTCCCTTGGCGCAGAGCAAAGGTCCTTGACGTATGCCCATTCATCACCACCTGCGCAAGCTGTTCTACATATAGAAGTTGGATCCATTCGATATAGATTTTCCCAAGACTCATACGCTCCAGGACAGCAAACATATAGGGCCATTCTATGGCGTCAAAGGCCATACGAGCGTCCAAGGACAGTATGGCGGCGCTTTCTTGGATTGTGTCTTTCCTAGCGAGCTCCCCGTTCAGTCGACGCAGATTTAATGCGGTATTTCGGCCCGGCATAAATCCAGACTGATCCGGGTGTACCAGCTTCGTTACAACTGGGAGAAGCCTCGTTGCCAATATTTTGGCTAGAATTTTAAACTCTACATTGAGTAATGATATGGGGCGGTATGAGGTGTATTCCTCCGCCGGCTTTTCTTTCTTACGAATCACCTCTATTGAGGCCACTCGTTGGTCTCTGGGCAATATTTCTTCTCGTTTACTCTCAAGGTACATGTTGAGCACATGGGGTGCCACCTTCGTGGCATTCATTTTGAGGAGTTCTATTGGGAGGCCATTTGGCCCCATGGCTTTCCCTGCTTGTATACCGAGTATGGCTGCTACGATTTCGTCAGCCGTGAGATCTGCATCCAGTAATTGTTGGTCTTCTGGGGTTAATGTTGGTATCTGTATATCAACTATTAGTTCCCTTGACTCCTCTGTTGTGGCTGTGGGCACGGGGGAATATAGTTGTGTAAAATATTCAGCAAAGCCCTCTGCTATGTCTTGCGGATCCCTCCTCCACACTCCATATCGCCCGCGTATCACCTTAACCCATCGGTCAGCCCTGTCTCGCCTATCTAGCCATGCGAGTAGTTTGCTTGCGCAATCTCCCTGTTCGCATACTCTATGTATTTGTGCCCGGTGTTTTACTCTGGCGTCCTCAGTTGCTAACTCTATATTCCTGCCTCTTAAGTTCCAATACATGGTCAGCTGTTTTATCTTGGGTATGTGTGGCTGCTTGCTCCCTGATTAGAATTTCGCGCTCCAATTCTTCCAGTTGCTTAGACTTATCTTTCTTGTGTCCCACTGCAAGGGAGAGGGCCTGACCCTTTATCACTGCCTTGTAGCCCTCCCAAATGACTCGAGATGAATGGACAGATCTCACATTCTCCGAAAAGTAGTTATCTGTGGCTATTAAAAGAGTAGTTTTGATATGCTGGATTTTGAGGCACCAGGGATTGATCATAATTGTTCTGCGGGTGGGGGTCGCACCCACCACATACCGGGCCAGTATCTGGGCATTGTCTGAAATGCCCCTAGCTAGATGCCTGACCTCAGTGAAATAGTGTGTTTTGTCTGCTAGAGTTAGGATATGGTCGATCCGGGATCTGCTATTATGTACTGCTGAATAAAAGGTTATTGTCGTGTTTGTGTGTGCGCCTTGCGCCACACATCTGCCAAGCCCACAGATGTAAGAAATTCAGCCATAGTGTTTTTAGGCTGTGGATTATTCCTGGGTGGGCATCTAGTTGATTGGTCAATGTCCTGTTGAGGTCCCCTCCAATCACTAGGTCACCCTCTGGCAAATCCAGTATCATCTTGCTCATGTCTGGTAAGGCCTCATTGTGAAGTGCTGGAGGTATATATACTGACATGATATTCATGCACCTGCCCTCCCAGGTGCCCGACACGGCTGCAAGGCGGCCATACTCGTCAGTGCGTGAGTGTGTCACAATGAATGGAAGGTTCTTCCGCATTAGTATCCCCACCCCTCTGGACCTGGTGGTGAAACCAGAATGCGCTACTAATTTATATCCCCATCTGTCAAGTGCCTTACATGTATTTCCGACTAGATGGGTTTCTTGCCCCAAAATACTGTCTAATGCCTGCTGTTTAATGTATTGAAGCACCACCCCCCCCTTTTGAGTTTATTGCCCAACCCATTGACATTCCAGGAAAGCAGGTTAAATGCGATTTCGGATCTTCCCTCCCCAACAGTATCGACCGACACTGGTGTTTGTCTCATAAATGTTGGGGCGTAGTGTCAAGAATAATTTCTCTGGGGGATTGTGTCATAACTTCATTTGTATTAGTTGCATTGTTTGTAAGCTGCCGTGTCTACAATCTCAATGGAAAGGGCCGGAGCTGTCAAGAAACGTAAGCTACTCGCAGACAGCCACAAGAAGAAAATAACAAAAGCTAAGTTAAACCTCTGTAACTTGAAAACACCCCCCCACCCTGCCTCCCTGCAAGACGGACTTTGAACTACCCGCCACCCCAACATTGCAGAGTGCCCGTCGCCCTCCCTTCCCTGTTTCGGGGGAGACGTAGACCCTTAGCTTCGCCCTCCCAACCCCATTGTCAATAATTAACCATGTAGCCTGGAGTCTGAGGATGAAGTCGTTGTGCACATACTCAGCCATCATTGCTGCAGGGCCTCCTGCCCCGTCGCAGCGTACAGTCTCGCCACTTTAGTTGAAGTCCGTCTCTGATTTACAGGCCCTTCGATTGATCTAGGAGTCCTTAGGAAGTGTGAACTTGTGCTCCGTTGGATTTTTGGGAAAGCTGCCTTAGTGACACAATTTATGGTGGGGCAGACTATCTACCCAACAGTGGGTCCTTGTCGAGGAGATCTCTCACTTCTTGGCCAGATGCATTCCGTTCCCGGTCTCTTCCGGTTTGCCTCCTATGCCTGTCAGGATTGTCCGGTCCTCCCACCTGCCGCCATCAGTCCAACCACTTCCAGGCTGCCTCCGGCTCTGTGAAGAACCATGTTTTCCCTTCGGCCTCCACCCCGAGTTTTGCAGGAAACAGCATTGCGTAAGTCAGTGCTTTGTCTCTAAGGGCTTTTTTGACTTCGAGAAAACTCCTTCGCTGTCTCTGCACTTTCATAGAGAAGTCTGGGAAGAATGTGACAACATTATTTTCAATTTTAAGAGGAGGGGCACAACGTGCGGTTTGAAGGATCACATCCCTGTCTCGAAAGTTTAAGACATGTGCAGGCATTGGCCTGGGTGGTTGTCCATGTTTAGCTTTTCCACAAGGTACTCAGTGTGCCCTTTCAATGGAGAAGTATTTAGAGAGGTTTTTGGGTTGCAAACGCTGAGTGATTAATTCCTCCACAAATAACTCAGCGGCGTGGCCTTCGGCTCTCTCAGGAACCCCAAGAATTCTGACATTGTTTCTTCTGGCCCTACCTTCGTAGTCATCCAGTTGGTCCGCCAGGACCTTGCTGGTGGTTTGTAGTTCATGAACTTGTTGTGCTCGTGCCTTAGTGCTTGTGGCGAGGCCTTGGGTTACTTCCTCCACCTTTTTCACTCGATCGTCCATTTTCCTAAGGTCAGCACGGATCAGGGAGATCTCTATAGAGACTGTGTCTATACGGGATTCGAGCGACTTACGCACAGCGGTAACCGCTTCTCATATGTCTTGTAGGGTGGGGGTGCTTTGTTCCGCCGGCGCGCGCTGTATTTCCTGCACTGTCAGGCTGAGCATTTGCACCCTCCTGTGACTTAAGCCATGGGAACTTATCCAGTTTGGGTTGGTGCGAGCTGCGCCCTCCTTTGCTCCCCGACATGGCACAGCTTGTAGTGAATGGTGCCGGCCCTTGCCACTATCAAAAGGGAGGGGCCCAAGGGTATCATCGCCGCCTGCCCAGGAAAGCGTCCCACTGGCCTGTCGGCTTACCCCCTCTTGGCTCACCTCTACGCCTATGTTGCCAGCACCTTGGCCCTCCTTGCAGTGACATTCTCTCGGAGGCTCAGCACAGGTTCACTTTAGGCTAGTAGTGGTGAGATGTCTTGATGGCCAGCAAAAGCGCGCCGACCGCCACTCACCGCTGGGTACAGGGAGCTCTCCGCCGGCACCCCATGCCAATATACAGTAGAGCCCTATTCGAGCCTCCCACCACGAGGCATATGCAAAGCCGTTTCGACAGTCCGGGTGGCCATCACTAGCACCCGGCTGTCCTCTCCATGTGGCCGCGAATGGTCTCCCAGCTGTCTGTCGCGTGCTTTACCTTCAGCCAGGCCAGGCGTCGCATCCGATTGCAGTCATACAGTGCCGCTCTCCACCACAGGCCGGGTCCCGGCCGCAAGATCCCATCAGCGGCCGCAGGCCCGCGGTGAACAGCAGACATGCCTCGTTAGCCACCAGCCAAATCTCCACTCTCAATGGGCCGCCCCCTACGGCTGCTCGATTACTCAAGTCTGTGGCCTGCCGGCCGCGCCCATGTCGCGAACCTCTGAGGGGGCTGGGCTAATATTCGCCCCGTTCCTTCTGGGCGATTGTTGCCAGCAATGTCTATTGCTTCGGTCGGGGTCAGATGATGGCTCCCAGGTACGCTGCTGCAAATCAGTCAGGGCCGTGTTCCAACATGGGTTCGGTCTCGGCTGCAAGGTCCCAGCAGCGGCCGCGGCCCCGCGATCTCGAATAGGCACGCCCCGACAGCCTCCAGCCACACTTTCGGCAGTCCCGCTTTCGTGCTGGGACGCTCCCGTAGGCCGCGTTATTACGCAAGTCCGCGGCCCGTCGCTGCGCCAAGGCCGCGAGCTTTGGCGGGATCTGGGCAGGCACCCGCCTCGTCTCCACTGGCTGATCCTGGCCGGCAATGTCTATGGCCCCGGTTCGGTTCAGATGGTGACTCACAGGCACGGATTTGTTGTCGGATTTTAGGGTTTTTAGGGATCCGGAGCCGCGTTAGTGTGCGGGCATCTTTCCCGGCAGTTGGCCACGCCCCCACCACCGGTGGATGTACTTGATGTTTTCCTACTAAAATACCATTCTGTGGGCGGGAAACATACTTCAGCAGCATCAGGCACCATCAGATAAGGGTGTTTATTTGGAGCAAGTAATAAACCGAGATATATTTCAGAGTCAGCGATAGCAAGCTACAGTTATGCTTAAATTAATTACTCCATAGGAAAAGAGTTTTCTTTGCCTATTACAATGGCCAGGTTTGATGAATATCCTTGAAGTCTTACAAAATAAATACTGACTCCCTAACTATGATGTTGGAACATATTGAGATGCTGATCAAGGAATGGGTAGGGAGAAAGCTATTTTCTGGTTCCAAAAGTTATTTGGCCATTCAAGTTACCATACGGAACGTTTAGGAGTAGCTTCACACTAAGAGAATACTGGACAGCTAAACACCAAACTTGGCATGTAGGCTGAGGCCGCTGCCTTTTGTGTGTTTTTTTATTTTGGCAAATATTTGTTGTGAGTTTAAAAAAAAAAAAAAAAAAAAGCAGTTAAAGTGCATTGTGTTTTTACATGCATCAATGTTAGATTCTGAGCTGAACATGTGATAGGATTGTAATAGCTGAAACTTTTTTACTGCAGCTATTTTGTGGTAAGATAAAGAAGTTTATCCAAATTAAACAGTTTATAATAAATGACCTTATTTCTAATAGAACTGGACAATATAATCCTAAACCTAAAAACCCATAACATTCAACCACTCTTAACCATTCCCTTCTTCATCATGTCGAAGATTTAGGTTCCAAGCTGGCATCTATTAACAATAGTAATCCAAACTTGTTTTGGTGTATCCACATTTCCTTTTTCAATATTACATTCATTATTCAAGGCACATTTAAAATTAGATTTTTGCCTCCATATGAAACTAATGGTTATCAAAATATCTAAAGTTCAAGTGCTTTCAAACAATTGTTTCCAACCTTATGGCGGACCAGGAGTCTGCCACAAACCAACGTGCATATAATTAGTCTCTGCTTTGAAAAGGATAGAGATTGCTGAACTTGTTGGCTTTCGGTATACTGAGTCCTATGTTGCGGTCTGCAGGTGTCACTGCAGAAACCTTTTGTCATGTGGGGGTGTAGGGTGGGCTTAAACCGCCTCCTCTGTGTGGCCACGATGTGCTCCAGAGAGCATTCTAACAACCGCAAATTCCCTGCAAAAGTCCCTTATTGGGATGCAGGGGGCACAGATGAGTAGGCTATAATTTCATTCTTAGGATGACAAAACAAATGCCATGCACCTTCTGTACTCCCCGCTGGGCATGGTCTGTGGGTATAGAGACTGCACACAAAATAGGCATTGTCTGCAGTAACTACAGTGAGGTGAGGTCATGATTGTAACCTAAAAAGCACAGCAATTCATCAGTTATGATTAGGCACCCTAGCTCCTCATTATTTCAATATGGGATTTTCTCTGATATTCACTAGTATTAGAATATCTTTGCACAAGTGAAGAATCCCATATCACATTTATAAAATATCATTTTCATCTTAAAAACACCACATGTCTGGGAGGCTCCATTTTCTCTTTTGTATTCATCCAATTTTGCCAAATCAATCATAGGAAGCTGCATTTGACCACGTTAATTTAGAGAAACATTTAACTCCTTTGCTGCAGAGGTTTTTCTACCCCCTAGTGCTGAGCTGATGTCTGGGGCATTGCACTCTTAAGGCTTCATAATTTTTTGTCAACAAAAGGTATTCAGGCCAAATGTGCATCCTTTTTTCTGACATCTTGGAGATGTAATAAGTAGACCTAGCTTTTGGGATTTCCCTGGAGGGAACTGAGAAAATAGCCAGAATATAACAAACGTTTGGGTTGTTTTGCAAAAATGCAAACACAAGCTGCTGATGGATGGAGCTCTGAAACTTTTCAGACACTCACCCCCAGTCACAGATCTGGGTTGAATCCATCATCGTTCTTTAGCTCACTTCGCCACTCCAGTTCAGACCCAGCCATATGCAAATAAGTCTTGACCCTGTCCCTTGGACATGACACTAAGGGGAGAATGCATGGCATAGACATGAAGATACCACAGTCACTGACTGACTACCAGTGGTGTATAGTGTGGAGTCCAGTAGTCTGCCTGCCTTAACCCACTGCACTGGGAAGAAGCAAACCAAACAGGGGGCACGAGTAGCCAACCTAGTCTGGCGGGGGAGGGGGGGTCATATGGACTGTGATCAGCTTGTGAGATGTCAAGAAATACTACAGTATTTCATGCACAATATGGACTCTGTGGAGTCGCCGTCTACATTGTAGGAGGCATTTAATGTGGTGGTAAGGGGCGCCTGCATCGCCAAACAATCCAAAGTTCTCAGGTCCATACAGAGTTCTTTGGCTGGGCTCGAGAGGGATATTCAAACTATGGGGGGAACAGTATTTCCACTCCAGTGATTCTGATTTGCTGGCCAACATTAGAGACAAACTGAGTTTCAGGAGAAAGACATTTGCGAGACTCGTTTTTTACATTCGCACACTCAGGCTAGACAATATGGGGAGGGTGACCATCCGAGTAAAACACTTACCACCTTGTTGTGAGCTCCTAGAAATTCTGCCTATGTCACTAAATTGCTCGACACTGAATCAAACCCTGTTCGCTCCCAGATGGCATTGTTTGATGTTATGTCATCTTTCTATGGCCGCATATATTCCACAGCTCTGACACCGAGCGTGACCGAACTGTCTGAATATTTTGATACTGTGCAGCTGTTAGGGCTTGATCACGCACACCGAGCCTATCTCGATGAGCCCATCACTACTGAAGAGATTGTGCAGGTTATATACAAAGCCTACCTGGGGACAGAGCACCAGGTTTAGACAGGCTTACTACTACATTGTATAAAGAATATGCCATCCTACTAGCCCTAAACCTTCTTGCTATGTTTCAAGACACTCTGACCACAGGGGTTTTACCTCCCTCATTGCGGAAGGCTGCGTTAATTACGCTCCTCAAGCCCGGTTAACCTGCTAACCTCTGCGACTCATATCGTCCTCTATCATTAATCAACCTCGATAATAAAATTTATGCTAAGGTCCTGGCAAATAGACAGCAACCACTCCTACCCATGATAGTACTCCTCGATCAGTCAGGTTTCATTTCGGGTCGTTCAACATCCCACAATCTACGTACACTATTTGCGGTAATGCATCACCTTGACCACCAAGTCTCTGAGGTAGCTGCCTGCTAGACTCCACTTAGGCGTTTCATTAGTTGGATTGGACATACCTCTTTCCTCTCTTGGCCTGGCTCGGCTTTAGCCCCACTTTTATTAAACAAGTACACTTACTCTACACTTCTTTGCACAGGTATGGCTGAACTGGCTTATTTCTGACTCCCTCCCGATCTCCCGGGGTACGTGCCAAAGATTCCCACTTTCGCCGCTCCTGTATGCCATCGCAACAGAACCACTTGCAGCGAGACTTCATCAGCACCACGCTAACAGGGGCATTGGCTTTGACGCTAGTAGGCTGGTAATCTCAATGTACTCAGACGACATTACACTTTATGCCCATGATTCAGCGGAGAATTTAGCACCATTAACGCGTGAAGTGATACGCTTTGGCGGTTTCTTTAAAATACATATAAATTGGGCCAACTCCATATTATTCCCCCTCACTGAATATACATGACAATTTCCAACTGAATACCCGTTGAAATGTGCGGACTGTCCAGTTAAATATTTGGGAATATGGCTCAGTCGTGATGCGGAAGAATTGTGGAGTGCAAATTACGGTTGGGCTGTGACATGGTTGGAAGAGAGGACAGCTATCTCGTCCAGACTGTCCCTATCCCTCGCTGGCTGAACCGCAATAACGAAAATGATTGTCCTACCTAAACTCCTTTATCTATTTGCCAATATCCCGCTTCCGCTCACATCTCAATTCTTTAAACGTCTAAAATCCTGTATGGTCAATTTAATATGGGCGGGTAAACAGCCAAAAATATCCTGGGAACTTCTCACCATACCACTGACACAAGACGGAATGGGCACTTCAGACTTGACACTATATGCTTATTGTGCCCAAGCCCAATACCTACACTGCTGGATATACCCGACCCCTTATCAACCGCATGTAGCCATTGAAGCTGATCGTGCTGCCCCCTACGCCTTAAATATGGTACTCTACCAACCTTATAAAAACCCCAGGAGGGAGGTAAACACTTTGGAAAGACTTCGATGGGCGTGGAAGGGTTTGAGGAAAAAAGCGAAACTCGCACATCTTTACGACCCTTGTATCCCATTGGCCAATAATCCCCCAGCTACCACCGCTTTCAGACAGAGGAGCCATTATGCGTGCACAGAAATAAAACATAAATCTGTTCTCAGATCTGTATCTAGATGGACAGTTCCTCTCATCACTACAGGTGGCGGAGGCTCCACCCATCACATGTCTCAACACCCTGTTATATTATCAGCTGCGAGCATCGTGCCGTGCACTGCACAACACATTCCCTACCCCACCTCCTACCCTCCTGGCTTTGGAACATAACCTTACAAATCCCTCTCCCCGCAAATTAATAAGGTGCTTCTATAATACTATGCAGTGCTCCTCTCCTGTAACTGTTCCTAAAGCTCTGGAGCAATGGAAAGCGGACACCGAACCCGCCATCACAGACACACTTTTGCTGCGGACAGCTAGAGCTCCTGTCCCTGAACTATCGACTACAGTTAATTTCAAATTTTTACATTGCACTTACTGTACTCCCTACAATTGTTCCAAATGGGATTGGCTCCCAACTCATGTTGCTTATGTTGTAGGTCCCAACAGGCTTCCTTTCTTCACCTTGCTTGGCAGTGCCCAAAGGCTGCATTATTCTGGTGGGAGGTGTGTACACATATCCAAATGATCACCGGTCAAGGGATCTCTTACTCTCCCCTGATGGGTCTTCTGGGCTATGTTAATGATACTCCACCTGCATACCGTCGCCTCACCGCCATGCTGCTCCTACTGGCAAAATGCAGAGTGACCATGCACTGGGGCAGAGGACCCGCCCCCCAGGATCAAGACCTGGGTGCATGATGTCACCTACTGCCAGGAACAACTATCTACTTTTTGAGAACTCCTGCACCTCAGATCCCGACCCAGAGACATTTGGGAACAGTTTACAGCCTGGCTTCGACAACAGAACTCTGACTCACCACCATCAGTGTCAATGCAATAGAGGCCATGCATATTGGAAACTTGGTCATTAATCTATTAGTCCAAGGAATTAGAACTTGACCACTCGAACTGTCTAGATGCTCTGCCATTGAGGAGCCTTGAATTGTAATTGGTAGCCCTGCCATTGACTCCCATAATGATGTATTGGCAGTATTTCTATCATTTTGCTGTACTCGCACTTGCCAACGCATGTTGTTTGCATTGGATCATGTATGCGTGTTTCTTCCCTTTTTGCTATTTCTTTTTTTTTGCTTTTATGATAAACCTGAGGATGTTACATTGCTATCACTGTTTGTATTGATAAATGCCAATAAAAAAACAATTTCAAAACAGCTTGTGAGATGTCAAACCCAGGAGCACTGGTTAATCAAGCTCCTGGTCAATGAATAGAGGATCTTAGCTCAGCAACAGATAAATTCATTCGGATTCTGGTTAATTGCCGCTGATGCAATAAGGGGTATTCGGTGGACTCCTCCTGTTCCTAGACACCCTCTGAAGGTCCTTGCACTGTTACAGAAAGGGGACCCCCAGGGCTTCAAGTGGGATGAAAAAACTGAGGGGGCGGTCTCTCAAAGGGGCGTGGCCGATGTAATTAAGGGCGTGGCTTAAGAACACATAAACTAAAAATCTGTGCTTAGCACAGTGCGCCGCCCGACTGGTGTTTTGCTGCTTCTGTCATTGCATACAGATATATAATACAAGTAACATTACATCTACAACAAGCCAGGACTATTGACTTCGTCAATGGTTGTTAGTTGCATAAGATAAATAAACAGCTATGGCTTTGTTGCATATAATATTGAAAATGCTTCAGTTCTAACTTGATGAGACTGGTAAAGAACTATAACGAGGCTCTTTGAAGTTATATCAAAGGCAGTGGAGGGTGCTACTGCTGCAGAGTTAAGGTTTTTTTTTTCCACCCTGAGGGCGGGTGCAAAAATGGAGAGCCCGATAGGGACCCGTCTCAGCACCTGATTTTTAGAACTGCAGTGCTGAGCACAGGCAAGACCTGGCCCACTTAAAGCCCTGGGGGACCCAGAGATCAATAAAAGATCGCAGAGTTCAGGCTAATCTCTAAGTATTATACTCTGAGTCCACTAAATAGTCCATTGCATTTAGTTAGTATGTGCTCCAGATAGCGCAGACCACTTAACACACGAGCCTAAGGGAAAGGGGACATTACCCACAGTCCTAGCTCGCTAATACTGCTCACCAATGGGGAGCCTCCGATGAGACCTCCACCCTCTCCTTCCCTAGCAGATGCATAGTTCCTCTCTTGGGCCTTGTGGAGTTTGGTTTGGCCTCAACTGGCAGTCCGCTCCTCCAGCCCTGCACGTGCCTCCTGCCCCATACATGTGAGGGGCGCAGGAACAGTCTTCTTCTTTCTGTTTATTTTACATCGCTCCTCGTGGCCTTGTGTGGCAGCCCCTCTGCGACACCAGGTGTCCCCAAGCTCCCACGAGAGACCAAAGCCCAGCGCACCTTTCCTCCAGGCCAGAACGAGAGCATCACATCGACCTCAAATCTGGCCCTGTTCAGTAAAGCTCTTCACTTGTCTTTTAAGAAGTGCCATAGGTGGGGTAAGGGTCCGGCGTGCAGATTCGCTCACCTTCCTGAGCCTCAATTGGATCTGGGCGAGCAACATTCAGGCTGGCGCTGTGGGCCCGCACTCGCCCACCATGGACTGGATCGTCCAGTCACACGCCGTTTTAGCGCTTGGTGAGGAGATTTGGCAGGTAGGAAGATTAGGCAGGCGTGGACGAGTATTTTGTTGGTAAATGTCTGCTGTCTTGGGCTAGGAAGCCTCATTCAACCATCCATATGATATTTCTAATCTATATATAAAAGCACTTGTAAATTCATTTTTAATTGAATGAAAGTCGCACAGGAAGGCAAACCTAGTGATTTCTTTAAAACTTGGTAGTGTCTCGTTGTAGAACTGTTGAAGTATTTTAATGAATTGTTGTTCATTTTAAGTTATTTCAACCATCGAATGCGTACCGAGCTATTTATACGGCCTTATTTCCGTGTGTTTGCTATATAAACTCTTTGTTTCTGTACCCATAGATCACCCCGAAAGAACTTTCTGACAACTGCTTCTGGTTAAAAGTCAAGGAGGATAAGTTTGAGAATGATGAGTTATTTGCAAAACTCACAAACACATTTGCTGCACAGAGCAAGGGTGAGTACCCGCTCTGGGTTCTGGTTTGGTCGTGAGATTTTTGGATTTCTAAGGAAGCATTAATTCCAAGTGTTTTTTTTAAATTAAAAATCAACTCCTGAGTGCTTTAGAATTGTTAAGTATACAATATTGCTTACTAGTGTGTAATGATAGCAGAGGTATTAGGCTCTCTTTGCTGTAATTATGGTTTCTTTGTTCCAGGCTTAACTGTCAAAAACCTGTCTTCTCTCAAGTAATTTGAATTGGGTACCACTGGACAGAATTTCACTGTTTCGATATTTGTGCAATAGTTTACAGAACCTCTGTTGGATAATGATTTAAAGATGTATGCCTGGCTTTTGTCCGCCATTTAAAATTAGAGCCATATTCGTGTAGTCAGGGCATTAATGTTCCAATTGTTGCTAACAATATTTGATCTGCATTTAAATTATGGCAATTAAAGCTCTTGAGTTTGCCAGCAAGCTCCTTGAAGCAAAGCGCTATTGTGATGACACTGCACTTCATTCAGCTATTTAGAAGCTGAGACGTTTGTCTCAAAACTGTTTAGTCGGCCATTGTGGCTGATGGCCCTTGCTTTCCACGATAATAATACGTGATAAATGACATAATGGTTTTCAGCGCGTATTCCTCCTGGTAAAATTGTAGCCGTTATTTTTATCAAGATTATCCCAGTGTTGCTTATATCGGTAGTTGGCCAACATATTCCCACGAGAACATGACCTATTAACTCAGAATACTTATTCAAAACTGTTTGAGTTATGACACTTCTTTCTTCTTTTGTCTTCCCTTTATCTTGCTTGCAACCCGTGGATTGTTGATTCTGTCCGAGGTAGTCTCGAAAGGTGAGTACTATTTACTACATTCCTATCTGCATGAAATTGCTGTTTTTGGGTCAGAAAAGGATAACTAGTGCCTGGAAAGATAAGGGAGGGCTCGTGTATGTTGTGGGCACTGTGTTGGTTACTTGGATGGTGCATACCCATCTTAAATGATCTAGCGGTTGTGCTAGTGTTGCACAAATAATTGAAATGTATTGATATCGTTTTTTGTATGCTGTTGAAATGGGGCAGGTGTTTACATTTAAATGTAGGGACGTTATTTATCTTTGGGAATTACAATGTTTGGTATAAGGTCGTTTTCAATATAGAGTACCATGTGACTTAAAGAAGTTCTAATTGATAGACTGCTACTTTTTAAATTAAGTTTGCTAAAATGGAGATATTTTTCATTTGCAATTTGTTTGCAAGAAATTAAAGATATTTAGATAAAGGGTTTGTACATAGTAGCCTGTTAGATCGTATCTGAAAGAGACACGTTAGTGACAGATTCCTTACCTTAGAATATCCCCAGGCGTCAGGCTGGATCCGGAAAGTTTTTGCGTAGCAGTACCCTTGCGCGTCGGTAGGCGGCGTCGTGCGGCTCCGCGTCCGTCGTCGGCGTCGGGACCGCCGGGATGACGTCGCGGGCAGTACTTAGACGCCGCCCCTGCGCACTGACGTCAGTTCTTCTTTTTTCCGCGCCAGTAAGCGCAGATCCGGGAAGAGCAGTGCCCTAGTCATTTTTTGACTAAATTTTTGGGTGATTTTCACTGTTTTTCTAAACGAGTCTCTCGACTCCGAAGGTGTCGGTAGGGTTGCCCGGCTTCAAGCCCTGCGACGCCTGTGGTCGCATGATGTCGATCACAGACCCGCACTTAGAGTGTCTCTACAGCCTCGGCCGCGACCACGACACGAAGTCGTGCCCAGACTGCCGGGCCTTGCACCCGAAGGCTTTGCGAGAGCTGTCTCGAAAGCTCCTCGAGGTCCGGCAGTCGTCTCCGCGCCACGCCAAGCCCCGGTCACGTGAGAGGTCGAGGGGCCGGTTGCGGAGTCCTCATGGTCGTCGGGGTCCAAGTCTTCGCACTCCTCCGGTAAGTCGAAGCATAAAAAGTCTAAGAAGCGTCATCGCTCGACGGCTTCGCCTCGCCAGTCTCGCGACTCGGCTGAGGCTCCTGTCGGCACCGTCCCCGCGGCTCTGGGAGTGCCTGTGGAGCCGCCCCCGCATTACCCGTTCTTCCCGGGTTCGGGGGCGACTCCGGCTGAGTTACAGGAATTCCTGTCGGCCATGGCCCGGCTCTTCGGGCCTCAAGGTCCCCCCGGTGCGCCTTCGGGCCCCGCGGGCCCTGATGGGGTTTCCCCAGCGCCGCCGGCGACTCGGGTCCCGGCGCCGCCTGTAACACCAGCCTCGGTCCCGGCCCCGGCTTCGGCCCCGGCCTTGATCCCGGCTCCGGTGCTGCCGCAACCCCCATCGACGCCGGTTGACCTAACTACACCTCCGCCGGCGCCGATGTCTCCGGTGCCGTTCCCGACGCCGCCCGGGGCTCCGGGCGGCGTCGTACCCCGGTTCTCTCCGGATCCGGACACGGCGTCGGACCGGCGTCGCCCGACGCCGGCTCCAACGCCGATGGGACCTTGGGTCCCACTTGTCCCTCCTCCTTATTTTGAACCTGAATTGGAGGACGGAGATAACTGGCAGTGTGAGTTTGATCAGGACTGGGCTGAGGAACTTGGGGATGCCAGTGGTCTGGACACCTCCCCTGACTCTGGCATGCTGTCTCCTCCATCCGTGGCAACGGAGGAGGGAGCAAACTTTGCAACGGTGTTGCGTAGAGCAGCTGGGGCCTTAAACCTCCAGTTGCCTACAGTGGCTGTCCGGACTAACATCCTGACGGAAGTGCTTCAGCCGGCGGCTACCTCCTCGGAGCCACTGCTGCCGTTCAACGAGGCGCTTTCAGACGTTCTTTTGGGCACCTGGTCCAAGCCCACCACAGGGGCTCCTGTGGATAGGAACGTGGCCCGACGCCATCGCCCTGCTCCGGACGACCCCCCGTTTCTCTCTCTACACCCCACCCCTGAAAGCTTGGTGGTCCAAGCCTCTGCTTCCCAAAGCGCCTTCCCTACCGCTCCCCGGATAGGGAATCCAAACGCCTGGATCAATTTGGGAAGAAGGTCTTTTCTTCCGCCAGTGCTGGCTTGCGGTCAGTCAACACCACTTGCCTCTTGGGCCGATATTCCCACTCCTTGTGGGACTCGGTGGCGCAAGTTCTGCCCCAGTGTCCTGAGGAGGTCCAGACACTGCTTTCCCGCACCATTGCGGAGGGAAGAGATGCGGCAAAGTACACCATGAGATGTGGCCTTGATACCGCCCGACTCGCTAGGCAGATCGCTTGCGACGACAGTGGCGCTGCGCCGTCACGCCTGGCTGAGGACCACTGGTTTCTCGGGCGATGTCCAAAACTCTCTTATGGACATGCCCTTTGATGGAGTCGGTCTTTTGGTACAAAGGCAGACCATGCGCTGGAGCGCTTTAAGGACTCACGGGCTACAGCCAAGTCCCTGGGCCTTTCTGCTGTGCGCCCTCAGCAACAGTCTGCTTTTTGCCCCTTTCGTGGCCACGGAAGGGGCGCCCAGTCACGTCCGCTGCCCAGCCACCGGCCCGCGCAGCAAGCGTCTTCGCGTGGCGGAGGACGTGGCTCCCGCCGTGGCGGGTCAGGCAACCAGCGTGCGGGTCAGACCACCAACCCCGCCCCGTCCGCGGCCTCCAAGCCCTCCTAGTCCTTCCTTTCAGGTGCACAGCACACCAGTAGGGGGCAGGGTCCGCCATCACCTTCACCACTGGCGTGCCATCACCTCGGACAGGTGGGTCTTGGACATTGTCCGAAGGGGCTACTCCCTCCCCTTCGTGACCATCCCCCCAGCCATGCCACCTCAATTCCACCGCATGTCAGGGGATCACTTGGTGCTTCTTCAAAAGGAAGTTGCGGTCCTCTTGGCCAAGGGGGCCATCGAGCGTGTTCCGACCCCAGAAGTAGGGCGTGGTTGCTACTCCCACTACTTTCTGGTGCCCAAAAAGGACAAGGAGGACATGCGTCCTATCTTGGACCTCCGGAACGTCAATCGCTTCCTCCGGAAGGAGAAGTTCAAGATGCTCACCCTAGCTCAGGTCTTGACTGCTCTCGACCCTGGAGACTGGATTGTAGCGTTGGACTTGCAGGACGCATATTTCCACATTCCCGTCCTGCCGGCCCACCGGCGTTACCTACGGTTCACGGTAGGCCTCGAGCATTTTCAGTTCACCGTGCTCCCTTTTGGCCTTACCAGCGCCCCTCGGGTGTTCACAAAAGTGATGGCGGTGGTCGCAGCCCACCTGCGCCGGGCAGGGGTTCCAGTCTTCCCTACCTCGACGACTGGCTGCTGAAGGCGGGCTCGTCCCAGGCAGTCGTCTCCCACCTCCAGACAACGGCCGAACTCCTGCACTCGCTGGGGTTCTCCATCAACGTGCCGAAGTCGCACCTGATTCCTTCTCCACAGCTCCTTTTCATCGGAGCAGTTCTGGACACGACGCAGTTTCGGGTTTATCCTCCCGAACGGCGAGTCCGGGATATTCAGGCTATGATTCCGATCTTTCGGCCTTTATCCTGGGTTTCGGTGCGGATGACCCTGAGGCTGCTGGGCCTCATGGCCTCCTGCATCCTGCTGGTCAATCATGCCAGATGGCATATGCGGGCTCTGCAGTGGGACCTGAAGTTCCAGTTGGCGCAGCACCAGGGCAACCTGTCCGATCACGTCCAGATCTCGGAGGGGACTGCAAAACAGTTGCAGTGGTGGCTCTCGAACCGGCAATGGGTCATGGGCAGATCCCTCTCCCTTCCCCAGCCAGAGCACACAGTTGTGACGGACGCGTCCCTTCTGGGATGGGGCGGTCACATGGGAGAGGCGGAGATCAGAGGCCTCTGGTCTCCGGCGTAGTCCCGGCTCCATATCAACCTTCTGGAGCTCCGGGCGATCCGACTTGCACTAAAGGCATTCCTTCCCTCTGTCAAAGGGACGGTAGTGCAGGTGTTCACAGACAACACCACCGCCATGTGATATTGCAACAAACAGGGCGGGGTGGGGTCGTGGACCCTATGTCAGGAGGCTCTGCGCCTTTGGACATGGCTGAAACATCAGGGCATATTCCTGATGGTTCAACACCTGGCAGGTTCCCTGAACGCCAGGGCGGACGAACTCAGCCGCAGGTGCATGATGGATCACGAATGGCGTCTTCACTCGGAGGTGGCGCAAGGTCTCTTTCAGCAGTGGGGAGAGCCTTGGTTAGATCTGTTCGCCACCGAAGAGAACGCGCAATGTCAGCAGTTCTGCGCGTTGGAATTTCCAAGGCGGCACTCGCTCGGCGGCGCTTTTCGTCGCGAGTGGAGTTGCGGTCTGTTGTACGCCTTTCCGCCTATACCACTTCTACCCAGAGTGTTGAAGAAGATGCGGCGCGACCGGGCGCAAGTCATCCTTGTGGCTCCGGACTGGGCTCGAAGAGTTTGGTATCCCGAGCTACTCAGTATGAGCGTCGATCCCCCGATCCGTCTGCCTCTTCGGGAGGATCTTCTGTCGCAGCAGCAGGGGACGGTCCTCCACCCGAACCTGTCCAGTCTCCACCTGCTTGCGTGGAGATTGAGCGGCGGCAGTTGATTCCTTTCGACTTGCCTCCCGAAGTTTGTGATGTGATTCTGGCAGCCAGGCGTCCCTCCACTAAGGTGGTATACGCCTGCAGGTGGAACAAGTTTGTGGCATGGTGCACAGCAAAGGCTGTGAATCCCCTCTATGCCCCTCTTTCTGAGGTTCTTCTGTTCCTTCTTTCTCTGGCCCAACAGGGTTCTGCCCTGGGTACCATCAAGGGCTATCTTTGTGCAATCTCGGCCTTCCTCAGGCTCCCTGATCAGCCCTCTCTTTTTAAGTCCCCTGTTGTTAACAGGTTTCTAAAAAGCATTACACACCTCTTCCCTCCTGTTCCGTTTGTCATGCCTCAGTGGGACTTGAACTTGGTTCTTTCCTTTTTAATGTGCGCTCCCTTTGAGCCTCTCCATAACTGTCCTCTTCGTCTTCTTACTCTGAAGACAGCCTTTCTGGTGGCCATCACCTCTGCTCGGCGGGTGAGTGAGCTCCAGCCTCTTTCATGCAAACCTCCCTTTATGTCTGTTCATCCAGACAAGGTTGTTCTTCGGACGCGTCCGTCCTTCTTGCCAAAGGTGGTTACTGCCTTCCACATTGGGCAGACCATCACTTTGCCCACCTTCTTTCCGCCTCCGCATCCTTCCAGAGAAGAAGAGAGGCTCCACCGTCTGGACCCAAAACGTGTGCTTTCCTTTTATATCAACCGCACACAACACTTCCGGGTGGATGACCAGCTCTTTGTTGGCTACGTGGGCGCCAAAAAAGGTCGGGCGGTGCACAAGAGAACCATCTCCCGCTGGGTAACCTTGTGTTTCAAAGCCTGCTATTCTTTGGCTAAGAAGGAGCCTCCTGTTGGGCTGCGTGCCCATTACACCAGGGCAACGGCTGCTACCACGGCTTTAGGCCGCGGTGTTCCGCTGCAGGATATCGGTCAGGCAGCTACGTGGGCCTCGCTGCACACGTTTACCAAGCATTACTGCCTTGACAGTCCGGTCCGGAGGGACGGCTTCTTTGGCCGTTCTGTCCTCCGGGACTTCCTTGTCTGATCTTTGTTCGCAGACCCACCACCGGGGTTGGTATTGCTGGGGTATCTATTCTAAGGTAAGGAATCTGTCACTAACGTGTCTCTTTCAGATGCACAAGTTACTAACTTGTGTAACGATATATCTGTAAGAGACAGTAGTTAGTGACAGATTCCCTACCGCCCACCATCCTCCCCGTTCTGCGAACTGATTTCTAGGGTTAAGGACATCTCTTTCAGGGCCCTAGTATTTTTCAGACACCTATGTCAGCTTCTTGCATGGCTCTGCGTTCCTGGCGCAGAAAGTCGTGCACAGAACTGACGTCAGCGCGCAGGGGCGGCGTCTTAAGTACTGCCCACGACGTCATCCCGGCGGTCCCGGCGCCGACGACGGACGCGGAGCCGCACGACGCCGCCTACCGACGCGCAAGGGTACTGCTACGCAAAAACTTTCCGGATCCAGCCTGACGCCTGGGGATATTCTAAGGTAAGGAATCTGTCACTAACTACTGTCTCTTACAGATATATCATTACACAAGTTAGTAACTTGTGCTTCTTGTCCTGTATACTTAATCTACATTACAGTACAAGCTTTTAAGAATCTATTCTTCCAAGCACGAGTCTGTTAACTCACAGTAAAAAAGAAACCTAACACTGTAAAGCCCTAAATAGATATGGCTATACCTTGCTATCACATGCGGGATATGGTTGTATAATGGCACAGCGACCACTTGAACAACTACAGTCTAAACAACTACTCCTTAACCACTACTTAGTCTAAACCACTAAAGTTTTCACAACAACTATTTTTTACAACTACTATGCCTTTACCACGATTGCCTTTACCCCCATTAATGTATCTATTTTACAGGTATATATATATATATATATATATATATATATATATCTCCCATGCACTCCGCTGCTTTCCTATGGATATCTCCAGACACGGACCCAGGAAATTGTGCTTCAAGGTATCTTTATTCCTCTGTCGCCATTACGCGTTTCGCCTTCCACGAGGCTTGATCACATGAATATATATATTCACAATAAACCTGTTGGTGTGGCCAGATCCTAGTACGCTCCAGCCCAACAAACCACAGTACCGCGGCTCCAATGTGACAGCGTGTTTATTTCAAAACACCAGCAACAAGGTCCCAGAGCATTCCGCTCCTTGATCACGGAAGGCTCTGAAACGGGTTGGGACCTTGTTGCTGGTGTTTTAAAATAAACACGCTGTCCCATTGGAGCCGCGGTACTGTGGTTTGTTGGGCTGGAGCGTACTAGGATCTGGCTGCACCAACGGGTTCATTGTGGATATTTTGGGGTTCGCTACCCCACCGCGTGGCTCACCGTAATAAGCGGCTTGGGCTCAAGCGATTCGCATTGGATGGAATATATATATATATATATGTGTGTATGTATGTGTATGTATGTGTATGTATGTATATGTGTGTGTATGTATGTATGTGTGTGTATGTATGTATATGTGTGTGTATGTATGTATATGTGTGTATATGTGTATGTATGTATGTGTGTATGTATGTGTGTATATATTTATGTGTATATGCATATATGTATGTATATGCATATATGTATGTATATGTGTATATATGTATGTATATGTGTATGTGTATATATGTGTATATGTATGTGTATATGTGTATATATGTATGTATATGTGTATGTGTGTATGTATATATTTGTGTATGTGTGTATGTGTGTATATATGTATATATGTATGTATATATGTGTGTATATGTATATATGTATGTATATATGGGGTTTGTATGTACCTGTAAAACACTTACATTTCGTAGTAAATGCATGCAAAAGACATATGAGTTGTAAAATGAATATTGTTAAGTTTTAACACTATAAATATATATATATATATGTGTGTAAAGCACAGTTCACAAAATGCTGCGCACTCCGGCCGTGATTACAATGATTATTAAGTAAATGCAACTTTGGGCATACTGACTAACGCGTTTCAGCCTTCTGGCCTTCGTCAATGTCCGTAGATGTATACAAAAGACTGCCTTATAACAACAATTCATTTCATTGGTTAGCAGCTGAAAACAAAACATCAAAAGGGGGACTTCATGATTAAGCCACACTCAAAGGATAAAAGGGTGCCGGCCATTTTAACACTGTCAAATTTACATGGCAAACATTGTGCCCAGAACTACCCACATGCAACCCGCTGTTAACAAGGGCGCATTGGAGAGGCGGTAAACATTATTTCAGCCAGATGGAATTTGTGTTGCAAAAGTGCTGTACATAATCAATGTAAAATATATTCATCGCCCATAAATACTTAGTCATTACAACAATCAACAATTAATGAGCAAATGCTCGGGCATGATTGAGCAAACGAATTCCATAATTCAATACGCCATTACCCCCTATAGCGTCAGAGATACAATTCCATCTTGCTGAAATAACGCCCCTGAAACCTATGGTTTTTCAGTGAATTTCTAAGGTTTTTAAATGCTAATTTCTAACTATAACGTGCCTGAAACCTATGGTTTTTCAGTGAATATATATATATATATATATATATATATATATATATATATTTATTATACTATGTATACATGTGAAAATGTCTCGGTCCCCTGTTTGCCTCGGTGGCACGGAAAAAATGGGTGGAACTGACGTCAGCACGCCGACGAGGTCCTCTTATGGCTCCGATGACGTCATACGGTGTCGCGGCGGAGCCGTGCTCGTTGACGTGGGAGATCTAGGAAAGAATTTCCGTGGAATGCTGGTGCAGGGGATATTCACCTAAGTGTTCAGGCTAGTCCTTTGAGAGCCACTGTTTATGTTGCCACTCCAGAAACCGAAACCAGTGATCCGAGGGCAGAGGCCCTGCAGATGGCACACGAGGTGGGGTGCCCAGTCGTGTGCACCGGCGGGGCAGCGAAGTGACAAGCACCACAACCCACAAAAAGGTAACGAGGGCACTGAATAACACAGGATCTTCTCTTTGTATCTGGCAGGAACAACGAAGTTAAAATGCCCTAGTACCAAAATGTAGAATTAGTGCTACAACGGTCTTCAAGAGGACCTGCGATGCCGCTTCTGCCTCCCGTACCCTGGAGGCGGCACATGGAGTCACGCGGTGCGGTCATACTGCGGTGGGACGCACACTCGTTGACCTCTCATGGCACTGCTCCACACTTCAGGGAGGACGCTTTCCATTAGCTATGTTTTCTGATGACATGTCGCGCCGGCCCGTCCAACAACAGAACTCCTTTAGATCCAAACAGACTCTTCCACTCTCTCACCGGAAGTGAAACCAGGCCACGCGGACACTTTCACAATACAACAGCCGGGAATGCACTTTTCGGTAAAAAAACCACATTCCTTCCTCCTAATTAATCAAATAAACGTCTCACTGAAGAACAGGGGCCAGCTTCGATCAGTAAACAGCCGTTACAACGACTTTTTACTTTGCGATACCATTACAACGCATGCATTACCACGCATGCGTTGTACATCACGAAAGTCATTACTACGCATTTTTAGAACGCATGGTCATTTACCACGCATGCCTTTACAACGAATTTTGTTGTAAAGGTATGTATGGTAACTGACCATGCGTTCTAAAAAACATGTAGACGATCCATGTCGTTGTAAGGAAACAGAGGCTGTTCCGTTTCCTCACAACGACGTGCACCGCCCCTCAGAGATGACGTGAAGCAGGAACCACGAGGAGAGAGGAACCATGAGGAGTGAGAGGTAAGGGGGATTGGGCATGGGGTGGGGGTTTCTTTTCTAGGGTTTAGGGTAGTGCAGTGGTGAAGGGGGTCATGCTGGGGTAGTGTTTTAGGGTTTAGGGTAGTGCAGTGGTGTTTGTGTAGTGTAGGGGGTCATGCTGGGGGTAGTGTTTTTTGGTTTAGGGTAGTGCAGTGGTGTTTGGGTAGTGTAGGGGGTCGTGCTGGGGGTAGATTTAGGGTTTAGGGTAGTGCAGTGGTGTTTGGGTAGTGTAGGGAGTCGTGCTGGGGGTAGTGTTTTAGGGTTTAGGGTAGTGCAGTGGTGTTTGTGTAGTGTAGGGGGTTGTGCTGGGGGTAATGTTTTAGGGTATTTGTTAGTGCAGTGGTGTTTGGGTAGTGTAGGGGGTAGTGCTGGGGTAGTGTTTTAGGGTTTAGGGCAGTGCAGTGGTGTTTGTGTAGTGAAGGGGTCATGCTGTGGGTAGTGTTTTAGGGTTTAGGGTAGTGCAGTCGTGTTTGTGTAGTGTAGGGGTCGTGTTTTAGGGTATAGGGTAGTGCAGTGGTGTTTGGGTAGTGTAGGGGTCATGCTGGGGTTAGTGTTTTAGGGTTTAGGGCAGTGGTGTTTGGGTAGTGTAGGGGTCGTGCTGGGGGTAGTGTTTTAGGGTTTAGGGTAGTGCAGTGGTGTTTGTGTAGTGTGGGAGGTCATGCTGGGGCTATATTTAGGGTTTAGTGTAGTGCAGTGGTGTTTGGGTAGTGTAGGGAGTCGTGCTGGGGGTAGTGTTTTAGGGTTTAGGGTAGTGCAGTGGTGTTTGGGTAGTGTAGGGAGTCGTGCTGGTGGTAGTGTTTTAGGGTTTAGGGTAGTGCAGTTATGTTTGGGTAGTGTAGGGTGTCGTGCTGGGGGTAGTGTTTTAGGGTTTAGGGTAGTGCAGTGGTGTTTGGGTAGTGGAGGGGGTAGTGTTTTAGGGTTTAGGGTAGTGCGCCCAACCAGCCACAATATCCGTGGACAAAGGGGATCCTGACTCTTTGGAACGCTCCGTCAATTGAATAATTTGGGTCAAGGGCCCTACCACGTCCAAGACCTATCAATTCCTTTCTTGGGATCCCTCATATACTTGGAGAAAAAGGTACATAGTTTCTCATCAATTTCAGGCGTGTGTGCCACCTTCCCCTTCAGTGAGGGCCTGGGGCTTTCTCCCCTCATCCTATTCCTGACCTCCCTTTCAAGGGGTTGATGGATTTTCCCCACCACATACTCTGCCACTTTGGCGTCAGGTGTCCACTCTGCCGACCTAGGATGGTAAATTTGGGTAGGCTCGAACATATCCGAGTGGACCCCGTCCCCAACCGGGGACTGAGAGGAGTGGGACTCTGGACGCCAGGGACGCCCGAGTCCTTATCCTCATCGGAGGAGAAATCGTCCTCCAATACACCCTCTCCCTCTAAGGGAAACCCGCCATCGGGGTCAACAATAGTGGTGACAGTGTCGCAATTTTCTCCGGGCCCCTCCTCCTCCCGGCAGGGTGCATGTTTTAGCGTTCGCACACTCTTGAGGAAGGTCTCCGTAAGTTTAGCAAATCCTTCCAAGTGCCCCGCGTTATGCTTAACGGCCCTTTTATTCCCCATCTGGGAGCTACTTGGACCCGCCACCACCAGATCTGGGTCACTGAACACCCCAGGGATGTTTTTCGCCAGCTTATCAACCTGATCCCTAAGAGGAACCAGCGCCCTAGAAATAGCCAGAGAGAGGGCTTGGTCCACTGCTGGAGGGAGAAGTTGGGGGGCCATTCCTCCTCCACTTCCTGGTAGGAGGAGTAAAAATGGTCTTCTGGAGAAGACATGATAGCAGAGGGTGTGAGCACAGAACAAATGCCCTTAAAATCCTTAAGACAGCCCCCTCGCCGGTGCTCCAACAGCTGGGCTTTCCCGAAGCTGTTATAAGAATAGACTGAGGAGCAATACCAATTACCACCACCAGGTGGCGCTGGTCACTAACGTGGCCGTGTGGGGAAATCACTGCGTAGCAGTGTCAAAATTAGGCGAGGGTTGGTCGGGAATCAGCGGACACTAAAGGAGTGACCGGATTCCCAAACGTGCGTAAAGACCAGCGGGAGCGCTCGACGGAGCTGCCTCGCTCGGACCAGACGCGCCTGACAGGATCTCACCGCGCGCAGAGCACACAGCGGGAAAAACTGCGAGGGGAGAAGCAGCGCTCGGGCAAGAGCCTGCTGCGCAGGGACTATGAAAAAATACCAAGGCAATAATGCTAATAACGTGCACAAGAAACCGCTATACAAACAGCAACAACGTCAGATTAAGCCAAGAATGTAAGGAATGCACTTAACTGACGAGCAGTGAAGAAAGAGGAAGCGGAAGGGACGTCACGATATTATATACGATGGACTGTGATATGATTGGACTATAGTTGCCTTGGAGACTACCCCCTAATGGTTCATGGGTTGTGTAGTCTTTTGTTTAATGATTGTTGTGTTACGTTTTCTTTGAACTGCTATGCAAATAAAGTGAGGAAAGATATGCATAATCCTCGCCTCCGTCCTGCCATAGAATTAATTAAACTTTATTTGATCTGATTTAGAAACATAGATCATAAAAGTGTACATAAAAACAGTAAATCCTCTTTCCTAATACAATACAGTGAGAATTAATTAAAACCAGTAGGTAAAAACGGGTGTTACAAAGCCCGGTTCAGAGCAACTTCAGGTTAACAGAATCGTAAAGTTCAATGTTTCGCAAGATCAATCTCATGTACTTCGTGCAAAATACGCAATAAGGGTCCAAGTAAGATGTAACGCTCCAATACCTGACCAGTTTGCACTATATAAAACTGCAGAAAAACTAAAAATAAAAAGTGTTTTGCACACTTCTGTCATTGGGCTATATGTGGGCTACATCTGGGTGATATTTGTGCTACATTTGGGCTCTTTTTTCTCTGGTGGACATCTTTGGAGACTTATTTGTTATGAAGTTTCCTAATTTCGTCATTTACTGCAGTCTCCTCAGTAGGAAATGCTTTCAGTTTTTACTTTGATTCCATCAAGAAGGCATTCAGATGTGTCACACATTTGCCATAAATTCAGAATGTTGGCACTCTAGTTGTTCATTAGATCACTGTAGTAAAGCTACTGCTCACCAGGGAGTTAACTGGAAGTCTACTGCTGGTATTGAAAGTGATTGTTTCAGTCTGCATGTCAGAATTTTCTAATGAAATAGAAGAGGATTTGAGATCTCACTTAAAACATGCCCTAAATTTTCTTTCTGCAGCACTAACCATAATTTCTATGGCAAAATGAACCCCCTCATTTTGTTCCTTTTTAAATTAAATGTTTTAAGTGTTACCAGTTTATTCCAATCAAGAGGGCTTCTGGTGTGCCATAATTTTGTCATAAGTAAGACTGTTAGCGATCTAGTTGTTCTTTAGAACACTCTGGGAAGCTGCAGTAGAACACAAAGGCATCAACTGACAGGCTGCTCCTGTTGAAATATAACAGGAAGATATTTGAGATCACACTTGAAACATGTCCTAATTTTTCTTTCTACAGCACTAACCATAATTTCTATGACCAAATGAACCCCATCATTTTGTTTCTTTTTAAATTAAATGTTTTAAGTGTTACCAGTTTATTCCAATCAAGATGGCTTCAGGTGTGCCATACTTGTGTCATAAGTAAGGCTGTTAGCACTCTAGTTGTTCTTTAGAATACTCTGGGAAGCTGCAGTAGAACACAAAGGAATCAACTGACAGTCTCTGCCCTTGTTGGATGTACATGTTTTACTGAGAATGTCAGACTTCATTCTCACATGACTGAGAAAGATAATGTGAATTTACAGAAAATATGCTCTCATTTTAGCTTCTGGAGCACCTTCCAAAACTGTATGGGACAAGCATGTGAAAATAGTTTTCTCTCAAACATGATTCCTGATATCCCAGCAGAAGGTTTTTCACAGGGTAAAATCACCTTAGAACACACCACAATTCCTGAAATTAGTATGGTACCATCAACAAATGAATTCTAATGTAACTAAAGTCTGTTATCACCCTTTATAGTTCTCCTTTTGGTAACCCTCAAAATCTTCGATTCACTGCAATGCATTTCAATGGGGTACTATCATTTATATTGGTCCCAAGATGGCTGCCAGCAATTCCAGGATGAAGTGCTGATAGCCAATCAGATCTCACGATGACGTGTGGTTAGACTCCGCCCAGATATATATGTGTTTTCTTTTTCAAATTTCTCAGGAACTACTGAACGGATTTACACCATTTAACCAAAAGGCACGACTCTGAACCAAGGGATACCTTTTTGCCAAATTTGGTGTAATTCCGTTCAGCAGTTCGGGCTGTAGCTGCGATGAAAGGTTCCTATGGAAAATTGCATGGGGAAAACACGTTTTGGGACCCCCTTTTTCTCGGCCCCCACTTGACGAATCACCCCGAGACTTTCAGGATAGGAGCGGACCGGAGCGGGCCACGAGTTTTGAAAATTTCGTGAAGATTCGTCAACCGGCGCCAAAGTTATTTCAAATAGAATGTTGCGGATTTCCTATGGAAAATAGGTCCTAACTATCTACTGGCGACCGCCAGTAGATAATATATATACATATATATACACACACACACACATACACAACCCTCGCCTTCTCCAGATCCCATCCGCGGGAACAAACGAGAGTGGACCCAATTTGAGTGCTATTTTTCGTTTATTTCTTCAAAAACAGCTCCGCCATGACGCGTTTCGGCAGTTCACCTGCCTTGATCATATATATATATATATATATATATATATATCTATATCTAGCTCCAAGTTACCCGCAGGCAAGGACGCACTCAACAGCAGTAAAAATCACGGGTGAGAGTGAACTCCGCATTCTGATTTATTTCCAGCTCTCATGTCGATGATATTGGCCTGACGGGTTTCTGAACTGCTTGTTCTCATCAGAGGCGCGACAAATGAGTTCGTGCTGACACACCCACGTATTTATACATAATTAGGCGCCCTCTGATGGGCTACTTCAATAAGTTTGGCGCAATGCTTTCTGGACTCCGTAGTGTGTCAAAAGTCATTAATCCACAGATGGATGCACGATTAGTTTAAAGCTGTTATTCTTCTAAGCCCTACCCTGCACTCAGAGCCGGTTTCTTTCCATAAGAAAGCAGTTTATTGGATTCCTTGCCACAGCCGTTCCATGCCTGAAGCGTTTCGGGCCACCACCCTCATCAGAGGCATTCTGTGATGCAAAAGACGAATTCACTGACGGAAAACATCCCCTCTTTTATTTCCATACCTCAAGTGAGTTCAGGAGGCAAGTGCCGTGATTTCTGGGTTTTGTAGTGCAGAATATTAAACCCATGTGGGCTGTCATCGCCACAAAGCCAAAGTTAATAAATTAGCTGAAGTACTCCAACAAAACAGCTTTCTTTTACTCCAAGTCCCGCTGTGCTACTCGGTGCCTGCCCCAATAAGCAGGCTGTAGCCCCGCATTACGATCCTGCGGTGGTGCATTCTGCGACCGGGCTGGCCGCATTTAATGTTCAAAAATAGAGTTGCCCCCTGGAGAAATGCACTCAGAGCCGGTTTCTTTCCATAAGAAAGCAGTTTATTGGATTCCTTGCCACAGCTGTTCCATGCCTGACGCGTTTTCTGGCCACCACCCTCATCAGAGGCATTCTGTGATGCAAATGACGAATTCACTGACGGAAAACATCCCCTCTTTTATTTCCATGCCTCAAGTGAGTTCAGGAGGCAAGTGCCGTGATTTCTGGGATCCGTAGTGCAGAATATTAAACCCATGTGGGCTGACATCAACTCTGTTTTTGAACATTAAATGCGGCCGGCCCGGTCGCGAAATGCACCACCGCAGGATCATGATGCGGGGCTACAGCCTGCTTATTGGGGCAGGCACTGAGTAGCACAGCGGGACTTTGAGTAAAAGAAAGCTGTTTTGTTGGAGTACTTCAGCTAATTTATTAACTTTGGCTTTGTGACGATGACAGCCCACATGGGTTTAATATTCTGCATTACGGATCCCAGAAATCACGGCACTTGCGTCCTGAACTCACTTGAGGTATGGAAATAAAAGAGGGGATGTTTTCCGTCAGTGAGTTCGTCATTTGCATCACAGAATGTCTCTGATGAGGGCAGTGGCCCGAAACGCGTCAGGCATGGAATGGCTGTGGCAAGGAATCCAATAAACTGCTTTCTTATGGAAAGAAACCGGCTCGGAGTGCATTTCTCCAGGGGGCAACTCTGTTTTTGAAAAGCACTCCAAACAGAGAATGGTTCTCACTGAGGCTTTATTAACGAAACCGGACAAGCGTCACCAATTGATATCAGTCCCTGACGCGTTTCGGTGCAGCTGCACCTTAATCATAGGGCGGGGCTTGGCAACAAGAGGAAACGCACCGCATTCAAATTTTCCCTCTTTTGGCATTCACTCTCCAGTGAGTGGTATGCTGGGAAATGCAGTGCCAATTCTTCCCCATCAGTGGGGTCCGTTTTCTTGCCAGCTAAGTATAACTCCCAATGTCTTAAAAATATTATTAACAGCCCTCCGGTGGGCCTCAGATCTGCTGTCCAATTTCAAAATTCAAAATCCTACGTGCTGCGAGTAGGCTGCAATCCAGTTTACAGCCCAGCAGACCTGTTTCCTATTCTGTCAGGCGGTGCATCCTCCACGGCCGAGGCCGCCGTGTATTAACATATCGAAAATAGAGCCCCAAGCTTTAAGGATGTACTCCAAACAGAGGATGGTTCTCACTGAGCCTTTATTAACGAAACCGGACAAGCGTCACCAATTAATATCAGTCCCTGGCGCGTTTCGGTGCAGCTGCACCTTAATCATAGGGAGGGGCTTGGCAACAACAGGAAACGCACCGCATTCAAATTTTCCCTCTTCTGGCATTCACTATCCAGTGAGTGGTAATCAAAAGTGCGACTCGCCTGCTGCAGACAGGAAAGGCAGTGGGGCCCAACGGGCCTACAAGTAGAGCTATTTAAATGCGCACTAGATCACATGGCGGAGCACCTCCACAACATGTTTGTTGAGGCGCGGGAGGGGGGGGGGGCACACCCACAGGGTCAAAGAACGGCCCTAATCATAGTAATACCTAAGGAGGGCAAACCCCGACCATGTGAGAGTCATACCGCCCGATATCGCTCCTAAACTACAAGCCTAAAGTACTAGCTAAGTCTCTCTCACTCCGACTCAGCAAGGTTATAACTTCCCTCATCCATACAGACCAGGCAGGGTTTATGCCCCACAGAAGCACCAGGCTTAATTTGAGACAATTGTTTGGGGTCTCCCACATAACGTCAGAGCGAGCATTGAATCTGGCGGCCTTGTTGTCGCTGGATGCCACAATGGCTTTCGAAAGTGTAAATTGGGAGTCCTTATACGCAATCTTAGGCCGACTCGGCTTAGGACCTAATTTTGTGAGCTGGGTGTAGCTCCTTTACCACAAACCATTAGTGAGGGTGCAGGTCAATTCCTCGACATCTCGAAGCTTCAAGCTACCAAAGGGGACGTGACAGGGCTGCCCTCTGTCCCCACTCCTGTTCGCTTTGGCTCTCGAGCCATTGACTGCGTGGATACGGCAGGATCCCCTGATATGGGGTATCCCAATCGGGGATGAATGGGAGGAACGTATATCCCTCTATACCGATGACGTACTCTATATGTGGAAAGACCCAGATAATCAATTGATAGAATCCTTCAGATCTTTCGGATCTTTGGAGACCACTCTGGTTATAGCATCAACTGGGACAAGTTATTGTTTCCGCTGGCGGGAGGTGTGCCTGCTCTCACCTCCAGATGCAAACTACCAGCGGAGACGTCTTGCTTTAAATATCTGGGGATATATATAACTAGAGACCCAAGTGAGTTCTACCAGAAAAATGCAGAGTCCCAGTTAGCAAGATTTGTCATGGACGCCAAATGCTGCTGCTCGCTACCTCTTACGCTAATGGGCCGTGTGGCGCTATTTAAGATGATGACACTCCCACGGCTGCTATACACAATCCAGAATACGCCCTATGAGATTCCTAAGGTATTTTTTCAGAAAATAGATGCAGAACTGAGGACGCTCATATGGAACGGAAACGCGGCACGCATAGCTTTACGTAAACTGAACGGAGGAGTCTATGAGGGAGGACTGGCTATACCAGATATCAAGGCCTGCTACTGGGCCTCTCAAATCGTGTGCATCAATGACTGGGTATTCACTGACAGATCAGATCCAGCATTCCGGGTAGATAGAGTGGCGATGGGAACCCGGGGCTGTCCCTTCCTCCTGTACAACAAACCAAAATTGAGAGATCTACCCCCCCCCCCCACACACACACAGACACACACAGTGTTAAAAGCATGGCGGGCCTCTGCTAGGTTCTTGGGTTTGGACAGTAAGTTGATGACCCCTCTTTGGGATAGTGATCAACTGACAGAGGTGGGCCAACTCAGAGAGTTCGAAAAGTGGAAACTCCTGGGTCTCGACAGTTTAGGTGGCATTTGGTGAGCCCAGGCATATATCACATTCCAAACGCTGCAAAATTAATTCGAAATGGGGCACGGGGAGTGGCTGAGGTACATTCAACTGGGACATGCCCTAAAGCACCATATAAGGGAAGGGGAGGTACTGGCGGACGCCTCGCCGTTGGAAGATTGGCTGCTCAGTGACCCCCTAAATGCGAAGGCCATCTCACTAATATACAAAAAAAATCCTTAATAATTCCCCCGATCCCTACCCAACACTAAATACCACCTGGGAAGGAGACATAGGGCAGCTTGACGATGAGGAATGGATGGGAGCCCTTCAGAGCGCACGGGAAGTAGCAATCCGCTCCAGATTCCGTCTAATCCAACTGAAGGTCCTACACCGAGTTTATTACCCCAGATCATTACTCCACAAGATAGGCCATGCAGACAGTGGTCTCTTCCAGAGAGGCTGCGGACAGTTATGGGAATGCCCGAAGATACAAAACTATTGGGCAAAGATACAAGATATTATGGTGGGAGTGACGGGAGTAGAAGTTCCACTGGAGCCTAAATAGTTCTTACTGACGATTTCTGGAGATGAGAAATGGCCTAGATATACGAGAATATGGTTGACCTTAGCGGCTGTGATCAACAAAACGTAACATAGCAAAACATTGGGGAGCAATACAACCTCCCAAAATAGCGGAGTGGAAATCCGACTTAGATTGGTGCCAGCAAGCAGAGCAGACTATAT
Organism: Calotriton arnoldi; assembly: GCA_963921515.1. NCBI lineage: Eukaryota > Metazoa > Chordata > Amphibia > Caudata > Salamandridae > Calotriton > Calotriton arnoldi. The sequence goes on along the minus strand of CAWUFW010001065.1, from coordinate 2,076,585 downwards.
ATAAAGCTAGAGGTTGCCCGCGAAAATGGGAGAAAATATTGTGCCCTTGGAGGGTTTTCCGGGGACTGTAACGTGGGAGAGGGAGTGGGGCTTTCCATTTAAAGTATTGTAATTGTCTATCCAATCAGTTATCCGTCAGGTTTAATTGCCTATCTGTAATCAAAGACTGACTCAAATATCCGATTGTGTATGATGTATTCCACCCAGTTTATTGCTGAGCATAAAATAATAAAAAGATGTTTTTAAAAAAAAAAAGAAACCTAAAATGAAATCATTTTGACCTTTTTAGATTGTTGTATGGCTCGGTCAATGGTCAATGAGTCAGCCTGTTTGTAGTTTTAGCAGTAAGGGCAACGTAGAAGACTAAGGCAGTCACACAAGTAGAGAGTGTGTCTAACAAAATGAGTTCTTTGCATGCTGACTTAAATTTGGACGCTAAAAATATAGAGCAATCTAATAGACAATTAAAAAAAAAAAAGTCCTAGTATTCTGTGTTTTCACACTTCTGATGAAACCAATATCCCACATTTGTGAGTGGGTCTATTGCACAAAACAGAAAAAGCCTAGAGGCATACCCATGTCGAAGTCGAGATTTTTGATGTTAATTACATTGATTCTTTCGATCCAGGGTAGTTGGAATATTTTGGCCTGGCTTTGGCAGGAACCCAGGGTTACCTACTAACCTGAGACATTTTCAAAAATCAGACACCCAAGGGAGTCCCGGGTTCTGTGTCTTACTTGGACCTCAATATGTTTTCCTACACAGAATGCTCTTTAAAAGTCAAAGAATGAGTGAAAAAAAAACAATTTCTTCATATTTATGTATCAGAAAATTTGCTAACTTGGAGCCAACAGCAAAAGTTCTACTATCCTTCATTCATACAATTCTCTTGAAGAAAATAGTAGGTGGCCCCTTTTGTACAAGACATGAACTGGGCAAAAGTTGGACTGTGTCAATGTTTGCAGTTTTGGTCCATTCCTGTCCCCACACTTGTGAGGTACCGTTTTTCTTGGGAGATAGCTGGAAATGCAATATGATAAGATTTTTGCCATTGACTGGAAGTGCCTGAGATTTCTACATTTTTATCCCATACTTTGACATTTTCAGTGCTTTCTGAGTAAGAAAGCATGCTAGGATCCATGCAAACCTGACCACCTTCGATTAAACTGGTTCTCAAATTTTCTGAACTGTACAGGGTTGTTGGGTTTTGTGGTTGCCAGCTGACCCCAAGCCCAAATGTTGTCATCTGTCATTGAAAGAGAAGGGACATTTGATGTGTTTTGGCACAGTTTTGACGTTAGTGAGGCATATTCATTTACACAGCTTACTCGGATGTCCTCCTATCACACCACTCTGCATTCTCCTGGGTCTCTAGATTTCAGACATTCCCAGGGTTGGTAAGCTTCCCCTTGCAGCAGCAGCCGATCTAGAGTCCAAATACAGCAACCATGCAAGTGAGAGGAAACTGATTATTTTACTTCTTTGAGCTTTGTTTTGCTATAAGGTCCGGCAGAGGGGTTATCCCCCCGATTCTCCCCACTCACCACTGGAGGAAAAGGTTGTTGGAAGAATTACTTCCTAGGGCCCGGGGGTGTGGAGGAAGGCCAGTGCCCAACTGGGTCAGCCTTCCCCATGCCATACCTTTTTTTTCTACTTGGTGTACATAAGGAGGAAACACCCAGTGTACCCTGCCCAAGGGGCAAAGAGAGAGAGAGACTGTTTTGGGCCAGGGGCACATGGCATATCTAAATGGCGCGCCTGGTCACACCCAATACATAATAAAAATAGCAAGTGCTAGTGGTGCAGTGAACTTTATGCCCACGTGGAGGCAGACTGAGGTAAACCTCCAATCTGCTACCTGGGCTGCAGAAAGACTATTATGAGACCAAGTGAGTGGGTGGCCCCGTGATAGGACACTTCGTCCTCCCCCCATATATATTAAAAAATAAGTAATCACTGGTGCTAGGGATGCTTTCTAAACCCTTGTGTGGACAGATTGGGCATAATCACAGGGTGGTGTGAGGGTCTGTGCCTCTTGGAGGGGGCCTGAATCCAATACCGGCCGTGCTCCAACCCTACATATTTAAAAAAATATATTATAATAATAATTCCTTGTGTCTAGTGGTGCTTTCTGTCCCCCTGAGTCCTGGGGTTCTGGAGCAACCCAATGGTGGACGTTCTCCCCCCCATTCCATTTATTTATTCCTTTGGTGCTAGCGGGCTTTCTGCCCTCCTGTCTTAGACCGATTTGGGGTACATGCGGGTACTCACAGGGGCAGAAAAACTGTTAAAATGGACTTGGGTGGAGAGGGGAGCATACCTAGGAGGCTGCTCCCCCATGAAAACGGCTCTGGTAGTCTAGTGTGGTTGAGTTCTGCCAAGGGATCCCCCTCCTACAGCGGTCTCCAGCTAGGAATCCGCTAGGGAGACTTACCATTGCAAAGGGGAGACTCTCCCCTTTCAAAAGGTACATCTGTCATTCAGATCGGTTCTCACTGATCATAATCAACCCAAAAAAAGTCTTTGGTTGCAGGGGAACCTTTTTTCTTCCAGCCCGAAGTTGAAGGCTGCAGATGGAAATCCCTCTGGTACTGCCACCAGAGGATTTCCAGCCAAGTGCTTTGACTTGACCTCCCCATCACCAATACTATATGGGTTGTGCTGTTGACGGGGAGGTAACATCAGTATTGCCGAAGGGGTTAACACTCCAAGCAAAACATTTCTAAAGTACTAGATTAGTTCCAGTTAGTTGTTTGGCATGAAGGTTAACATTTGTTGCAGGGCAAAATTTCTGTAGAGCTTAAGCCTTCGGGACTGGCTTAACTGTCGGGCTGAGTTCTCAAGTAGACCGAAGACTACAATGGGCAGTAGTGTTACAATATTCCCATGTGTGTGAATGCATGTGAAGGGACTTGCACGTTGCGCAGTTCTGACTGGATCTTTGGTGCACAGAGCATTGAAACAGCATGTTGTAATCCAATGCTCCGAAAGCTTATAGATCCAGGTTTACCTGCCTTAATTACAGAAAGTTGGATGTTGTCTTCTGGACATTAATGGTTCTGGGTCGAAACATTGAATCCATTTTGGTCTGCGTTTGTTGCATCCTATTAGCGAAAGAGGTTTGCCTTTCAAGCCATTGTCTTGGTTGGCTCATAAATGAGCAACTCCTCTGCTTTCTGTCTTTGTTTTTATTTCCCTGTTTGTCTAGCTCCCTGATGTGTGAATCAGTAGGTTGTGCCTTTAAACACGCCTATTGTTGCTCTCCTCATCCATTGTTTGCATAATTTCACATTTATGGACATTATATGATCCTTTTCTTGTTTTAGCTGTTTGATTGTAATGAGCCAAACTTGGTTGCAATAAAAATCTACGCAGCTTGCTAGCTATTTCAGAAATGCAAGCATATGATGAAAGTGCTCTTAACGTCTCTGCTTAGAAAGATTTATTTCTTTATTTTTCAGTTGTCTTTTATTCAGACATGTCGTGCAGGGAAAGCTGTAGGCAGTCCACTTTTTGTAATTATCTTGTTGACGGTACTACGCAAAACTCAAATATGATGTGGCACATACCCATCTTCGGTAGATGATGCTCACCATTAGACACTTGTACCCTTCCCCTCCATGACGCCTTTACATGCCTCCTCTGCAGGTCACCAGCTAACGGCAATGCTGTGCTCGAGAGGGAGAAGAGTAAGTGGTATTGTGGTATAAAACACTTTCCCCCATTCTACCCAGGGCACCGTGCTGTCTTGCAGGGATATTTCTGACTCATGAAATATGCGAAAAAGACGTGAGGCCCAACACACAAAAGCGCTTGCCCATTTAAGTTTGACTTCCATGTGGAAAAAACTTTTTATGTGAGTGGAACAATTTTTTCAGTTCTGTTTCTTTGGGAAGGCATTGGGCTTTCCAGTGGGAGAATGCCCTGGAAATTTGTGAACGCCCACAAACTGACACATTTGCTAGTTTTATACTCCCCATCTGGAGATACCAGATGAGCTGACACAGTATCTGATGCATATTGCCGTTTATTCATCTTGATTGCGGGAACTGAAATCTTTTAGACTGTTGACATTAAAGCGTAGCCGGGATCAGGTGCTATAAGTAATCAACTCAGTCTGTTTGTTAGATGGATCCTTAGTAAGTGACCATTCTTGGGTTCCCACTTGGAGATCAGATGCTAGCTCTTCTAGTATAGCACTATATCAGAGGCCCATTACAAAGATACGCAAGGAAAATCTTAATAGATGCAGTCGCCGGGCCTACGGGTATGTTGTCATAGACATGGAGCTTGGTGCTATGAATGAGTGCTTCTGAATCTAACAAGAATAATTGCAGCAGTGGCAATATGAAAAGTATTTGCTAAGAAATGAAGGCAAGACCTTATGAAATTGGTTTATTTTTAACTCTTTTTTTTGTTGCACATGACTCTTCTATCTTCACCTAATTAAACCAAGAGTAAATCAAACACAAAAGAGCAAATCTTGCTCTATTTATTCGTTTGGCATAAGAGATACTCACAAACTGTATCTCCTGGAACTTATTAAGAATACAAAATGTCCTAGCTATCTTGAAGGAAAGGTTTCAATTCTATTAAGAACACACAGGTGAGGATTATTCCTTCTCTTTGCTTTTATAACCAAAAAAGAACGGTAATCCTCATTACTATAACAGTACTATGTTTCCCAAGAAGCATAGGAAAAAATGTAGTCCATCACAACCAATAGTAATCACCTTAACAGTATGAATGTCCTTGCCTTTTATACTCCCATCCTTTCTTCTAGCAAACTTAGTACTCGTCTTCCTCCTCATCGCTCATGCTTATGTTCAGTACCTAAGAGACAATCTGAGTTATCACTGGTCCTTTCACTTCTAGTGCCTAGTATAATGTATACCTATCACAAACTCAATTGGGCTGGGTTTAAGATAAATAAGTAATCATTGTTTCTGTTGAGATATCTGGTGGGATAATCCTTACCTCGGTGTCCTTAATAGAATTGAAAATTTTCCTTCACGATAGCTAGGAACTTTTTTATTCTATGTCATGCCCAGAGGCGAGGTTTATGCTAGTTCAAAGATTAATTATTACAATTGAAGTCACACCTTCTACTAATTTCAAGTAGAATTGTTCCAAGATGATCATAAGATTAGTCTGCTGCCTTCATGAGGTCATTGAGTTTTGCACCCCATGAAAACGCCTTGGATGCCATGGCATGGCCATGGCATTAAATGTGCCCCCAATCTGGAAGTGTCAATCTCAGCCTCCTCCAACACCCACCTAATCCATCTGTCTATGGTGGGAAAGGATACCACCTTAGAAGGCTTTTTTATGGAAATGAACAATTAAAAATTTGCTAACATTCGTGACAAGAATTTTCAATTCTATTAAGGACACGGAGGCGAGGATTATGCTTCTCATTTCTTTACTGAAATCCACAGCAGCCAATAGAAAACCAGTAAGAAAAAACACTACAGTACCCATGAATGCTGGATGGGTCACATGACCAACCATAGAGTATCACCTTATAAAAGGTCCATGTACATGAACAGTGTCCTCTTTCTTTTGTGAACCATTGAACAGTTAAGTTCATGAACAACCTGCTCTTGAAGAACAGCATAAAGGCAGGGGAACTCCTCCTCCTCCTGACTCCTCCTGATCAACCTGAGGCCCAACGGGGCTCCTTTCCGAACCGGGACTCGGCCCAACAAACTCAGAGACATCGTGTAGACACGAAGATCTTCACATCAGTTAAACTTTCAAGCTTTACTTGTTATCACCTTCTGAAATGAAAACAGAGAAACACCCGTAATACCCTTCCATAGCCTTTTGATCAGTATATCAACAGAAAACAGGGGACGGGCGTAAAGAAGATGCATAGCTACAATATAAATATACATTCATCAAACAACACTATAATGTTGACATAACGCCTGGGTAGGATAATCCTCGCCTCCGTGTCCATAATAGAATTGAAAATTCTTGTCACTAATGTTAGCAAATTTTTAATTCTATGTCAGGACCGGAGGCTCCGATTATGCTTGTTCAAAGCTTAGACACCACCACAGAGGCAACATCCACAATTGGCTTATAATAAAAAGCTTTAAATGTACTCTCTGTAGACCAGTCAGCTGCATTCATAATGTCTGACAAGCTGACACCAGCTGACACCAGCTGAAAAAGCCTTGGATGCCATAGCCCCTCGGGCTGAATGGGCCCCAAATTTCGAAACATCAATGCCCGCTTCGCCCATGAGCCAACGCATCCATCGTGACAAGGTGGCTGGAGTCACTGGGCGAAAGGGTTTCTGAAGAGCAATCAATAACTGACCCTGCATATCTGAGCGGAATTCAGCAGTACTTACTTCATAATCCTTCACACATTTCACAACACACATTTTAGGATTATTGGGGAAAGCTGGATAGGAAACCGAGGAGTTATTACACTTAGTCCTCCGTGAGATAGTGAATGACACACCTTCCGGTGAAAACCTACGTCCCGCTAAGTCTAGGGCTCGAACATCTGATACTCTCTTGCATGAAACTAGACATAGCAACATGGTCAGCTTAGCGGATAACTGCTTTCGAGAAAGGTACTTATTAGATGGCCAGGCCTCTAGAAATTTCAAGACAATAGAAACATCCCATAACTGTGAGTACTTTGGGCACGGGGGTTTAACCATCCGTACGCCTCTGAGCAGTTTACACACCAACGGATGCTCACCAATTGGTTTGCCATCTACGGGTATATGCCCTGCCGAGATAGCTGACCGAAAGTTGTTCACTGTTCTATAGGCTAAGCCCGAAGACGCCATTGAAGCCAGAAAGTTAACAGCTAGAGAGACGTGTGCTTTAGAGGGATCCACCGTCTCCAAGAGGAAGAATATCGTTTGTGGGTGTTGACCGACCACGCCTCGTTGATAAATCTGTCAGCCTCCTATGAAAGGCCTGGGACCTTCCATCTGTCCCTGAAACCCACCAGGCTACCAGAGGAAGTTGACTCGACTCCACTAATGGATGATGAGTCTGCAGAGGGTCCAGCAACAGGTTCCATAACCGTGGAAGAAGAATTGGAACCGCACAGAGCATTTCCAGAACAACTGGAAACCATGCCTGCGCTCTCCATAGTGGGGTGATTAGAATCAGTTCCGTTCAATGACGTCTGGTTCGTGCCAGAACCCTGGGGATCATCGAGAACAGAGGGAAGGCATAACACAGGGATCTCAGCCACACCTGAAGGAACGCATCCGTAGCCAGAGCTTCCCGATCCGGACGCCAACTGTAAAAACTGGGAATCTGTCTGTTGAGGCGAGACGTGAACAGGTCTATGTGACAGGGCCCCCAAAGGTCGTTCAAGTTTTGGAACACTTGGGGATGCAGCTTCCAATCGCTGAAATCCTGCAAGGGACGGGAGTGCCAATCGGCCACCTCGTTGTTGTAACCCGGAAGATATTCCGCCACTCCCGAAATCCTGTTCTGCAGGCAAAAGTGCCAGAAGTCCTTGGCAATCTCCGCCAACATTCGGGACTTCGTGCCGCCTAACTTGTTTATGTACCGCACCACTGATATGTTGTCCATCCGCAGAAGGATACAACAATCTGCTTTCTGAGGCGACAAGCAACGGATCGCAAAGGAACCAGCTAAGAGTTCCAGGCAATTGATATGTAAAGTGAGTTCCTCCGGCGACCAATGACCACCCGTGGACAACTGGCTTCACCGGGCTCCCCAACCCCACCGGCTGGCGTCGGATTCGATTACTACATCCGGAGTCGATCCGAAGAGAGCTCGGCCGTTCCAAGCCTCCATGTGGTTCAACCACCATAACATCTCGAGCCTCACCTCCTCTGCGAGGATAATCATTTCTGAGTATCCGAGACCTTTTTGGAGATGTCGGATTTTCAGCCGTTGAAGGGCCCGGTAATGAAGGGGACCCGGGAAGATCGCCTGAATTGAAGAAGCGAGCAAGCCCACGATCCGGGCTACGGATCTCAAGGACACCGCCTGCTTGTGAAGTGTCGACCGCAACTCCCTTTTGATAGATCTGATCTTTTGCATTGGTAGAAGGAGCTGACAAGTCAGGGAGTTGACTAAGAATCCCAGAAACTCGATCGATTGAGTCGGGATCAAAATTGACTTTTGTTGGTTCACAATAAACCCCAGACTCTGTAAGAGATCGATTGTCCATTCGAGGTGCAAGAATACTAACCGGGGACAGTTCGCCTTGATAATGATGTCGTCCAGGTAGACGATCAGTCGAACCCCGGGCGCTCAGAGATTCTACTACAGGGCGAAGAAGTTTTGTGAAGCACCAAGGTGCTGACGAAAGGCCGAATGGGAGAACCCTGTACTCGTAACAGACCCCCCGCCAGAGAAACTGCAGGAACTGGTGATGAGGGGGGAATATGTGAATGGACAAATACGCATCCTTCAGGTCCAGACTGACCATCCAGTCCCCTTCTCTGAGGAGATCGCGCAGAAGATGGATGCCCTCCATCTTGAAATGTCGGTAGATTATCCAAGCGTTGAAGTCTTTTAAGTTTAACACTAGTCTGCATCCACCCCCTTTCTTCTCCACTAGGAAGACATTGCTGAGAAAACCCCGAGGGTGGAGAGTCGAAACCACTATGGCACCTTTCTGAAGTAGAGAGTCTATTTCTGCGGAGATAAAGGTCTGATCGTGTTGGGAAAAAAACATCTGTAGAGGGGGTCTGTCTTGGAAAGGGGAGTCGTACAGTTCCAACTTGTACCCTTGCACGGTTTCCAAGACCCAAGCATCTTGAGAGATCGTGCGCCAGCTGTCTAGAAAAAACATTATTCTGCCCCCCCGCCTCCCCCATCCCTCCCCCCAAGACCACTTCTGAACATGGAATCGGTCTCACCTGTAGATACGGAATCTTGTTGGCCACTAGAGTTGCCTCCAAATCTGCCTTTGCGGAATCTATTTCTGGATTGCCTGATTGGGTAGAAGGAGGAGTTGTTATTTGAATTGGAGTCCTGATAACCTCCTCTCTGCTGGCCACGCGGGCGCCTTGATTATAACCCCGGCCGAACGAGCGCCCCCGGAATCGTCCGGCCCTGCAGAAAACCGGGCGGAAAGCCCGCCTGAGAGACCCCTGGGCCTTGTCTAGACCACTAAACGTGGCTACGAATTTTGTGAGTTCTTTGAGGAACGATTGCCCGAAGAGTAGTCCCTGAGCCAGAGGGCAGATTCAGAATTGGACAGCTCGGCCAGTCGGGGATCTAATTTCAACAGAATTGAACGTCGGCGTTCCGTAGATAGTGCACAATTCGCGTTACCGAGTTGGCAAACCGATCTCTGGGCCCAACCAATCAGGTCCTCCGGGTCAATCGCCAACCCCTCCTCTTTGGCTCGAAAGCCTAGCTGTAGGATTTTTGTCAAGGGACCAATCGGGTCCAGCAGTTTACCTTGACATGACCTCCAAGACCTATTGAGGCCCTTTTTGGGGTCCTTAGAATATTTCTTGAGGTATGTCAACATGGAGGGATCTACCTCTGGAGTCTCCGTCACCTTGCCTGCAAGGTCTGGGACATTCAGATCGGAGCCTAGCTCGAACATCCTTGTCGAAGGCTTGACGGATGTGAGTGTGGACAGAATCAGCCACCTCTTGGGATGGAAGCCATGCTGAAGAGTTGGGGTGCACTATCTCGGTTGGTTCGAAGTTGAGGACCTTGGAAGCAGAGGACGTGACTACATGCCGTTCTTTTCTCGCTTTCTTGGAGACCAGCTCGTCATGAGTCACAGTGGAGCTGTGCTCATGACGAGCTGGTCTCGTCACAACCCCGCCCACTCATTAATTCTCCCGCACAGGCGGGGAATTAATCCCGCATGGGCGGCGCGCAGCTGTTATGACGAGACCAGCTCGTCATGAGCACAGCTCCACTGTGACTCATGACGAGCTGGTCTCGTCATGAGCACCGAAGCAGTTAATGCCTTTACCACTCGCTCTAGGGCGATTGCTTGCGTTAGGCACCCAGCCTTGCTGCTGGGCGTAGGAGCACAGGTGACGTTTGAGGTGTTCTATGGCCCTTACCAAGGCCGAATTCACTGAATGCTGGACTCCTGCGTCCAGAGCCTCAACGAGGTCCTGTTCCATGGACCCCGAGGGTTCCTGTTCATAGTAGTAGTCCTCCTCATAATAATACTCAGCCATGATTAGCACACTGGACTGTAAAATATTCCCCAGGAGGAGAGCCTGAAATACGCTTGAGGGCAGCACCCATGCTGAGCAGGCAGAACAATATGATTCAGGGGGAGTGGTAAAATCCCGGGCAAGCCAAGTACAATCCTTGAGGATCTGAATCAATGATTTAAGATGTGGAGGGAGGGCTTGCCAACCACTCTAGGCAAAGCCTATGCAATTCTACAGCCCCACACAGTCAGGCTATGGTGGGCCGTCAGGGGGAGCACCAACGAGCCAAATGCGGTCAAAACGCACTGTTTCTGGGGTCTAGGAGCACAACAACGCTGCTCCGGCGTTCAATCAAGCCTGAACAGTGGAAAAACCGAGCAAAATGGCCGCCGCGCATGACGGTAGTGGCTGCTCGCTGGCAGTAGAAAGAGGACTGAGCGTCAGAGAAGACGCGCGTCCTCGCTCCCTTTTTCCTCCCGCTCCACTACCGCAGAAAGCAAACGGGCGAAGAGCGCCCGATCGGAATACATAAGACGCGCGTAACTCTTAGCGCGATGCCAATAACGCGACACACGTCGGAAAACCGGGGGTGCCTATGCGACGGAGCACAGCCCCAGGCACCGGTTTACAACAAGGCAAAATAGGCACAAGCACACTATCGGTAAGGCTGTGAAGCACTTGATCAATACCAAACAATAATTAGATCACGATAATTAGCTCTAAAGTAACCTTTACACAATGACAATCAAGCAAGGTAAGGGAAGAGCACTTAACTGGCTGCGGAGCAGCAAAGAAAGAGGACACTGTTCATGTACATGGACCTTTTATATGGTGATACTCTATGGTTGGTCATGTGACCCATACAGCATTCATGGGTACCGTAGTGTTTTTTTCTTACTGGTTTTCTATTGGCTGCTGTGGATTTCAGTAAAGAAATGAGAAGCATAATCGGAGCCTCCGGTCCTGACATAGAATTGGTTAACCCCTGAAGTCCTGATTTCTTCTGTCATGGCTTCATACGCCGTAATACATTTAACCACACTCAACTGAGGGGAGGGCTTGAGTTCAGGATAATAAATCACCTTGGTATTACATTTTGTTCTTCTGGATATAGAAAAAGTGACTCCTTGAGGGGGAGTACATTCTGCCTGAAAGGTCTAGAGTTTCAACATCAGAACCGTTTTGCATGAAATTAAACAAAGAATCATTGACAATTTACCTTTTAGCTCTTTCCTTGAAGGGAAGTCAGTTGCAAGGAGAGAAAATAACACCTGGTTAACATTCCACAGATGAGAGTTTTTCGGTGTAGGGGTTTTTGAAAGTCTACCCCTCTGAGTAATCAGCATGCCAGCGGATTTTACACTACTGTCGCATCATCAACTTATCCATGACCAGCTCAGATAGCCAAGCGAAAAGCATTTACAGATCTGTAAAATTGCCCTTGTCTAACAAGTTGTGACAGAAAATTCAAGACCTGGACAAGGTCCAACCCCACAGGATCCAAATCTCGTTCCGCACAGCAATTAGCCATGGTTCCCAAATCGACTTGTGTCTTTTAACTGTGCTGTCTGCCTAGTCTTTCCTGATGCGATCTTGAGCTTGGTCCGAAAGGCCTGGGAGCGTCCAATTTTCTGTGGTATCCTTCATGCTATAAGTTGAAACAAACCTTCCAGATCTAGTCGATGGTATTTCCCCTCCAGGTTCAACAGAATGTTCTGAAGATGGGTAAACTGATTGGTAAATCTCAGGAAAGTTCATTCAGAACTAGGAGACAAAATAGCGACTTTTATATCGTAGTGATCAGCACCACATCGCCACCTGCCGCACCCTCTGCACAGCTACTCATGCAATCATCGCAAAAAGAGGAAAGGTATAGATGGTCTCAGGTAACGAAAGTTGCAGAAAAGCATCTGTTGTCACTGTGTTTGGGCCTGGTTTCCAACTGAAGTACCTCAGTGTCCAGTCTGGAGGCAAACAGGTCTGTGTGAAAGGAACCCTAGATTTACATGAGTGACAGAACACTCCTGTGTACAGTTGCCACGCGCTGGCATCCAAGAAGTGAGGGGTTTGCCAGTCCTCTGTTCGGAGTCCTCGGCAAGTACTCCACCGTGACCCCAACCTGATTGTCCAGGCAAACGTACCAGAAGTCCTTGGCCATCTCCTTGAGAAGGTGAGAGTGGGTCCCTTCCAGATGGTTTGCGTACCACACCGCCAAGACATTTTCCATTCTGAGGAGGATGCAAAACTTTGCCAGTCCCTTCGTCCAACATTTGATGGCATATGATCCCGCCAGCAACTCCAGGCAGTTTTCATTGTCTGCATGTAGACCAGTCTCCACATCTGGTTACTTGGCCTGATCTGCTGGCATCCCATGGTCAGAACTGGTAAAGACCTGAAAATCACTTTGCTGTTCCAGGCTTCCATATGTCGAAGCTACCAGTGAATTTTTTCATGGGCGTCGTCTGACAGCTCTACTAATTACGAATAACTTAGTTCTTTCCTGAGGTGAGGAGTCGTCACAGTGCATCACTCTGTAGTGTAGTGGACCTATTAATATAGCCTGGATGGAAGAGGCCAACTGCCACTCTATGTGGGCTAACTTCCTCAGCAATATCCTAGTTTTGGTTAAGATGTGTTTCAGCTCCTTCCGGATGTTCATTACTTTTGAGGTTGGTAGTTTAATGATTGCTGAGACTGACTCCACCATGAACCCCAGAAATTAGATCGAATTTACCAGGTGGAGTATAGACTTCTCCTGGTTGACCTTGAAACCTAGATTCTGTAGCAAAGATACCGTCAGGCGAAGATGCTCCTTCAGTCTGTGAGGACTTTAATCCATCAGGATAATGTCATTCAGATAACCTATCAACCTCATGTCTCCCTCTCTGAGTAACTTAAACATAGTTCTCAATACCTTCTTGAAGCACCACGGTGTTGACAGTCGGCCGAATGGTAGGGTTGTAAACTCGCAAGACCTTCCCTTCCATTGGAGCTGCAGGAACCTGTGTTGTGGATGAAAAATCGGTATTGCAATATACATGTCTTATAGGTCCAACTGTTCCATTCCATCTCCTTGTCTGAGGATCCTTTCCACCTTGAAATGGCAAAATACTACCCGCTCATTGAAGTCTGAGGTTTAATACTGGGTGAAAACACTTATCCTTTTTCTGGACCAGAAATTTTTTTCTGATGAAGCCCATGGGATGATGCTCTGTCTGAACTACTGCCTCCTTCTGCACCAGTGCCTTGACCTCCTGGTCTATGAGTCTGGATTGTTTCTGTGAAAAATTGATGGATTTTGGTCTCTGCCGTTGCTCTAGTGAGCCGTAAAATTCTAATTGAAAACCTGTGACGGTTTGGAGGACCCAAGCATGGTTGGTTAGTTTCTGCCAACTGTGAAAAGAATTACCCTTACATGGGAAGAAGGTATTAGCTTACCAGAGAATCCAGAGCTAGAGGTGTTTTTGCCTCTGAATGAGCATCTGGAGCCACGTCCTTTGTTGTTTACCCTGGATGGGAAGAACCCACCAAAACGATTTTGATCTTGCCAGTGACCTCGGCGATTAAATTGACCTTTTTAAGTGTCTTAGGATGAAAACCGAGCAGTGCAGTTCCCTCTTCCTCGTCAGGCCTCTCCAAAAATCTTCTGCCCAAAGATTTTCTTAATGGATGCCTGTGCATTGTCCAGATAAATAAATGTAGCCACATATTTGCCTAGCTCCTTCATGAACGGGTCTCCAAAATGGCCACTGCCTGCTATGAACCAAGTTTATGAAGTAGCTAGATCACCCAGCTTTGGGTCGACTCAGGTAATAAGCAATTACCTGCTTCTCTCGGTAGAGATGACACAGTTGGCTTTGCCCAAAAGTATGATGGTTCGTTGTTCCCAACCTGACAGGATTTCTGGTGAGATCAGAGAGCCTAACTCCTAAGCTTACTCAGCCATGTCCAGGATCTTTGTTAGGGACATGCTCACCAGGTTCTGTCAATACCCTTTTTGGGGGGTTTTGGCAAATTTTGCGAGAAAAATTGTGATCTTTGAATAATTTCTGACGTCACCGCCACCTTACCCACAAGAAAAGATTTGGGGAATTCTACCTTCAAACGAGCTTTAACCTCCTGGCCCAAGTGTTTCCGAAGTGGATTAGCAACATGTTCGGCGACCTTGTCCGCTAAGGACCAGGCTGAGGACTTAAGTTGCTAGGTGGTCTCAGGATCCAATATATCTGGTGGTGCTGTAGGGGGTAGGGCCTGACTCTCACTCGATTGATCTTTAGGAGCGGCAGAGGGGCACCAAAGTCTACCTACATCAGTTTTGTCATCTGTGTCCCCGAGAGACTGAAGTCCCCTTTAGAATAGAATAGAAGAGGTTTTTGTATAGCGCATGGCTACCCGGGAGCATCCCTTCATCTTGGAGGGGGATATGGTAGGGATCATGCCTGGCATAGTCGTCGAAAGAATCACCTGTGGTACCCTGAGGGGTTTCAGTCCTGCCTGGTTTCCCTGGTTCCCTTTATGTATACTGTTTGTCCAAGGTAGGAATGGGTATTTGAGCCTGTGAAGGGCGTCTCCCCAGTCGGGTCCTCCCATTCCTTTTTGGCCTTGACTTAGCTGTAATCTGGCTCTATGGGACTCAGGGTTCACCTGTCCCAAGAGATGGGACACAATCTCTACTCCCAGGGAGGTTCAGGCAGTGTCGCAGCCCAAGTCTTTAATTTCTTCCTGAAGGGACCCAGGGCACTGTTCACCTGAATAGTGGCGTCTACCACCACAGTGAGTCTTGTCCCAAGGGATAAAATCCCCTCCTTCCTCCTTATATATACTGGGGTCCCCTTACTGCATGATGGGTATATGATATCAAAACGGGTGGAGGGTAGGTGCTGAGAGCAGAACAGGGCAGTAACCGCCTACGATCTATGGGTATGTAACTGGTGTGACACAGTAAAAGCCTGTAAATTGCCCCTTAGAAGGAATCACAAGTAGCACCCTGTGTTCACTTACAGGTAGCAACAACTTAAGCAGACCAACAGCGCTGGAAAGATGGGGCAGCGTGGGTTGAAAACGCTCTGTGGGCCTGAGGATTGGTGGCACTACTTGAAACGAGCACGGTGTCAAAAATCGATGGTGTTTATTCAGCAATAAACCGTCATGGCTGCCCTCAAACCCCACTAGCTGATCAGTGGAAGGACATGCACCCTCAGAACACAAATAAACGCATCCACACCAGCGAGACTTGTAAGGACCTGCCAAAGAGCGTGCTTAACCAGTACAGCACACAATTTTACTTCACCACAGAAGAAACATTAATTATAGCACAGGATAAATACAAAAACAAGGGGATCTACTTTTCTTGTTGAGGGAGCAGTAAAGAAAGAAGGGGCAAAGAGGAAGAACATTCATACCGTTATGGCGTTTCGTAACGACGGACTACATTTTGTTTCCTATGCTCATAGTACTATGCTGCTGTGCTCGTAGTACTCCGTTATGGTGAAGAGGGCTGCTGTTCTTTTTTTGGTTAATCAAACAAAGAAAAGAGAAAGCATAATCCTCGCCTCCAGGCCTGGCATGGAATCTGATGGTCATGAAAATGATATTGGTTACAGGAATATTTTAATGACTAATTACTCTTCTCTTTCTCTGCTCTTTGTTCAAGCATTCTTGGAAACACTGTCCTAGGGGCCTACCCTACATTTAGCTGAATTGAAGTCTTGAGACAACTGTTAATTCACATGTTTCTTTCAGGGTTGTTTACTTAACAGGCTCTCTGATTCTCTTATATCACCTGAGGTTTCACCTGATTCTTTTCGAATGCTTCCAAATATGTACCTTATCTTTGTCTAGAAGTCTGACACTCTGGCTAAATACTCAACTAACACTGTGGCTTTTCCATAGCTGTTATCCTACAATGGAAATCCAAACGTCAGTCAAGCAAGTTCTGGAATGAAAGACCCAGCTGCTGCCACTACTTTCTAGAATAAAAAGTTATCTGTTTTTAGAGTGGTTATTTTCAAATGGGCTGAGATTTGGGCCAACTGAGCTTGAGTAACATATTCCGCAAAAACATGAGGCCTTCTAATCCTTCCTACTTGTGCATGACATGTAAGGCCAGTGTCCTAAAACAAAAATTATTTCCCTATGCAATGGAGTGATGGAAACAATTAAAGACCCCCAGCCTAATGACTACACGGATGAAAACTTGTGTTACTGCAGTAAACAGGATTGACCCGAGAGAGGATCATGAACTGTTCAAACTTATTGTATTAGAGCTGTGTTCTGTACACCTTTTTTCTATATTAAAAATTATTTGTCCACAATTACACCATCTCACAATTTAAAACTCTTCATCCGATCCTTCACTTTTTCCTCTTTTGTGGTAACACATGATAAGCTGCGCAATGTTACCAGAGATTATAACATACTACATGACTCTATATTATACAGTCATAACTATTATTAATACCTTTACACTTTTCCACAGTGTGCTAGCGAATAATATCACCACCCAAAACAACAATATTCAAGCCATGCCATGACTGCTGGAACAGATGTCAGTTGTGGACCTGCACAAGGTGTGCCTCTGGTGATCAGGCTCAGGACACTACTCATTCTTATGATAAGTACGTCCTCATAGACTCAAAGGCAATTTGAGGCTGGGGGTAGAAGTTGTATATCGCCAAACATAAGAAGTTGTTGCAGCCTTCACATAGTTCCCAGTCCAACTTGTGGATCCGGTTGCACGCCTGGGGCCTTCTGCAACCGTTCCACTTCCCACTGAAAGTCCTCTGGTAAGTCAAAGTAAAGGGGTAGAAAAAGTGAGGTGAGGCATGACACCATCACACCACTCTGACTCCAGAGAGAATGTGCAAGGGCATCAAAAGGTCAGTCGCATTCTTATCCAGGTCACCAGTTCTGGAGCTGATTCCCTCAATTGATCACAGCGCACCCATGGTTTCTCAGGTCGTCATCCCCCAGCAAATTGAACGCGCTTCTGGTTCCCTCTTACATGCCTTCTGGCCCCACGGATCTGCAGGGGCATCCAGTCAGGTTACGGCAGTGGGTCCCTCTCGACCTATTTTTGGACCCACACCGACTCTGGTAAAGACTTCCACCCTAGTTTCGAGGTCCCTGCTGGTTCCTGTTGCTCTGATGCCAACGGCACAAGTGGATGATCCGGTGTAGATGCCCATATCGGATTTTGTTTGAGCAAGATTTATAAAGTGCAGCAAATGCCTGTAGGCGTCAAGGCGCTTTAGTCTCAGGGGTCCGATTCAGCTTGAAGCATTTAAGCAGAATTGCAAAAACGTGCTGGAGGATTTCCCTATATAGTGAAAAACCAGGTCTTTAAGGCTAAAGGGAGAATGTAGTTTTATACAGGTCAGATGATTAGGTAGCGAGTTCCACAGTCTTGCTGCCGCGACCGAGAAAGCTCTGCCTCCCCATCTCTTCTTGTGAACTCTAGGCACTGTCGTTAAGGTGAGCTGAGCAGAGATTTCTCCCAGGGATATAGCGGTGAAACATAACCTTGATTCCCACCGGGCTAACCTGGTAACGGACCTTGTGCACTATATAGAGGGCTTTGAACGTAATGCACTTTTTTATTGAGAGCCAGTGCAGATCATGTAATCCCTTAGACACTGACTACCGTTTTGGAATATCCAAAGTAAGCCTGGCCAGCGCATTATGCTCTCCCTGCAGTTTGGCTTGGGTCCTCCAGTTGGTATGTAAGTAGAGGGCATTACAATAGTCCATTTTTGACCTGACCAACGCCAGGGCCACTTATTTCCGTGCCAAGAGGGGGATGAAAGGGAAGATTCTCCTCTGCATTCTAATAAGCCCTAAAACAAGTAGACGCAGTGCAATTGGCCTGCCAATACAATGAGAGCTTGCAGTCCAAGATCACTCCTAAATTCTTAGCCTTCTTTGTTGGCTTTGGTAAGGTACCACCAGTTACTATTCCAGATAGAGGCTTGTGTTCTGAAGAGCAACACCTCAGTCTTTTCCCCATTGAGCTTCAGGTAGTTTTTTCCCATCCATCCTGCTGCTGTTATACAATGGTTGAAGTTAGACGCAGTATCGTTAGAAATCGAACAATGATCTGGGTGTCTTGGGCACATGAGACCGTTTGTAGCCCAAAGGAACATATGATCCTGGCAAGTGGGAAGACGTACAGGTTAAAATGCATCAAGCTCAGAGATGACCCCTGCAGCACCCCACATGGCAGAGAAAACGGGCCCAATAGAAATTGTTTCACTGTCACCCTTTGGGATCAGTTCTTAAGGACGGTAGATTCAAGGCCCTGTTTGTGGCACCCAATTTCTGCCTGCATTCTATCAGCAGGGATGGGGAGATAGTGTCAAAAGCTGCAGCCAGATCCAAACAGATCAGTGTCGCCCCCTACATCCCCTTGCTGCCTAATACAGTCCGTAGCCGACACAAACGCTGTTTCGGTTCTGTGATATTTCGGGAACCCGAACTGACATGTCCAACCAACTCTGCTCTTATGCATACGCCATCAAGTGGCTATTGGGTTGTGTTTCCAAGATCTTGGCTGGAGATGGGAGTAGAGAGATAGGTCAGGCGTTTTTAAAGTCATTGGTGTCCAAGTTGGGCTTCTTGAGAAGTGGATTCACTGCTGCTTCCTTCCACAACCGAGGGTAGCACCCGGAGGAGATGGCTCTATTCATCAGATGAGAAAGGATGCGCTACCAAGTGGTCCACTTTATGTAGGGTTTTTGGTGCACATGGTTCAAGGGGAGAGCCCGACTTGGTGTTAAGAAGGTGCAGTTTGACAAGTTCAGCTGTGAGGAAAGGAAACCCTGTAAGCCTATTTTTTCTTTTTTCCATAAATTCTGAAGATGCAGGAGGTTCTTACTGCAGCACACTGCTTAAGGGAAACTAGTTTTTGGCTACTGGTATTGACGCTTCGAGCTCTTTGTGATCTTTCTGATCCCGAACAGACGTCGGCTCGAGCAAGGCCAATGTCATGGTATGAGATTACAAAAGCACAACAATAAGTGTGTGAAGTCAGCTTTCACAGTATGCAAATTTAGGAGTTGTTCAGGGAAAAGTGAAAGATACTTCCTCAAAAGATAACGTACCAGACGTTTGCACCCAGGTATGTTACAGCACGATTGACAATTGCATAATCGGCCTTGGCAACAGCCAAGTGTTGTAATACTTTTACTTAGTTTCGTAGTTATGTGGGTGAATTGAGAGCGTACAAGAGTAAAAAGAATTTAAAATCATCAGTTTACTTGCTTTCTACCGTTGGGATGCCTCGACATGGGATGCCTGATTCCATTCCTGCCCACCTCGTATAACATCAGTGAAATAAGTTAATATCTGTTGTTTGGTGTCATCTTAAATAGGCTAGTAAGGTTGAGAGACCGTGTCTCTTTTTCTAAACTACAAAGAAACTGGTTATCCGCTAGAAATAAAGTGTGATACCCAGTAATGTCGATTTTAGCCACAGGATGGCGCCAACACTCCATAAATCTTTACGGCGCTTTTTTGCCTATCGTGAATTATGCGATAGAAACTGTGATCCATTCAGGAGTTTGGATTCCATAGTTTTTGTGGTCTGACTTGACAGCGCAGGTTTCGCCAGACAATTATGTGAGGATCACTAGAGAGGACCTTTGGCTTCGCCGACATGTTAGGAGTCAGGAATGCATGTTTTGATTGGGCAGAAGTTGTGTGCTTCCACGAAAAAAAATCCTTGCCCTCCATGCAGCTGTGATAATTGCATTTATCCAGCTGCCTAAGCTTGAAATTTCCGAAGTGCACACACGACATTGCAATGCTATTAATTTGTCTTAGATAATTAGGTAATTTATCTTGTTTGTCTCTAGCTGCAGCATAGATTGGGGGAGTGCAGTCATTACACTCCATGATTTTCTTGGTCTGGCTCAACATTGCAACTATTACCTGTCCTCTTAACCTACACCAATATTATTCTACAGTTCGTTGCTTGCACACAAATACATATCTATTCCCATGCTGTTTATTTGTGATGCTTCACATTACCATACAACATTCCTTTAATGCTAAATCTATTGGCATTGCCAATGCTTGTTAAATGTAGTAATCTTGCTCGTATTGAGGGCAAACACAGATTTGTCAGTAATTGGCTTCAATGATGTAAGTGATTGACTCAAATGGGTAAGTTGCCGTGCTCTTACTACATAATCTCGCCCCACTGCTGCTTCTTTTAAAGTTGGTGCTTAAGCGCAGTGTGGAGGCTACAAAACACATTTTTGTGTTGAATTTGGCCTTGGAGGTTGATAGTGGTGTCGGGCCGCTGATCAGCAATTGCACTTAAGAATTAAAGACGTTTCATTCAAGCGATTTCAACAAATAACGTTCATGCACACATTTACAACCAACACGTTTTATCCAGTGGTTGAAGTGAGCGAGATCGACAGGGCATGGCGTGCCCCTACTTTTTTTTTTTATGTATTGCAATCTGTTCCCCTACTTTTTTTTAAATGCGTCCCAGGATGCCATAAATAGCCAAGGCCTATCGATAAGGCTTGGCCGTTCGTGGCCGTTCAGCGACGGGCGGTGTGGGCAGAGAAGGAAAATGACTCTCTTTTCCTTCTTGCCCAGAGAAGACAAGGACTGTGTCCACTTCTCTTGCTCTGCCGCTGGCAGCTGCCCCTCTCTTTCTTCCTCTTATTTCCTCTTTCTGTCTCGCTCCTCCTCACTTGTTGAAAACCGTGACTTCAACAAACTGCTCTTACCCTCTTTTTTTCTCTAATTTACTTCATTCGTTCCCTGTGGAATGGATCCAAAAAGGAAATGTTGTCTTTTTCTGACATTTGTCTCTTCCAAAGTGCAGGCTCGGGACGGAGATAAGGAACAAAAGGTCAAAAATACGAAAAATAAATCAATAACCAACTAAAGCAAGACAGTTGTCACAAAGAGGCCGGATTGGTTTTATTCACACCCAAACACAAGCGCGACTTTACAGAGTTTGCCAGTGAAGTGCTACTTTTATTTTTTCGTCTTTCTTTGAACAGCATTGTTTTACCCTGGTGGGGAAGTGCACGATTCCTGGAGTTACTGCAATACCAGGTTGATGCGTGGTGTGGACAGAGCAACCTCTTATTCCAGCACCCTGTTCCAAAAATCAATTTAATATATGATCTCCAGATAGATGACGTATCAGATATTAAATTGATAAAAACAGATTTTCTTTTTCTTCTTTTGTCAGGAATTCGTGTCTGGTTCAGATACATACAATCGACACCTTCCACAAAGACCTATTTGTTTGTAAGTAACAAACTTGTCAACAAGTACCTAAGCTATACTGTTGACGTTTTACCTTGCTTGAAAATAATTACATAATCACCCAGCGCTTGTGTTGTGCACATCAAGGATGGCCTCAGCAGTCGCCACGACCTCCACCCTCTCTCCCTCTGTATCTGGGGGCAGGGGCCTGCCCAGAAACACTGAATGAGCCGTCAGTCTTTGGTAAGCACGCGAAAACAGCTACCTATGATGGCCCTGCAGTGATTTACACCTCAACTAGTGACGCTAACTGCATAACCCCCACTGTGACCAACACAAAGGTCACATCAGGATGCATTGGTGGCCTTGCCTTTGACCTCATCTGCTCTTTACTTTCGGGCTCACCCAGACAGACGAGACGCCCCCAGGAAAAGAAGAGGGCTTCAATGTGGAATTCCTGGCTGACTTTGTCCATCTGCTTTCCACCCTGCTAGACCCGGAAAATAGGAGAAAAGGAGGCTGCAGTGGAAGAGGCCTTCCACTTGTCTATGTATTGAGGGCTGATCCAGCCCCAACAGCCTCTCTTGGAAATTGTTTTTCGTGCCTGCCTAGAGGTCCCCAGCCCCTCTTTTACAGCTTTGCTCTTTTCTCAGCACTGTGGTCTGTAAGGGCAGCCTGGACTGCCAGGAGCTGAACTCGGCGCTCTATAAAAACAAACATCAAGTAAGTTGGGAAACACAAGAATAACTGTGGAAAACGTTTAATGTGATCCTTACCAGCTGTTTCCCTTATTTTAGTTTATAAAATATGTACCGAAGCTCTGTGCTCAGGGATGTGGTCTCTTTAAACCATACTGCTTACGTTTTCTAAGGATATAAGCAATGCACATTGAAACTGGTCCTTTTCTGGGCCCTCTAGTAATGTCCTTAACTTTTCTGCAAAAATGCTTATTGATTTCTGAATAATGTGTAGAAGCATTAAGGTAACCATGTTGTTCCTGCTTACATTTCACATGCTTCACTTAATCTTGCATTCCCTATCAGTGTTTGCTTTTTCCAGGATGTTGTTACTTTTTTTTTCAGGCAGCATAATACTCTTGTCTAGTGCATAATTTGAATTGTCGCATCCAGGTGTTTATAACAGGACACAATTGAGTTGTAGCTGAAGCCAGTGCAAGTTTCTCTGTCGGGCAGTATGGTGTTCAGTGGGGTAGAGGATGTGGCACTATGGCCAGACCTGCCAAATTTGGAACTCCGGTACCAGGCTCATCCTTTATTATTAGTCCACCAGACCACTCTCCTGAGGGAGCACATTCTCATGCTAGACCTTAGAAGGGCCCGCAAGACCTTAGAAGCCCTGGTGTCTTAGCACCAGCATGTGGACCCTAGCGATGGAAAGTATGGGTTTACCTTGAAGGCCTGCCACCTCAATCCATACTGTAGTTCACTTCCAGTCTTGCGGGCAGACCTACGAAGCAGCACACCCTAGAGCAGTGGTTCCCAAACTGTGTGCCGTGGCTCCCTGGGGAGCCGTCAAACATAGCCAGGGGAGCCGCGCACCAAGCACTTTAATGCATTTAATGTGAAGGGTCTGTTGGCTTCAGTTAAACTAATTAGACTTAAACGCATGATGTCGATGATTTGTAAGTGACATGCCTAAAGCTGTAAACGTAGTGCTTAATTGATGGCATGTCGAGGGAGATGACCTCCATATTTCACTGGATCCCCACGTTCCAACACTCCCAAAGTAAGCAGAAGATGCCTGATTTATTTTGTTAGACTCGTTAATATTTTCGTTTTTTTCCAAATGCATTTTACACCAATGCAAGTTATCAGAAAAGTACAGTTGTCCTGTCTATTAAACACACTAAGTATTATTAGGTATTAACATTTGTACTTGAACCATAGGTACTTCCAGTACACATTTCTTTCAGTACACACACATTTTCAGACAGGCCTGCTCTCTCCTTGATCACAGGGAAGTAAAACACCATATACGGCATAATGCCAACATTTGAAGCAAGAAAAAGGGAGGTTTTTAAAAAAAATCTGAAGAATTTATTTTACTTGCATTGATTTGGAGGCAATTTTAGGGAGGAGACAGCAAAGATAAAGCTGCATGTGGTTTAAAAAATTGTGAGTCACCCTGCGGTGATAGGTGTGTTGGCACGTATGACATGGGTAGAAATGGAAGTGCATGCAAATATTCTTCAAGCGCAGAAACACTTTGGCAATGGGGCCTACATGCATAGGGGTGCTATCTAGCACTGTAAGTGGGATAAAAAAGTTTGAGAGAGTACTCTAAAAAAGGCATGGGCAAAGAAGTGTAGCTAGGAATATTTTATTAGAGGCGCCCCCTTAGTAATAAGAAACACCCTGCGTATATGATTATAATACCTTTAACAGCTTCATCCCAATTATTTTCAGGGAGAAATATGCAAGTACTCCCGAGGCCGGGCTTACATCCCCACCCACCCTCCAAAAAAAGTTACAGTGGGGAGCCACGGGCAATGGCCAATTGGTCAAGGGAGCCGTGGGTCGAAAAAGTTTGGGAACCACCGCCCTAGAGCATCAGTGACTGTCACTGAAGTCACAGGACCCTTGAGGCCAGTGCGCCTCAACCATTGGTACCTCAATTGGCCTTGTTTCAGCAGTAGTAGTGCAAATCACCAGGGATCGGCAATGCAGGATTTGTTTGTACACTAAACTAAGTTTGCAAACTTCACGGTCTCTCTGCATCATGCACAAGCACTTTTAGCATGTGCTGCCTGCTTTGAGGACACTGGAATTATGCAGAACAGGAGGACAAAATTGTGTTTCAGTGCTGACTAAATTATGCAGCAAAAAAAAGGCTGCAGCGTGATGCGGTACATTTTCTGATGCTTTATTATTTTGACATTTTTACACATAATAAGTCTCTTCAAAGATTTTGCCTCGTTAGTACCTGTGTAACATACAAATGCATCAGTGAGAAAGGTGACCAGTCAACCTTTACAAAGGGCCCTTCACTTCGCAGCAACACAGTTACATCTGTTAGTAACCTTTGATTCGTTTGAACTGCAAGCAATTTTTTTGTTAAAATCGTTAGGTTATGCAGCAGATTATGTATTATGTGGCAAATATGGCAGAGCCATAATTATGTGGAAAACATTTTCAAAGTAGGATGTTTTGCCATTCATGTTTGAACTGCTCTTGTGGAAAAAGGGAGGAGAAGTGCTGGTGACAGAAACTGCATGGCTCGGAGACAAATGGCTTGTGATTCCACTTTTAAGTGTATTTGGGACATTCTGTGACTGGAAATGTATCCCACTTTGTGAATGTATTTTAATGTCAGTAACTCATTACACCTCAAATATACATGTGTATCCATTTGTTGAATTAAATGAGGTAATAAGCTGTAACTGGTCATTGAAATGACAATCAAATACTTAAAATTGGGATGTTTTGCTCTTTCTGGCCACATCTCTGACTCCGCCCACTGACCCAATCCTCTGGTTATTCCTGCCCTCTGATTCTCCACCCACAGTTCCCCTACTTTTTTTCCCCTCTTCAACCACAGGTTTTATCAACACAATTTGAATTAAATGATCTGGAATAAAAACGATCAGGGGTTTGTACATTCATCATTGCCTTATGATTAACAGATCAAATGAAGTCCTGAAGTTAGGAGTTTGGGTTCTAGTTCTAGTGGTGGATCTAAGATGCGCCCCTTCTTAAAGTACCTGTGTAATTCTCGGGCATCCGCGGTGTACGCAGTGGCTCGTGGCCTTTGTTCGGTCTTGCTGATCTCTTGTGGCACTTGACATTGGTCCCTTCTTTTGTTGGTCAATAAGCCGTTAACCATTATCCTTGATATAAGGATGATCTATTTTAGGAGGTTTGACGCCATGAAGTGTGTGTGGGTGCAGGGAAGAGGGCGAGTTTGATAATGTTTTCGGTTTTCTTCAAAGGCAATACATTGTGGCAGATTTTTGTGTCGTGCAAGCCTGTTTCGCCACTCTGGAATTTCGTTTCTTGTTGTGCTCAAGGTGACCAGCAGTATGTTGCTAATCTTTATGGGAACATAAAGTACCAGGGCTCCAATTTAGAAGCCGTGTCAAGGCTTCAGTAGGACAGAAATAGTGCCGTGCAAATTGTAACTTCTGTTTTAGTGGCTGATTGTAGACACAGAGTCCAGTTTGTGATACTAAATTAAAAAGTTAGATTTTAACGCAAACACATTTTGCTTCAGTAATTAACATGTCTACAGTCTTACTTGCATGCATGTACAGTGCTGTATGTATGCACATGGGTCATTCGACAGCTTTGGAGTGCACCATGTGCTGGTCGTGATTAAGTGAGCGGCAGCCAGAGAGCCTCTCTCGCGCCTGGTCATAGCGCGCATTTCCACCCGCCTGTGTAAGCTAAGGGGATGCATGGAGTGCACCAGCCGGTGCCTCCACCCCCTCAAGTGGCGCAGTTGGCCAGGGTGTGTACAGTCTCTGCAGTGACAAAGAAGATAGTCAGGGTCTTGTCTCTACACAGCCCAGAAAGAACCCATGGAGAGAAGGGGGAAGCACCATGGAGTGCAGATATTGTGGCCATGGTATGTCACCTTTTGGGGCTGCAGTGGAAACTTTCGAACTGGTAAGATTCCATTACAGATGCACCATTAATAACCAACACCTTCAATCCCAGTACTTTGACCTGCGTGTGGGATAGCATCAGTGTTAGGAACATCCACGTGTACAGGGGTGGCAAAGCCCAACACATCTTGATAAATGCCGTCAAAGCCACCAACATTTTTGTTCATAGAACACCATGCCATCACATTTGACCCCCCTCGGGCACCTCGCCCTGCTCCTGAAAACGTGTGACTTGCAAACTAGTTTAACATGCCTCACCTCAGGCAGGACATACCCTCAAAGAGATCAATCAGTCCTTAGTGGTCGTAATGATCAATTGTGTGTTACTTACAGATGGGCTGGATCCAAGGCCATACCATTTTAGGCGCGTTCTGCTATCCATCAAAATATGCATGATAGATGTAATATCCTACATAGAGGTCTATTTTACACAGTAGTCTCCATCTTCAAGGTGTCACGTCGAATTTTGGCCAGCGATCGGCCAGTTTTACAGAGTACTGATTGGTTTATTAGCACTGTTAAGCGTTGGCACGTGGTTAGTTGGTGCCCAAGTCTTGGGTAACAAAGCATCAGGTGTGTCTGCTTAAGATTGCCTTACTACAATGCAACAATGTAGTGATGTGGAACATTGCAAGATTGTCTTGGAAAAAACTTAAATCACTGCTCAACGTTTGGGGGAGTAATTCGGTGTGCTCGGTTTGCTAGGCAGTGGTCCTAAATGGCGTAATACGAAATGGTGTATGTAGTACGAGTGTACCAAGTTTATTTTTCTTGCAATCTTCGTTCGGTTCTATGGAAACCTTTTCAAATTCACAAAGACGCAAAATTGTATGCTTACTTCACATCTGTATGAGAGTCAGAACTTTAACAATTTATGCTCCAGAAGGTAAACTGTAAACTTGCAGAGAAAAATGATTTATACATTTTCTATTTTATGTAAAAAGCCTGCGCAAAAGTAAACATACAGAGAAAGTCTGAGTCAATTTTCCATTTTGGCTAGTTTGATTAGACTGAAAATTATTTCGCAGTGCGATGAAAAATAGTTGTTAAGGTGCAGGATAGGATTTTTTGCTATGTTTGGTGAGCTACTGAGATGCTGATTTGTGGAATTTTAAAGATGATCTTTTATAGGTTTCGCCTGAAAGTCCTATTTTATCTGTCTGTTGGCGAAAGACCTCTCGGAGACCATACCAAAATCTTACGGTGGACTTGGAGCCATCCATGGCTTTGTCTCTCTCATTTGCTCGCTTCTTATTCGAAACCTTGCCTTCCTCTTCTTGTGTTTGTCCCTCACCTGGACTATAGCTTCTTTATCATTATCTCGATTGGGTGGTTTTGTATCCTTCCCCTGCTCACATTTAGGAAATTATTATTTTCATTAAGCACTCCATGAGAATGAAAGTATTTTCTTGCTACCTCTAGTGTGCTGATTACGCCTCTCCAACAATAACCAACCCCTGTTGCTTCCCCTTCATCCTCTCTGTTGCTCCCAGTGCTTTGCAGTCCTTGAAGTAAGTGTTGTGTTTTATATTTATTTTACTTTTTGGAGGGCCTGACATCTGCCATTTGCTGCCGGGGATCTCCACATTTTTTTAAACGTTTTAAAGTGCCTCCAGTACTCCCTTGACTCCGCCCTGTTGATTCCTCCCCTTGTCCTTTCCCCCGGTCCTCTCCTCCTGTCCTCTCCTCCTGTCCTCCCCTCCATTGCTCCCCCCACTCATCTTGGCCATTTTAACATATATATTTATTTAATTTTGTTTTTTAAAGGCCCGTCACTGCCATTGGCGAAAAATTATTTCTGGTAAATTAAATTACTTCTTTTAATTTACAGTTTTAGTGGTGTATTTTAGTAAATACAGAAATAAAAAGGTGCTGCGTCATTCTGGAGATGTGTTTATGCATGTTGATGCATTCGAGCACATTGGTCATCACGAATGTGCACACCTACAGAATGGTGTGGCCGGCTTGATCGCCTGCCTCGTTGCACTCTTTTGTTCTTGCCAGTTCTGCAGTGCAAAAATTATTTTCAAAGCCAATAGATAGGTGATCAAGTCCTCTTGGCTTTGACAATGCTTGTTTTATTGTGTCTTAGAACACAATTTCCAAGGGAACTGTACGGTTTGTTAACGCTAGATGGCACTGTTGCTCTTTTGTTAGATTTTGTTTATTTTCACTGCTGTGTCCTCAACGTATTCTGACTCAAGAATGATGAAACTGCGTTGTTTTTCTTCTCTGTGAATTTTTTTTAATAGTCACTCGTAGCTGGTTGACGTTTGTATTGTGTAAAATGCAGTAGATAATGCTCCACGGTTTCCCCGACTGGTTTGATAGCTCCTTAAATACCGATGATGCGTGCTGCCCATGAAACACCATTTGTTTGTAAACATGTGTTGCGTTATTTATTTTGGAAGTACATAAAGCATTAATTAGAATATAAATGTGAAGGTGTGTACTAACAGCTCACTTTTCGAGTCAAAATGCCCTGTTGTCTGGATAGTTCCCGCTCTGTGGAACAATAAACATTACATCCTACAGGGCACTGTTACTTGTGCAGTGCGCGGGTCGGGGCCTGTTTCACAAACAATTTGTGAATCTGCAGCCGCAGTTTTGCACCGTATAATGAGTACAGATTTACTAAGTGTTGGGATTTAAAAATGTTTCCAAGAGTACTCCTGTAAAATCCATCATCGTTTCCAGATTTCCAAGAGTACTCCTGGCAAAGTTTTGTAAATACCCAATTATAGTTATGCAGCTGTTGTTCTGCATACAGCACTGTCTATGGTGCACAGCCGTGCATGTGAAAGGGTATTACCGTTAATGAAATTTCACATTTATTTCTTTTTAATTCTCCATGAGCAACATATGTTGTTGCCCGTGAAGAAATCTCTTAGGCCATCACTGTCCTCAATTTTTGAATGTTTTTTAATCCAATCTTACCCAGGAAGTGAATAAGTCGTTAACTGTTTCAAGTATTTTAGATTGCGTAGAGGTTTGTGACTACTGAAAAATTTACGAAACTTCTCGTGTAACCAAACTGCGCGGGACATGCTTGCCTCGAATGCCTTTGCTGATGGGAGAAAATGTCAACTTGCATAAAGTTACGCCATACTGGGGTAATGTTACAAATGTATAAATTATCTTGAGTGTGAATTTACAACTGTAAATCAAGCCATTTGCCTATGGAAATTGAATTTACAGGTGCAAGTGATTTGTGAATATATGGCTCCGTAGATTCAGAGGTAGTTAGGCTGAACTTAGTGCCTATTTGGGCTGTTGGAGACGTCTGCTATGTGAGTGGGACATCGGGTTGGGTTTTGAGTGAACCTAGCAGTGTCTGATAAAACAGTAAAAACAGACAATTCAAGATTAGAAGCAGATGAAAAAAATGATACTGGGTTCTAAATTAAAATGGGGCTACTTTGAAGAAGTACGGAATACCTGCTTACGTGGCCCTTCCATGTAACGTTGACAAATGTCTATCCATACCTTGTTTTTCAGCACTGCGTTGGCTGCATCCTCTTATTGTTGTGCCTTAGTTTGCCTTATTAGTGTATGATTTATTACCTACACACACTTTTGCTAAAATGCTACATAAAACATCAGCAAGCGTGACACCCAGTTGAGGTAATAAATCTGCGCTGCAAGGCCTTGCAATTGAGAGAGCGGAATATTAGTGTGAAGTGTAACTGGAAGTACTGCAGGTGCATACATATACTCTTGAACACATTTTAAGTGCCAATCGCCTTCAAATCAACAGTCTCTGCACCGCACTACATATGTCCATGTGCAATGGACATTTAAAAGCAAGGGCCAATGGATGGCAGTCATCTAATATGTTATGCCACATGCGCATCATCATACAAACTGTTCTGAAGTGTACTGCCAAGACCCAGTAATAGCATAATCCGCAAAGAAGGCCATGTATTGCTAGTAAACGCTATACAAATGCAATTTACAATAAATACTGGCTGTGCTGATTCCGAGCAAAAACAACCAGGTGTTGACATTAACGATCTTACGCCCATAGACACTCGCTCTTACACTGCTAGCATAAATGTGCGAAACGGGCAGTTCTATCCCTACTGTCTGATTTCTGCGCAGCATTATGCTGGCTGCCCTTGACATGCGCGTCACAGAAGTCCTCAGCCAGGGCCTGTGACATTGGCCTAACCTACATCTCCGTACTTGGCCTTTCGGTTAGGGGTGTGCACTTATTTTCCTGTGTAAACATATTGAAATTCTCTTCAAAATGTTGAATCCTTTGTGAAGATGTAAAACTTTTAATTGCAAAAAAAATCTGTAAAAGTAGGTTTAGCTGAAAAATGTAACCTTTCATTGGGAAAGTTCGGTTTGAAAAGGAAACATAACTCGTGTGTGATATTTATAAAATGTCACACCTTTTGCAAGGTTTGCTTCTTATAGAAGTATGAAGGCAACATTTATATTTTACCCACCCCTACTTCAGGTGTCACTGCTTACAAGGCATTATAAGTTGGAAAGACAGATTCATTGCCTGCAACGTAGACATCTGACTGCCATCCATCTTTTTAAATCTTTCACTGCTAGTTAAGAGCAGACTGTTTTTATAACCAGTGCCAGTACCTACCTTGGGAGAACCACATGCATTTCAACCAGCCTAATACAGGCAGCCTTATGCATACTTCCACTTCTAGCCCTGAATACAGATAGTAGTGAGTCTGGCTGGTACACCTGCAGCACCATCCTAATGGAGACAGCCATATTTCCTTTCTCTGAAAGCCATGGGTATACAGAATCTAAAGAACTGGAGGTTGAGCCCCACTTACAACCTAATACACACAGGCTGGCACATACTTGCACAGCCGGCCTGTGCATATAGATTGTAAACATACCTGCCTGGTACACCACGCCATCACTTCTTACAAAGCTGATCGTGCTGAACAGAAATAAGCCTTATAGAGACTTTGTTTTGCAACATTTTAGTGTTGGTACGGTAGCCTCACTTCGGCCTGCTTGCATCTGCCTTATATATCGTTGCCTGGTGTCTTCAACCACAGCATGGAAGGTGAGACACCTTCAACCAGGCCTGGGTTTTTATACAGTACTTGCAGCCTGGGTTTTGTGGTTCTGTTTAGTGTTAACCGTTCATTACCTGCGTGAGCCCCCTAACTGCTTTATTGAAAGGCAAAAGGTAGCCCATGTGGGCTGCGCTTGTGTCGAGCAGAGGGAATCAGTGCCCGTGTTTCCTAGTGTGTGTATGATAGTGATAGAGGTATTCTATCTGCCCTGTTAAATGGAGCCATGCCCACGTTTTCATGATAGCCAGCCACTCCTGTGCACGTATTGCACCGTTCACCACACAAATTACGGCACTCATCGTTCTTCTTTCGTGCCTTACGAAGACACCAATGTAATCCATCTTTGAAATGCTGGTGCTGTTTAGAAAACACGTTGAATGAATGAATGAATGATTGCAGAGTTTATAAAGGCCGCAGGTAATCGGCAGGCTTTTCTCGAGCTAGTCCAATAGGAGAGGGGCATACACGTTAGAGAAAGATAGTAGGCGGATACAAGAGAAGTTTTAGCATTAAATGTCGACATTCTGTTGCAAAATTTACTTCTTCTGAAGTGCTGGGCCTGTGGACTTTTTTATCATCTATATTAGTGATATTTGTATGGTTTGTGTTTCTTAAGATGTGTATTTGTTCATCCTTCGCGCTTGTGTAAACCGTTGTTTTAAAAAAAATGTTTATTTCTTCAAAAAATTATGTATTGTGTTTTCCACAGTTTATAGTGCTTGGGAATTACTTTTATACGTGTTGTGCTATTTTCCAAACATCCACCAGGGGTGCGCAGTTGAGCCGTTTTGGCACGAAATGCTGCAGTGACGTCAGCCGGTTCTGATTCGCTCACCATATCACCTGATTTCCTGTAACCGTGACTACGGGTTTCTCTCCTCCGCCCTCCCCCCTTCCTATTCACCCCGCCCTACCATGGCCTCATTCTGAGAGACAAAGGGAGGGGAGAGGTGGGGCCAGGAAAGAGCTTTAACGAAAACAAACCCCATGAAGGGAAAAAAACACATAGCTGACACCGTGCAAC
This sequence comes from Calotriton arnoldi, assembly GCA_963921515.1. Taxonomy (NCBI): domain Eukaryota; kingdom Metazoa; phylum Chordata; class Amphibia; order Caudata; family Salamandridae; genus Calotriton; species Calotriton arnoldi. The sequence goes on along the minus strand of CAWUFW010001065.1, from coordinate 2,044,500 downwards.
TGGCCCATCTGTCCTTCCGTGGATTGCCTATTGTGCTAAACCTTAACCTCGCCCCCTCTCATCCCTCCCTAGGGAAGGTGCCGCTGCCTGCCAGCAGCCTGGAAATAGCGCCTTTCGTGTGGGCTAGGTCCTGATTGCATTTCAAGGACAGTGCGGCATGCGCCTGCATTTTTGCTGTATTTTACGCAATACTTAGCAGCAGTCGGCTATGTACCTTTTATTTTTTTGCAACACTTCGTTTGTTTTCAAGTCCCTTATAGCACAAATATGTGCCTCATAGCGGCGTGTGCTGCAGTACACCCCTCCCCCTCGCCGCCGCTTTCCCTTAAAGCACACACCACGCCCTGAGCACGCACTATACCGCAGCTTTGCAAATGGGGAATTATGTATATGAATAACGAGTGATCGAGCGTTGGGGACCCTCGGCAGCGGATGTAATATATGATCACATATTTTATATCCTGGCTCAAGCATACATGCCAATAGACCCGAGTCAGGAGGGAGACGACCGATTTTTGAAGCCAAACGTCTGTATTTTGGTGTCTCCCTCCTCAAATTGCTTCTGCACAAGTCAATGAAGAAAATACATTCTCCCGATTATTGTTTTGTTTTTTAAGTCTCCCACTTTCCCTCTTCTAAAATGTTGGCAAGTATGTGGTTTCATTCCTTGCTCGTTCAGTGTTTAGACCACTCACATTGACATGGCCGAACAGGAGGTGATTAGATACACGTCGTTTCCTTTGAGGTTCACATTACAGCGACAGCGCGGCAGCTGCTGCTAATGCAAGTGCAACCAAGTGAGATTTTTTTTTTTTTTTTTAGATGACTAAAGTCACTTACATCCTTTGCTTACATTAGTCGTCCGTGTGCGCTGGTTTCTTTGTTTTATGTTAATTGAATGTTTTTATTTCTGTGCACGTGCAGTTTCAATGAGAGGTTCTTTTCCGTCGCATTTTGTCTGTTTCAACGATTGTGCGCAAGAGAGAAACAGTCACAGCTTGTTTATTTTACCTCTTGTTTATCCACTGATTTGAGCATCAATCCATGTGTTTAGTAAGCCCTTGTTTGGTCGTGATGTTTTGTGCAACTACTGTTTAGCGGAGGGGGGAGGGAGTAAACAAGGGTCAATTGCCTTTTTTTTTTGTGTTTTATTTTGCTATGTTTGGATAAGTCTGGAAGAAAACACGATTAGAATAAAATTCCTTGGAGTTTAACCAACATGCGAACTCAGTGGCATCACAAGTAAGGGTTGCTTCTTTTTTGCAGGCTTGTGTGAGTGTACCTGAAAATCCGCCCTTGTGTGTTCGTTCACCCGTGCCGACTGTGCGAATTGGAGCCTACAGTATTTTTTTTTTGTTTTAAAGATTGGTGACAAAAATTTGCGGAGGTGGCAGGACAAGAGGAATAGAGAGGACACGGAATAGCAGACATTAGGTAGTGGATACTGCGAACTCAGCCAGCCAGCAGTATGGAACTCAGTGGCACAGTCGTTCGACCAATGACACAGGGGAGGGGGAACAGCCTCTGCGATAGGGGCAGACGTAGGCACTGTAATTACATTGGGAAATGCAGGGGTGTGGGGAAATACGGGGATTGGCAGAGGAGGGACCCAGACACGGGCAGATACCTTCGATTCAGACACTGTCGTCGTAGCACTAGGGCAGGAAGCCCTGAAGCTGGGAAAGGCAGTCAAAAACATAGCACAAACTGAGTGAACAAGCCTCAAGGAATTATGTAAAGGGGATGTTGCATGTAGTCTGTCCACATAGCATTCAGACTCCTTTTCGGTTTATACGTGGTTGCTACTGATTGATAGCTACAGTTCAGTACTCTGCGTGCAAAACTATGATTCTCTTCCTGTGTATGTGACCTTCTAGAACTGAAGACTCACCTGGTAGGATTATGTCAGTGCTGTGCATGATGCTGTGATGTGTCAATATTTAGCTAGTAGGCAGCAACATCGTAGTGCGCTATTTATACATATACATATACATATATATATATATATATATATATATATATATATATATATATATATATATATATATATATATATATATATATATATATATATACACATATATAGATAGATAGATAGCGTGACGGTCTCACATTGTTTTGAGTTTGTGGGAAAAAAGTAAAGCTCTGCTTATGAAGCACTATGCAGGACTGTTTATAAATGGCACCCTTTGTCCGCAGAGCATCTATGTAACATTTTGTACACAGATCGCTATAGAGACGTTTTGAAACCGAACACCTTCTTTTCAAGGTGATACTAATAGGAGCATGCTCTTTTTATGTGACAACATGTATGTGACCATCAGTAGAATTGACATAGCCAAACCCATTGCCGTATTCTTCTAACGAGCGCCAACACAGCAAAGTGCTTTCTTAATTGATGGAAAGCGCTCTCTAGTAGTTGCCATTATCTTGCTTATGTAAATGTTAAATTTTGTTTACATAGGTTTTTTTGTGAAGTGCACGTTTGCTTGCTATGTGCTTTTTTGGTACTGTTGTAGCATCGGTTGAAGATAACCTCTGCAATCTGAGGCTTTAGCTTAGTCATGGTAGTTCTTTATTATTCGTCGTGCTGTCACCAGATTAAGAAAATGGAGAGTGCATGAGTTTGTAGTTAGTTTGATGAAAGTGTTCAGAGGTGGGGATTTGTGACCAAACATTGCCAAGGTTGCAAATGGTCATGAATATGAAGGCTTGTGTCATCTGGTTCCTGTGTGTGAGCTTTTTAAGACGGTTAGGGGTATTTCTTCAGAATTTCCCTGAAAGTGGGAAGTACTGGGCTGTTTAACTTTACTCTGAACCCCGGTTGATATCTGCATTCTGTAGATGGGAAAAATAGCATTAAGTGTTGTGTGTTTTAGGTTTTGGATGCTGTGCTTAATCAGTGGGGTACTGTGATTTGTTAGTGATGTTAGCCAGTAGTTCTTATCCAAAAAATGTTATTATGGAGTGGTGTAGTGGCTTGCTTTGTGGTGCTTTGTCTTGCGATTGGTAGTGTCATGTAGAGGGCTGAGATATGGAGGAGCATGTGCATATTAATGTAGGGTGCCCTAGAAAGGCATCTCATCTGCTCTGATTACCACAGTGTGGAATATTGATATGCCATGTGGTATACTCTGTGCAGTGGCTAACTGTCCTACATTTGTTAGGTTTGTCCTGCAAACAGAGCACCTGTCGCACTGCACAGACAGAGGTACAGAGGAACGGTGGAATGCCCTTTGCCTTGCATTTTGGTTCTTTGTCACTTTTAACCCTCTCAGAGCACAAGAAACTCTTAACTGTTTCAGGCAATTATGAGCTGTGAAAGAGGTAACTGCTGGTGGCTAGGAGGGTGGGGGGAAAGCACCACAGGAGGGGTCTTGCACAATGCAGCTTCAGGATTATGTTCATCTGTTGATTTGGAAATCTAGCCATCTCTGATAGACAACCCAAATGTGTGAATGAAAACAATGTTGGGGATCTACTGGGAAGTATGCTGTTGGTGTTAATTTCTTCCTTTAAGCCTGTTTCAAAGTGCTGATACATTGTCATTTCGGTGGACAGCTGTGCAGGGCGAATATGATTTTCCAATGATCAAACAGCTTGTTAAATGGTGAATATACCACTAGACTGGGCACGTCTACTCTACCCTAAGTAATATTCAGTCTATTTTTTTTATCTGCATGCTTATTTGCAGCTTTTATTTGCTTCTGAATGCTCCCAGTCTTGCCAGATAGGGTGCAGAGAATACATTTAAAAAGTGAATGCACAAGAGCAGACAGCTTGGCCAAACTGGAGATCATGACTAAAAACCCTGTCTCTGTTCTACTTTTTCAACTGGTCCAATAGGCCACAAGTGGGGTCGCTGTGATTTTGATGGCAAGGCCAAGGGTTGGCTCTTCCCAGGGAAAGGGCACTGTGTTGTAGACCCTGCCCATCTTTAGAATTTAGTGTTTATTTCAAGCCTATTTAGGAGAAGTGGTAAAGTCGAATTGAGTTGTCAAGTATCCTAGTTACATGTCTAAATCCTGCTCTCTGAACAAGGTCCTGTGGCAGTTGGTTGTTCACGCGCAGCATGCATGGTAGATACTGATATTTACCCTTCGTGTTTTAAAGTTTAGACTATTTCATTCCATTTGGATTCCAGAGGCATTTATTTTTCTAAACTTGTCTCTCAAGAGTTACCATAACGAGTAGTTCAGTCTTATTCCTGGAGGTGGTAAAGGGATTAGAATTTCAATACAGTATGAATAGTTATCGCACTCAATAAGCTCAATCTCAGGCAGAGTTATATCTTTTAAGATGGCCTGATTTAGAGAAGGGGATTTAGAATGAAAGCCCAAAAGCGTGCCAAGTGAACTATAGTCCATCCACTCACCAATAAACGTCTTCAGATGTCTCTGCGCATGCAGTCTCTCTCCAGGTGCACAAAATGTCCTGTGAAGACGTCATGCGAAGTTACCAACACCAGGTATAGTGGGATGTGTTGTAATGTGATGCAGTATATAAATTGGTGGTGCTGTTTGTGATCTGTTGTTACTTGAGGTGCTTGGAATGTTTTGGTGTTCTGTGCTGTGTAGCTTTGGATGAAGTGGTGTTTTAGAAAGGCGATGCACCGCATTCGCCTTTTATGTCACTGCACGCTCTACAAATGACATAATTTTTTCATGTGATGTGGGATAGAACATGTGATGTGAGGTGGCATAGGGCAGTTTAATGTAGCTGAGAGAGGTGGGTAGTGATTTGGAGGGCAGTTAAACTTTCATGCCACATCCATGTACATCTGTACGTGGTCCAGGAGGGGCATACCTTTGCAGCTCTTAGGTAGGGTGGGGTGGGGAATGCCCAACTTTCACCATTTTTACCCCTTAACGAATTGATAAACTGGAACTCTTCTCGGAGTCAAAATGTCAATGGGCTATCGCTGCATGTAAGTTTGGCGTATATACGCAAAAGTTGTTTTCACCCATGGAAGTATTTACTTCAGTGAAGATTTTCTTGTGAGTAAATCCCATCAGGTCTGTGAGCAGGCAGGTAGTGATCCTTCCAGGATTTGAATGCCCTCGGAGTTCTCACCTCTTCCCATCCTGGAAAAGGTTAGGAATTTACTTCTTATAACGGCAGGAATTAAACTTTTTCCAAGGTAGGAAAGGAACTTCTCGTGGTTGGAGAGCTGGATACAATATTTTTCCCCTGGAGAAAAAAGAAATATGTTTAAAGAAGTGACCTTACAATTGCGCTGCAGAATGTTTCATGATCCAATATGTTTATTTAATCACGCTCTCCACTTTACTCTGAAACAGTCTACTCTATGCCATTGCACACCACTCCATGCCACTGCAGTCAAAGCTGTGCCACTCTACTCCACTACTGAACTCTACCCTGCACCACTCCACTCGGAAATACTGTACTGTGCGCCACTCTACGCTGCGCCACTCCTCTAAACCACTACACTCTAAACCACTGCACTCTAAACCACTGCACTCTAAACCACTGCACTCTAAACCACTGCACTCTAAACCACTGCACTCTAAACCACTGCACCCTAAACCACTGCACCCTACACCAACTACTTTGCACCACTGCACTTTGCACCACTACACTATACAACATTCTACTCTATGCCACTGCACGCTATGTCACTCTACACCATTGTGCTCTGTCACTGCACTCTATGCCACTATTCTACTCTGCACCACTGTACTCTACGTCACAGCTCTCTGCACCACTCTACTCTGCACCACTCAACTCTATGGCTCTGCACACTGCATGACTGCACTCAGCGCCACTCTACTGCACTATGCCACTCCACTGTATGCCACTCTGCGCCACTGCACTCTACGCCACTGCTCTGTGCCAATGCTCTTTACACCACTCTATTCTGCATCACTCTACTCTATTCCATTACACTCTTTCCTGCACCACTCCACTCTACTCTGTACCACTATACTCTATGCCACTTTACTCTATGCCACTTTACTCTGCAACTCCGCTCTCTCCGCCAATTCAATCTAAGCCACTCTAATCTACTCTGCACCACCGCACTCTACGCCGCTTCACTCTAGTCTGAAAAAATCTACTCTATGCCACTGCAGTGTATGCCACTCTATGGCACTCTATTCTACACCGCTGCACTCTGCCACTGCACTCTACACAAATGCTCTTTACACCACTTTACTCAAAACCAATACACTCTACGCCAATCTACTCTGCATCACTCTACGCCACTCTACTGCACTCTACACCATTCTAATCTACTGTGCACCCCTGCACTCTGACACTGCATTCTACGCCACTTGACTGTACGCCTCTCCTCTCTACTCTGCACTACTCTACTCTACCAGTGCACTCTACACCACTCTACTATGCACCACTGCAATCTTCGCCACTACATTCTACGCCATTCCAGTCTAGGCCACTCCACTCTACAAAACTGCACTCTACTCTGAAACAGTCTACTCTACACCACTGCATTCTACACCCCTCTTCTCCTCTCTGCACTACTCCACTCTATGCCACCGCAATCAATGCTGCGCCACTCTACACCACTTCACTCAGTCACTTCACTCAATGCAACTGCACTCTACCCTGCACTACTCTGCTCTACCCTGCACTACTCTGCTCTACCCTGCACTACTCTGCTCCACCCTGCACTACTCTGCTCTACCCTGCACTACTCTACCCTGCTCTACCCTGCACTACTCTACCCTGCTCTACCCTGCACTACCCTGCACTACCCTGCTCTACCCTGCTCTACCCTGCTCTACCCTGCTCTACCCTGCACTACCCTGCTCTGCCCTGCACTACTCCGCTCTGCCCTACTCCGCTCTGCACTACTCCGCTCTGCCCTACTCCGCTCTGCCCTACTCCGCTCTGCCCTGCACTACTCCGCTCTGCCCTGCACTACTCCGCTCTGCCCTGCACTACTCTGCCCTGCACTACCCCGCTCTGCCCTGCACTACCCCGCTCTGCCCTGCACTACCCCGCTCTGCCCTGCACTACCCCGCTCTGCCCTGCACTACCCCGCTCTGCCCTGCACTACCCCGCTCTGCCCTGCACTACTCCGCTCTGCCCTGCACTACTCCGCACTACTCCGCTCCGCACTACTCCGCTCCGCACTACTCCGCTCCGCACTATTCCGCTCCGCCCTGCACTGCTCCGCTCCGGCCTGCAATGCTCCGCTCCGGCCTGCACTGCTCCGCTCCGGCCTACTCCGCTCCGCTCCGCCCTACTCCGCTCTACTCCGCTCCGCCCTACTCCGCTCCGCCCTACTCCGCTCCGCGCCGCCCTACTCCGCTCCGCCCTACTCCGCTCCGCCCTACTCTGCTCCACCCTGCACTACTCTACGCCACTTCGCTCAGCGCCACTTCGCTCTGCGCCACTTCACTCCACTCTGCGCCTCTGCACTGCTCTACTCTATGCTACTCTACTTCACTGCACACCACTTTACTCAAAACCAACGCACTCTACGCCAATCCACTCTGCACCACTGTACTTTACACCACTTCATGCTAGGCCACTATACTACACTCCACAATACTCCACTCTATGATGCTCTACTCCATTAAACTCTGCTTCACTGACACTCTACTCTATACCACTGCACCCTCCTCCACTCTGCCATTCTATGACGCTCAACGCAACTCCTTCTATGCCACTTTACTTCACTCTATTCTATGACTCACCACTCCACTCTGACAATCTACTGTGTGCCACTCTATTCTACAACACTCTACTCAACATCCTCTACGCCACTCCACGGCACACTAATCCACTCAACTCTGACACTGTATTCTACTTTATGTCAACTCTGTCCTTCCACTCTACGACACTCTACTCCCTCCACGACACTGTACGCAACTCCGTGACATTACACCCCTATCCACGCCACTCAACTCTACTGTACGCCACTCCATAACACTCCACTGCACTTTACGACACTCCACTCTCCTTTACCACACTAACCTTTACCCATGCTGAAAAGTAGCCACTCTGTTGTACAACATTGTGAAAATATATTGGCAAAGCCAAATAGCTCTTGCTTATATGCGAGACCTATTGGCTTTGCCAATGCTTGTTTTTACCTACATACATATTGTGACATTGTAAACCAGCAGCCTATAGGTTTGTGATGACGGAGGCATGGCATGTGTGTGGACAAAATAACTATTTCGATTTGTCCTTGATCCCAACCAATATGTCCTGAGCGTCGGGCGATAGAAATTCGACACCACAGTTGCTCAGAAGTTTGAAGCTCTAAATAAGAGAGAGGCAGAGTGGGCTGAGAACACTAGTTGATCGAGCCAAGGCCGGGTCAAACATGTTCCTCGCCATATGTCTAGCAGTGGCACTATGTCCCATTTTGAATGATGGTTGAGCCAGGTTTACTGCCCTCTTTCTCCACTCCCTGTTGCATGAAATATAAAGCAACATATTGCTACATGAAGGCGCTATTCTAACCGCATGGAAGCAAAAATTCTGACGTATTTTACACTGAAATTGGGGTTTCAAATAAACTCGGAGCAAGAAAGTAAAAATGGATTTAGGTAGCTGTCGGCCTAATGAACCTCGCTCATCTTTCCTATTGAGAGACTGTTTGTAATCTGAGAGCAAATTCCAGGCACACTCATCTGTGATGTTACTGCCTTGTTAATGTTTTGCTTCTGTTAAGGTATAAGGTTTCTTGTGAAATAGTTTTGTTTGTGTCAAGGGAGGCCAGTGATATTAACAAATGATTAAAAGTTTTTTTTCTTACTATTAATGAAGATGAAGTACTAAGGAGAACAATGCAGATGGATGTGTTTTAATCCTCAAAAGACAGCCCTGCAGAAAACATTGTCACTTGCTGTGAAGCTATAGACGCAGCAGGTAATTCCTGTGGCTTATGGGCGATACTGTTTGACTAATAAACCTGAGCTTTCAACCTTGGCAGTAGTGATTGATCCTGGACAGGCTTAATTTTCTATGACTGCAGAATATGTGTGCAACTGGAAGTTCATCATCGAAGAAAGAGCATTATGCAGAACGATGCAATTCACACACTCTTTAACTATTGCGACTGCTGCTGCGATCACTCCGAGTCCTCCAGTCACAGCGTAAATTCTGTTGTCCTATTCTGCAGTCTTGGTGGTGTCACTTCCTCTAGCTCCTGCTATTGCTAACTCACGTGCAGGTTTGTCAACGAGCACAAGATCTCAGAGACTGAGGTCTGCACAGAGACCTTTCCAACATGTGTTGTGAAAGCGGCAAGAAAGAGGGGCTGGTACCCGGCTATGTTGTTTGAAGGCAAAATGACAAAAAGAAAACCAAAAATGTCCTCACTGCTGCTCTTGTGTCCTCCTTCTTCCATGTGTCTATATTATGAGTGTATTAGATTTTCTCCCTCTATCCATTCTCTCCCTTCCTTTTTTTCTCCTTCCCCCTTGCATGCTTGCCACAGTGACTTTTGTTTCTCTCATCTTATTTTTGTTTTACTTTCATTTCTTTTCACCTTCCTCTCTTACCTCCCTCACTCTCTTCAGTGACACGTCTCCCTTGCCCTCTTCTTTCCCACCTTATGTTCTTCTAATGTTCTCCTTTCAACCCGCCCCCAAATACTGCACCTTCCTTCTTCCTTATTTGCTCGTACCTCCCACTGCAATCTCCCTCTCTATCTCCTAGGGTCAGAGCAAAGATGCCGTCCACCCTAGCTGAAGGCACACCTTTCTGTACCACTCTCCCAGCAATGGTGGCAAATCTACTGTGTGTAGTGGTAATGTGACCTGGTGGCAGTCTAGGAATCTCTCGAGTATTCTGTTCATTAAGCATTGCCTCTGCCCCCTTTGCTGTGTCACACATTGTCCTTTCTTTCTCAAACCTCCTCTCAGTCTCTTGTCTATCATTCATCCTCCTTTCTTTTCTTAAGTGCATACATCTTACACCTTCCATTTTACCACTCCTTCAGCTGCCTTCCTCTATCTCACTTTTCCCCTTCTATCATCTTATCTCATGCTTTTCATTTGCATGCATCATGTCCCCAACCTCCGGCACCCTCTTCTCTCCCCCTATACTCTAGCTCACCTCACATTCATTAACCCTTCTCTCGTCATGTCGTCCCACAATCCCCTCTCATGTTAATTTCTCATAACTTCCTTCCACATATCTTCTGATCTTGCTTTCTTGTAAATCCCTTTACTCTGAGATACTTGTCTCTGTCCCACACATTCCTCTTAACATCTGCTCCCATGCACTCGCATCCTCTTCTCACTCAGATTATCTCATACCCAAGTTTCTCTCTGTCTCCTTCCCCTTGAAGGTTCCTCTTACTTCTTCTCCACACCCTATTGCTTTCTCTCTCTCTCTCTCACACACACACACACACCCCCACACGAGATGTCTAGGTTTTTTATGCTCCATATCACCAATGCAAATATTGAATGACAATTTTTCAGTCTTATGCTGTTGCAGAGAAACCGGAGTTCCACATATCGAACGTACTGCAGATGAGACCAGAAGAGAAAAGTGTAGGGAGCATTGCAGACTTAAACCAATGCAATTATGATTTATGAAAAAGAAGCAAAGTAAATGTTTGGAGTCCTTTTCAGATCGCTGGACTTTGCTTTGATTTGTTTTTTCACGTTTTGAGTCGCTGTAAACTGTTAGGTCAGTGTTATTTGGAGTAGTAAGATATCTCCTATGGGTTGACACTGAAGTTACAACCTTGTAAAAATGTTCTGAATCTGCATGCACCTGGTACCTTTATATTTTAGCCTCAGTGTTGCATCTGTTCTGAATGTTGTACCGCCTCTGTATATAAACATAAAAAATGGCTTAGCATGTGTGAAAATAAACAAAGGATTAAAATAGTGCAATTAATCTTAGGTTAGTTTGGAGGAGATATGGTGTTAGTGTTATGTATAAATGCTTGGGTATTTCTGAAGTTAGAACCTTGGTGGTTAGCAATGTGCAGGGGTCAAGCCCCAATGGGGATACATCCGGCTGTGTGACCCAGGACAAAGATTCTTATAGGGATGAGGGAATCTTAAAAGAATGTGATTCATAGTGTTTCTTTCTCTCAGTTCTTCTCTAAGTGGCGCCACCTTATGTGCTATTGAGCTGCAGACAGCTCAGCATTTTCTTCTCTGTTAATGCGCTGCAGCGCCCGCCAGAGGCAGGAAACTCTATAAATGCAATTACCATGCAATACGGCCTTCGGCCATTTTATCAAGACCGCATTTCGCTTCCTCAGTCCCTTTCATTTTGTGTGAATGATGCATACATCAATATGCTTTAGGGAGATTGGTAGGGCGGTGGCCTCGGGCAGGGACCTTGCAGCAGGGCGAGTCCAGGCTTTGCTTAGAAACCTGCTCGCAAAATGGATTGAGCCATACTGCATCTAATTACATAGCTTATTGTAATACATAAGAAACAAACGTGACTCGTTAAATTGTGGAGGCGTGACATGCTCGTCTCCAACTTTTTATATAAATATATATTAACATTTGCTCTATTTTGTATGGTAATAAACAAGGATGTTTTGCCGCTCTTTCATATGGTGTTAAATTGTTGGAATGATGCATCATTTACTATGTCATTCAGCAGTTTGTAGTTATGTTTTGAACACTGAACTGATGTGCGGAAAAATTCGATGCAAATCCATGTGGGCTAAAAAGCCGGGACTGTGAAGGTTTCATACATAACGTGGAGCTGCAGGGTCAGCTATGCGTCAGTGGCAGGGTATAAATAATTTGGAAGCATGTTCTTTCATATCCCTGTGACCAGCTTAGGTGGCAGTGACCTGGAATCCCCCGACCCCCCCCTCACCCACCCACCCCGCACAGTTGCATATCTGGATATAAGTGGAGGGCATATGGTATTATCTTTTCTCTCTGTATAAACAGTTGTCCATTTCTGCAGAGCCATTTGAACGAATGACCGCTGGACATTTATTATACTATATGGTGCAAGATCCATGCCTGTATTTATACGGCACAGAGCAGCAGTAAGCATGCTGTAGGTTACGAAAAAGGTATAAGAAAAAGGTTTCAGCTGTCGTTGCAGTTCTCTGATTCGGTACGTCTTGCATTTTGGATAACCAGGCAAAGTGGAATTAGGAATTCATGAGCTGTTAGCATACATACCTTTTCAGCTGTGCAGTATAGTTTCATCGGAGTCGTGGAAGATGCAAATGTAATATTCACAGCCTAAGAAGCCTCACGAGAAAGTTGAGTGTGCATGGCCAAAACTGCTGCTGCTTCTGTACCGCACCTGCTCTTTTTTCTTTACTCTATACTTCCAGAGCCACCTTTTTGTTTTTCTCTTACTGTCTACATTTTATCGCTGTTGTTTCTGCTATATTTATATTTATTTTATTTGCACAGTTGTGTTCCTCCTTGTGGTGCCCTCGGAGCACTATGGTACTAGGGCACTTTGAAGAGATGGAAATGGAAGAATCAGTCATCACTCAGCCAGCGAAAGGGTGTAGTTTGACAACGGTCCTCATCCATATAAAATTAAAATAATGGTGATAAAGCTTTTCGGAGGCCCGACAAAGTCAAAAGTAGCCCAGAATAGAGAGGCATTAGTTGGTCTTTGACCTCTGTCTGACCTAGCAGCATGTCAGAGCAGATGGACTTTGATGTGGTAATGGGAAGGTCTGCGGTAACAATAGGCCCGCTTGATGAGGTAGGTTTTATAGATCTCCCGTTGAGTCAGTTCCTAGTCTGGGCTGCAGTGGTATAGAGTCCTCCCATAGAGATGAGCCTTGTACATGAAGGGATCTTCCTACAGCTTTCTTGTTAAAAGGAGACTGCATGGACAGTAGATTGTGATTGGCAAAACCTGGTCTTCTCAATGGAAGGTTTTGGGAACAGAAAGGTCCCCTGCATGGTGCCCGACTGTGATTATCTGGTATCTTGCTTTTTTATTTTGGGCCCAGCCTCAAGCTAATCTAGTGTGCACACAAAGGCCTTGCCTGTCTGTTGACATTAGTGAGGTCCTGTAACCTGGAGGGGTGCACCAACCATGCCATCATTTGGCTCAGGATGGACTTGCCGTCCCTGTCACAGGGCTAGCCTGTACAGCGGTGGTAGCAGCATACCATGTTTCGGAAATCAATAGTTGTGACCAAACCTATTTGTCTGTGACACTGGAGTGAAGGCCTGCTGGGCCATTCGTGTAAAGTTCTGCTTCTGTGTACTTCGCAAGTGCATGTTATGTGTGAGCTTGTATGTGACCTGTGTGGTGCATACAGTGTTTTTATGAGTGAGTCTGAATGACTGAGGCCTGCTGGTTCGATTTTGAAAGTGCCTGACCTTGGAATTATCTTTAGACTTAAGACTGGATCCAGAATTTTTTAGTGAGCAGTATCCATGCACGCAGTAGGTGGCATCGTTTGGCGTTGTCCATGCCGGAAGTGACGTGTGCAGTGCCTATGTAGGCACCAATCCAGCGCACTTATGTCAGTTCTTTTCTTTCTGTGCCAGTCAGTGCATATGCAGAGAGACCTACCCCCAGTCATCTTTTGATTGAACTTTTTTGACTTTTTTCAGTCTTTTTTGAGATTTTCTCCTGGTGTGGCAGGTATGGCAGCTGGAAAGCCGGCTTCAAGCCCTGCGGTGCCTGTCACTGACAGATGTTGGTGATGGACCCGCATCTTGTTTGCCTCTGGTGCCTTGAGCGCGACCACAATGGGAAGAGCTGCGTCTCCCGCTGCGCCATGCACCCCAAAAGCCTTGAGGGAGCTCCCTCAAGCTCCTAGCTGCTCGACATGTGAGGCCGTGACAGTCTCGATCCCAGTCAAGAGGAATGTTCTGGAATCTGTCGCGGAGCCCAAGATCCTCATCACACTCAGTCGTCTTCGGGTAAGTCCCACCGTAAAAAGAGCAAGAAGTTGAAGAGTTCTTCGACTTCTCCCTGTCCGTCGAAGTCATCCGAGATGAGGAAACATCATTTGAGGCCTGGCTCTGCGGTTGAGCCTGCGCCTGGGGTAGCTCAGCGCCTCCCTGAGTTTCCGGGAGCTAGAGCGACCCCGCCTAACTTTGTAAGTTGTATGAGGCCATGCACCTCATATTTGGGAGGCCCATTCCTGCTAGCGTGCCTTCGGGCCCTGCAATTTTGGGAGGGACCCCGCAGTTTTTTCTCCAGCGATTCTGCCCCCAGCTTCAATCGGGCCCCTTGGATCGTTCCAGACCTGCGCCGGTCATACCGCCTTAACCTGCACAGTCGCTGGTCCCGATGCAGATGTTCCCGGCGCACTCCAGCAGTGCCATCTCCATTCTCATCCCGAGCTCTGACACTGAGCCGGAGGGGCATCATCTGATGCCAGCTCCGGTGCCGACTAGAGCCATGCCTTCCAGACTGGGTCTCGAGCCCTATTCCTATGGGCTGGGACTCTGGGAGAAATGGGAGGGATTGATGGACTCTGAAGAATACCAGCCTCTAGACTCTAATATGGACTGGTGTCAGGATTTGGCAGACTCCATGAACTGGATACTACTCCAGATAATGACATGGTCTCTCTTCCTACCGTGGCTACGGAGAAGGGAGCTTCATTTGGTATGGTGGTGAGAAGGGCAGCTGAGATCCTGGACCTTAGGCTACCCTCGGTGGCGGTCAAGACTAACGTCTTGACCGAGGTTCTTCAGACGGGAGTTAACCCCTCAGAACCGCTTCTCCCATTTAATGTAGTCCTCACGGATGCCCTGCTTGGGACCTGGTCCAAACACTGCACAGGGGCTCCTGTGAACCGGACGATTGCCGGCTGCCACCGCCCTGCTCCTGGGGACCCCAAATTCCTCACAAAATACCCTACCCAGGAGAGCTTGGTGGTTCAAGCCTGCACATCTCGTGTCAATCCTGGCACATTCCCTACCACTCCACCGGGTAAGAAATCCAAGGGGTTGGACACCTTAGGAAAGAAAATGTTTTTTTCCACCAGCCTGGCACTGCGGTCCTTGAAGACTGCGTGCCTTTTGGGCCGTTACTCCCACGTTCTGTGGGATTCGATGGTGCAGGTGCTGCCCATGGTCCCGGAAGAGGCCTGGACCACATTTTCCCAAGCTATTTCTGACGGGAGATGTGCAGCGAAGTTTATGTTCCGATGTGGCCTGGAGACAGCTGACTTGCTGGGCAGAGCTCTTTCTTAGTCAGTGATCTTACGGTGCCATGCCTGGCTGAGGACAACTGCCATAGGACAACTGCCATAGCACAACTGTCCTCTTAGGCTCCTTACCATAAAGACGGCCTTCCTGGTGGCAATAGCATCTGCCCAGATGGCCAGTGAGCTTCAGGTTTTGTCATCCAATCCTCCATACCTGAACATCTACCCAGAGAAGCTGGGTCTACACACTAGAGCCTTGTTTCTGCCAAAAGTCATCACTCCCTTTCATGTTGGCCAGTCCATCACCCTGCCTACTTTTCACTCTCTGCCATATCCCTCCAAGGAAGAGGAGCAACTTTACCATCTGGAGCCAAAAGGAGCATTGTTTTCTGCCTTGACCGCATGAGAGAGTTCGGGGTGGACAACCAACTCTTCCTTGGGTATGTCGGAGCAAAGAAGGGAAAGGTTGTGCAGAAACGGGTCATCTCCCGATGGGTCATGCTCTGCATTAAGATCTGCTACGCATTGGTCAAAAATCAACCCCCTGAGGATTTGCAGGCTCATTCCTCCAGAGCCAAGGCTGTGACACTGCATTGGCACGTGGGGTTCCGGTCCTACATATCTGCCAGGCAGCAACGTGGGCTTCTCTACATACATTCACAAAGCATTACTGCCTCTCCGATCTTCCTCTCTCGCCTACTAGCGCTGGGACGTCCCTTTGCCGGGACAGCCATGCGCTCTGCAAATCTCATAACATAAGTCAGGTCCGTCGGGACGGGCACTTTGCTTGTTTGGTCCTGCAGGACTTTCATTTATGAAACCGTTTTGCAGATCCACTCTGAGGAGGTTTTGCTTGGGTATCTATTCTAAGGTAAGGAATCTGTGGCTAGAAGTCTTTATCAGATGAACAAGTCACTTACCTTCAGTAACCCCTTATCTGGTAGAGACTAGCAGCAGATTCCTTACCGACCTACCCTTCCTTCCCTCTCTGCAAACAGATTTTTAGGGATAGGGCTGTTCCCCTTCCAGGGCCCTAGTTTTTCCACTCCAATGGTCAGTGTTCTTCGTGGATTCATGCTCCTGCCTTGGAAAGTCGTGAAAAGACAGCGCTCTGGGTTGACGCCTATACACGTACAGTGCATGTCACGGCGCGGACGACGCCACACGGAGCCGAATGACACCACCTACCTTCGCGCAGAGGTACAGGTCACAAAAAATGTCCAGATCCTGTCTTACACCTGGAGATAATTCTAAGGTAAGGAATCTGTGGATAGAGAGTCTCTGCCAGATGGGAGTATTTAGGCAGGGTCGATTGGGCCCCTAAGCAGGATTTCTGTTTTCACACCATTCAGCCAGCACCATTCTTGCTGTTCCGAGTGATGTACCTGTGATGAGCTTGGGTGTACTGTACAGTTTAAAAAAAAACAAAAAACTTTTTGCTATTTTCTATAACACAAAGCCCAAGGGCCTTAGAACGCTTTACAGTAAAGAAAAGCAGTTAAACAATCAACAGTAAAAGACAGTGGTACATAGGGAACATTGCAGATGCAAAACATTTTTCTAAATGTACAGTAGAACAGCAGTTAAGAGAGTAAACAAGGTATAAATGCAAATGAGAGGAAGGATATGTGACTTGTGGAAGTCAATTGTAAAATAAGTGCAAAATAAGTTACAAATAGATTGTTACAAAACATTGATAAACTAAATAGTAACTCATTTGTTGGAGAGAGCACAGGTGTCATGTTAAAGTAGTGCTAGATCTAGATAAGGTGGCAAGCTAAGGACTAGAGAAACATGAGGAGAGCGAGGTAAGATTATTGTAGCAAAATAGAAGGGGAAGAAGAATGTAAACAGTGTGAATAGAGTTTGCAAGGATAAGTGCAGGAGTTGAGCAGCAAAGAAGGAAGAAAATAGTAGAAATTGC